>JAVJGI010000064.1:40684461-40706640 GCA_035590275.1 Ibycter americanus | reverse complement strand
TGCAGAGCCCCCTGCCCTCCGGCACATCAACACCCCCCAGCCCGGTGCTGTCTGCAAACTGGCTGAGGGTGCCCTCGATCCCCTCACCCAGATCATTGATAAAGATACTAAACAGACCTGGCCCCAATACTGAGCCCTGCTGAGCCCAGGGGAACACCACTTGTGACCGGCCACCAACTGGTGTGAATTTGGGGGAGACTGAGGACACAAAATCTTCTAGGACTGTGCAGATACGCTGTTTTGGTTGCAGGGAGGCAGTGCTGATGGAGCCAGCTCTTCACTGACTTAACAACAGTTACTGAAGAGAACTCTGCCCGGAGTTGTGGCCTAGGTTTGTCTTGGAGAAACCCACTGGGTCAGATTGCTTCAAAAGCAGATCTAGAGGACAATTCGGTGATGTGGATAAACAAGGTACAGTGCTTTTGTGTACAGTCTCTAATATGGCTGTGCAGGCAAATCCATTAAACTACGCTTTATGTCATCAGTATGTATTTAAAACGACAGAAGAATCTTCATTGCAACAGCTGACTTTTCTTTAGCCCCTCTTTCTGCAATCCCATGGATAGCTTTTTGCACCAGACCTTGGTTGAACTTCAAGTAACAGATCATCCTGATTCATGTGGAACCCTTAGCACCCAACCAAATTTTTATTTAAAAATTGATTGGTGCAGCATTAAGTTATTTTAACATCATGTATGGCCTCTCTAGCACACAGGTGTGAGGGAGGACTCTGCCAGTGTATATCATACTCTGGAAGCTGACCTAGGAGGGGAGGGAACAAGAAGATACAGTACTTTGTTTGCAAAACTGTAACTCAGTGGATTTTTTTGTGAGCTGCAAACATCAGAATTCCTGTGCATCTTTTCTCTTGAACCACCACTGTCATTACTTGAGAGGGAGGGAACTGTAGACTCCAGAACCATAGTCTGGACTTAACTGTGGAATGTTTAAAGGAAAACTTCTTGGCTACATGATTAAATACTTTACTGTCCAACATGGAAATTTCTCTTATTATGCATGATAATAAGAAATCATACTAAATTTGATGCCTTAGTTATTTGCTTTTCCTGCTCTTGCCTTCTGAATCACCTTCTCTTATAAAACACTTTCTGTTTCTAAATAATTCTCCCATATTTTCATTCATATCCTTTTCAAGATATTTACTGTTTATGTCATGGTTTAAGAGCTAAGCTAATAACTTTAAAAAAACCCAACCCCAAAACCATGCATTATTTATCTCTTCTCTGATGGAGGTATTGATAGTATTACCTGAGGGATGTAGCAGCAGAGGTTGAAAATTCATTTTACAGTTTCAAGAGGAATAACCAGAAGTATTCCATCAGTTTTGTTTATGGGGAAACGTAGATTTTGAGTCGTCAGTGTATAGCTGCATGAAATTTAATCTACCACAGCTTTTGTTCGGCTTGCTTTGTCAGTGCTATTATGTTATTCTGTCATTTTTAATTCAAGTTTAGAAATTAATAGTTCTAGACCTCTTTTGAAAACAAATTTAATTTTGAAACAAATCTTTATTTTAGGCACAGAAATGCATTGCTTCTGGGTTTTGAGTTTTTGAGGTTTTGTGCTATAGGAAGAAGTTGTTTTTTAAGTGTGATAATTTCATCTAGGCTTATACTATGGGGACTCAGTTTGTCCGTGTAAGGCTGGTCTGTTCTTCATATGCATTTTTAATTTTGGTAAGCTACTTAAACTCCTCTGCATCTGATAATTTTTCCAGGAAGATATTTCCTACTGGAGGATTTTTAGCATAGAGCTTTCCTTTTCTCTTTCCCTAAGCTCCATACTTCTCTAAATGGGGTTGTTTATGAACAAAAAAGTTTGGCAGATTCAGTATGGGTGGAGTGCAGTTTAGATATCTGTCTTGAGAAACAGGAGTTTACATAAATCTTACTTAGCTAAATTGTTGGGTAAGAGCCAATTATGTATAGTAGAACTGCTTTTTTAAATCCTAAGCTGTATGCCTAAACTTGTCAGGCCTCATGGAAACCGTATAATTTTCTTTCCCTTTCTCCCATGTTCCTCATGCTTTTGCATATTCTCTGCAAAAATTCTGTAGTGCCTGTAAGCAGAAAACCTTTGACAAGTAAGATCACTTAGACTTCCAAATTACTAATGAATTACAGCAAAGTAATTTTCCCTGCAGTGCTCTGGAGGATGCCTTCTTTGGTCAAATTTTGACCAAATCCATTGGATCTTTGTATAATGCAAGGCAAACAGCATTTTTTCAGTTGTTTTTTTCCCCCCTCTACTTATGTCCCCTCTAAATTTCCCTTAGCTTTATAGTGTCGCGCATAGTTTTTCCTGTTTGGTCTGCACTGGCTTCTTAACCACTTTGCTATTCTTTACTCACCGCCCTTTTTCATATAAGCTGCCCCAGAAAAAAATCTTCGAATTATTAGCAGTTATTTTGCCAGTTGCTAGTAAAGCCAGTTCTTATCACCCCTGACAACTGGCTATTTATTTTGGTGCCTGTGTAGGAATTTTGGGCTTCATACTTGCATATGCTGTTGTATACCACTGTAATCACAGTTGTTAGCTGTCTTGGAATACTTTGATACCTGTTTGCTTCTTGGATGTTGTGAACAGTGGCCAACACACTTAAGTTTGAATGTTACAAGATTTTGCTAAAAGGGCCCCCAAATCTTTGTTATCTTCAAGAAGGAAGGCAAGATCATTAAAAATAATTATCCAGTGCCTGATACTTCTTGATTACTTGTAAATTAATTATTTTAGACTATACTCAAAGTATATCCTGCCAGGACAGTAGCCTACAGGTTCTGAATATAATTTTATTAGCCTCTTTGAAGCAGTCTATTACCTATTTTAAAATACTTCAAAATGTAATTATTTTAATTATTTTTAATCCTACAGGATGCATTGCTAATTATTACTGATAGTATAGATTTATTATATTATATGGGGTGGATTTTGTCTGACTAGTTTCGGGGTTTTAATTAAAAATTCTAATGGATTTATTATTAATAGCTTTGGGCTCCATTAACAGGAATGCTAATCACCTTTTCTCCCCAGTATTTTCTGTGGGAGACGTGCGGGCAGTCAGAAAAATTATTTAGTTCCTCTCAACTAGCTGTTGGAGTGGGCTGATTTACAGCCTTCCACAGAAGGTGTTGACTTGTGCTGGCTTCTACAACGTGGAAGTAGTATTTGATAATCAAGGCTCTCATACAGAATTTGTCTTCTGCAATGAATAGTTCTACTAGCCAAGATATTACAAACTGAGGTGATGTGACCTTGCAAACAGTTATGTTTATGAACATAATTTTACACCAAAAGTCACCAAATTCACAGGCAAGGACTGGCCAATGTAGATTCTGAAAGCATGGAAAGAGTTTGATAACTATGGGAAATAGTGGGAGAGGGATCTGGGAGCTAGAGAACCAGAGGAAATTGAGGATGAGACCCAAAAGTACTTGAGGAGCCATGGGGCTTATAGAAGAGGCAATGGAGAAGTGTGGGGCTGGATGGAAGGGGTTCATGGGGCAGTGGGGGGCGTGGGAAGCAGGAATTTGGGTGCTGTTGAGCTGTCTGGAGTTCAGGCATAACAAGAAGGCAGCAGTGATCAAACTGCAGTGCAGAACCAACGAATCATGCCCAAAACCAAACCCGAGCGCTGTGTGTTTTTTGGACAGGAGCAGCAGTTGATGTTTCTGCCTGGCTTGGAGCGTGGGAGGCAACAGCAGATAGTGGAGGAGTCACAGCTCTGGTTAGGCAGCAGCTCTTGGGCAGAGAGTTGGGTAGTTATGAAACGCTGAAGAACTGTTGATAGTATAGAACTCAGGGCTGCAGAGCACACCAGAAGGGACAGGGCATTAGGACATTAGGGCACTGACTTCTTTGTAGAGCTGCCTGTGCATGTTGGACCCCACAAACTTTTCATATCTTACAGTATTATTTAATAAGCTGTTATAACTGTCATAAAATGCACATGCTGTGGTCTGAGCTAACAAAAAAGATTCTGTGGTTTTAAAGCTGTACAGCTCTTTTTTTGAGGCCTTACATTGTGTGCTGTATTTCCATACAAGTGGACTAAGATGGTGGCTTAATTAAGTACTTTTCTGCTAGTAAAATTGTGTCCATGCTAAGGTTTGTAATCAGGCGGGCAAAAGACTTGAAACAGTGAAGAGGCAGTGGTCTGGAAGTGGGGAATGAGGTATGAGGGGCAGAAGGTAATGACTGTAAGGTTTACTTGTAAAAGGCTGGAAGCCACTTGCAGCCTTGTTTTAGACGCTTGACAAAAGTAGGGGGCACAGACTAATCTGTGTAATGCTGCGGAGAAAAACAAGAGTTACTAAAATACTATTCATGCTGAAGATGTGAATAGTTTGGCAGCCTGCGGCCATCTGGTTATAGTCAAAATGTCCACTACTGGGGCCTTTAGATTATACAATGACCAGAGATACTACAGTTCTTTCCATTCTTTCACCTCTTATGTACATTCCCATGAAGAAAATACTTTCAAAGAAATGCTGGGAATTCTGACATTTTGCCACATTGCACAACAGTGATGATTAAAGAAATCCGCATAAAAACCACAAAGAAAACTCCACCACAAAAAAACCCCAACTTTACCTTATTAAGATGTATTTTGAAGCCTTCTGATAATTTTGTGATTTAAGTAGCCCAAGAGAGATTTCAATGTCCAAATCATATTGAACGTTAATCTTAATGTGACAGTATATGTTAGTTTGTCTCTTACCTTCACTGTTTAACTGCAGTTGTAGTGTAGTGTTAGTTGTAGTGTTGTAGTGTTTTCTTAGAACTTTGTATCTGCGATGAAGCCCAGAACATGGATCACCTACTTATCTGAATTCAGGAAAAAAAAAGATGGTTCCGCATGTGGTAAGTTCTTCATGAATAGAATAATTCCGTGGTAAAAGTATGTTTATTGTGTATTGCTCTAATGTTGAAAGCCAATTTAACAGAAAGTTTGCCTCTGTAAACCAATTTACTGATTAAAAATTGCATACTCTGCCTGTCACCTCCATTACAGCGTATTTAGCTCCTTTCTTGATTTCTCTAGACAAATGCAAAGTGACATCTTAAAGGAAGAGCAGCTATTACTAGCACTCAGGTCTTAATGCATTGACCTGGTGTGCCCTCCATGACCTTGGCAGTATAAGGCAGATTAGTAGTTCATTACATCTTTCTGTTCATGTTTATTTTATTGGAGGTATAGATGTTGTATTCACACACCTTACAATCTGTGAAGTTAAAATTAAACAATTTGTCATCATGTCTTGCAGTGAGAAACTGAAAATCACACTTCTGTATCTGTGTACCAGACAATGTTTTGTCTTTGGTGAAAAAAAATTTTGTAAGAAAGGTGAGATTTCAGAAGAGACTGAGTACATGTGGGGAACTAAGTTTATATCTTTTGAAACAACTCACTCTTAAGTATAAAAGGAATAATTAGGAAATAAAGTAGTGTTCACATGACTTCAAAATATCAGTACAAATCTTTCTGAAACTCTGAACTTAGATGCTGCTGTACCATATAATGTTCTGATTGGAACAATCTCCTGGATGGGTCTTTTTCCAGTAATAAGTATAGCAAATTTCTTTTTAAGCCAGTGGGAGAAGTGAATTTATAGTTATTCCCTGCCAACTGCTTAAAAAGCTGCCAGCTTCTCTGCTTTTTGTGTCAAAGTTGAAATCTATCTTGACTTGAGCTGAATTCTTTGTGTAAAAGCATGGTGATTGCTGGCGTTTTCCTGTTATAAAAAAGCCCTCAACTGAAAACTTCTGAAACCATATTTTATAGTCACACAATTTGTAGTAGAGCCTAAGAGCACTGAAAAAGCTAGAATAGGACAATTACTAAGGATTCATACTGACAGTTCAAACTGTCAGGCACAATTACTGGGGTTGTTGGTTTCAGTGTAGAAATTTAATTTTTATTTAATAGAATTTTACCCTATTGCATTGGTGAACAATGGCAGCCATTGTGACCTGTACTGTTACGCTTGATATGTACTTGGTGTATATACAATAGTATTGTCTACCTGTGAGTGAGTTAACAGAGGTGGAATGTGAATTCAGACAGTGGAGCTCTGACAGTTTTGCCTTTCCTTAATACTGTGATGATCACTGCTTGCCAAAGGACTTCTCATCAGTGTTTTATTTAGGCTCTTGGTCCTCTTTCACTTCTTGTACAGCTTTGCCTGTATTTCTTCTGCATGTTCTGGCCCATGTTCTTGAATTTTCTTCTGGTCTCACATTCTTATCATCACTTTTTCTCATGAATCATGCTTTCTGATATTGATCCAGCTATCTTGTGTGTCAAACATCTTTCCTTTCTTCTTACTGCTTTTTCAGATAGAAAAGGTGAATTTGGGACAAATTCCGGATCCTGTTGGTGCTTGACAGCTTCAGAAAATACCTATTCTCCTCCCAGTTTGTCACAGACTTCCTTTATAGTTTAAGAAAAGGCTCTCTGTGTTTCAGTATATAACAGGGAGAAATATAAAGGTATTTTTCATAGTATTAATAGAAAAAAATGTTTTTCATATTTCATACTATTTTATAGTAGTTAGGAATAATTATCTAAAATATGTAAATATAAGGAGGGCAAGAATGGTTAGAAGCCATGGCTTCATCTTTCATACCAGTGAACAGCACTGGTCAGGAGTATTACAAGAAAGGGGAAAGCATTGTAGCATAATAAATAATAGCATATCATAATATTCCTTCAACCTCCATAAATCCATCTGTATTTTTCATGTATGTTCTACACATCTGAACACCATTGCAATGAAAGGGCAGCTTGTACTGTTCCAGCCCTTGCAACTGATTGCTCCTCTGAGAGCACTCTCCAGTGTTGGTCTTGGCACAGCCTTATCCTAATGGGCATAATTTTAATCAGAATGTTTTGCAACATTAATTTTCAGAGTCTTTATTATTCACTAATATCTTTCTTCTAAAACGTGTTTTTAAAAATTCGAGTGAAAGTACCCCCGTCAAACTAATGTTTCTCAAAGACCTGTTCAAACTTTTCCCTCTACCCTTTTAAACAGTTTAAAAGAATACACGGTAAAGTCAATAGCAGGATCATAATCACTGGTTTGGTCTTTGCATTAGAGGTTCAGAATACAAAGTAATCTACATAGCATGTCTCAGGATCAGGTGTGTTTTCTTTTTTTTGGCTGTTACCTGAATACATTTATGTTCCTAGTTTTGAGAGCGATGTCAATGTATTAATCACATACTTATAGATGTACTGTGCTTGCATGTACTACTGTTTGTAGGTGACACAATTTGAAGTAATTGTTGAAAGACTATTTTGAATTCGAGCTGCAGGAGGCGGTTCAGGAGGCAACAACTGATTCTGGTTTGCTCTGTATCTTAACAACAGAAGACCAATCTGGTTCCGAGTTATGCAAACTCCTTTGGGGAAAGCTCGCAAACAACTATGCTCTGTTATTTTGAGCATGTATTAACATCCCTGATTTCTTCAAACAAAATACCGGCGGTCCTCTTCACCCAGTGCTGAAATAAATATATACGTAGTTTCATGAGTTATTAAATAGAAAATGTTAGAATTGATAGTGCATGAAAAATGTGATTATCTTACCTGGTAAATTGTGCCTGATTTGACTAACTTCAATAACAAAACTTTATATTAAGCAATACTATGATCATTGATTGCAGCATCCAACAACACTGTATGTGAAAAGAGCCATTATTAAAACCGTAACTGTTTAGAAACAATGGTGCTCAATATTCAGGAAATCCATTCCTACCCACAAATACATCCTGATCTAAATGCTCTTCTTTCAAACCTGTTGGTTTTGATATCTGGGTTTGAAGATCTTCCTTTTAGCCTTGGCTGAGGCATATTGTACAACTTTCTCCTTGAAACAGTAAAGGAATTTAACCTTTCCCAACCCTTTCTGGGCTGAGTTTGCACATCCCATCATGTACCTATCATTAAAAATGCACATTTATTCCTCAGCTCACAATTTTTTATAGCAGCCAAATTCTGAGTAGTAGCAGATGGTTTCAAAGCAGCATTCCTTTTGTTAAAAGCCTCAATCATATCTGGTGTTATTAAGAATAATAATTACCTCTGGAGTGTTAGAATAGTGCTACTGCTTCAGAAATTTAAGGTGTGTTTTGCTGCTTCATTTCTGATTTTATTTTCAGCTGTTTAGATTCAAGATGCAAGTGTGAAAGTGGGGATTAAAGCTGTAGTGACCCAATTATAGTTATTGCACCTGCTAAGCACCTGTAATTTAAAGACAGGCATTTAGTATTTGGGAAAATGAGTGAAATCTTTTTGTTGACAATTCATCATTGCAGTGTTCAATGGTCTTCATAAAAATTAACACAACACTTGACTATTTTTTAGAAATGTTTGAGATTGTTCATTGTCTGACAAGACAGCTGCTATAGTTCTGTTCATTGTGGATGCAGTATTTCTCATTAATTGTTAAAGAATGTGGAGTCATGTTCATGTTTATCTTGATTGTATGCCCATATGTACATGCAACAGGCATCTCCTTCAACTTTTTAATTTAACTGTCCTCTGACTGCAAAGGTAATCTCTTGAATATAAGCGGATATTGTGCAATCATACTGTATATGGATACAAAGCGAAGTAATAAATGTTCCTGTTCATCTCAATGGAGTGTTAGCTTTGCAGACAGGTTGTGGCGATTTAAATGTCAACAGAGTTATTTTACTTCTGATCGTTTTAGTAAAAGCATTCAGTTAATGTGCTTATCCAGCATGGTTGGATATTCCATTCATCTGAAGGGACATTCCAGAGGAATAAGGCTGCAAGTTTTAAATTGGGGATGGTTTCATCATCTAAGCAGCAGGTTGGATTTCCTAGACTAACATCTAGACTCTCTGGAACCACAGGTTCAAGTCCTGGCAGACAGCCCTGCCAAGTGTCACACTTGACACTCATTTGGTCGTCAGTGTGTTGCTCCATGACAGCTCTGCTGCAATCTCGCACATAGAGCAGCAAATAAGCAGTGTGTTTCATCCCCTGCCAGTGGGGCAGACATTGACAGCTACTTCATAGGGCTGTGGAATTGCCCCTGCTCTTTGCTCTTTGAGCAGTGAGAGACAGGGGAGAAAAGAAACACTAGGCATGTTAGGGTATGGGAAATGTACATTCAAGAAATGCTGAACTTCCCTCCCTTCCCACAAAATACGAAAAGTGTTGAGAGAAAATACAGGTTTTGCTCCAGAACTGAATATCTTTGGGTTTGGAAGTAGAATGTGGAAGTTCAGGTGCTACCTGAACTCAATCTGGTCAAGGTGGCTGTTGACCTGCACTTTATTGTTTGGTGATCTCTTCCTCAATTATAGAGGTCAAACAAACAATAAAACCCCACCATCCCAATTGCAAAACTGGAAGTTGTAACACGGTGGGAGTAAAGTTGAACTATGCTAACACCTTTGCTGATGACCCTTTTTTTGAGTAAACATTTTGACATAGAAATTGAGTATCATTTTTGATGAAAAGAGTGAGATTCATAGGCTGCCGAAGTGACATTTCATAACGGCTCATGTATTGATTTTAATCTCCTTTGCCTCATAGTTTTGGAAGAAAATATAAAGAACTGTGGAGAAGCGTAAGGACAGCATTGTCCTGCGTGCTGAAAATGAGCAGTTATTTACTGGATTGCAAGGGGTACATGTGTGTCTGCTTCTGTATCATTGCTTTTTAATTGAATGGTTCCATTCATTCGTAAGTTGATTGACATCCAGTAGGAACTTGACTATACTTATCAGTTCTGTGCTTGAGTGCTGAACAGACAGATTTCACATAAATATTTTAATGTATCAGATATGTTAGTTTCAACGAGTATTTTGACAGACTAAAACAAGAAAATATTTTAACCCTGTCCCATCCCTGGTATTATTACTGCTAAAGTACTGTCTTAAGTACTAACTGCAATGTAAAACCACTTCAAATCATCAAGCATCATTCATTTAAAAATAAAGAAGACTGAAATATAGCCATCTTCAAGATTTTTGACAATTATTATAAAGCATACTGGGTAACAGTGAGCAAAAAAAAGCCCTGAACAGTGAAGATTGCTTAATATTTCCACAGAGGAGATCGATAGAATTACTATTTTTTTTTTTAGCTTTTGTTTTTTATTTATCACAGAGCAGGTCCCTAATCATACTGACTAGCACAGTACTTTATGTGTATACTGTAGATAGCTGAAGGGCTGGATGAACATTGATGAGTCTGAAACTGTGGAGTGAATAATAAGGCTAGGTAACTTCATGCTATGTCTTCACATGGTTTGAAATAAGCTATGAGTAAAGGATTAAAAAAATGTGTGTGTGTGACAGCAGCAGCTTTTCAGAAGAACTGTTGCTGTTGTCCAGGTGGTATTAATTTACCCTTAAAATGCTCTCCCAACAGGTGTGGCGGTTCTCCAGAGGGTTTGGGGAAAGTCCGACAAGTTTGCTCATTTGAGCGATTCTTTTTCATTACATTTCTGTATGAATATTGGAAGGAAAATGACAGAAATCAGTTATGCTGTAGTTTGATTTGTAAGGAAAAGTTGTCAAGATGGCTGGTACGATGTGAGGTCGTGACTCACTCCTGCAGCAGTCTGAGCACAGAGCTGACACAACATGGAAGCAAACTGCTGCATTCAGGGAGTGGTGCACGCAGTGCATGGCACTTTGTGCAGGCCTGTGTGTGAATGCAGCAGCTCTCGGCTGAGCCCCTACAACACATGAGGTCTTACAGTGCTGCAGCATCAGCCTCTGGTGTGCATCCAACCTCACCGCAGCTGCAAAAGCGAGTCCCCCATAGGGACTGGTGTGGGAGGGAAATTAGCAGGGTATCCAGAGCTGACATGCGTGCCAGGAGATAAAACAATAGCAAGTACCCATTTCTGGTTACATAGACAATAGAATAAAAATGAGTCTGGAATAAAACAATAATCTCATTACCGTAAGAGGTGTTTGGCAGCACAGTGTCAGTCATTCCCAGACTTTGTGCTATACAATAATGTTAGAAATTTAGCTGTGATATCCAATTTTGCATATCTGAGTGATCCTCATACATGATGAAGTATAAGTTCTTGCATGTCTTTTTACATTCTGAAAAGTTTATTTTATTGCTATAGATACATTTTTGAGAGAGTTTCATGCTTGGGGAAAAAAGTAATTTTTTATAAAAAGCAATTTTACCTTTCTATTAATACAGTAATAATTCAAGCTTTTAGATTATTGCTCCTGCACTTCGCTAAGATGAAAATTAAACAAACTTCATCCTGACTAGAATCAGTTGCCACAAAAGTAAAAACCTAAGGAGAAGAAAAAGCTATTAAGAGATTTAAGCACACAACGAACAAGACCTTTTAGAGGAGATTAAAGTATGTGACAAGCATTAGTATTTCAAGGTGCTGTGATCTACTCGTGGATTGATGTGCCTAAGAATGAGATGAGGCACATTAAAAGCTGAAATCATTCAAGGTGGTGTGAGACTGAATATGAGCAATTACCAAATAGTTAGGTATTAAATAAAATGGATGATTTTGTGAACTCGCAGTACAGAAGACTTCTTTGTGTGATCAAGTACTCGGTCTTTGAACCTTTCCCTTGATACACAAACTTTATGAGACAACACTTATTGTGGAAACTGGGAAGTTTGAAAGGAACAGTTCCAATTTTAATGTTGCTGTCTAGCACTTTGTGTGGTGAGAAAGCATTACTCACTAAGAAAAAAAAAAAAATTAAAGTGTTTAACTTCAGCACTTCCATAAGCATTAGCCATTTGAAAGTCGCAGCCATTAGCATTTGCAGGTTAGGAGTGCTGGTGTAAAAGCTTGCCAGGTACCTCTGTCGTGCTTGTGTGGTAGTGAAGACTTATATGCAGACTCCATTAGAAGGCTTTTTCTGCGTTAAAGAGCCTTATTCCTTCTGGGTATTAAAGCAGAATCCTCTTAGGTCCCGTTCAAACAGTTTGTCTGGACTGTAAATCGGGCATAGCAGTTTTACAAAGGGTTTTAGCCTAAAGCATGTGTAACTGTGATTGAAGAGCAAATGCAGCTTTCCACTGGTATGGCTGTGGCCTTAATTGGGATTCAGTACAGGGGCAGCCACCAGAATGGGATGATAAAGTGTCCAATTAAGAAGAAAAACAATAATTGAAAAAGTACTTGTGAATAGTTGCAAATGAAGTACTAAGTAAGTGACAATGAAGGAAATGGTTTTTCTTAGCCTTGTTTCTATGTTTTCTTCCAATTATCAGAAAAAAAGTAGGTCCTTATAAGAAGTATGATTTTTCTTGCCAGTGGATTGATTTGCTTTCACTGAACTCAGCCAAAGTTTTGATGCTGACCTAAGTAGAAGCAGACTCAAAGACAGTAAAATCCTATAAACTCATTAAAAAGATACAAACGTGCATGTGTATTGAAATGTTAAAAAGAAGAATTTGTCTAATTAAAACTGCTTGAATCTTCGCTTATGAAATTAGAGTGAATGTTATTCACCAAACTTGGTGAATAAAACACTTCTACAACATTTAAAACATCAAAATGGAGTTCATCGTTAGTGGTTTTGGTTTGAAAATGAAGAGTGTTTTCTGTAGTTTCAGTCTGTGTTTCAAAAGCAAGTCAGTTATGTAGTGAACTGGAGGATGGATGAAGCTTGTTTCCTGCGTCTTTTCCCTTATAGCTGTCTGTGTACCCATCACTTTGGGCAACACGGCCAAGTTCCTTGTCTTGGTCATAGTACATGCGTGCTAGCTGGCTGCCTGGTGTGTTCACATGGCTGCTTCTCAGCAAGGGTGGGGGCCTGAACTTATTTGCTGCCTACCCTTTGGTTACACAGTCCAGCTTTCCATTTTTAAGCAAACTGTTACAAACCTCATCTATTTGAGACGCTTTTCCCTTATTCAGGTTTAGCAGACATTTAGTCAGCAGCTGTGTACATTCTTTATTTTTTTCGTCTGAACTGGTAACTTGTACAACAAAGTCCACAGCTAATAATGAGTTCCTCATAAGCTAATGATTATTAAATCCTTACTGATTTTCAGGTAGTTCAGACTCAGTAAGTGATTATTTCTTCTCATTATTATTAGACAATTCTAGTGTTTATTGGCATCCTGAAAAGTAGATCTGTGTGGCTGAGTGGTGTTTACTAAATAAATACCAGTTTTGTTCTGAACTTTAGAAATGTTTTAATTGCATTAGGTATCAGTTTGATCCGATCTGAGCACTGAAACTTCATCAGATCTGTAAGCTGACTGCATTGTTTGACATGAGCTTTCTGTGTGAAAATCTCTCTTGGTCTTCCAAAGAAATTTTTGTCAGGTCTTTGGAGTTAACAAGTTCTCTTACTGCTTCATTCTAAAATCTGCTCACAAGTAGTTGCATGATTTCTTGTAATGCACTTAGTTGACATTACACAGTTCACACATACTCCACATAGATAACCTTAAAAAAAAGCACCCTTGTGAATTCAGATCTTCAGCCTTTGTGATCTTGATCTGGAAATTGAGTCCTGTGATAGTGTCACATATTGACTTGGTGTTTTGTGAGCTAGACTAGATGCAACATCTGTTGCTGTATATGAGAAGCAAAATGATGGAGAGAGCTACAATAGCATTTAATTACTATAACCATTGATTCTGATTTTACAGATAGCTCTTTTCTATTCCAGTGAGCCAAATAGAAAAACTAACCTGTGTATCTCATTGAATGTTTATATATTTTTCTTGCTTACAGGCACATTTGGTTAGATTAGCTTAGTAGGGTTGAATGTATATTTTTTTATTATTATTTCAGCCTGGTGGATTCCCTGGGGAGCCAAAATAAAAACAACACAAGCTCTCAGTGACATTTCAGAGTTCACTATATGTCCTGTTAATGAGAATCATGCCCTAAAACTGCGTTCATTTTGTGGCTAAAGTTAAAAATATCAGAGTGGGTCTCGGGACATTCATATGGCTTTAATCTCGTATTTATCGTAGTTGAGTAATCACAGTGTATTTTAGAAGCAACAAAAAATTCAGGGTTGCTCAGGGCCCAAGCACATCATCAGTTTTGCTAGAAATTGCTTACCGAGCAACCAGAGTTGAACATATGAAGAAGCATTTTGCTACAAGAGCTTTCTGATGTTTTTGAATACAACCAATACATTGATCGCAACCCATCAAATTGGCACATGCAACACATAATAATAATAATAATAATAATTAAAAAAAACCCAACAAAACGAAACACAGTCATTTAAAGCTGCTTTCAGGAAATGTTTCTCATGAGTATCCCATCAGAACATGGAATATTTTGTTGGCTAAACCCAGATTACTACTGAATTTCCCATTCTTTAGTAGTAGATTGAAAGTTATAAATTGTCATACCTGATATGAACATTTGCTGATTAAAAAGTGTCAGTCATGGTTTTGACATTTATTTTTAAAGGCTGTTTCAGAAACCCATGACAGAGTTTGTGATGTTTGGTTTACAACTGGAAATTAAGAATTAGTTGGGTTTTTAAAAATAATTCTGCCTTTAGTAATCTTTTTGGAATATTGTATTGATGCTAGATACAGCATCATGTTAAAATCAGACCCAAATTCAAATGTTGAATACTTTACTGGACAGGTGGCCCAGATTAAGATTTTCATTATATTTTCTTCTAGGAAACAGGATATTTGTTCAAACTAAAATTTCTTGCTGGCATCTGTGCATTGCCATTTCCACAGAACAGAATGTTTAATATTTCTGTAGCAAAGTTTCCGTGCCAGGGGAAGGGGGGGCATCCTTTAAATCTATAATCCCTGGGAAAGTTTTCAAAACATCAGAGACTGATTTTTAGCAAAGTAATTTATGATTTCTTTTTGACATTTCTATGAGAGATAAACTGTATAAACTTTAAACTTTTATGCTGCAAAATTCACTCTTGCAATTCCCTCTTAGAGTACCTGTGCAAAAGTTTCAGTTGTTGCTTTTCTGCTGCTGTGTCTTGGATAGGCCTTACTAAATACTGTTGGGTCAAGGAGACCTACGGCTGGAGGTGGGTGTCAGTATTTGTTGAATTTTACTGTTAGCAGAAAACATCTGCATTATTTAACAGGTTGTTGAACTACTGGTACAGACTCATATTGGTGAGATAGAAAGTGCAATTCAGCCTTCAGTTTTGCTGTTTATCTTTTTACTACCTTTATTTGCAGTGGTTAATTTTTAGATAATTTTGAATGACATATAACTTTCTACAATAAGTCTATACCATTATAGTAAAAGCTTGTTTTGAACAGCCAGCCCACATTTGTGTTGTAGTCTATTGAAATACAGAAAATTATAAATTGTTTTTAAGATCGGTAAACCTACTGTTGCTGTACATTGATGAGAAGTGACATTGCTGTAGAATTCAAGAACAGCATTCAAGAGATTGTGGTATTTTTAGTCTTGTATTTTATGTAAAGAGATAAAACATTATTAATCATATGCAAAGAAGGTATGATAATTATCCTACTTCCAAGCATCAGCATTACTTCTGGCAATGTTAGTATTTTCACATATGACCTTTGTAAACAGTGGAAGGATGTTCTTGTTTCTCTCAGGAGTTGGCTTCTTTAAAAGTAAATGTTATATCTCGATTATTCTGTATGAACAGGTTGTATTCTTTACAGACTATGTTATAGGAACACTATAATAATATAATATTGATATATGAGTACTTTATAATTCACAAAACAGCCACTTTGTAGACAGGAACGAAGTTTGCATGCCATTCCAAAAATAAAATAGACCTCTACATGAGCTTCCATTGCAGCAGAAGTTAGAAGGGACAGAAAGGAAACACGCTGTTTTAGATCAGCTTTTTAAGTAAAAAGAAAAGTACTGTGCATTTATTCTGACATATTTCTTTATTTATGGATTCATTTCAGAACTTGAAAAAAAGGGGTGTTATTTGTGGTCCAAATAATCATTTCTTCAGCAATTTCCACAGAGCTCGTGAAAAAAAGGAAACAAAGCCCCATGCTTGAATTTTGCCTTTGTGCTTTGATCTAACAAGAAGTCCGTAGAAAAGCTCTTGTAGATATTGTGGAGGTAGGTTGAATCTGTGTGAGAAATCTGGGAGAAAACCTCCTGTATTTTATAACATAATAGATTAACTCTGGAGGTGTTCTCAAAATACGTAGCATTCAAATAATAAATAAATAAATAGATAAAATTCCCTCTGCCCTTTAGTTGGATTGTATCATTTCAGTAGGTATTAATACCCTGACTGCAAAGTTCTTGATTTGAGAGAGCATACCTTTAAAGTTACTGATGCATTAATCTGAATTTAAAAAGTATATACAAAAAGAACCAATACAAAATAACTGTTTATGTTTAAAATAACGTAATCATCTGAAAAGTAAAAGTGAAGACTAAGACTGTTGTCTCTCTTGAGGCATGACAATATGTAACTCCAATTTTATTCCAAAAAGCATGGCAGTATCTTACACCAAGACTGTAATGCTGCTCCATTAATACCTTTTAAAATTGTTCCAGTATGTTCTCACCTGGAGAGTGTCTGTGGTGAAACCAGAAGCCTTCAAATGTAACCGTTACAGTATTGTTGAGGATGATACATCTCTCTCTTTCTGTGAGCACATTTCTGTACTGGTTCCATACATTGATTCTATACAATCAATGTGTGTACTTAATAGTATCAATATACTGTTGATTAATAACTTTGATTAGGTTTTCTGAAATCATCTCTGATGGCAGTGTTTGAGTAAAAGTTAATTAGTGGGTCCTGCCTCTTTCTTTTGTTAAAAAAATATTCTAAATTTGTATTAGAGAGAGTTTGAAACATAGTCACTGCTAAACAGTCTAGCCAGGGCTAATTAGAGTTGTGTGAGCAAAGGAGTTCATCAGGTGTTGCTAGTTAGAGCAGCATGTTTTGGAGGGTTACTTAAGGAGGAGAGGGAGAAAGCAGAAAGGAGCTGTAGCCTCAGACACTTTGGTAGCGCGAGTGGCCTGTGAAGGGAACTGTGAACAAAGAAACTGGTTCTGATATTTAATTCCCTCTGTGCTCAGGGAAAAAGGTGTTCCTGTGTTCTTGTAAACAAACTGGGCTGCATCAAAGAACTAGCTGCCTCCATCAACAGCTTTCTCTCAGGATCAGGGAAAAAGCCTGGAGGTTTGTAATTCATAACTTTGCTATTACAACTAAAAGGGTAAGAGTGACTTTCATGTGTGTTCACCTGATTTTGGATATTTATCCTTTACTAATGTTTTGATGTTCGCTGTGGAACTGTATCTATCAAAAAAAGTTGTAGGGAGGGTCTTTTCCCAGCTGTGGCTTACGGCTCAACAACAGTTAAAAAGCTGTGTTATTTAAGACCTGCACCTGGGAGAGTGGCGCCTGCTTCTCCTGGTACTTGTGATCTCTTCTGGTTGTTTTGGGATAATACTCGTCCTGGGTGTTTGCAAAAGCAGTAATTTCTGTGCTCTTCAGGCATTTCAGAGGAGTTACTTGCATGATCTCCACCCTCAGAGTGCAACAGGGATGCAGTTAAAGCAGCATATGCTCTTGCGGGAGTAAGGGAGACCAGGACAAAGCCTGTGATGAGCAGGGCTGGGCTCTTGTCACCAGTCAACAAGTCACCGATGTTGAATTGGCTGGCTAAGGAGGGTAGGACTGGCCTGCTAATCTGTTTAGCCAGGGAAGGTAGAGCACTCCAGAGCATCCCTTTGGTTATTCGTTCTGCCGGCCGAGCTTATGTTGTTCCACACAACCAGTGCTTCAGGAGCACCAAACCCACATTCTTCATAGCTTGCTGAGGTAAATTCTCTCACAGACTGCAGTAATGTGTTTTGCATGGAAGCACACTTGTGCTTTCGAAAGCAAACACATTTTCCAAGAAATTCATTTCCTTTTTACTCAGGTTATTTACTGAAATAATTTCCAGTGCTGTGGACTAGGTTATCAGCTAGCTTGATTCAATACAGGCTTGTTTGTGGTAAAAGATCCAGCTTTTTGTATCTTGTGAGGATTCTTTTCAATGCAAGTGCTTGCTTTTAGAATTTGTTCTGGTAATGAGGAAAGGTGGGTGCTCCTCTTTCCTCTCAGCAACTGAAACTTTATGCTAAATCAATGTTCCCTGCAAACCCACTGGCTTTATGTATCCAGCAGCTGCAGGGGGATCCAAACGATGACATGGTGACTTGGACAGAAAATGAAAACCACTGGACTTGTGCATGCTCAGCAGCTGTTCACAGGGGTGGCTCCAGTCTGGAGTCCACGCATGGTGATATGGGAGATCATCTTCCTGCTGCATCATGGAGTCATAGAATGGTTTGGGTTGGAAGGGACCTTAAAGATCATTTAATTCCACCCCCACTGCCATAGGCAGGGACACCTCCCGCGGGACCAGGTTGCTCAGAGGCCCTGTATGACTATACATCCGTAACACCTTAAAGAGGGGGAGAAGAGGGTTTATAAATGAAGGTCTGCGGATAGTTGTCTTCTCCCCTTCTCATTGCTGTCTGAAAGGCATTCAGACTAAAAGGCTCCAGATTATAGAAAAGCTATATGAATAGAAAGAATTGGTATGGAGTATGAAAGCAGAATGTAGAAAGCTACAGAATACAGAAAAGCTGCATTATATGAAAGGCTCCACAGTATAAATTTAAAAACTATACAAAATCTTTATTTATAGGTTTCGATTTTAGTCATCAAACTCTTTAACTCCACAGACAACAAGACAGATGAGATTGCTCTGGGAAAATGCTTCTAACACCCAGCTCTTTATATATAGCAGATGGCTCTAGAAATGTACACATAACTTTATTTAGAAATGATTTTTGTTTGTTACCAATTACTAAATATATCATTAAGTCACTTCATTGAAGCCAGGTTTTCAATTATTAACCTGAGTGTGGTAGGGTGAAGCCAGCATGACAACATCCATATTTACTGCAGTTCCATCTTTAATTATATTTTACTTTTAGATGTGCTTTTATCTTCTTTAATTCTGTGAAAATCTGAGTGGGAACACAGGTATGTTTTAAAGATATCAGACAAGACCAACAGACAGCTGAAAGTAGAAATTCAGTATTGTTTAAATGTTCACCAGTATTTTGTAACAGATTACACTTCTAGTCTTCTGACTAGGAATCTACTTTTTTATATATATATATTTTGCCTACTGGTGCTAGCATATGTAAATGCTTCTTGTCTCAGTTTCTGGCTACTGTCCTTATTTGTGATGGTGAAAGCTAATGTCTGATCCTACTTGCCATGAATATAGCCCCGTGTGTCTGTGTATTTATTCTGTAGCTTCAGACATCTATGCTGCTGAAATTTACAGGCAGTCCTAGTTATTTGTTTTGAGAAAAATTCTTGAATATAGATCAGTGTGTTTGGAACAAGATGTAAACATGGGCAATGTCTTTTCAAGTAACTGGGGCAGAAATAAATAATGATTCATAAACTTAAGTAAATATGTGCTTACATAATTTTAAACATCTTTCGAGTCAGTAGGACTATTTGTGTATTTAGAATTAAGAATACTGTTTAGATTAGGCATATGTTCCTGAATGAAGCCCTCGTGATATAAAACACAAGGTGGAAAAAAAAAAAAAGAAAAAAGTCTTCATCCCTCCAAGTCCCTCTATGCTACTGAAGTGAAAGAAAATCCTAGAGATAAATATTCAAGGAGAAGGCTGACAACTATAATGAAGTTATGGGCTATGACTAGTGAGTAATGACATTTCTTGAAATGGCTGTATAAAAAAAGAGGCAAAATGTGTCTAGTTGTTGACAGAAAGAACATAAAAAATTACTGGTCTCAAGCTCTTCCTTTTATTATGTACAACATGAGTATTTTATAACAAAATAGCATTATACTAAGTATTTAAATTAAATACAAAAAATATTATTATATGGAAAAAATCTGACACTTTAATATTTCTATATCTTTGAAAATTATGATTCTTTTCTGCCATACATGATATTTTATGAGACTGAATTGTCCCCACAGAACGAAATGGAACAAAGGAAATGTATTATTTATAAAGGTTGTTCATTATAATGATTATGGAAAGAAAACATTAACACAGTAAGAGGTCCTGAATGCATTGCATTAGGGAAAGGGTAGGGTAAGTGCCAGAATGACAATTCTGAATTTTGAAGAACATCTCTTCAAAATTTTCAACCTCCCTTAGCTGGAGGAAAAAGTACAGCAGTAGAAAATAAACATGTTATGTTCATGTTATCTAAAAATGTTACACTTATTTTAAACTCTTTTCCCATTTTGAATGTGCATTTGAGAACTTTCTGGCTTTTTGAAAGAACGTTTTCATGCTGTGACCTTTCTCCTGGGGCTGGGGCAGGCAGCACAGCTGCCTGCAAAAGCTGTGTCTAGGTGGAGCACCTCCTGCAGCAGGTGGCTGAGCTGCAGGAGGCAGTGAGAAGGCTGTGTAACATCAGGGAGGCCAAGAAGGAGTTAGATAGTTGGTTCCAGACTCAGTCTGCTGTGGACCCATGGCTGAACAGCCAAAAACTCCCCCAGTGGCGCACACAGGTGGGAGTGGGGGCGGTAACGCAAAAGAATGGAAGCTTGCAATGGCAAGGACCTGCAGGAGGAAGAGACTTCCCCTAAAGCCTGGGGTACCCTTGCAGAACTGCTTTGCCGCTCTGCAGACTGAAGAGGAAAAATGTGTCACAGCGGGAGAGATGCAGGAGCTGAGTAAGGCAGCCTGATCTGCTCCCTGTGTAACAACCAGCACAACTAAGAAAAGGCAATGGGTGGTAATAGTAGACTACTCCCCTCTGAGAGACACAGAGGCACCCATTTACTGACCTGACGCGCTCTCTAGAGAGGCGTACTGCTCACTGCGGGGCCGTATCAGCGATGTCTCTGAGACGCTACCAAGCCTTGTGCAGTCTGTTGGCTGTTACCTGCTGCTGTTGTTTCACGTGGGCACCAGTGATACAGCCAGGAGCAGTCTGAGAAATATCAAGAAGGATTACAGAGCCCCAGGAGTGGCAGTAAGGGACTCTGGAGTGCAGTTAGTTTTTCCATCAATCCTCCTGGTCAAAGGGAAGGGTTTGAAAGGTCCAGTAGAATTCAGTGGATCAACAGATGGTTACAGGACTGGTGCAGCAGCCAGGGGTTCAGCTACTGAGGCTATGGGACTTGCTTTGAGAAATCTGGCCTACTGGGGGTTGATGGGATCCATCTGTCAGAGAAAGGGAGGAGCATCTTTGGTCACAGACTTGCCAAGCTGGTGAAGAGGGCTTTACACTAAAGCTGCCAGGGGAGGTGAACCTTAGTCCATCCCAGTCCTACCAGTTTGATGCTAGTGCTGGCAACTACCACAACTACTATGCCTCTACAACTACTTCGCACTCTACAACTACCTAAAGGAAGGTTGTATTGAGGTGGGCATTGGTCTCTTGTCCCAAGTAACAAGCAATAGAACAAGAGGAAACAGCCTCAAGTTGCACCAGGGCAGGTTTAGATTGGATATTTGAAAAAATTTCTTGACCGAAAGGGTTGTCAAGCACTGGCACAGGCTGCCGAGGGAAGTGGTGGAGTCACCATCCCTGGAGATGTTTAAAAGGTGTGAACATGTGGCACTTAGGGGACATGGTTTAGTGGTGGACCTAGCCGTGCTGGGTTAGTGGTTGGACTTGATGATCTTAAAGGTCTTTTCCAACCTAAATGATTCTATATATAGATGCCCAAAGTCTGGAGAGGGATTGCAGGTCAGCAAGAGAACACCTGAAGAGCAGCACAAGGGAATTCCAGCCACTCCAGTCAGTAAGTCAGCTTCACTGGGGGCCCAACTTAAACGCCTCTATGGAAAGCATGTAGCATGCGAAACAAACAAGAGGAGTTAGACGTGTGTGCACGCGTGCAGGGCTGTGATCTTATTGGCATCACAGAGACCTGGTGGGATGGCTCCTCTGACTGGAGTGTTGGAATGGAAGGATGCAGGGTGTTTAGGAAGGACGGGCTGGGGAGATGAGGAGGGGTGTCACCCTCTATGTCAATGACAGATAGGACCATTCACAAGCCCTGGCCCTCAGGGGGGATTTGAAACACCCCAATACCTGCTGGAGGGACAGCACAGCAGGGCATAAGCAATCCAGGAGGTTCCTGGAATGTGCTGATGGTAACTTCCTTCTCCAAGTGCCAGAGGAGCCAAC
>JAVJGI010000064.1:40652480-40679403 GCA_035590275.1 Ibycter americanus | reverse complement strand
ATCTTCCTTCCAGCCCTTCCTGTAGATGGGCATCACACTGGCTAACCCCCAGTCAACTGGGACCTCACTGGTCAGCCGGGACTGCTGATAAATAATTGAAAGTTCCTGATGCTGTACAGCAGTGGTGGTGAGGTTTGTGTCAAGCCTTCCTTAGGTAAACATGGAGAAACACGTTCTTGCTGGTTGAAGAATTTTAAGAAGAAACGTGAGCTATGACGACTCCTAAAATTCTTTGAAAGGAAAACTTGTAATTATACTGCAAAGAGTGATAGAGATGGCAGAGGTAGGTACGGCTGTAAGTAGGGATCCTTTGCTGAAGCTGCTGAACACGGACAGGTTTGCATGAGTGCATGTGGCTCTTTTGTGTGTAGACTGAGTGCATTCTGCAACACCTGAGTTTTCCTCAGTTAAAAAAGAAGGTTGGTTATTATAACGTGGACTTTCATTCTACAAATATAATAGACCTTTGATCGAACAAAGACTAAGGGTAAGAAGTTTCTGCTCTGGCAAATCTGTACGTGCCTTGATGCGAATTTTGGTTTACCCCCAAAGCCATGGTTTATGTTTATATAAAACCCTCTATATTTTCATAGAAAATGTGTCAAAAATAATTTGATATTGTTACTGTCTTGCAAAAGTAGTTTCAGATGAGAGCTAATCTGTTTAAAATCACAGGCCCCACTGTTTTTCAGAATGTGGATAATTCAGGAACTGCATTCTATGGACTAAAAAGCCAAAGTTTTGTCTTGGAAAGCCACCTGGCTGCAGTTGATAGTAAAATCTATTGTTAACCCCTTTTCTGTAATATAATTAAAACACTGCTGAATTATCTGTTTACTGAGGCCTGGCTGCTCCCCGAAAGCACGCCCCTTTGTGTCTAATAATCCTAGCCTTTGTAGATGGCTGTCCAAGACAAGGGCTGTGAAACCTTGTTTAAAGATTTTAAGATCATCTTAATCCCTTCCCTGATGAGACACCCATTGCTGAAAGCTGGGGGGGAAAGGTCCATCTGTCTTGCAACATATGTGTTTACACTGTAAAATCAGTAAATACAGCAGTGTGCTCACAGTGCCAAGAATTTCCTTTAGTCATAAATTGAGATACATTGTTTTGTTATTGTTACTTGAGTTTACACACATCTGAGGGACCAGTATTGCTAATTACCGAAAGTAGATAAAACCTGCAGCTCGGAACTGAAAGTGTCAAATACCACCCCCCTAAATCTGAAAATATTCTCAGTGAACACAGAAAAGTACTGTTAAGTGTATTGCTTGAATGGGCTTCTGGTTTCCACATCAAGGACATTATTCATTTCTGCATTTGCACAGTTGTGCAATGGAAGATTGGGTTTTCACACCATCTACTTTTATGCACGGGATTTGCATACCTCAGTGAGTAGCCGGGGCTCCCCATAGGTTATTGGAGAAGTAGGCTGCCCACCAACTCCTGTTTTAGACCCTTAAGTTAGGTGCTTAAAAGGGGATGCTGTAGCCACCCTAGGAATAAATCTATTAAAAGCAGGAGAAACACAAGCAGAGCAATATCAAGAACTGTAAGTGGAAGTCTCTGGCATGTTATGTGACCATACTGTTAATCTGGATCTGGTACTGAAAATCATTTAACTTCTTGTTATATTTATATTTCTGCTTAGGGAACTGATAAAAAACAAACAAACCACAAACACACGCACACTTTTTATTGTTCGCTGGTGTTTGTGTAACTCTAGTGCCTAGGGAGTGTAGTTCTGGAACATGATCTGCTCTGCAACATTTTGTTCAGATTTTGGATTAAAAGTGTCCCCTAGATATACAATTCAGTTTTAAGAGACAATTTAAGTATGAAGTCAGTAAACAGGGAAGCCCCTGGCAACAGTGGGATGAAACGGATCTGTTTGGCAGGTGGTGGTCTAAGCAAAACATCAGGTTTTTTTTAACAGGTAACATCCAGAGGACAGTCTTCAATTGGGATTTGAAAGAGTGCAACTGGGTAACTTTTGTATGTTTACAGGAAATAATTTCCACACATGAGGAATAGCAACAGAGAAAGTATAAAATACATATTTGAAAAATGTGAAAGCCAGATAAAGTCTGGCTTATGAGCTGCTCTGAATTGGAAGTGAGTCTTCTAAATAGTGAATAAGAGGCAGATTTGAAGCTGAGTAACTTTGAGAAAAAGGCACTTAGGAGGAAGCGTGGGCAGGACATCGCAGTGAAGGTGATGGGTAAGGATAGCATAGGGAAGGTTGGTGAGCCAAGCCCAGGTAATGACAGCTGTGATGGCTGCAGTGTGGCCATTTTATGCAGAAATAGCTGCTCAGACACTGCTTGGGTGTGAAGGCTTTAAAAAAAGATGAATGTTAATGATGACACCCACTAAAAGTGTTGATATTGTCTGTGGTGGTGAAGGCTGGAGAGTGCAGAGCGATGTGGAGCATTAATTGCTTATGTAAAGCACCTGAGGTTTGCTTCCTAGCCACTCAGTGGGAGACTGAGGACAGACAGGCTGAACTGAATTCTGAGATCAGTAGCTATGAAACAAATAGATCTGTGAGTCATTAATATAGCAACTATAGATCAATTTCTGTGTGCGGACGGATCAACTAGACAAGTGTTGTGGAAAGGGAAGAGAAGGGGTCCGTGGACCCACTTACCCTGATGATCAGTAATTCTTACAAAAGCATGTTAATTTTTTCTGGGAACGTGTGTTACAGTAACACAGTAATTATGGAGTATAGACCAGAACAGGTTAAATTAGGTGAGAAATAACAGTAAGTGATCTGATTCATAAGAAGTGAGGCAAGTGCATGGAGATCAGATTGGAGATAGAACTGTGATCACATTTGCAGATACATGTTTCCTGGGTGAAACAAGGAGTATGGGGAGGTTCATGCTGCAGAAGTCCATATGATGCTTGTTCTGTGGACACAGAGTAGAAATCTAATACTTGTCAAAAGCTTTGTGTATTTGTCCTCTATGAATGTACTCTTACATTCATCCTAAGTTTTTGACAAAGCGGATTATGGTTGCTTGGAAGATTATTTCGGAAACCTGGAAAATTATCTGCTTATTTCTTCTCAGGAATTTCTTATTAAAGCAGTTTGTGGTTCTTCAGGATTTATTCCATGTGAAAATCTCCTGTATTACAGAAGACTGTGGATATCATCCAGTATTCTCAGATGGTTTCTGTTGCCTAAAAAATGTTTGGGGGAACAACACTTGTAAGCCATCCTGAAAGAACAGCAGCATAAAAATAGCAAAGGGAAGCTAGAAAAGCAGTGGTGGGAACGATCAGTGTTGGAGTAGGCTGGGAGAGGATCTTGTGAGACAAGATTTTCTTGGTTTACAATTGATTATACTGTTAGATTAAAAACAATTCAAAGAGTTGATACTTGCATGTTAGATCATGTCTGCAGAAATACCGACTAGGTGGTTAGAGAAAAACAGCTCGCAGTTTGGTGGGTTGCTGTGTAATAGTCACCCAGATATTGTTACTTTAAAAAATTGTAATAAAGAAGTGTTTGTGCATTATTTGAAAGCAGAAAAAAGAAAATCAGGTAATATCTGTTACTTTTTTAAAACAAGGCAAAACCTCTGAATAATGCTAAGAAATATTTTGTTTTCTATTTCTAATGCAAATTTCTTATGTTTTTATTCCTTCTTGCATTCTTAAGATACATTCTCATCATCAAGAGCTGTGGAAATTACCTGGACAATCCCTGTTTCTGGTACCATGATTTTTTTTGAGCACATGTGTATGTTGCTGTATCAAAGCATGAAAAAATTGCTCCATGTACTGTGCAGGAGAGAGGAGCAAACAGGTTGATAAATAGACACCCCTTTGCAAGATGAAATATAATTTAGATTAAAATGCACAAGGAGCTGATTCTTGAAAAAAGTAGCGTGCAGGGATCAGAGAAAGGCAGCCTTGAATGGTTTCAAAGGGTTTTGGGTTCTCCATAACATGTCTGCAATGTTATGGCAGTCTGCAATGGGTGAAAGGAAAGAAAATAAATCCACCAGAGAACAGCTACTTCTTATCTTTAGAGGCAGAAAGATGAGAACATCAGAACCAGTGGGTAGCAAAGAATGTCAGTTATGTTCTAATCTAGATTGGTGAATAAAAAGATAATCATCAGTAAATTAGAAGAGGTGTTGAAAGCTCAGTTAATTATAGGAAATGAGGAAATTAGAGTGCTGAGTCTGACTGTTTCTGATTCACTTGTTAAATTAAAAAAAAAAAGTTTGGGCTTTTTTTTTTTTTTTTTATCCGTACTTTTGGTTCAGGTGTATAATGATATCAGATGTAGGATTTTTAAAATTTTAGTTTAGTTTTTTTAATAACTCCTCAAATTAGGGTTTTGATGTTTGGCTGGGCATCATCTGGAGCAGCAGCCTGCAGGATCCAGAAACACATCTCTGAGGCACATCCTGAGGCAGCAACAGACACTCAAGTGTCCACACAAGTGTGTGTTTGCTGGCTCTTGGTGCTTCACTTCCCTGGCTTCCTCTTTGTGGAAGTCATGAGGCATCTATTTAAAAGCGAAGGACTTACTGACACTCAGAATTTGTGGGTTTGTTGTAACAAATGTCAGCCTATGTGAGGAAAGGAGGGGGGGGGGGAGTTTTACAATTTTTTTTATTGATTCTGGTTTTATTGCATTTCTCTGAAGGTCGTGAATTATTTTCTGTTACACAGAGTATGAGTGATTGTTGCTGCTGATCATGAAGTGGAACACAGGAACTGTGTTGCCTGTTAACTTAGAATGTTTTTTCCCAATGATTTTAAGAAGAAAAATATTTGTAGCTTGAGAGTCTCCATATATTATTTTAAAATCATTATTAAATTCAGCGTGTGAGAGGGAGAGGTAGTTTGACCTTAGGAGTGTGAAGAAGTGTCCCTCTCAGCTTTCACTGTAATTTGAAAGTTGTATTTTGCAGTTTGAACAAAGACTTGATATTTGGATGGTCCTTTAATCGTCATCATACTTGCGAACATATCTGATGGGCCGTTTATTCCGGGTGGTGGTGGTGGTGGAGGGCTGGACCCTAAGCACCACGAAGTGTCTTTTTGAATGGTTTGGAAGGGTTTCTAGTTTTGCCAACGTTTTGACAGAGACCTTATTTAATGGAGAGTTTTGGGACTCCTTGAGGGTGCACCCTTGATTAGAGACGTGACTGGAACAGGGTGGGTTAGAGCCTCCTTTGATTAAACCTGTTACATTTCAGCCAAGTTTTCTCATCATAGGGAGAGAATTTCTTTTTGTATTTACTTAAGGAATTTTGCTTTTTGAGTCTTTTTTATTCTTTCTTTGAGTACTTAGCCAGCAAGCATATGCATTTAAATGGTCTGTATAGTTTCTTTCAGAGCTGAAAGAGGTACCTAGAGTTAACATTACCTATCAAGTTTCTGATTTTTCGTGATTATTCCTGACGTAGCTTCTTTATATGAAAATTATCCATAACTGTTGATTTTTCATACTTGCTTATGCGATAATTCTGAGTAAAATAAAATCTCCCTTACAGTGTCTGTTGCAGTTTAGAAATCAGTTATGAAACTACACTAGAATTACTGGACAGTTTACAGAAAACAGAATATTGACTGTTGGCAAAGGAATTGAGTGAAACAGAAATCTAGCCTACCTGTGGGATTGGAAAATCAGCAGTAAAGGTTCCCTTTAAACTTAGAAAGTTATTTCCTTATTTTTTTAGGGGACCTGTGCGTATGTATACCATTTCCTGATTTTACAGAAAGATTCTTTAAATAGCAACAGTAACAATTATTATGC
Source organism: Ibycter americanus (assembly GCA_035590275.1). Classification (NCBI taxonomy): domain Eukaryota; kingdom Metazoa; phylum Chordata; class Aves; order Falconiformes; family Falconidae; genus Ibycter; species Ibycter americanus. The sequence continues at coordinate 40,673,618 of JAVJGI010000064.1, read as the reverse complement.
ATAAATAAATAATTCCAGATGTTACAGATATTACACTGCTAGTTATATTGAAAAGGGCAACTTTTCAAGGCCTATATGCAAGTTTGTAGACAGAATACTGTCCGTAACAAACTTTTGTCTTCTTTTCTCTGATTTTTTCCCTTTTTTCCTTCATATACACTCTCCTGGAAAGAGAAGACTCAGGAGGGGAGTGATTTTTCACTATTCTGTGTGGTAAATTTCATGCCCAAAGGATAATCATCATAATTTGACAGTATAAATTCTGTAAAATCCTTACTTTTTGACAAACAGTTTCCAGGTCCAAATTCTATTTTAGCCAAACAAGCAATTGTAAAAGGTGTCACAGAAAAAAAATGAAGCAGAGAAGAAATACATCCCCAGACTTTCTTGTCAAGTGGGGTGTTTCCTCCCATCATCAGCTGAGATCCTCCTTTACTGGTATTTCTAAATCTGAGGCCGAGACTGCAGTCAGCCCAAGGCAAGGCAGACGACAGAGGGAACGTGCAGCATTTTCCTGACTTTTCACCCTCTGTGAAAGGTTTTCTTTAGTGCATGTAAAACGGATTTAAGCAGGGGTAGGTCCTCTAGCAGCATCGTCTTTCTGCAAATGGAGGGATGGGAGTGGGGCCATCTGCCTGACCCAGCCGTTCTGCTGGGAGCAGTGGTGGGGCAGAGCATCCCCATGCTGGGCTGTGCCTTTAAACTCCCACTAACAAAAAAAGTCTTTGGAATTAGGACATGGTGATGACTTCAGTGGATAAAAATCTACCAGATTTAGCCTGGAGGTCCTCATTATGCGAGGATGGGGAGCAGTAAAAATCAAATCAGCAGAGATAAACTACACAGATCATTTCTGCTGATCAATAACAGGCTTGTGCAAATAACCCTGCTGTATAGCAGCCTGTCTTTCTCAGAGTCAGCAGGGAGCGAAGATTAGATAAACTCTAGGCCAGTGAGACTTTTACAGAAGCTTAACACATAGAAAATGTCCATCACTCCATGATTTGATCATAATGTAACGAACATTTGCTTTGTGCGTGTGGGCCGCAGGAGTTTATTATGACAATCAAGTGTAACCAACTGTAATAAAAATAAATTATATTATCTGACGTACTGTTTCCTAATGTGACATTTGCTACGTTGAAGATATGACAAATATCAAGCTTCAGAGTGAATCCTGAATTCCTGCATTCCTAAAGCAACAGGAGCTTTGGTGTGCTTAGAAATCCTGTGTAAGATATGTCAGTGCCATACTTCTTAGTGGGGTCATTCCTTGTGCAGAACAGATTTTTGCAAGAACAGTTGAAAAAAGTAATGCTGTAGAAAACAGCATATTCCAACAAACGCAAAAACGTGACTAAATATGCTAATGAATTGTTCTCGCTGATAACAAGGTTTCAGGACTTGTTTCGAAATAAAACTGTTGTAAGGCAGAAATATTAATGCCATTTCGATTCATGGCATGCTTTTATGGTGCGTGGTGTTCTCTGGTTTGTACCTTTGGGCTTGTGTCTCAGAGATCTTTGCACCAGACAACTCTGTGAGTATCTCATTGTCTTCATAGCATTGTCATGATCTCAAATGGCTTGTTCTTTCATTTTAGATGACACTAATGCTTAGAAAATAAGCAAATGCATCCCCTTCTTTAATTTTTTTTTTCTTTTTGTCTAGGAATTATGGAACCAGGGTGCTTTAATTGGTGCAATATTATTACTATGCATTTTAGCTAAGGTTAATAAAATGGAAATTTAACAGATACATTAAAACGTCTGGGATAGTGGCTAAACATACTAGTGAGCTGGAACATTGACCTTACTGCTCTTAAAGGCTATGAGTCAGACTCCTGACGCCACAAGGCAGAGCAAGAGTAGGAATACATTTCTACGTGTGGATGCGTGTATATACATAATTTGGAAAGGTTTTCATTGCTCAGGGTCTTTGGGCCTTCTGGTGCAGCAAGAGTTACTTCAGCATTGCTTCAGCACATTCAATAACAAACTTAAGATCGAAAAAGATAGGTATTTTCTTGTTTAAGGTTGTTTAAATTTATTTCCCTTGAGGTTTTATTCATTAGTGTTTAAAATATCAGTATCAATTGTGTTTAGCTGTTCACTTACAGTAATCAATAAAAATATATCAGAGATGAGGTAGACAGTATCCCTGTAATAATTAATCTTGCTTCTTTCTCAAAAGAATCTCTGGCTTTTGGCCTCGATCCTGGTGTATGCAAAGGCATCTCTCTGCTGCTTTAGCAGTGAGAAGTGGCCAGAAGGCGAGTTTCTCGGGGTGCCGCAGAGCCCGTGGTGCTCCTCAGGCACAAAGCGGGAGGGCTGTGGCTATTCTGGCCCTCACAACGTTTGCACTAGGTCCTAACACCGCGCATTAGTACTGGCTTTGAAAGGTTTTGTCAGGAGTCAGGTGTGCTTCTCTGCAATTCAGTCGCTGTAATGCTTTTGTTCCTTAGGCTAGCTCTTCAGTTGGGTGCAGGTTCATTACGTAAAGTGAACGTGATAAGTCAGTGAGAGAAAGATAATGCCTTGAAGCTTCTGTGCAGTTGGAATCTAATGGCATTGTTTTGCATTTTTCTCGTGAGAAATTTCAAACCAAAAGTGTGAGTTAAACATTGAAAATTGCCTTTCTTCAAAAGGCTCTTTGCAAGGAGAACTGGGCTTCATCAGAATCATAGTTCTGATGATAGAGCTTGCTTCTTCGCGAGGAAATTTTCCTCCTTGAACCGCTGAGTGGGTTTTCATGAATGAAGGTGATGGCTTGCTCTGCTTTGTGGCCTGAGCGTGCCTTGTGGAGCTGGTCAGATGGGGACCATTAGTAAATATGTAGGCATAAAGGCATTTAAAATCAATGGGAATTGATTCTATGCACTGCTGGTACTGCAGAGTATGTTTTCAATTCTTACGTGAAACTTGAATGCCCTACAATGCGTTGAAGCCTCTAGTTCGACAAACTGTGAATTGTCCAGATCTCTCCGACTTCAGTGGACAAGGCATGTGCTTGTAATGAAGCTTAGGGTTAGAATCAGGATGTAGATGCATTTGGGGCTTGCAGAGAATATAAATGATTGCTGCAATAGTCATTTCCTTGCACAAGGCAATTTAGCTTTCCTGAATATTAAGCTCTCCTAATTAAAATGACATATTCGTGTATGTATTTATGTATAGAAAAAGAAGTTTAAAAACTTCCAGAAAACAATAGCAGCTTTGGTCCCTTGTGGCTTTCTCATGTCAGTTTGAATTTTTTTCAAGAAGGAAAACTGGAAAAAAACAATAGCAAAGGTGAGATGAATTTTTTTCAAGAAGGAAAACTGGAAAAAAACAATAGCAAAGGTGAGACATGATAGATCAAAGCTTCAAGCTGCATTTGAAGATACATAAACAGTTTCAGTCAAATGTCCCTTAAAAAATTAAATTCAGAGGATATCACTGCTGAAGAAGAGTCTAGGTAATGACTAAATATATACCTTTGTCACCTGCCTGACATACTGAATACTCACCCAGCAAAAGTTAGCTGAGATTCTGTGATATTATTTCAGTCTGAGACACAATAAGTATTTAAAAGGAAAATGCTTAGCCTATTTGCTTGTTTCTGGCGCTGTTACATGAGTTTCACAAGAAAAACATCGAACATAACAGACTACTGTTTTTATAACATGACTATCAGTAATAGGCTAAAAATATGTCTTGTGATTGAAGTGTTAAGTGCTGAATTGATTATTTTTATTAGCATTCACAGCTATTGGGAGTCGATTTATTAAAAGCTCCATTGCAGTAGCAATCCGGAAACATTTACAAGGATGTGCACTTTTAATGGAATAGCTGAATGTCACTCGGGGTGAGTGGTAGGGATTATTGAATGTCATTGATTATCTGCAGTTTTTCGGTCTTTCAGAAACCAAGGAAATCCAAAGTGTATTTGTTATTGAAAAGAACGGGTCCTGGGCTCTTTTTGGCAGAGATTTTGAGGGGGGGAGTGGGAAGGATATATGTATTGACATGGCTGAAATTTGGTGTTTTGGTACAGAAAATGGTCCAGATGTGCTGCTCACGGGCTGGTTGGTGCTGAAGCGTGCTCCCGTGAGGAGCGCTCTCCCCTGGCATGGCACCTGTGTGCCCCGTAACTCCATCGTACACTATTCAAGCGATTCTTGTGGTCTCCTTACAAAAACCTTTGCTTCTGTAGATCTCATTCCTGAAGCTCTTCCCAGGCTACAACATAAGCTGTAGCCCTGGCTCTGCACCCAGCAGCTTGGCAGCTCATTTCATCAGCTGGGCCCTTCACACTGTAGTTAGGTTGCCATGTGCGAGAGAAGCCTGGCAACTCGTTGTGGGATTTCTCCATCTCTTCATGGTCCCAGTGCAACGCTGAACATCTTATCCTAAATCCGTGAGAGCTGGCATCAGCTGCCTCCTCTCAGGTAGTCATTGGTGGCTCGTGTCCTGGGACCGCTGTGAGCTGACTTCTCCGCCTTTGTCCTGACTAGAACCGCTTATAAAGTTGGTTAGCAGGTCTCGTTCATAAGCTGGTAATTAGCACAGGAGAGGCAAGCCATTTCCTAAACTACTTTTTAGCTGTTCGTCTTCTCTTTAGCTGAGTTGTCAGCTAAAAGCATCCACGCGGCAGAACGGCAGGGGCTTGAGGGCTGGCAGGCTTCCGCCAGCGCGCTACTTAGCCTGCACTCAAGTGGAGCATCGCTCTGCATTAGGCTGCTTGCTGGACGGATGCTCGGAGCTTTAAGTGACATCTTCAGGCTGCACCAACTTAGCCGTAACTCGGCCTGCGTCAACACGGCAAAGTAACACTGCAGGAGAAACAGGCCTTTTGCTTTTAGTTTGGTTGCTGCTTCATTGAAGCAATTTGCGATTCCTTCTTCTAACAAGGGGTCCAAGTGAATAATGAGATTTTTGTGATTGCAGCGCTCAGTCAGAAAGTCATTGGACTTTTGTGCGATATTGTTTAGGAAAAAAGGTGAGTAGAAAGGAGAAAGAAGAACCTCTTTTCTCTCATGTTGTCTTTTGCACGAGTAGGTAATGGAAGTTGGAGCAAATATGCAACAGGAACAGGCTTTTGGTAACTGTCCCTGAGAAATGATTTTCAGTAGATATTCTGTGCAATTTATAGCATTGAGAAAATAATGTAAATAAAGTGGCAAATTTTACAAATTAAAAGAAAAGCAGGAAATAACAAAATGAAGTCACTCAGCCATTGTAGACAAATGTTAATTAATTAAGGGGAAAAAAAGAGAAAAAACAGCCCAATACAGATGAAATCTAGCTGCAAAAGAAACCCTTTTAAGCGAAGATGTTAAAGAAAAAATATACACAGAAAATTTTATATGTGAAGCAAAGGATATATGTTCTGGAAGCACTTAATTATTTTCATTTTGAAATTGCTTATATATCATGCAGATGAAATATGGAAATGGTGTCGAACTTAAACATAAATGTGGGTGCTTAAAAAAAAGCAATAATAAATGGGATATAGGTGATCTTTAGCCTCCTGCTAATGGAGGGGATGAGGTAAGGGTAAGATAGCAGAATCTCCTTTTGCAGTTGTATCCATAGCACAGAAAAATTTTCTATATGGGGTTTCTAGACTGTTAGTGACGTCTAAATACTTATTTTGGAAGACTCTGAGTATGATCCAGTGGGATGCTGATGTCTGGGATCACTGAAGTCTGCTGGCACTGAGGCCATTGAGATATCTGGGGCTGTTCTTGATACCATCAAGAACCATCAGTGCTACAAACTTTCATCTCTCAGTGGGCGAGGGCAAATGAAAGTAGAAAGTAACGAGGAAGTTGACCCCTTTACAGTTAATGAAGTAGCTTTGATATGGTCAGCAGAATTGCCGTGAGGCATGTGAAAAAACCAGCTTTTTGCAAAGGAAGTGGATCAAACCCGAGCAATGCTGCTTACAGTAAGTAAACCAGCAGAACATACAGCAATATAATTACTGCTTTAGGACAGCATGAAAGGGTATGTACTGTACAAAATCTGCAAAACCATCAGGATTTACTAATGTGGGAGGAAGATAGCTTCGATGTATTCCTTTATTAATCAAACAGATAATCCCATGACCTCTGACTTATCTTGGAGTCTTGTGATTTCTTATTTCTCTTTTTGTAAGGCTTCTGTAAGCCCATCACGCTTTGCAAAACAAAGGATTTGTACATGGGAGTGTGGCTGAGCTGAAGCTTCCATGTGCAAAGGTAAATCGTAAAATGATTTTTTATCACGCTTCTCTGACTGGGATAACTGCGATGTTGTGAACTGCTCAAGGACAGACATAGGGGTTTAGGTTCAAGTAATTTATACGACGGCAAATTACGCTACTCCACTTTCTAATAATTTTGTGTGCGGTGAATTTGGATTCAACATACATAAATATGACATCTTTTTCACACCTGATTTGTAAATCCTCTGGCTTTGCATTTGTAAATCCTTCTCTCATATAGCTGTGGCGTTGCCACTGTTGAGAATGTATGGTGGAAGTGGCACATGCAGAAGCCATGAGAGGAAACACTTTTTGTGCATTTCCTCGTTGCAGTCTATCAGGTAGCCTATAGTTTCCAGTGTGAAACTAAAGTATTTTTCATTCATTGGCTATACTAATTCAGTTGGATATCTATGCTGTAGACTAGCTAAATGAATAGCACAGAATGTTTCAAAGGTAAAGTGCATCTTCCATGCAGACGAGACCAGGATTAAAAATATTTTTTCTTCTATTCTTTATCCTTTTTTTAAAAAAAAAATAATAAAATGCTCTATAGTTCATTAGAAGTAATGGCCACTGTTAAGTTTTTACTACACTGGTATTAGATGTTAAATTCCTTAGAAAAGGAAACCAGAATTTCTGTAGTAGTTTTATATGGTGGAGTTTTGTGGTTTTTTTTCTGGTTTTGTTTGGGTTTTTGAAGTCCAATGAAGCCTTGTGTGATCCCTGTGAGTCTCCCAGTTCAGCACACCAGCTCCTAGGCATCTATTCCCCGATGTTTCTCTCCTTCTTAGGATGGCAAGGGAGCTGAGGACTGTAATGCTGGGCTGTGGATTTCATCCTGAAATGGATGTTCATTTTAGCAGCCCCGTATCATCACAGTTAAATCTCTTGGTGGTTCAGCAAAGTGTTGAAACCCTCTTAGGAAATGGAGCCTGGGGTCCTAGCACCTGTGTGTGCCTTCAACATTTTGCTGAATTTTACAGCTGCGAATGCTAATCAAACTGAAGTGTAGGTAGTACTGTCAGTTGTTCATATGATTAAAACAAACTTTTAATAACTTTTCCATGAAGCTATATATTAACAAATAGTGGTGTAAAGGAAGTGAAACAGTAAGAATTCCTTAAGCCTTGGATGAGATTCTAACCAGGGGATACTTCTAAACTAACCACGTTGTGCTTGTTCTGTATTTCAGCTAATAATAAATGAGAGCATAAAAGCTGTTTTGCTGTGTCTTTTTGCCACAGCTAAGGTTTGCCTGGTCCAGCCAGCGCTAGCAAGTTAAAATACCATGAAAGGTAGGTTTGACCTGAAGTCGGGCTTCTTTTTCTGCAAAGCTAATTGTGATTTTTTTGTTGCTGAACCTCTTGCCCTCCCTTCTTTTGCTTTAAAATCCTGTATAGTACTTTACTTAAGCTTCCTAAGCACCCCACGGGGATATAATCAAAGAGAAAAGAAGCTTGGGAAAGAGCCAAGAGTGTTTGCCTTGCTGCTGTGTCACAGTCCCAGTGCTCCGTCAGCAGGGAATTCAGCTCCAGAGTGAAGTCCTTCCTCCTTCTGCCTTTTAGAGGACTTCCATCAATAATGATACATGATGAAAGGTTTGTTATAGGCAATAATTTGTTCTTTAAAACTATGCAAGTTAGGTAAAAAGAAAAAAAAGGGCCTTTCTGGCAAAGATAATACTTTTAATGAGGTTTACTGATATAGAGTTTTATTCAAATGTGACCTTTGCAGAAATCAAAGTCTAGCAAAAAAAAATAATCCTAAATGCCACTTTATTATAGTGACGCCCACTAGTGTCGCTATATTTTAGGGTCTGTCAGCATTTTCATTATAAAACTTCAAGAATTTTTAATTTAACTCTGCTATAAAATCTGTTCTGGATTTGAAACATACCCTACATGTTCTGTGTGTAGGATCACGTTTTAGTTCAAAGAATAAATGCCTCTCTTTCTCTCTTCCTCGCCCTCCTTAAACAGTATCTCTGGGCAAATAGTTATTTCTCCACTAGAAATAGTTACTGATTCTACTACTGGACAAATAGAGTTCTGTGCCTTGAAAAAATTCAAGGCTTATGCAATCAGTTTGTAGTTACAGTTACGCTCTTTCTCTTGAGAAATAAAAATGCTGCTATGCTTCTTTCCAGAATCTTACTCTTCGTATCTCTTCTGTTTGTGGCACCACGTAGAGAGAAGGGGAATTTTACAGAGCGTCGTCATTGTCATGTAACCTTTGGATGTGGGGTTCAAAACAGGTGTGAAAATCTAGTTACTGTGCTTACAGTTCCACTACCTGGTAATCTTAGGTTGACACATTTCACTTAGCACTTACATTTAGAGTCTTTTCACGTTACCTCTGTGAGGGATGAGTGAGTAATTCATAAAGAATCGGTATCTGCCAACTTTAGCTTTCTGTTATGCTCCGGAATTACCCACAAATAAGTTGTAGTTTGAATTGATTGTTCAAGGTTTTCTTTGTAGGCTTTCTGTTCTTACTCTATGGTTTGTGCAAAGTTTTTCTGTTCTCCATCTTTGTATTGTCTTTATGTATTATATAACTATGTATACATATGTGCATGTATATACATGCATACATATATACAGAATATAAATACATTTTTTTCAGGATGAATAGTTTATTTTCAGTGATGGTATCATAACCTTATTTCATTCAGTGGCTCATGTGGACGCAACACTCTACCATGATCTTATCACTATGAACTGACATTATGATCCGCTTGGCTGTGGCCTTCCTTTACTTTTTAACATTGCTTAAGGTCTGTGGACTGGTTTCTGAATTTCAGTTTTTAGAAGGAATATCAACAAATGTATTTTTGTTGGGTTTTTTTTTTTCATTCTGTGTTGTCCTATCAGTGTTTAAATGTAAAGTAGCCAATGTTCTGATAGCTTGGTTGAACATTTACCTGCCCTATGAATAGTTTTCCAATAACTATCAACTTAAAAATATAAAAAAATCATCTTAGTTCATACCAGACACTCTGCCACAAAGCACAATTGACTGTTTTAAGACTGTATTGGTATGTTTTTCAAAAAAGATGGAAATGCATCCTTTTTGAAAGACAGGGAGCCATTCCAGAGCAATTGTTACATCCTTTTCTTAAATTTCCTAAAATAAACCAGGTTAATTTTCTTTACCCTTTTTCTTTTCATGAATAAAATTTCTGAATAAGTGATATATTAGAAAACAGGATATGAAATACATGAGGAGATTCTTATACGTTACCATATCATTTACTTTGAAATGTTAAGTATAGCTATATATAGTGAGCAGGTGTATTTAAATGTGTGTGTATATATATGTATTTTTCCCCAAATTAGTTTTCCAGCAGCATGTGCTGATTAGAGAAATAAGAAAATCTGATGATGACTGAAAAAAGTTTTTATATCAAGAGATCCTTTCAAGGGCAAGAGCAACTTCTGATGGCTCTAATCATGAAACTTTGAGTGCACACAAGTTCAATAGTGGTTTTGCTCAAATAATCTCAGCGTGGAACTGATTGACTCGTATTTATCACCATCCTTACATTTTGGTAGTTGATATAGGTGAGTAATCCTACTATGAGAAGTCACTTCTTAGTGTGTGTTTCTCTTTCAAAATGTGGATGTAGCTCCAATTAATACTAATTGGATTTATGGAAGAAAATACCCTTTAGTACTTTCATGCTATGTTGGTGTAATGGTGCTATAAGAGCCATGTATTATGGAATATGATCACTGTGTACGGCATTGTCAATAGTCGTCCCACTAAAAACTCCCTGTTTTTCTTCTTTTTCTCATTGTTTATTAAATATACATGTAGCAAAAATAATGTGTTGCAAAGCAGTCTTCTACTAAATGGAGCATGGGGCCTGGTCTATCTCAGCCTTATATCTGTGTGAGAAACTACATTAAAATAGATTTAAAAAAAAAAAAAAAAAAGAAGGAATAAGGTTTTTGGGAGTGTGCAGTGCCAGCAAGTGCAGGTACATAAAGAACATTAGCTGTCCTAAAGGATGGTGTAAAGAGAATTACATGGAAAGCTGAATCTTTGAGTAACTGCTTACATGTGCACTTAGCTGTGAATAAGAACTGATCAGCTGCAGAGTGGAAAGCTGCCACCTGTTTTGGATAGGAGTTGAAGTTGCAAGAGAAAAATAAAAGCCTATATATTTCTCTGGCTTACAGTTCCTGGTAGCTTATTAACATCATTAGTATACTCTTTAAATGTCAAATGCAGAAATTTGTATCTTTTGCTTTTCGTAGAATACTGACTTTCTTGGTTGTTAGCTTTATGGAAGAGATTAGCGTATGTATTTGCGTGTGGACTTAACATCAATTAAAAGGTGTTTGTGACCAGCCGAGAAGCTGGATTTTCAGCAGAGTCAGCAAAAGAATGTTTTGCAGTTTGGTTTATAGTACTGAAATATATAGTATCAATTCTGGGTTCATGGACGACAGTAGGTATATGCAAAAATCTGTGCAGGCTCGCGAGCGTGGAGATATGTGAACACGTCTGCATAATTTTGCAGTAAAATTCAGTCACGTTACATGTACATTGGCTTTCCAAGTTGTACCATACTTGTTTAGATTCTACCACCTTCTGAATTACAAAAAGCAAAACCCCAAATATGTTACAAAGATGTAAGTATTTATAGCCCTTATCTACTTTGTTATTGTGGAGGATGGTAACGCATCTTCTTTCTACAGCAAGTTACATATGCTGTATGCATCCGTAGGTGGTGTTCTTGTATATTCAGGGATCTGTCTATTAACTAATTTAACACAAAATGATTTAGTTCTTCTGTTTATTTACAAAAGCTCAAGCCAAACCTGGCTAATGGTATAATGAACACTTTAAAAAAAATCCTTTTTCTTCATTAGATAGTCAAGCTGGGGAATAGGTTGCCCAGAAGTGTTGTGCAGTGCCTTGGAGGTTTTCAAGCCCTGACTAGTCAAAGCCTTGAGTTAAGCTGGTGTGAGCTCTTAGCTGGCCCTGCCTGGAGAGGAAGGTTGGACCTTCCTGGTGGGTCCTCCCAGCTGGGATTGCCCTGTGGTCCTGACGTGGAGAGTAGATCCTATGAGGGGATGCCAACAACTCCTGTGCAGTTGTACTTTCCTGTATTTAATGCTGTGAACGCCAGTAGAACATCCCGGTGTGTTTGCGTCCCGTCTGACAGCATCCCTCCTCTCCTGGAGTGCTGCAGAAGCAGCGGGGTCAGGCTGGATCTCTCCCGAGCGGTTAGATGCTGCTGCCTGAAGGACTTCCTTCAGAGAAGGTGGTCACAGCGGTATTGTACGGTGGCGCAGGTTACAAAGCATTGATGTGCTCAAACTCACACTCGGGGAGCTATTCTCTCTCAGCGTGCTTTGCTCTGATACAGTCATTTCTGTACCACTCACAAAGACACAGAGCAGCTCTGGCTCTGCATTTGAACACAAGGTATTAGAAAGGTTAGGTAGTCTGTGAATTCCTTATTCTCCTATTCTTTTACTCCTTCTTCTCTGCAGTAAAATTCACAAAGAGCATTGAACTTTACCCTCTGTCTCATCTCAGAGTTAATCTCCAAATTAGAAAGCTTATTTTTCATTCAGTAGCTAACGAGAGTGGCCAATGGAACCCACAAATGTCCTTATAACAGAAATATACACCCTACGTCCCATAGTCAGAGCCACACCTGATGTCAAGGCAATGTAGTTAACACATAGGTTCTGCATTTGTGGATTTGGAGACCGTGGCTGTCATAAACATGCTAAAATCATCACCCTCATCGCACCCAAGCTGTTAATATTCCGATTCCTTTTCTGTGTATCACTGTGTGCTTTTGCTGGGTTCTTACAGAATCTTAAAGGTTTTTGGTTTAGCGATGCATAAATCCCATTTTAAACATTTATGTTTCAGTCTTCTCCCAGGAACTTTCCCTCAACACCGGAATTTTGAGATTGTAACTTTTCTGTTTGTGCTTCTTTCCTGGGCCCAACGGAAGGATGGTCGTTACGAATAATGTGTACGTGGGCGCTGTGTCTTGTACTGTGGTTAAAATTACATTTCAACACTTTACTGGACAGGTACTAGCATGAGAAAGATACTTGAATGTCGACATCAGATATACGATCCTGGGAAAAAGTTATTTTCTGGCTATAAATGCGGAGTGTGAACTGCTGGGTAGATGCAGCGAGGCTTTCTCGGAATGATGCCAGTGCTGAAAAGTAAAAATGCATCTTTGAGACGTACTTCCCGAACAGCAAAATTATTATCGCATGCTAGGAAGCACACCTAAACACACAGACATTGTCCTGGTTCTTTCGTATCCCCCAGAAAATTACTTTGGAAGACAAAGGGAAGGATCTAAATTGTTTATGAACTTTTCTGCTTATTGGTTCAGTGTTGGTATTTACTTACCTGTAAATGTGAAAAGCCAGCTGTTTTGCAAGCAGTATTTGTTCTGTTTTAAGGATGGTGAGAAGTCGGAGGGTCAAAACTTAACCAGTTGAATGCTGATGCGGCAGCAGGAAACCTATAAGACCATTAAGTCCACACAGTTACTGTGTAATTTAGGAAAATACAAAATTTGGAAATATACATGCTAAGAACACTGAAAGCTTTACTCGTCCTAAAATGTAGGCAGAGTTTTTTTCTTTTATTCTGTGTATAGATATGATCATTTGCAACGGCAGTTCACTGATCTATGTGAGTATCTAATTTTCTTCAGACATTCAAGCACCTTTGTAATCTGGTAGATGAATTTGATTTTTTTTCTAACCCTTATGGTGGGATTCCAATCTAGAGTTACCTGCACAGTCTTTTTTCAATTGCATTAGAATAAATTGAAAATACATAGGTGCTTTAAAAGATGCTTATTTACATATTTTATGAATGCAGAGATTTTTTATTTTTTCCTCTAGCTACGAATGGCTTCTTTTGAAATATCTTCAAGGTCCCTTCCAACACAAACCATTCTATGATTCTATGATAGAAGTAATGGCAACAATGAATAAAAATTATTAAATATTACTGAATTTAACCTTAAAATCCAAACAAAACCCTGAGGTTGTTATAGAATGTAGAAAAAATAGGAAATGTGATATTCTGGAACAACTTTTTCTTAAACTGATGAGATTCTGTCAAAGGGAAATGAGGTGAATACTGATATAAATCTCAAGCGGTGGCCCTAGAGTCATTAGAGTTATTTTGTCTTTACTCTGAACTAGATGCAGCCTCTATCTGCCCAACAAGGTAACATTTTAATTAGAGTTTTGTCTTTGAGATTACTTTATTTTTTGTCTGCTGAAGTGCAGAGGACGAGTAAACCTGCTTTAGCTGCCAGCTGGCCTGATCCAGGCAGTACTGGAGCAGAGCATGAACTGAGAACGGGAGAAAGCTCATATCCGAGGGCTCTGCATTTAATGGTTCTACTCTAGCAGGGATGGCCACCATTAAATTGTTTTGGTTGTCATGCAATTATTAGTATTTAACACATTATTTTTCTTGTTTCTTGAATAAACAAATGTTTCCGACTTAAGAAACTAAATGCTGTTCGTGTTTCAAATGTGAATCTATAGGGTTTTTTAAACTCAAAATATTTTTCTACATCAATTCCACATTGCAAAGAATTTATCCCAAGGCTGTCATGGAATTTAATTAGTGATGTATGGTTTAAGAAAAACATCTTACTAGCACATTTTAAAGAAAGCATGACTTCAGTATACCATGCATTTTTTATGTAGCGTTAGTGGCTCACATACTTTCTGCAATTTAATCCCCTTTTACTTCATTTCGTATAATTGTTTGGTGTTGGAAGTGGTTAGTACGTGGGGGAACAATGCCCACCAATAACCCTGAAGTCTTTCTTGCTTTTCTGGGGGAAGTTCCCAGCTAATGTTAAATCTGAGATACAGAGGCACACAACTGCACCAAGAACTCATCTGCTTCACCCCCCATCTAGGAGAGACAGTACCACTGGAGCGGGATGGGAGAAACAGCCAGTGGTTCCGTGCTGAACGTCTTTCTTCCTTGCTGCCTTCACGACAACATCAGTATTAACTCACATGAAAATAGTTTTTTCACTGAAGATCTTAGAATCAAAAGCCTGCTGCTGCTTGCAGTGATCTTGTGGAAGGAGTATGAAATGTGACTTTTGCTCACCAGCGTGCCCTCTCCTGCAAGTCCTTGCCTGGCAGGATGGTTCCCCAGGCATCCTTTCCAGTCCACTAAGATATTTTTCCTTTCTTCATATAATTTGATATTTATATCCTTAAGCATATAGGGAAACTATAAAGGTATATTGTTTAACTTGTCACATCTTTAGTGTTGTGCTCTTACTGTCCTCCAGCATTTTTATAAAGGGCTGCCACCTTCATAGCTCCAGAAGTGACTGATGCAGAGAGAACACAGCTGGGTGCCGGGTGCTGGGGCCACTGTCCTTGGGTTTGGACTGCTCTGGCAGTAGAGGAGAAAACCCAGTTTCCACTGGTGGAGTGCTGAATGTTGTTATTGTTTTAAAGAAAAGCTGTTGCTGAAAAGCCAGTCTTTCTAGCTGACAGTCACCTGTGGTCCTTCTCTGTCCTGAGAGCTGAGGTGTACTTCTCCAGAGCGCTCCCCGCTAGTATGAACTTTGTCTATATCGAGAAGTCTTTTGCAAATAAATATGGTGTGCTCTGCTGAGCATCGTTGCAAATAGAAGTATGGTGTCAGGACCTGTAACGTCTGGGTCTTTGTTTTGTGTCTAATTATGTTACGTGCCTTTAAGATAAGTGGCTAAGGTAGAAATCCCTGGAAGGAAAGGGGAGATTTATTTTGCACAGGGAGCAACTAAGCATGCTTACACAGGGGAGCTTCCAGAGATGGAAATATTGGCCATTAAAAGAAGTTTCACTATGAAAAACTGAATTATTCTGCAAAATAAATGTTTAAAACTCAGCTGTTTTATTTTTGATACAAAATTTTGCAAAGTAGTCTCAACTTATAGAGGCAAAATGTTACTGTCGCTGCTCTGATGGTGTGATTTGATGAATTCAGTCACTATGAGGAGGAAACATGTTTCCATTAGTTGAGCGATGGCCTGATGCAATTTGCAGCGGTGGGATATTTGGTTTTCACTCTCCACTTTCGTCGTGAAGTCTTAACCGCCAGCAGTCCCAGACCTGATACCATGCGGAACACGCTGGCGTCAGTGGGAGTTTGGGGGCACGCGTTTGGGAAGCATTTGGGTCTAGTGCACGGATATCTGCACAAACTCTGCTTCTTATCAACTTCTAGTTTAAAGATACTGAACTTTTAAATAAAACAAAGCTTACTACTAAGTGCACTCCATACATTAGCTTTATGAACACTCCTTTTGAATAATTTTGCAGTCCCCTTGGTGCCAACATCTTTGTTTAACTAACACTCTATATTATTGCTTTCCAAAATGTACTTGTGAAAGAGAAAGTGTCTTGTGTTGCTGTTGTAGCTTAAAAGTGCCATTATTTAACACTTTTCTCTGGCTGATTTTTCTCTTTATAATTTGTGTAGATTTGCCTTCTTGTTGCAAATATTTCAAGCTTGTAAACAGCAGAGAGGATCTTAGCACTAATGACATGGAGGTGCACAGAGAGCATATGTAAAACCACTGTGAGGAGTGGCAGCGTTTGAGAACTGGTGGCCGTTCATTTTTTTTAAAACTTCAGTTTATAACAAAATCATACCAAAAACTGGGGACTGTGCTGTAGGAAAAAGCCAGTATGGAAATGACCAGAATAACATAGTCATGGATCTCTCCCTTTCTCTCTTGTGATCTGGTGAAAATACTCTGAAGGGAAGTTTCCAGCAGGGATAGAGACATGTGCTAAACCTCATGCCTGCTCCCCTTTGAGTACTTCCCAGAAAAGAGCAATTTGGGGTATGAATATTTGAGGGTAGTGCTTTGTAAGTCTTGTGATTTTTAATTTATGGTATAAACACTCCAGAATAAAAAGCTACAGATTCATATCTTCGTGTTTTGAAAAATCCAGATGAAATATCAACAAGAAATAGGATGGGTTTTTAAAACCGTACTGCTTGTTATGAAATATGTTGCTATTTTTTGGTGGTTATTTTCCTCACAATTATAGTGGAAGCAAAAATAGATACATACTTCAATAATTTGGAATCCATAGATGCTTTTGGTTCTAGCATCATGAATACAATATAAATGGAACTCGTTTTCTTTTTTTAGGTAGATACAGCTGCAGTTGCTTTTAGATATTCAAAGGCACTAACCTCTGTAAATGACATTTAAGGAATATATCTAAAAATGCATACTGGAGTCTTGTAAACCAGTAACGAATTTCAGATGTCGTCTAACAGATGAAAATGCTGTATATGAAACAACTGTAAAGCTTGCAATAGGAAACTGGTTTTTAAATCTAAACAGCTGAGGGCAGCTGCTCTGATATTATACTAAATATAAAGATTTAACTACTACTGCCATGAAAAATCTCGTATTGTAGCAGACACAAAACATTCTATTTCTTTTTTTTTTTTTTTTTTTTTGAAATTATGCTCCTTCCTTTTGAGGAACAACAATCCCAACTTTGAAACATGCACAAGTTTTTGGTGAGGATTTTGTATATTTGGTGAGGATTTTGGTGGTACCAGAAGAACCCCAGCTGGATTTGTTCTGCTTGTTGCAACCTCGTCGGTGAGGCTGAAGGGACAAACAAGCTTTTGGATCTCGTGCAGGGAGGTTGATGCTGCACTGCGAAGCCCAGGAGGGTTTATTCTTGCAGCTGGTTACAGCAGAAGTATCTTTGAGCACTTTTTTTCCCTGGTTACAAGGACTCAGGGAGAAACTTTGCTGAGTTACTCCATTGGCTCTATGACAGCTGGGAAACTCCCTCATCCTGAGGTTATTCCTTGGGAATCTTGTTCTGCTAGCTTCAGTGCCTCTTTATGTGGCTGTGACAGTATGAGGCGCCTAGATTGGAGAACTGGATTCACAATTTTAATGTCTTTGTTCTGCAAAATATGTACATAAGAATAGATAATGGATAAGATACGGAGACCTACATGCTTGAGTCTCGGTATGAAAAGGAGCAAATTAATGGAAAAAATGAATTAAGAATATTTTTATTTGCATAATTTCCATTAATAAAGCGTTCTTTTATCCCAAGAAAATGGAGCATTAGCTACATTTTGAACGAGGGATATTAAAAGCAGCCTGTTTTTTTCCCTGCAGTCGGATGGGAAGCGACAAGTGATTGCAGAGCAGAAAACTGGGCTACACCAAACACATTCCAGCCATTCCTTCACCCACCGTTCTCCTGCCTGGAGTTAAGGGGAGGCCCGGGAAGGGCCAGTGCCAGGGCAGCTTACATCATGGCAGCTTTTGCAGTGAAAAGTAAACAAATGCACACAACGCGCTGTCAAATGTGCACTTTGTGTTGTTCTGTGAAGCTGGGGATGTTTATCTTCATTTTGTAAATTAGCCTCTGGAGCAGCCTGCAGGCCTAGGAGGGCTGCGAATGCTGGCTCCATACCAGGCGGAGAAAATTAATTCCTTGCTTCATATGCAAACGTCTTTCTACTCTTGGCTGGGGCAGCGTAGGCAGAGGGGGCTAAAATGCAATCTGGGATGAGACAGCATCCTATGTCCCTGGGTTGCTTTTCATGGAGAAGAATGGGATGCTGCAGGTCTCCCAGCTGGCTGTATCACAGGGCCAGGAGAGCAGGAAAGGCGTTTCCCAAGTCACGCCATTTAACCCAGTGCTGTTTATACGACCGTTGGTCTCGCTGGCTACTGAAAGCCACCGCAGGGCTTCCTACCGCAGCGGCAGAGAACTGCGGTTCTAATGAACGGCGGTTTGGCTTTTCGCGCTCCTTTTGGTGATTCTGCAAAGACTTGACGTTTCACAAGCGACCTGCTACTACAGCAGGCCACAGCTTTCTGACACGTGTTCTAGGTGCAATTCCCGATTTTGTGCCTCATTGAGACTCCCAATACTTAGTATTGGGAGTACAAGCAGTGATGTGCAAATCAGGAATCCCAAACTATGGCTTCTTTCCTTTGTCTGTCTCAAATCTTATTAAAAACCTACAATTTCCAGATTTGACGGTGAGAAGGAATCCCAGGAGCTGTCACAATGCAGTATCTTCCACACAATTTTAAGTGAATTAATGAAAAGATTGTTATGTATGCTATATGCCGACTTTTTTTTTTTTTTTTTTCAGTGCCAATGGACTTGGCTCAGTGTAGATATTTGCCTTTTATCAATGGTGGGAGCAGGAGATGCCTAACGTACATTTATTTACCTTCTCATGCATTTTTTCATAATTTCTAGAGGTCAGTTCAAAGCTTTCCATTTTTCTCTGGCAAGATATATGTCTGCTTATGGAATGCACGAATTAGCTTGATGTAGAATTTAATGATTTCTTAGTTTTAGTCTATCTTTTTAAACATTCTTCCTTAGTGTTACCTTTAAAAAAAATTATTTTGGCTTTATTTTTCTCTTCAAGTTATAGTCTTCCCCAAAGTGTTGCTCCTTATCTCAGCTGACCTGTACCTGAGCAGAACGATGCTCTGTTGGGTGACTACTCCTGTTGTCATCTGTGAGGAAAGTTTAAACATTTTAATATGTGGCATCATTCCCACAGCTGTCATTGCTGTCTGCAAGTTTATTCTCAGCACAGTGTGAAGCTTTCAGCCGTGCAGAAGGGCAACACTTTCACTTAAATTGCTAAGACATGAGTTTTATATTCAGTTTTCTCTTGAGCATAATAGAACTTGTTACCAGGTCCTCTTATCTCCTCAAATTTAAGATTGGTGTTCACTGTTGAGTGAATTCTGGGCCAGTCTTCTTGGAGTCCTACATGAATATGCTTTTTTATAACTTTGAAAAGATTTGCTAGTTAGAAAATTGTTGTATGTAGATACTGAACTATTGAAGGCCAGTCATCTAAAAATATAAATGTTTTTTTCTTAACACAGAAAGCTTGTGTTACCGCGTAGACTAATGTAATTCTGAGGGACAAAGAGAATGCTTCTTTGTCACTCTAAAATGGAATGCTTCCTGATGTATCCTTATGTACGAATCACAATCTGGTTGCACTTACCTCCTGTAAATAGGACGCGGCTCCAGTTATTTATCTATGGCTTGTGTGCACAAATGTATGTGCAGGTGCACCCCTGTGCTTGCACATCTATGTGTATACCACATCAATAAGAATAATCTTCCAAAGTTAGACTGATGCCTACAGTTACAGAATGCATTTGGGAACGTAACTTAGTGTGGGGAATACGATTGGAAACTGGGAATTATCTGAAAGTATCATCTGGGATATCAAAAACTTGTGGCTCCACAGACATCAAAAAATTTGGTCAAGAAATAACCCACTTAAGAAAAATATGAAAATAATTGGCAGTAGAACAAACAGCAGTGTACTGAATAAAGAATAGGAAAGAGGAAGTAAATGACAGTGAATACCAGATGAGAAAATTTGTAGGGAAAGTCAGAAGGATCACTGGCATGTTTGAGTTCCCAGGTTTTATGGCTGCGGTGGCAGCAGCAGCAGTTCTGGACTTCCCAGACCGTGCGCTCCAGCTTCCCACACCGGTCTGGTTCCTTCCTGTTCTGCTTTTCAGCTCTTTAAATCAAGCCTCACATCTCCCTCTCCATCCTTTGAATTACACCCCATTTACTTAAGCTAATTCTCTCCAAACCACCCGTGACGGTTCCTCCTCTGCATCTGGGACCAGCCTTGCACCCATGCTTGTGGGCTCAAAAATGTCAGAGCCCGCGGCGGGGCAGAGCCTAGGATGGCTCTTGCTGCTGCTGGGGGATTATTTCACTTTGAACTGCAGAGGAGGGAGAAATATTTAATAAGTACCCAGGTATTTGAAGCAAAAAAGGGTTGTCTAATTGTTGGTGCAGAAAATCCAGGAAAATATTAATAAGACAGCTATGAGAATATTGCATGAGAGAGAACTGAGGCTCAGATAGCTGAAGGTTTCCTCGTCTGAAAGAAGCGTGAGCTGTGGTTTATGACCTTGCGTATCAGCCGTTACCTGCTTACAGGAGAGCTTTTCAGCCTTGCTTGTATGGGCGTAAGAAGTTCCAAAAGCAGAAGCTGGAAATTAGTGGACATATAAAACCGGTTCTTCCAGCCTTAGACTGGTGTGAAAAGAGTATCAGACCAGGGCAGGTTCAAAAAAGGGTGACTGTTTTATTCCAAGGAACAGTAATTTCGTTGAAGTTACTTTTTCCCCACCAGGCAGGAGTTCCCCATTTTCAAGGCATTCCAGCCACCGCTGTAAGGTAGTGTGGATGCTTCCAGTCTCAGTAAAGCTGATGCAAAATACAGATGCCTGACTGATGCAAATGCTTCGGTCTGGGTGGAACAGCTGGAGGAACGAGCAGAACAGGACCTGTTCCTTGCAGACTCTGACCTGCATTTCTTATATATTTCCTGCTTTGCTTCTCTGCAGAGATCCCTTGCCAGTTCCAAGTTGGTCTCCTTGCTAATTCCCAAGTTAAATATTTGTTCCTGAATGGTTGCAGAACTAACAAGTTTCCTGGATCCTTTCCATCTCATGTTTGGAGCTGACATCACCATCTTCTTCAGTGAATTACTCCTCCTCAGAGGCTGACCTCCGACACCAGATTGAGTGCTGTCTTCTCGCATTTAAGAACACTGTCTTGTGTTTCTGGAAGGATGCATGCAGGCAGAAGACTTCTTTGATTTCAGAGATTCCTCAGTCGTTTCCATTTGTGGTCCTTTAGAATTTTAAGAAAAACATTTTGAGTGTGCTGGATGCATGTTATTTGTGTATTGATTCTCACTTGCAGATTCTGCTGTATCTGGAATCTCTATTTCTGTCCCAGAGATTTGTGAGGTTTTGGCTGTGTGTTTTTGTTGGTGTTCCGGGGGGGGGGGGGGGGGGGGGGGGGGGGG
>JAVJGI010000064.1:40622008-40652470 GCA_035590275.1 Ibycter americanus | reverse complement strand
GGTTTTTGGGGGGGTCCCCCCCCCCCCCCCCCCCGTTTTTTTTTCCCCTTTTTAGTGTTTAAATGAATCTGGTGACGGATGCATCCCTTTCTTTCCGTATTTGTGGAATAAGGAACTGATCTGTCTTAGTGATTTGCTTTTATGGTAACTCCTATAGCCTATATCCTACTAAAACCAAAGTAACATTTTCTTTGCATTGCTTAAAGTTGCACAATTTATTGCTCAGTTGCTCAGGGAAAATAAGTAACCAGTTCCCAAAAGGGCAGAAAGGATTAATGCTCTTGCTAGAATAACTTTAAAGCATAGATTTTTTAAAATTTTGTTTTGATTGCTAAATCCTACTGTCATTCTAGTTCAGGGATAACAAGGTCAGACAGGAGACATATCTTCCATTGAGAAGATTGCCAAGTGTTTATTATAGAACTTGTGATTTTTGCTTTGTTCACCGTTGGCATTTGTGTAGTACAGACATGTAGAAATTAAGAACAGTCAATAATAGTGAGAGAATCTTCCTAGAGAAGCGACTGGAGTACAGGCTAATCTAGTGGTCGGTATCTAGGCAGGGAATCTAATTTGCTGAATTTATCTGGGCAAGCTATTCAACTTTTCAGTGACTCAGCTTCCCTGTTTTGAAGGGGAGTTAACAGACATTAAAATGAGATGTTATTAATGTGAAATCAAGTTACATTGTTGAAGGTATAAAAAAAAAATATTACTCATATCCTGCTTTAAATATAGTTATTTTCTTGCTTCGAATAACTTCTGAGTCCATAAGAATGTAATTGACTTAAATGAAATTGCTGAAGGACTAAGACAGTAGTGCTCAGAGAAAATAAGAATGACAGAATGTGCTGATCCAAGGAAAACAGTAAAACTAGTCAATTCAGGATGCTCTCAGAAGCACAATAACATCAGCAACCACCTTTTTTCATGTCATGGGCAGCTAGAGATCTGACACTGCCATTTCAGTGTCTGCCTCGGTGTTTGTACTGAATCACCAAGAGAGGGAAGGCAGTTCGGTGTTTGCTTGTAACATTTACAAGTTTTGTGTGTAGAAGCATCAGAGTCAAAAGGTCATTAACTCATTTTAAATGGAAGGAACTTTTGGTAGTGGTTAAATAAATAAATATTGTTTGAAATGGTGGAACCGTGCGAATAGAAGCATTTTGTCATTCAAGGATTACTTAGGTTTATAACCAGAACAGTGGTGTTCAAAATACTCATTCCTTGTAGCAACTCCGGTAACTCTTGTTTTACAGTAAGTACTAGGAATTTGTTCTTTAGGCTTTACAAGATTCACAAATGCATAACTAGACAGTAAACAAGGTTATCACACTGTTGAAAAGTTGTTTTGCTAGGTGTGTTTTAGGGTCTGAAGGAGGATGTACAGAAGTCCACATGATAAAGGATACTTGGTAGTTTGAATTACATAGGCAGCTGGTAGGGAAACACCTAGTTTTAAATTCCAGAGTTGGTTTTGGGGGTCATCCTGATGCAGTAGCTCAGTGTTCAGGGTTGTACAAACTTAATAATTATTTCCAGTGATTTAATACATGTAATTATTGGAATATGTAATATCCGTAATAAGTAAAACCTTCCAAATGCTTTCTGTGAACAGGGCAGCGGTGAAGAGACTTGACCAGGAAAGGAATTCTGCCTGCCAGACAAAGGCTTGACGGCATTTGTGGTGAAATAATCTGCTCTGTTTGGAGACTGGAGGAAGAATCCTTTCTGTACAGCTGGTGAGTTGTTGTTTTTACACTCAAAACAGATGTACTGACTAGGGAAGCCATTGGTAATGGTTTTCTTTAACCCATGCTTGAGTCAATAGCTGTTAGATTCTGTTAAGTTAATAATAAACTGTTTGTTTGCTATTTAAATATGCTGAATGCAGGCCAGCTTTCCAAGGAAAAAGTTACATATTGTTAAAGCTTTGATTAAGTGAAAGCTCACCCAAAACAATAATAAAAAAATCAAAACAACCCCCCTTCTTACTTTGTGGCCATTAAAACTTGAAGAAAATTTAGAAAGAGCACGTGTACACTTCTTTACAGTTCTAAGTGAGCCCTACAAATTTCTGCCAGTTAAATGTACAGAGAATGTAGGTCTTTGTGGCTGTTAGGTGCATTCATTCTTCTTGAAGCACTGGCTGTAAATCCAATTTTATAGATTAAAGACTTCTAGCATAATGTAGGCACCTGTTGGTTTATGGAAGCCTAAAAATATCTCCCTGGATATAACATGTTTTTCAGCAACTTGGAGCATATGTACATTTCTTGATACCTTTTATGGGTTTTTTTCAGTACTTGTCTGTCACCTAGCTTGTTGTGCTAGCTGTAATACGAATAATAAAGTACATGCTGTTCATTGGCTGGCTTATTAATATGCAGCGAGGGCTTGCCATTAGCAGTTAATAACACAATATCTTTCCACTCTGCAGAAAGAAGTCGAAAGGCAGCACTATTGCCACACCGAGATGCTGACGAGATGGGCTCTTTTACTGTCAGCGAGCTGGGTGTGATTACAGGGCAGGGAGAGAGATCATACTGACTGTAAAAGTTGCAAAGAGGGAACCCTGTTTTGTCAAGAACTAAACGAGAAGTAATCTTTATGGTGTCGGGGTAAAACGAGCTCTCCTAGGCTGAGAGCACTATGGGATGCACTTGTACCAGCGTGGATGGCTGCTTGTCTTGATTTTGTCCAGGAACTCAGACTTGGTCAAGAACCTTAATGCGGACTGCCAGATGCAGTCCTTGCTTCAGGACACGTCTGTGTGAGCGCATCGGTGTCGCACCAACTCTTGGCTTGAGGATCAGTGTCTTGCTAATAACAAATGCTCCCATGTAAGATATTGTGGAGCTTGAGGTGAATGAAGCACCCTGCTAAATAAAACCCTCCAGAGCTGAAGACTTGCACATGAATCTCCTTGTGACAGCAAAGGGAATAAGCACAGGTTTTAGTCCTGAGACTAGAGCAGAAGTTGTTCCTTGTGGCCTCTCATCTCTTTGTCATGAAACTGGACCGAGTGCCTGAGTGCTTTTGGCCCTTTTCAGGCTAAGGTCAAACTTGTGAGTTTCTCTGAAACAAATGGAGTTAGAACTGGTTACAAATGAGATTTAGGAATTTTAGCACCCCACACTTGAGTCTGATGCCCTCAGCAGGAGCACGGTTTCAGGTATCTCTGGTATCCCTTCCAATCCCCCTTAATGGCATTGAGATTTCATTAAATAGGGTTGAAACGGGCCAATGGTTCAAAAATTATTGGTGGAGTGGGAGAACAGGGTCATAGGCAGACCGGTAACAAATGTATTTACATAAACCTTGTTTTCTTAGGAAACCATGCTAAAAAGCCATCACTATGTTGATATAACCTTTCATGGTGTTTGGATGGCGTTAGCTCATACTTCAACTGCTGATTCATTTGACAGTGTGTTTAACTTTGTTGAAGAGAACTATAGCAGGGTTTACAGATAACATGCAACTATTAGTTTGAAACTTGGAGATGGGAGGGAAGAAACAGGAAGGAAATCTGAGCTCTCGTAGGTCAATTGTTTGGTTACATTGGCATTAAATCAAGAACAGGAGAAGAAAAATTGTGCAACAAGAATCTGAGTCTTTTTTTTACTGGCTTGCCACTTTCTATTTATGGGAACCCAAAATGACCTGGCTTCCTGGACTGAAAACAGTAGTAACATATCCTTAATGATAGTCTTACTTTTACTTTTTAAGCCGGTCTCTGCTACATATCTATGACGTTTATTTAACACATGCCATAGCCCACATTGCAATCTGGAAGGTGGTGAGACCTGGGACTGCATCCTGTGGCACATGAAGCTCCAGGTGATATTAATAAAATCAGTGATGATGTTAGGGCTGCCTCTTCCACCCCCAGTAAATCAACATTCGGTGCTTCTCTCGTACTCCCCCTCACCCTTGAGAAGAGCCTTATATAAATATTGTCACTCCTTCTTTTCCCAACAATGCCTCCAGGAAGAGTAAGGCAGTAATGGTTAGCACGAGAGAGATTAAGCAGAGACATCAGCAGTCCAACTGTTACTGTTTTTCTCCTTTGCTTGGCTCTTGTCCCCTAGACAGCTCAGAATCTTTTTTTTCTTCCAACCCCCCCCGTTCTGTTTTCATGCAGGCTGTACTGTGAGTGGTTTTTACCTACGCCTAGCTTGTATTGCTACAGGAACAAAATTATGAGACATGAGTTGATATACTTGATGCCCATTAAAATTGGTAGAAGGGTCCCCACTGATTTCAGCAGAATCTCATCAGATGAAGAATCGCTGTGAGTTGCTAAGGAATTTTATTATTTGGAAGAGCAGAAGCTTGAGGATGTATTAGCAAAGCACAGGCTGTTAACAGAAGACTGGCTTCCTAACCAGTTGGACACAGTGGTCTATTTCTGAAATATGTCATTTTAGGGACAAAAAGATTAATCTCACCTAATACACATGTGCAACAGACTACAAGGCCACTGACTGCATCTCATGTGAAAGCACACAAAACTTTACATATATGCTATTGCTAAGTGCAGTTTTTAAAAAGAAGTGAGGATGTGCATGCAAGAGGAGATGTTCTCTGGTCATTTAACCTCTTACCCAGACAGGGCAGTTGTCAGAGAGGCTCCAGAGACCTTGAAGCGCTGCTGAGCATGAACTTGAGTAAAGGAGAAAGGCAATAGCAGTAGAACTTGCTTTCACACACTTTTTAGGCATTCCGAGAACATGATGCTTGTTTGGTACCTCCTATAGTTAGGAGAAATGGCAGTTGTAAGTTTTTTTGAATAAGCAACTCCACATCCAGTCTACCAATTTCTTCCTTAGTCTTTTATCTTGCATGGTCTTGAAAACAGGACTTCTAGTTTTCAGTGCTTGGCTTTGGTCAAAAGCAACGCTGTTTTGTATGGTACCTAATGGTTTCTTAAATAGCTCAATACGTCTAATATTTTTTGATCAACATGGGCAGTATGAGAGGCTTTCCCTGCCCCTTTTGCTCATTGCTCTGTAGTATTGAGATGATATGGTTCCTATTTTTTCTTGCACTGCCCAAGTTGTGGCTTTTACCATGGGTCACATTGCCTGCTTGCTATAAGAAGCTTTTCTGCTTCTTGTCACTCTGAAATGTCTCTGAAGTGAAAATTTAAGTAACTTTCTTACAAGTCTAATCAACCCCCCCAGGAGAGTAAAATTCCACTTAGTAGCAGCCTATAAAACACTGTGTGGTGGCATCAGATATCTGTCATCTGTATTTTTCAAAACATTGTTGTTTCTCAGAATTAAGGTCTATCCCATTTCACATCCTTTTTCTCCTGTCTTCTGGGGGGCTGTAGCTTGCTGGATGTTGCAGAAAAGAATTAAGATTCATTGCTATATTTTTTTCCCATGCATACAAATAATATACACACAGGCATGGGATTATTTATTCATAGGTGTAAGGAAATCACCTTTGAATATTTCAAACAAATTAATATTTAAAAATGCATGAAAAGTGATTACAATAGTTAGTCCTACCTTAGACGTGTAGCTCTAGTTTTGATTCCTCTGATTTTTTTGAAAGAATTCTCTTTCTCAAATGAAGTGCCCATATATACAGAGGATAACTGGATATTAAATTGAAACAATTAAATTATATCCATTTCTGTGGAACCCTTGCCAGTGGCTGGATATTTGGCACTTCTGTGAACATTGGAAAATCTGAAGTAACTGAGAAAGTTTATAAATTCTTTGTGATATTCCTGATTATCCAAAAGGTCTTTAAAGACACTGCAGCAGTGAATTTACTTGAATCTGGATCTCTCCAGTGCTATATCGGAACTGATGAGTCATGTTTGGACCAGTCAGGGGAAAACACAACTGAATACTTACAAGATTTTTGAGTCTTTTACTGATCATAATTTGTTCCCCAACTTTCTGTATGCATCAACAGAAGAAATAAATTTTGAGAAGGAACTTGAGTGAAGCTCAGGCTGAGTTCTGAGGTTGGCTCTGTTCAGTACTCTATTAGAATGATACCTAAGAACACTTTTTTGCTTCTTGCTAGTTTGCAGTTCAGAAGTATAACCATTTGAAGGGAAAAAATGACTCAGAACAGTCTACCAGCTACTGTTATTCACATCAGTTAGGCCCAGGTGGGAGACAGTGCTCAAGAAGCATAACACAGGCTCAGATGCCTATTTCAATCGGAGGGATGTCTGGGTCAGAGAGGGAAGGAAGAGCTTCCCTTCTGCTTGTATATGCACAGCCAGCCAAAAATACTAGATTGCAGTATCTATTACTTTAAGTAGCAGGGATAGACTAGTTTCTGTTAACTGAGAGCTATATGGGTGCATGTGATGAAGGTTACAGAGTGTTTTAGAACATGACATTCTTGAAACCTCCAGAGAAAAATGTTGATGCTTCCAGCTCTTGTCTTACAGAAAAAAAAAAAGCCGGGTAAGAGGTGCCAGAGTTTTTGGAGGTGATTTCTGTGATAGGCAATGCCTTCATGCTAGGAGTTCTGAAGAGGTGATAGCGAATGGGGACAATGGAAACAAATGAAATCAGAGTAAGGGTTTGAAAGAAAAAGAGGTCAGATGGCTCTTACATTTGATACAGAGTGTTTATTCTTTCGGAGTTCTTTCTGCTGTGTGCATGTGTAAGGGCAGCAAAGGGGGAATGCAGGCAGAAAGCTGCCTGTTTTTCCTTCTGGCTAGAGGCAAGTTTGGCCACAGAATAGAGAATGGGAAGTAGGTTGGTAAATGCTGATTGCAGCACTAACATGGGAGTTCTTCTGTTGGCTGGGGGCAGGAAGTTCCGCAGCCCACGACTGCGGGATGACAGCAATGCTCCTTTGTTTCCAGCTGAGGAATTTGCTGGTTGTACCACTGGCAGAATTTCTCAGATAAAATTTGCTGCTTCTGTGGGTGGAGAAGAATGTTTCAAAGGGCTAAACTGAGCCTTCTTCTGGCTTGTGACTGAAAGGAATGAGAGTACTTCAAGCTACTACTTGTATAATGGCCTCCCTATGTCTGTTGGCTTGTAAGGACCAGCCATCAGGGAGCTAGTTGGTACTCATTTGCCAGATTTTCTTGAGATCCTATTAATCTAAGGTCTCTGGTTTTTAATGATCTCACATTTTTGACATGATAGATCATATCTGCTAATTTTTAGATTGTTGGTTTTGTCTAAGGAACCTTAATGTTCTTAATACTTCCTTGATTTTATTATGCTTTTGAAGCTGAATCGGTGTTAATGCTGTTGGATTAGAGATGTTCTCGGAAGTATGGAAGAAGACTTTGAGCCCGTTCTGATACTGTCCATGTTATAATGGCAAGGACTCCATTGTGCTTTTGTGACCACCAGAGCGGCTGACACAATGTCTTCTGGTGGTGGCATGCCTTGAGGCATAATCCAGCTAAAGCTGACAATGCTGGCAAGTTTAAAGAAGAAATCAAAGCATTGTTTAGTTATGACAGCTGGAGATGATGATAGCTGTCCATTCTTTGAAAGCCGTGTTTTGAAAGCTCAAGGTCTGGTAGACCTTGAGCTGTTGGCTGTAAACTCATACAGAAGCATCCAAAAGCCTGCTTTTCCCATCTGCTCTTGCAAAGGTAAACGTGACAATTCACTCTGGGGGCAGAACTGACTTCCTTCATTAGCTTTAGATTAGTCTAACGCGCCTCATTTTTCTTGGAGCTACACGTAGGAGCTGCATAGAACGTGCAGTTAGTTCAGACAGCACAGCCAGGTGGTTAAAGATAGCTTCTCGTGGTGAGCATACTGCACCTGTGGCCTACAGGTGGTTCTTCTTGTTGGCCTGCGGTATGATCCAAGACACTGTTTGTTCATGTTAAGGCCCAAGCGATTCAGGGCTGGGTTCCTGATGCTTGCTTCCTTCTTGTTTGAGTTTGGTTTTTTTTTTGGTTTTTTTTTTTTTTTTTTGGTTGGTTGGTTTGGTTTTTCCTTTCGTTTTGTTTATTTTATGCTACCAGAGCAATGATCAATAGAGGCCTTGAACTGAAGCCAATATGACTTGTAGGAGCCAGCCTGGAATTACTTCCTACTGCTGTGTGCCAGAATTACAAATTCCTAACATTTCTGCCACTTGAAAGGGTTCAGTGGGCACTTCTGGCAGGAATTGGTTCGGAGTTGATTAATTGTATTTAATTACATTGTGGTGATCTAGTAGGCCTGCTATTCCCGGTTGGATCAGGTGACCTTGAGAAGGCTGATGGCACCACATGGCTTGCATACCTTGGGACTCTCCGTGCCGCTACAGTCTTCGTGAGGAAGTAATTCGTCTTGATTGACTTTGGGAGGAGCTTCACAAAAATACCCACCCCACTGAATTAATCCACAGTGCAAAATTTTCATTTTTATATGCCTTTTAATTAAATTGTTGCATACTCTAGAAAACTACTAATTATTATTTAAAAAAAAGAAAAGCCTGTAATAGGGCAGTCACTTTTTTTAATAAGATTCTGTTTGAGTCCCCCCAAATAATGGGGCAATACCATGCGTCATTACAGAAGCCGTGAGCAGAGTGCTTCTTTCATCAGTGCGCTATTGCTAGGCATGAAATGCTCTGTTTAAGATTTTAAGAGCCAAATGTAAATGTGCTTAATGAGACACAAGGGGACCGGTCTGTGGCTGGGGAGAAATGGCTTTTAGCAGCAGATGTAGACAAAAGTATTGGATTTCAGTCGACAAAAAGTCAAAGACAAAAAGAAAAAGCGACTTACGGTCCCAAATGGAGGAAGGAGGTGTCAGAATTTAGAAGGCTAAACAGCTGTAGCCTGCTTATGTATTTTAAGCCATTGTTAGAGGACTGGAAATTAAACAAAAAAACCCACCAAGAGCATATTTAATCCTTTTTTTGAAAAAATCCTTTTTAAAAAAGATCTGCAGTTGACCAAGACAGGCTACAACAAGAAATACGAAATTTATGAAGAGTTTTAGGTTTACATGCAATGCACCTAAAATACATTGAAAAATGCTTCTGAGTGGGTGTTGTAGGAAAACACTCCAAATCACAGAATGAAAATAAAATCATTCAGATATCTCGTGGTATCAGAAATCCTGTGAGAGTCTGAAACCTGCTGTTCCAAAGCTCAGAACTTACACCTGAGAATATTCCTGCTATTGACAACTGTTTCAATACTGACCTGACTAGTTAGGTAAGCAGTTTCCTAAAGTGTTGAAAAGTGGCATGCTTCTGAACTTTAACAATGATGGTATTTGATACTGGTGAAAAAGGAAGCAAAAAGTAATTATGAAATATTTTTATTGGCTTTGGCAACAGCTCTGCAGTTCAGATGGTTTAAATTACCTACCTCGGGGTTTGAGTGTAAAACTCATATCCATCTCAACATTTTTAATATTTAAAAAAAGTACTAACTTGCTGGCCTAGATCTTGAAAGCAGCATAACCGGACCCTTGAAAGCTGCTAGTTCTATCTCATTTTACAGGAGTCAACAAATACTTTTTTTTTTCCTGTCTAGTTCATTGGCAGTAAATTACTTAGACTCAGAAAATGACAGTCTGAAAAGAAGGAATTTTCCCCCATAATTATTCCATCTTTCAGCAGAACATGAATCTTAACAGATGCAGTTGGACTCCACTGGCATCTCTGCTTGGTGGCTGAGGCCAATAAAAATTTGCAGTTTGCTCAGTGGTAACCAGGTGCTCCTTCCTACCAGCTCTGGCATTCACCTGAGCCATTGCAAGCTAGGTCTGTTTTTTCCCTTCCTCTTCCTCTTTTTTTTTTTTTTTTCTTTCTTTCTCTTTCTTGTCTTTCTTTCTTTTATTTATTTATTTTTTTTAAAGTAAGGCTTTCTTTGTGCTTAGTGAGTGGATTATCTTAACAGGCCAAAGAAGCCCCATCACCCTCTTTAGTGTCTATGCCCACTAGACAACTTGCTAAAACTTTTCAACTGCATTTAAACATAACTTTTTGTTATAGGCCTTCATATAGTCCATACTATAAGACAATACCACTGAGTGCCAGAAAAACATGTCTATGTCTAGGTAAGACACTGTGAGGCTGTTTTCCTTCAGTTTTGTGCTTATTTAAACCTAATGACACTACTGGAGTTAACCAGGCTGTGTTCTTCAGGAGTGTGGCTGGCTGGGCTAAACCTTGCAGCAGGACATGCGTTAGGCAGTCTGCATCGGCTCTTCGGTGCCTGACGAGTTCTTGAGAACAAATGTTAGATAAGTACTTTCATCTCTTTGTGAGGAATTGAAGGTTCCAAGGCAAAAATCTTTTCTATGTACCAGCTGAGGGTCTTCCAGTGCACAGCCAGCAGGTGACTAAGGCAGGAGCTGAGCTGATCCTCCTCGCGTCGCCGTGCGTAGAGAGCTGCTCGTTAGGTGGGGGACTTTTTCTCTAAAATGCATAGTCGTGTGTCGGACAGAGAGATGGAGGAGAGTCGGCTGCACCTTAGGGCGGCTCTTGCCAGGCTCGCAGATGTGGTGGGTCTCCTCCAGATGATTGTCACTGACTTACTGCGAACTCTGCAAACCTCTGCCAGGACCAGGGCTGGAGTGAGAGTTGGGAAGTGAGGCTGGAATGATACTTCATCCAAACGCGCACACAGAGTACTTTTAAGTGTAACAAAACCCTAGTTCCCTATTTGGTTTTGTACAGAAAAATACAATTCTGAAAAGCCTCTGACTGTTGTTTTTCTAACAAGTTAAACAGATGGATTGGAAATAGTATTTACTGTTTATTTCCTCAACATATCAATATGTGAGGAGCCAGTATAAATTACGGTTTGACTGCAAACAAACCAACCCACGCCAAAGCAATAGATTAAACATTGTTGTATTTTGTTTCAAGTCAATATTATGGGAATTTAAATGGCTGATGTTTCTGTTTTCACTGGCTATCTCTGACTGGCTGAATTTTAAGCCCTGTAATAGAAAAAACCTATGGTTTAAGAGATTTTGTGGGAAATTGCCTTAGTAGTTATTCCGCGGAACATCAGAAGCTGGTAACTTCAGAAGTTACTGGCTTTAGCAATAGAAACAAGATTTCTACCTATTTCGGAACTGTTATTATTTTATTTATTTTTTCACATGGGAAGAACAAGAGTGAAGCCATCACCAGGTACTCTTTGATGGTTGGGTTTATGTCTGTTCCTTCCTCTTTTCCCTGGCTGCACGTCTCTGCTTTTTTCTTTTTTTTTTTGTACTGACTTCTTAAACTTTCAGGGAGCCAGCTGAGAGACATACACCAGCAGAAAATCAACACTACCAAGAAAGTGGATGGTTTCTGCCAGTTTAGTTCCCCCAACTGGCTCATCTGGAAGGCAAACCAGTAGTGGCAGTGTGAGCAAGGGGATGGGGACACGTGGCTGGGGAGGCTGTGCCTGCGGGGGGATGAAGTGGTACCTTTTGGCAGAGGTGAGCCATTAAATTGGCTTAACTGAATTGTATCCTCAAATTGCTTGAACTCTGCATACCGAAAGACAAAAAGTGGTCATGTCATGTCTGAAACAACTTAGCTTCTATGTTATTAATTTAACATGTAGTTGAGCAAATTAGTTAAGAAGTCAGAGTTCTTGACCAATCTGTCTGACTGGCCATGTGCTTCCAGCTGTAGTTTTCCAAACAGCATATTGTGGAAATTGAGAACAGATGAAACAAGGGAATGTAAAAACAGCGAATTGAATGTACTCCCCAAATTATTCACTTATTTCAACCAACAAGAATCACATTGATGTAATATATGACCGGTTTCAATGCTAAAAGCAAATCAAGAGCTGGAATGTATTTACGTGGCTAGACAGTAAATATCTTTGAGTCCTTATAATACATTAAATTGCAAGAGCATGTCTGCTTGTCTAAATGGAAGGAGACATCTCTTCTCTCCACTGCTGTCATTTACTCCTCCACTTCCTGGTTCTTTAGCCTTTTCTTTTTTCCCTTTTTTTCTTTTTTTTGTAAATAGGGCTTCTTTTATATGTGTGAAACTACTGCTACTCCCACTTCAGTTTTCCTCTGAAAGCTGAGTTAAAGCGCTGTACAAATTCATGTACTGATAGATGCGGCTTTTCCGTTGCGAGCTGCCACTTTCTGGGATCAGAGGATGGCCTCCTGCCGACGGCGGGATTGAACGATGCGAGGCTGAGCCACCCTCGCTGTGCTTTGCGTTGAAGCGATTTGTTCTGCTTTTGATCACAGATTGTGATGTTTGCTTTCACCTGCTTGCCTAGTGTCGCAGGCAAATGCCACAGAACTGGTTTGCGAAGTGGCCTTCTGCTACTACACTGAATATTCTTGAGGTATCCCAATCTGCCGAAAGTGTTACGATGGGGTAGACCCAGTGCTTTTTCAGGTAAATATCCTTAAGGTTGATAAATGTCGGTTCATCTCAGGCCTGGGAAAGAAATCTTTTTCATGATGCTTTAGTCCTGGCAGGGGGCTTTGGAAGTCTGCCCTGAGCCACGGAGTAGGCACGGCTCAGGGTACCTCCGTGTCGCAGCAATGTGCGCTCTGTGGCCTGAGATCAGGATGCAGAAGAGGAGGTGGAGGTGTTACAGTGTCCTTTTTTTCCAGTTTATTTCTCTACATTACACTGATAGGAAATGGCATCATCTCTCAAGGTGCTCTGGAAACATATATCGTGTACAAGTGGAGATAGTGAACGCGCGATTAAGAGTATGGACATTTAGTCTTGCTCTCCTCGGTTGGCATCGTGGTGTTAGTTCCAATGTGTCAGCCCTCTCAGCTTCAGATAGTCATCACATAAATCAAAATGCAAGAAAGAGATATCTTCCCTTTTTCTCCAGTCTTTCACAAAATCCGAGACTTGAAATTATTTCTCTGAAACCTATGATGTGTGATACTTTCTCTCAGGTGACATATTACAAAACTGCTGGGGATTCAGAAGGTCTTTGTCCTAAGTGAATAAAGTTTCTAGAAATCTTATCAGTTGGCTGATGAAACTCTCTGCAAGACAGTCCTCCCGCTTGCCCTGCAGACGGGCTGAGCAGTGCAGGAGCTGTGTACCTCGGTGAGCTTATGGCGCTTGGCATTGCTGCAGCGCTCTTGTGATCCTGATTCAAGAATACCTGCTTTGAAGGACTGAAATGCCTTTACCTTAGCCTGATCTGACAAACAAAAGAAAATCAGACTTTTTGCAAAATCTCAGAGAAACGAATGCAGTTGTGAAAGTTTGTCACGACAGAGATGACAGAAAAGAAAGCCTCTGCATTTCCTCTATGTTTCCAAACCTGTCAAATCCCAAAAGTCATGCCTTATAAATGTGGTTCACTAGCTGCCTGTGGTTATTTATTGCCTGAATGGTAATCAAATCCTAGCACCTGTCTGGTGTTGCAGTTCTTAGGCAGGAGAGGCATGCTGGATGCCATACCCTGCTCGTTGGCATGAGGTTTAGTGTGAGCATCTCTGTGCTCTGAGCATATGTAACTCTTTGCCTCTAGGAGAATGTAGTTTGGACACTTCTTTTGCCGGGCTCTTGGCTGCCCTCGGTTTCTGGAGCCGCTAAAACCTCTTTGGCAGGCCACGGGCAATCACTTCTTATGCTTGATCAAAATATTAGCAAGTCATTAGTCCAAAAAGCAAATTACTTAGTGAGGCAACAGCCACATCTCAAGTCTGAAGACTTTTTAAGCCCTTAGTGTTGTAATTTCGTATAAATAATATAGATTGGCATGCATTTTTTATGCAAAGTTATATATGGGATTAATGTGTACTCTTTATTACAGACCAGACATTATCTCTCAATTAGTCACAGGGGTGGTTAGTAGTGGTGTGAGTTCACAGACTCCTAATCCCACCCTTTTAAAAGAAAACACATGCCTTGTGCATAAATGCCAAGGTGACATACCGATTGTTTGTATTACTGAAATTGTGGAAATGCATAACATCAAGATGTGCTCCCTAGTGCTGACTTCTAAGTCTGCAGGAATTTAAGAATATGCGTATTTGAAGTTAAATATCTTTTTTCTAAATGGCTTTTAAAGTAGCTTCGTAATGGAACTGTTTTAGTTTTCCTCTAATTGGACCCCTAACACCTAAGACCTCAAGGCTCTGTAGCTGCTATTTTCAGAGGTGCTGAGTGCATACAGCTGCTGTTGACTTCCCTTCGTATTCTGGGTGTTCAACACTTCTCAAAATGAGTGCATATAGCATCTGCTGCTACTGCTAGAGTACCAGAGTCCCTGTAAAAATGGCTGAAAATTTCCTATTTCATTTCTGCAGTACCCAGTTGAGTTGTTCCACACGTAATGCTCTGCTGTGATGTACAGGGTTTTTTTGGGTAGTAGTTAGAGGGGACACGCGAGACTGACTTGTGGCTTTGCTGTGTGTGAGTAGCATGGTCAGCATAAGCTCATACTCCTCTCTTCCGCACCGCAATGTATATGTGATGCATACATGATGTGGCCTTCACAACACTGTTACCTTGTTTTGGCACCGATACATTAAGAGCTTTACAGAGGCTGAAAAAACCCAATCTACTTCATTAAGCTCTAAGAATTTTCCTCCAATTTGTTTGAATCATATGCAGAACTTTAATGTGAATAGTGTCAAGCTTTCCCATCCCCCAAACAATAAAGTACTAGCAAGTCAGTTCCCAAATCTGTTGATTTGATATTTGTTCTTCACCTGAGAACTCGCAAAGCTGAAGGTTTTGTGTTTTCCACGATCATTCCCTAACTTCTAGGTAAAACAGGTTTCCATTTGCTGAAATAGCAATTTTCAAGTATTGCGCTCCAGCCTGTCACCGGGACTTTGTTTGAAAATGCCTGAACGGTGGAATTGCTTTGTGTCAAAGGCAAGTGGACAATTATTTCAAACCTTTCATTTTCACAGGCTATTACACTGCTGCAAATTAACAATTGCTGCAAGCTGACATGTAATTTAGAATATATGCTCCGCACACTTGTAGCTGAGCAAAACCGACTAAGATATATAAAAAGAATCGTGCAGCTCTGAGTGATGCGTATGTTCAAACTGGAAAACGTTGGGTTATTCCCATTTGAAGTACCTCTATAAATGTTCATCCTTAGTCTCTGGTAAGATGAGGTGGGTAGAACGTTAAAGTTACTACTTTCAGAACTGTTAAAGAGCTCTTTCAGGCAAGAAGACATGTGCAACTGTAAAGCTGTCTTCATTCATAGCCTTTGAAATATAAAACTGTGAACTCAGACCACCAAGAAATATTAGGCATGCCAGCTAATGTTTGCAGCAGTGTGGTCTTCATGTTTTCCATGCATGACTTGTGATACTTTATTAAATATCTGTCAAGTAGCACGGTTTACTTTGATGTTGCAGATCTGAATATTTTAGACTTTGTCTTCTTTTGTTTAAATAGGCAAGTAATAAAAAATAATGGCTTTCATTGTTGCTTCAGACAAGAATATAGTGCTAAAGTCTTTGTTACCAAGTTAGAGTAGAGAATTTCTTGCCACTAGTACAAATATAAAATAGCGAGCAGAAATTTATTTACAATTACAGTTACTGCAGACTTATGAACAACAGTTTAAAGGAGCTGTTGGTGATTTTGTTCCGCAATGAATGTTTGCCTAATTATGAGCTATCTATTTTCTTTCCAAATACCGAAATGTGAAGAAAACAAGTGTTTAGCAAACTAAGCACTGAATTTATGTTTCAAACAATTCTGTGGGAAAACATTCACAGCAGGCTTTGTGTGCGCTGCTGTATTAACGTATCATGGGGATCTTAAGTAAGCATAGCAGTACAGGCAGAATAAGTGTAGTTTTATAGAGAACTACCAGAGGCATCGCTCTACTAGCAGTAAATAAGAATACAACCTTTATGTATTAATCTTCAGCTGCTCAAAATCACAGTTTGCCTCTAAAGGGGAAGATAAGGTCTGCTTAGGAAGGTGTGAAAGATACTCATCCAAATGTATTTCATCTACAGAATGATCTTTCAGCTGTTTGTTTAGCAGCAAAATACAGGGTGATTCATACAGGTGTAGAAATTAGTATTTTGCATGGGATGTGATAAAAACACTCATGTATCTGTCTAGATACACAGTCCAGGTATTTTATTGCTAGTACAACTACATGACACTAAATTCTAGAAATTGTTCTGTTATGGCTGTTCTAGTTGCTAAAAATTCTGAACTGCACTGTAGAGGCCTCTTTGCAGGGTGACACCATAGCTCAGAGTGAAGGTCTGCTGGGATGAACAGGCTCTAATATTGGTTTTAGATTAAATACCTGCTTTGTCCAGAAATCCCACGCAGGTTTTCCAGGCCAATAGGCAGAAACTCCACGCATCCCCAATAAAAGAGGGGATGTTTTATTGTGCAAGGCATGCAATTGAAAACTCGTACTGGCAGATTTATAGTTTTCGCACTATAGGATCAGTCTGGTGAAGCAAAGACCGATAGTCCACTTCCTTCACCAGCACTTTATTTTTACACCACATTGGTTGTGAGAGTGCTGTAGCCACCGGGACAGGTGGATCCAGACTTCTGTAGTCATTGCACTCTTACCTCTTCCCCCTTAGCGCAATGCTGGTCTCTCTCCATCCCTCTTAGTTTCCCAAAGTGTAATTTTTGAGGGTGTGTATCACTGCTGTCAAAGAGAACTTGTAATCTGATGCCATAAAACCATTCTTGAAGGTATAACACAGAGTGGATTTACTCCAGATAGTCCTAAAAAGTCACAAGACTGAACTACTAGCACAGCAGACACCCAACTTGTAATACCTTGTTGGGTGACTTTAGGCAAGTTACTTTATCTGCCTGAGCCTCAAGTTCCCCAGCTGTTAAAGAATAGTGCTTTGTAAAAGTACTTTAAGATCTGCTGATGAAAACCATTTCCATGCTTTCTTTTGCGGCTGTGAACACTTTTCATGTGGGAAATCCTGCAGAGTATTCATCACAAAAATGGCAAAAAAGGAAAAATGTTCCAGTGAGATACGCGTTTGGGTTTTTTCATTACTGGTAGTGTACATTGGTTAGAGAGGATTATAATCTGCTATATTCAAAAATAAATAGAAATGAAAGGGAGTATTTAAGAAGCTTGTGTTCAAAGACTACAACTCACAGTGAGTCTCTGTGTTTTGAACAGTTTATTTGTAAGAAAATATTCTGAACCCATTAGACTGCTGCTGCTTCGAAGCATTGTGGAGGCTTAAAGGTTCAAGGGAGAAAAGAGGATGGTGAGAGTTTTATAACCATAGGTGAATATTTTTGAAAAGAATTATCATGTTTTTTAATATGTAGAGGACTTGTGAAATTGTAGGCTTGGAAGGTAAAAATACCTTCTTGTTCACTGCCAAGGATTCACCTGCAGGTTCCTGGACTCTGGGATTTCGCTGTTCTCAGAATAACATCCTGAACATTTCAGCCACAAGGATCATACACTCTGTGTATATTAAAAGGGCTGGGTTAATGTGACTAAAAAATGAGCTATAAATCTTTAAAATTTTTCTAGATAAATCTGCGAGGTCAATCGCCAAAAGACTTCCATTTGTTTCCTTTGCATGTAGATGTATTATTACATGTATTTCCCATTATGAAAGCATTGCATGTCAATATTTCATATTCAGTTTTATAAATAATTACCTTTGGTGTGCTTATCTTGAAATTAGTGCTGGTGCTTAAAGTACCTTTCCTTTTCTAGTTGCACCGTGTATTGCTGTGTAAATCTGGGGTACCTCGTGTGCGCTGCTTGATTGCTCCCCGCTCTTTTGATGTGGCAAGCATGCCAGAGAACAGGGGGGTTTGGTAGGCATCCTAATTCCCCAGTTTTTTAGGGGAATCCAAGGAACTATTGCTAAAGCCTCTGATCCCAGAGGGGGAGAAGAGGAGGGGGGAGAAGAAGTGGCTTATGTTCAAGATTTGCTCCTATAAGTATACGCGTGCAGAAGCTCAGCCACTTGGACTTTGGGGGATTTGAGTCTGACCTTGAGCGCAGCTTCTGAAGGCTTCAGAGAGGTGGCCTTTGGTGGTGGAAGGCCAGTTTGGAAGCTAGCTCCACGGTGCTCCAGGTGCATGGCATTGAACGGTGCTAGGCTAAGCTATTCCAATACAGATGGAACTATGACGGTGCAGAGAGGTTGGGGAATCCTTTCCTTATGTGCGCGACATCCCTCCCTGAGGAACACCTGTGATTATTACAATGGAGAACGTGTAATATTTCTTACAGCTTCCACCTCCTGTCTTATTGTAAGGATTTCAGCCTTCATTTAAAACAAAGCTTTCACTTTTCTGAGTTACAGGGGAAAAACTTGGAAACGTAGGCCCAGCTGTCAGAGCGCCAACCGCTTGTCATTTGTAATTTCACTGCCTAAATATGTTAGAGAAAATAGCATTATTTAGACCTGTCTGGGTCGTGCTTTCATGTTCCACTGCATTTCTTTGGTAAGTGAGGTGTCCTTTTGTTTCCACACATTAAATAATGTGTTACTCATCAATTTTTGACCTCACCGAGACGAAGAGTTAGTCAGATTGATGTGTGTATAAGTGCCTCATGACTATGTTCCTTCCAGTTGGGTCAAACAAGACAAATTTTAGATCTTAAGCACATGGCTAAATTTACCCAGTTCTGCATACTTGATTTGGCAAAACCATATGGACTTTTTGATACATTCCTCAGATCTCTTCTGAATCAGTTTCAAAAGTCTATATTCATGAATTGTACCCACTGTTCAGTAGGAGGTGTAGAAGAACAACGCTTATTTTAGGCGGAAGATTTCCTGTGAACGTACTTGTCTCGGACCAGCTCTACCCTGGAGCTGCAGTTGGAAACTGCGCAAAGGGCCAGTCCTGCCCTCCCACCTGCACCTCCCCTGGGCAGGGGGCCGGGGGTCCCCCAGCTGTATGGTGGATCAGCTCAGGAGTGTAGCTGAAGAGTAATTTTCTCTCTCTCTGACCCTCAGGCTGAGCTTTCCAGAGCGGAGCTCTTGGGTCTGCTGCAGAACCCCCTCTGCCATAGGGAAGGTGGTGAGGATGTGGAGCTGAAGATGAAAAGGACTGGAGGCAACAGGGGGGGGTCTCAGGTCAGCTTTAGCTAGCTGTGTGATTGCACTTCGGTTTTTCCTGGTGGCTTGTATGGCTGATACAGAAAAATGGAAAACTCCCTTTAAACCTGTTAGGCAGGATTTCCGCAGGAAAAAATGTATTTGCTAAATGCAAGCTGTGAGGCAGCTGACAGATCAATCCCCAACGATATGCCTGAACATCATCCTGCGGGATATTAGATGTTCAAAGCGTATCCCGTTCCCTGAGCGGTTTGCCCTGACGACAAAAGCTGGGGATGTCTTTCTGAGTTGCCAGTTGAGATCCCAGTGCGACTGGAGCACAAAGCAGGCTCGCCACTGCCTCCACCGAGCTGCACCGCCCGGGAGGAGCCCGCGCATGTATCTGAGGCACCAGATGTCTTCGTCAATAAAATGCTGCTTTTTTCTCTGCATGCACAGGTCCTGATAAGTAAAGGTGCAACAACAAGAGGTTGACAGGGAAAGAACGATGAGCTGCTGAAAAAAATACATTTGAGAATAATATTAGCCTCCTTTATATTTCACATCTAACAACTGCATAAATTGCCTTGTAATTGCTTTTTATTCTTCTGAGAAATTTTAAAACTGTAAATAGAGGTGAGGTTTTTTTCCTTCTGTCAGGGGGCTTGAGAATAGATTATTTGTACCTGAAAGGAGAGAGCTCAGCCCAGAGGGTATGAAACAGAGGGCTGCTAAAACTTGCTGTAAGGTCTTACATTAGAGCTAAGAGAATCCATAAATTAGCTGATGTAAAAAAGAAAAATATATATATATATGCATAGAGTCATCTTTTTTCTCCTTTCCCCCTAACCGTGTGATCCTGGTGCAGGCTCTGTGGCTTGTTTGCCCTGTGGTGAGCTGATTCAGGGAGCTAAATTGGCAGAAAACTACTTGCTGTTTTTCGTATAGTTAGTTCTTTGCTGTCTCATTTTCTGCACTGATTCACGACCAAGTGAGACAAACTGCAAAGCCAGGAGAGCAGCAGCAGTGTGGGCAGAACAGCACAGGAGAAGAGCCAGCGGACACCACCTTTCAGCTGCAGCTAGCTTTTAGATTGAATTAACTCTAATCCAAAATCTCCTTCTTAAAGTTTTTAGAGTGAGTTAAAGCCATTTGTAAAATTTTTGGCGATAGCATGAATCTGTGGAAATACGAATATCTTCAGCAGGTAATTGTTCCAATGAGTATGGAAAGTCTAGCTGAACTCAGGGGGGTTAAAGTTTGGATATACTTATGCATGCGCCTGTGTTT
Organism: Ibycter americanus; assembly: GCA_035590275.1. Lineage (NCBI taxonomy): Eukaryota > Metazoa > Chordata > Aves > Falconiformes > Falconidae > Ibycter > Ibycter americanus. Next base: position 40,632,224 of record JAVJGI010000064.1, on the reverse strand, counting down.
TGGCAGGGTTTGTGAGAACATCAACATACAGGCATTCTTTTTTAAAAATAAAATCAGAACTGTTGGCTTTATTTTTTTCTTCAGTTCGGTGCCTAAACTGAAAATGTAGAAACAATTAACTTAGAATTGAATGCAATATTTTGTTTCACATCAAATATTTTGGTTTGAGCTTGTAAATACTTTCCAAGTTTCAGATCTCCTCTGCTCTGCTATAAAATTCAATCTGAACTTGCAAATACTTTGTTTACTCCAGAATAAATTTTTTTTTTAATATAAACTATGCATTTTTCCTGCCAGCTATAGCTTCTTGTGAAGCTAGGCCACTTCCCCTACCATACGCTCTAAGTGAGTCAGGGCTGCGGGTGGAACTTGAGCTTTGTCATTGCCAAGAATAAAAACACCCTGCTTTACTAAAGCAGAAAACTTAAGGGCATCATTTTTTATCATAAAAAGTGAAAAACAGCAGTTCAGCATTTTCATTTTTTGTATTGCTGACATTTCTTCGTCTTTCAGATTAAAAATATTCAGTGCACACATCAGTTTAAAAGCACTGAAAGCCATCAAAATCGAGCTGGGTCTCTCAGTGTGCTGAGAGCTTTGGCCTCATCCAAGATGACACGAAGACTCTTAACCACGTTAGTCATCACAGCGGTTTCAAAAGTGAGTGCTTGTTGCTTTGCGCGTTCAAGCCCAAAGAAAGCTAAACTTGCAGAAGATCACGGAGAAGTCTAGTATCCGGTTGGCTGAACTGACAAATTTGCTGGAAACTCCCCTAAAATCTGGGCTAAATTTATTTCTTTTTTGATGCTGAAATCACAGCTGTGACAAATATTCAGCCTTATCTATGATTCATGTGCTCTTTCAGAATGGGAAGTGTTAGAGTAGCACAATTTAGTAACTTTTGTTTACTTCCCCCTACTTCAGCATCTCTAATTTGACGTGTTTTCTCTGGAGTAGGTTATCTACAGAACAAAGCCATTATTACCTGTATCTGTATCATCTGTACCCGATGCTTTGCCATTTCTTCAACTGTTCTCTGCTACCTGGTTATAAAATATTCAGCTTCCTGTAATGTGACCAAGTAGGGGGAAAATTTTCTGTGTTAAATGTTGCAGAATTCATTTACAATCTCAAATCTTTTTTACATACAGAGCATTTTCTGGTTTCAAAACATACCCTCGTTTGCCTGCAGAATGAAATTACCGTCTTTCTCTCTCTGCTGGCAGTTGCAACACGTCTTTAAGCCCGGGGACCCCCATCTCCACAAGCCCCGCTCCCAGAAGGTAAGGCAGTGCTGGTGTTTCACAACTTTCAGTTGTGTGTCAGAGGCTTTCAAGTCTCAGTTCTTCTCCCCACCTATACAGAAAGAGCAGCTGAGATCTGTTTTCCTGTTGTGCTCATTTGTCTTACTATTTGGGTTCTGGCACATTATTCACGTACAGTTCTATGCCCTGCTAACAGCTTCATTTGCAAACTTTTCCTTTCATCAAGGCACCTAACCCCAGTTTGGTGCACACTTGAAAGTCATGCTTCCTGTAATTTTTTTGACTTTTGGTTCCTTTTAAAACGTTTCAACATATTTGAAACTAAAGATCGGTTTCCTGCATGTCATAGTTGTTTCTCTGGTGATATGCTTTTCGTTTGTGTTTGAGAAAGAAATCCTGGTGATCCTTCATGCAATTAAAGTCAAAGTAGCTGTGGGGATCTTGAAATGAAAATATATTTCACTGCAAAACTGTCATCCTAACCAGTCACTTCAGATGAATGCTTGCTGTTCTCTCCCTTGGTATAAAATAATGTGTATTTTAAAGCTGAGATTTTTCTTCTGTCTACCCTCATGGTCATTAGAAAGTTGTAAATGAAACCTCGTTATGTTGAACAGCTGGTAGTTGTATTTAAACACCTTATGTTAAAGCAAATGAATTACCTAAGTAACAAAGTTAAAATCTGTACACTGAGAGGCCAGAGCGGTAACAGAGCGACTGTGTCTTAGCAAGAACAGCTGAGTACAAGTGAAAATATGTCTAGGAAAAAAATTGGGTTTTGCTTGCACATTGTTCTCATAAGCATGACTTATTTTAATAACTTGCCAAACCTACGTTGTTAAAAGTCATATGGTACCACTTGTAAGGGATTTTAAAAAAATTATGTGCATTAGAGGTATTTGCTTGAATTAGAGCAAATTTTGTTCTGCTTACAGCAATGTCATTTCATTTAAGTGAATGCACTTCACGGTGGAGTAAAATGTAGTGCGTTGTATTTAACTGAGGTATTAGCTAAAAGAACAAATCTGTGGTTGGTTTTATAAGGAATGTATCTTTTGTGTGATAAGAGGAATGGAAAATAAATAATTTTCAAAAGGGCAGTTTATAAATGCCAGTCCTAGTCAAATGTTGAAAAGCTCATGATGAGATGAAGGATTTAGGTCTTTGCTTTTCACTGTGGTGCCTCAGCCTTGCACTTTGTAGTGTTCCCCTTTGTGAAGGAGTTTTAGGAGGGCATCACCACCCCGGGCAGCGAGAGTGGCCGCTCCGCCTGCCCATTCTGCTTGTCATCCTCGGCCAGAGGAGAATCTGGCTCCACACTCTCTCGTTTTGATGTGGAATTTGAAGCTGCTTAGAAAACGTGTTATTCTACATTTGACTTTCCTTTTTTGGGTATTGCGAACTGTGTTTTTACATGAATTTTCATGAAAATTTTAGTTGAATTTAGATTCTTAAGAGAAAGCTTTCAAGGCAACTTACTGTTTTGTGAGTCAAAATTAGTTTGAAACTAGTTGCAAGTAGCATGGCTGAGATCACATGGTACTTTTCAAGTCAAAGATAGCTCCGTTTGTTCAAGAACTGCTTTCATGTGGTTTCTCAAGGGAAACAGTAGCTTCTTATGAAATATTTAGAAGAGACCCAGTGTCAAAGTGGCTGGTGGAAAAGTACCATTATTTCCACCTCCAAAGACATTTTTCAGCAAAAGTAAATATGTGTTGGTGATGAATAAAACACCTTTGTACAAAGTAGGTTGAGCAGGAGGTTTTAAAGGTTGGCAGTTTAATGTAATCTACAAATTCTTTCCCCAGCCAGAACCTCCTCTGGCTGCAGCTCAGTGAGGCGGGAAGCATTAGCAGGGAGAGAGGCACATTGCCTGTGAAAACTTCTCATGTTGTAGTATATAGTGCCGAATTGAGTCAAGGAGGGAAGGGCTGGGTTGTAGAGCACTCCGGACTCTTCACGGGGCTGCTGCCTTCCCCAGCTGCTCAAATGCTTCCCCAGTCGCCCCAGGCCCTCATGGGCTGAAGTTACAGAGGTAAATAAAAAGCTGTTGGTGTCTTGTTCTCTGCACACACCGATGCTGCGTGCTGCACAGACCATTATCTCGCCTGTTGGGTTTTGTTTGTCTTGGAGAGTCTTGTTAATTTTAATTTTTGTAGTTTGTTGTAGTTCAAATAAAATGACATAAACTTTCACAGTGGTTTTTACTTCTGGTCCCTTGGTATTTGCTGTTCATGAAGTCTAAGGAGGTTTCCAGCATACCTCTAACAAGTTTATCTTCTGTCATATGGGTAGTGACCACTTTTTGAAAATCAATCTGTATATGGCATCCTTACTCAAACACTCCAAATCCTTCAGTAATGTGACTAGATAAGGAAGGGACATCAGAATTGAATCTAAAACCACTCAGCCAAAAAAAAAAAAAAGAAAAGAACCAGCCTTATTTATCACATTGTGCCCAATGTAAGGGGAATAACATGGATCCTTTTGTTCATATTCAAATCACAACATCTATAGGATTACATGGAGAACAAAATTTATTTTTTCATTGATAAAACTCATAAAGATTTTAGATACCATATTAGGGCTCATCACTTTCAATTAGCTTTTACCATTACATTGAAATCTACTGAAAATGGATAATTGTTCTGTGTGTAGAGGGCAGATTGAATAACCCAAATAATCCCATAGAAACAGTGGCAACCTGCACGTTCCCTGTGGGCCTGCAAGCCCAATGGGTAACAGATTGGGGTCTGGGAACTCTTTTGTGCTTAATGATGCTTCCAAGGTTAGTATCCACATAATAAGCTAGGTGTGGTGGATTTAGCTTCTCTCTCTGCGTTTGCTTCTAGCAATCCAAGAAGTGCTTTTTTTTTAGTGTGTAAATGAGCATTTTTTTCACACTTTGAATGATGGGGTGTTCATCGTTCATTGATATCAATAAGATTGCTTTGCTTGTGTCAGCCTTCAATACATTTTTAGACAAGCTTTTCTTCATTTAAAGTATCGTCAGTGGTCTGTCTGTCAGCTGTGAGGTGGGTAGGAGATGGCATCTGCTCTGTGTGGTTCTGGACTCACAGTGTCTGAATGGCCAGAGGCAGCCTGGGCGTGTGGAATGACTGATGAGCTCCCATTTAGGCCTTTTTACCAGTGACATAACCAATTTGTGTACTTTTCTCTTCCAGCAATCAGTTTTCATTAACCTGATAGAAACTCATATCTGTGAGATGTCTACCTGGCTTTCTGATTTGATTAAAATTGGTCAAAAAGTTATTGGACAAAGGGAAGATGGACAGTGTGATCGCATAACTCTTGTTCGTTAGCAATTGAAGCCAAGGATGCTGCATTATAAAACTATGTCATGCATTTGTGGGAGATACTTCTATCTCTTGTAAAGCATTTGTCTAGTCTGTATTTGCAATTAATGGCAGACATATAATCTACAAACATTACCAGTAGTTTGCGGTGGCATTTTACATCACCTGAAAACCAGTGACACAAAATGAGGAGGAGCATCTCACAGAAGTAACAGATTCTGAGAGGAATAGGAGCAATGCGAAAATTGCAAGTTCCAAATGTTAGCAAGGCTACTGCGTTTGGAAGACGTTAGGTAGTTCGCATACTATTTTATGCACGGAGTGTCCTGATAGTTATTTCTCATGGATCTGCAAAATACAAAAGACTTCAGGTTAAAGGAATAGTAATGAATCATTTATGAGATATTATCTACGAAGATGGATTGGTTCCATCTGTTACAGTAATAAAAATAATAGTGCTTAGCAATTACATAAATGCTTTACAGGTTTTCAGTGAGCATCACAAACATTAATCTAAGATCTAGCCCATAGCACAGTTTTTAAGAGCTTGTAAAATGGCTTCAGCTTATACATACTGGTTTATTTATTTATTTTTAACAAGGAAATTTTTTGTAGTAGAGTTTTTAAACTGGTTTAGAAAATTGAGTTGCATCTCCCTGGTCTAAGACACTATATGAAGATAGTCACAAAATTAGTTTCTCTTCCTTCTGTTAATTTCAGTTGCTGCAAATGTCCAGGAAAAATACAGCTCTACAGGCAGGTGTTCATTAGCATACAAATGATGGAGAAGTCTTCCAAGATGCAGTACTCGCATTATCTCACAGTTATTTGTTAATCATTTTTTGTGCCTTGTAAGCAACTCACTGATTGAAGGCCGATGTATTCTGAAGCAGCGTATACTCTGACAGTAGTTACTCTATGTCCATGTGGTATATTTCAGTATATAGGATCACGTTACCTGCAAGAAATAACTTCTTTTGTTCAATGCAGGAAGAAATTGGATACACGAAGTGGTGGTTTCCCATAAAACATGTTTTAGATGCAGCCTAATTTACTTAACAGAATGAGTATTAGATTTGGTTTTCTTCTGCTGGGTTTTTAATTTGAATTCTTGAAAAAGTGATGATAACTTTAGGCACAACTTTTTTTAGTATCTACTGGGATTGTTTGATGTGCTCCATAGCAGGCAAAGGTGTGGTAAAATAGACAAGATTTATAGTAAATGCAATTTAATAAATAGCTATCCCTACTGATAATTTGAGCCTGTCTACAGGCTATACAAATATAGAGATCAGTATATACTATTACGCTTGGGGTAAGTACATATGTAAGGGCATCTTGCAGTTGGCTTCTTTGCAGTGTAACCTGTGACCTTGCAAGACAAGGTGCCATGTAAGCTATTGCTTTGTAAATCTGTTTATATATGTCATAGATAAGACGGGGGCTTTGCAATACAACTTGACTGAAACAAGTGACATTAATTCCATTAACTGTGGTCAAACGTAGTGTATGTATTGACGATGTGAGTGGGGTGGATTACGTACCTTGACCTACCAAGTATTTGGTTTGGAAACATTGAACGCATTAGATTATGCTAGATAATAGAAAGGTTTTGATACAACTAAAACATCCATTTGCCAAAAGAAGATACAATTTACTTAAGCAATATTCTGTTAATTCATATATAATGAGATTAATTAAAACAGATGGGGAAAAAAATATTCCAGTGTTTCATACACAGAGAAAATGATGGGTTCCGCTTAGTCATACCCGAGCACTGATAATAATTTATGAAATAGAGAAACAGCTTGTTATCAGTGCTAACTCTACTCTTCTAATCATCAATGACCTGGAAAGCAGTTCTCTAGTCTCATTATCCAGGCTATCTGGGTTAGTGTTACAGAGCATAAACTGCACACGGAGGAAGTGATTAGCAGTGCAAAGTCGATCTCGCTCGGTAACTCCCAGGTGCCGCTTGGTGTGCTCTGCTGCCCAGCCTGTCCGAAGCTTCCTGTGCTGCCTCCTGCTCCGTGCTGCGGCCGTGCTGGTGTCCTCACCTGGACGTCTCTGGGGGTACCCAGTTCCCCTCCAGCCCTTCTTTCAGGAGGCGCCGCTGCTGAAGCGTCTTCAGTCTGGCCGTCTTCGGGGTTACCCGTCTGAGAGCTGGTATAAGGCAGCTGCGATGCTGAAATGCCTCGCTGTTAGGTTGTGCCGGGTTCCTTTGTTCTTTGCCGGATGGCAGTGCCTGCCGATTCGCAGCTGCCAAACTCAAATCACAGAATCCCAGAAGATTTGGGTTGGAAGGGACCCTAAAGACCATCTCGTTTCAACCCCCTGCCATGGGCAGGGACACCTCCCACTAGACCAGGTGGCTCCAAGCTCCTAAAAAAAAATTATTTCTTGTAACACACTTTTCCTTCCCTGCCTCCTCCAAAGCATGAAGTACACTGTAGAAATCCCTTACTACAAGTGTACATCAGCAGGTTTCCTTAGCCATTGGAGAAGGATGATAACACCCCAAACTGCTATGGAAACCTGCCCAGAAAGCTACCTGAATGGAGGATGGAGCTCCCATGGTGTGAACATTGTATTTTTGATACCATGCTGATAAGAGTTAAATTTCGGTGGTGTTCCTCTAAATTGGCTTTGTTTCATACAGTAGGGCATTAGAAGAAAGACTTTCAATTTGGTGGTGCACAAGAGCTTTGACAAACCAGTTCCAGCTGATCTTGCTTTGAGGTGGTTAGATCTCCGAGCCCCAGAAGCCTGCTCTGTGTTTCTGCCAGAGCTCACCAGCCCGTGCCAGGACTGGCAGGGAGGAAAACACACTCTGTCATAACTGGAGTCGGCTCAAACCCGCTCTTGTCAGCAATTAAAACTGAGATGCCACTCTCTGAACAGGGTTAGCTGAGACATCACACACCTGTTGGGTTTTTTTTGCCTCTCCTGGAGGTGTTGTACCTCCCAGAGGATAGCAGGGTGGGTGATTAGAAGTCCTAACAGCAACTGCTACTGCAAGGTTTCCCGGATACCTTCTTTCAAGTAACCACCATCTGCAAAATCTACAGTTAGGCTAGTAAATAATTGTTGTGATCTTTCTTTCTTTCTGTTCTTTCTCTTCTTAAAAGATGGTAATTATAGTTGAGAATATTATCCCAAAGTTCCAGAACGAGTTGCTGAATTTTCCTGAGAAAATGGTCCTAGGCTGTTGCTACTCGGATGGGATCGCAGCACGTAACAAGATTTCAGAGCATTTAAAAAAAATGAGCTTCTAATTACCAATCCTGTTTATGTAGAATACATAAGTAACTAGCTGTGTTACACAGCAGGATCGTGTGCAGAGCTGAGCTGCAACATAGCGTAATATATTAGGTTGTTTATCTCATAATAATGGCATGATAATTGTGATAACATCACAAATTGCTATCATTCTTTGCTGAAAAATTGCTTGTTACCATCCTTTTGTTTAAATATGTCTGTGATAGTTCTGAAATTATTTACAGGACTGTTTGGAGGCTTCCCCTTATTTAACCTTCCAGATTCTACTGAAAAAACCCCAACAAAACAGCTTGTGTGTATGTGTGGGAAATTCTTGGTTATATCTTACCTGTGCTGAGTTGCCTCTTGTACATCTTCCCAGTGTTTTGCAGATGTGCGTAATATCAAGCAGGGTTTTTTTCCCCCTCTTTTTAGTGTCTTATAAAGATCCAGTACCTTGTCTTGTAAAATGTGATTGCAGGGAAAAAAGGTTTTAATGACTAACAAGAAATAATCTGTGTTTAATGCAGCTCATCCCTTTCTTCTTTCCTCTGTCATGATCAGAGTGTATGCTGTAGTTGTTGCTATTGACTGTTGGATTATCAACCTACAGTATTTTGAGTTGATTGACAAAAATGTTTTGTTAACCTCATTGTGTCTGAGTAAAGAAGAGACACACTGCTTTGGTGGAATTTCCTATGAAAATAAATACTACTGAGGAGGTACCTCTCCTCTGGTCCCAACCGCCGCAAAATATTGAGTGTTCATCCAGCAGCCACAAAAATGTTTCTCCAGCTTGAGAACTTTGAAACACTGTCCTTGTTGCTGACATTTTGCAGTATGTTCAGAATGTAAGAAAGTCTGGTTTTGGGAAGATAAAGCTGGAAACAAATTCCAAAGTATTTGCGTTGCACCTGCGTACATCCTTAGGAGATGGTATCTCAGGTAATCAGCTCCTAAATGATTAGAAGCCTGAAGACAAACTCCAGGGACACGCCACATGCAACCTGTTAGCCAGTATTTTTGATATCAGGAAGACACAAGCAACTGTCTTGGCATTGTGATCTTGAGCTGCAAGTGGAGCAATGGTAATTACTTATCAGAGAGGACAGCTTCCTTTTGTTTTTATTAGCAGGCATCCACAGAGTGTTAGGTTGTAACTATGAAAGGGAAATTATCTCTAAATCCTTCTGTGCTTTGCAACATTTCAGTGATGTAGTTTACTTAATCTAACTGAATGGCACGCTGGTGTGGAAAGTGTGGAAATTGAGGTGAAGGATCAGAAAATGATATTAAAATTGGTGTAGACCTCCAAGCTTCCCAGCTCCTACTTTCTTCCATCAATTGACATTGCCAAGAGAAAGCATAACGGAAGTTACTAACGTGATAGAAGTTTCCATTAGATTCTCTTTCAGAAATCAGAATAGGGTCATTTGGAGAGTAACCTTTCGAACGTAAAATGTTAATGACTGCTGAGGTCTGGACAGGACAGATATGCTCCATTTACACAGCCTTAGCTTCAGGTTATCGGAAGTACATGAAACATAGGCAGCTACAAAATAACTCATTACCCCATGGAAACAAAAATGTCCCATACCTTCAAAATTTCAATTAAAGTTCATCAGTGTTAGGGATAGACCTTTAAAAATGTGTTTCCAGAATATTCTTACCATAATCAGTGGTATCATTTGACCAGATTTACAATTGTGTACTGAAGAGTAGTACAAACGGCTATTAGGAAATTAGTTGTCAAGGAAAGGGAGTGTTGTGGTGTGAAGTTGGCTGACTTTATTTTAGAGAATAACATTTCAGCTTGAGGATTGTAATCTCGGACTCTCTGTGCTGTATGACTGGTCACACGAGTCTGATTTCTCCTCCATGGAGGAAGCAGAATGTTTTGAACTCCTTGTGCATAAAGAGTAGTGAATACCGCAGTGTCGGTATGGGCAAGGTTAACCATATTTACACAGTGTGGGAATCCAAGTAAAGAAAAGCCAGAAGTCTATTTGCTTGTGTCAGTAGTGATTAATAAGTGTACAAGTGCGTTGACTTGGAATTTGTAATTTGAGCAAAGGTTTTTAACCTAATTGGCCTGAATATCTCCTTCATGTCTGTCCTAACTGCTGTTAAAATACTGACACATCCTAAAGTCACAACAACTAGTGCGCCTGTGGTGACAGACTGGCTACAAGAATCCTATTAATGAGGGTCTTTGAAGGAATCTGTATATTAAAAGGGAAGTTCGTCCCTTGAAAGTGTTTTTTGAATAGGTGGTTTTGGTTTTGTTAATGTTTCTTGAACCTCTCTGGTTCTTTTTTTTTTTTTTTTTTTTTTTAAAAAAAAAAAACAGCAATATAAAAATATAAAAGGTTGAGT
>JAVJGI010000064.1:40584588-40612880 GCA_035590275.1 Ibycter americanus | reverse complement strand
TGGGGCTTGGGGCAACCTGGGCTGGTGGGAGGTGGCCCTGCCCAGGGCAGGGGGTGGGAACTGGGTGGTCTTTAAGGGCCCTTCCAACCCAAACCGTTCTGTGGCTTCATGGTTCTATGACCCCCATCTCATCTGAGGAGGAGAAAGGCAAATGACTGAGGTCCTCCAAAAACATTTGGTCATGAATTACCAAAACTGTTCGATCTTTCAGGTAACATCTAGTTTTCCATGTGTCTGTCCATGGCTATGGGGTCAGATTACGATCTCTTTAAACTACAATTTGGGAAATAATTTCTTACGTTTTCACAGCAAAACTGAACAGTGTTCAAATAGTGAAAATGTGAAACTCATTCTCATGGAAAACAGTCCATGGTGCCTCTGTGTATTTCGCAAATGTAGTATCACTAAGAAATGTTTGTTCTTTTCAGCGTTGTCTCTTTCCATAAAGGATAATTTTTTTCTCTTTGCAAAGAAAACAGGCATTTTAGAATTATAAAAGTATAACAGTGGGAAAGTCTGTTCTGGCATTGTCAGTCCGATTACATCATCTTAAAGAGAATGCACAGATAACTTGGCTCTAGTCAACTGGTACGCTAAAAGGCTAACAACGCATTTCAACCCAGCCTAGGATTACTAGCAATAAGTAAACCAGGCAATTACTGCATGTATTTGTGTTTTCCAACTTCTATAGATGTGTTCTGCCAGTAAGGGTTTCAAAGCTATTTCTTTTTTTTTTTTTTTCCTTCTTCTTTCAATTTTGTGAATTGTTTGGGTGCTTTGACACAAGAATTCACCAATTAAGAAACAAGCAAAAAGGCTTTTAAATAAAACTTACCACATTTGTTCAAAGACATTGAAAAGCAGGAAATTACTGTTGCTCTCCAAAAAGCAGCTGTGTGTATACAGTGACGTTTTATTTAATGATTCAGATTATAGCATAAATATACATTGTATTACTTGTTATTCTGATTTGTATTACAATACTGCCAAAGAACCTTCAGCATAGATATCGGCTGTAACAACTGAGGCTCTATACAGGAGCAGTAAGAAACCCAGACCTCAATGACATTAAGAAACATGAACTGTCTTTGAGAATCTGATGCTGAAAGAGTTTTATATTTACTTTTTGAATCCCATCATACTACATGCTGGTCTGCTTCTCACTTGGTATGACTTTATGTTGTTATTTAATATCAAGGTGGGAGGAAAAAAAAGTTTCAGGAGTCATTAATGTTAAACTTGCAAGAAAAAGTGAATACCCCAGCAGCAAAAATAATCATACGCAGATGATGTTGTGGATCCATTGTAAAGTAGATACAAAAGTTATTTAAGGATATACCCTCCTCGCCTTCCAGATACTGTCCAGTGACATTTCTGACATGCATATGATGTCCTCCAAGCTTAGCTATTTGACCCAAAAGGCTGGTGCTGTCTCCAGTCACTGGGCTGCAGAGGTGCTGGAGCTCTGCACTGGAAGTCTTGCTCACATCTCTCCTAGTTAGGAGAAATGCTGGATGCTGCGGTATTAGTGTGGCTTCTCTTGTAACCACTTTAGCATATTAAGCTGTTGCAAACTCTGCCACAGGCAAAACTACTGAGGCAGATCCTACAGCACTGAGCCTTGGTTTATTTAAATGGTTGGCAAGCACCTGAGAATTGTGCAACAATTAATTCCCTTGGAAAAAAATCCGGCTGGACTAGTTGTAGCGTTTCCTACTTAGGAAGGTATCTGGAGAAGAGTAGGGAAAGATCCTAATTCAGAAGAAATAGCAGTTCAGCTGGAAGCCTTAGACCCTGCGGAGTGCCTAGTGTGAGCTCCTGAATACACTGGAAATGCAAAAAATAGATTGCTGATATTGTTTGTGATGCCTGATGGATAATGAACTGTGAACATGAACTGTGGCATTAAGGGCATTCCGTATTTTAATTAGAGTGTGGATTGTAAATTATCTAATTATCTGCGTTCACTCTTTCAGGGAGAGAGTGAGAAGCCTTCTGCCTGTGGAGGCACCTGGCCTCGGCCTCAGCGTGGGGCTGGCACGGGAGGTGGGCGTTGATGGGGCTGCTAAAGCCCCCTTGCTCCCCTGGAAATCCGTGCTTGATGGGTTTTGGGTCAGAAATAATCAAACAAGGTAGATGCAGACAGAATCAGCTTCGTGGGCACGGTGCAGGAGTGGCACTGGAGTCCCAGGGCTGTGGCATCCCCAGGAGACAGATGCCTGGAGCTGGTCCAGAGAGCGGACGGGGTTTGCTGCGGAGGGCTGTAGGGTACGGTGCCGTGGGATCGCTGCTTCTCTTTGTGCCCATTCTTGAGGCCTTGGTTGCACTGTATGTTTGTAACTGTTTTTAAACCCTTTTGAGTTTAAACTTTTCGGTTGATTGATGTACCTAGAGGGCTCCAAAGTGTACTTTGCCCTCTGTGCGGTGTGAGCCAAATCCTGCGGCTGGCATGGGAAACCTGGCTTAAAAGCAGAGAGGACAGTCTAGAGCATTTGCTCCCTGCACTAGAGCTGATACTCTCACAAGATAATTCATTTCTTCAAAACCAGGCAGCAGCTCAGTTTAAAACCATTTGTATGAAAATAGATTCTCCGGGAAAGAGAATATACTGCTGTTGTGCTCTTATAATACAGTGATACTGGGTGCTCTCGCAGGTGAACACTGGTGCTCGGTGCCAATTGCTATTTGAACTGTGTAAGCAAGTTTGCTAAGGGAAGAGAAGTAGAAGAAAGGAATGAATACATGCATAATATGTATCTTCATTTTGTTACGATTCTGAGAACTTCAGCTACGTTCAGTGCATTAATAATAATTAAAAATACTTATCCTGCCCTTAAGAGCAATTTATTTTGCTGACAGTTGCTTCTTGCATGATGACATTGCAGACAATACCTGAGCGAAAAAGTGCTTTTTAATTTTTTTTGGTTTGACATAATCAGTACTGGTTATATCTAATGTAAGGCAATAGATGGTAAAACTATAAAACTAATAACTTTCTTGAAATGAGTATTTAAGATAGACAGATGCTGGAAGGCTGGACCCTGAGCGCAGAAATTTACCAATTGATTTAAGGCCATCTTATGTATTTTTAAGAGCTAAGGTGTTTTATACTTCGGTTCTGTAAGCTTTTGAACTCTTTTGGCTGCATATTCTAAATGCAGAAGAAATCTCTTGCCTATTTTTCAATTTGGAAAGCTCAAAGATGTTACTTGTAGTTAATTTTCCAGCAAAGAGAAACTCAGTCATGTGAAGGAAAATGACACCAATTTTATGCAGTCCATCAGCACTGATAATACACTTGTAGAGAACCATCTGCATTGATGAGATAGTATTTATGTACAACTACATGTAAATCAAGCCTTTTTTCCCCTGAATCACCACTTGGGGAGGTTTGTGCTTTTTAGGGTTATCTGTGATTTATTTTGTGTTCTTGTTCTAGGAGACGTAAGATAAGGACTGGTCTATAATATTGGAAAACAAGAAGGGTACACCACCTTTGTTTTAAAAACCTCACTTGGCAGGGGATTCAGTGTACCTGTGAAACCAATCTGAATTATCATGTCTTGAAGATGGGCAAGGAAATGATGAAGTGACTCTATTTCTATGCAGATTGGGGCTATGTAATTAAATACATACTCAGAGACAAAAGCAGAAATGAAATTGCTTCCTCAGTTCAGAGAAAAATAATAGGAAAGAATATAAAAAGGTATGAATAAAGAAATAAATGGGAGCAATAAATGGCCAGTCAATAGGGTGTTTTGGAATTAGAGAAGGTCAAGCTAACCTGATCTTTTATTCTGTTTTTAGTTTTTCTAAGACTGCAGGTTAGGCTGAAAAAGATAATGTAATAAACCTAAACTTAAATAAAACATTTGAAGTGAGTCTTATTTCAAATGTTGATTAAGAAATATAAATCATTATCTGGCACATGTTAAATAAGCTGAGCTGGCTAACTGGCTTCAAAGGGTAGCTTGAAGAGATAATAGCTGAGAAGTTCCTAGTAGAGAGACTTCCAGGTTTGTTCCAGATCCACTGCTGTTGCCTGTTTCTATCAGTGACCTAGAAGGAGGCAAGAAATCGTTACTGATTATATATTGATACGTATGGAGAGATAGACACGGGGGTATTCTGTGTCAAAGCGTGTATCATGGTCTCACACGGGTGTAATAAAGAGACTGGGGGGGTAACACGTGGTGAAGAGGCCACACTGTTGACTTGGAGTGTGTCCCGTTTGGGTTCCCCGATCCAGGACGGGCACCGCCGTGGTGGAGCGGGTCCAGCGGAGACCCCTGAGGCGGGAGCAGGGGGCTCCAGAGGCCTGTTCCAACCCCAGTTATTCCATGATTTGTCTTTGGCCCTAACACCAACTCTCTATGCGAGTTTGGTCTTAGTATTCTTATTCTTAGGTCTTAGTGTTCCTTATTCACAAGAGTTCAGAAGAACTAAGAGCATCGCTGAAATGCTGACGGATGGCTTTATAGAGAAAGTATGTATTCTCTTGATGCGGAGAATATGATGTATTGGTCTTATCAAACTAAAAATTGCGCAGTGACCTCTTCCATAATAAACTATGTGTTGTATAAAACATTGTGTAGCAGATGAATGTATAGTGCAGTCCAGGACCAGGAGATGAAACTAGGCAAGCTTGACTGTACGTAAGGTGCACTTTTTACAAATGGATGTGATTAGTCATTATTCTTATGGCCTCTGGGTGTAATGCCACATTACTTCTGATTTTTATCTAACTGCTGTCTGGTTTTAAAGCAGTAGATCTGCCTGTGTGACCTCTTGGTGACCGAGTACAGTTATATGGAATTAAATATAATGTGCAGCTTTGCTCTAAGTTATACTGGAAGTTAAGCTAAAGGGGTACCGTGGTCTCCATTGCACGGCTGTGAACCTCCCTTCTTCACTGTGTTGCAAAAGGTTTTTGCAGTTACCTTCTCGCTGCGCTCAGGGAGCCCTTGGAGTTCCCCAAAGAGCTTTTAGTGTATCAGCCGGAGGGGTGCAGTTTTGTAGAAAACAGTAATTCAGATGGAAAGATCAGGGAACAACTCTACAATAAATTATAAATAAATGAACATTTTCCCAAAGTTCCTGAAACGCAGCTAACGAAGCTAAGATTCCTTCTGTCTGGGAGCGGGTCTGAATGCATTCTGTCTTTTAAAAAAGCTGTATTTGGGTTTTGGAGCATTTAATACTACCTGCTATTCTGAGAAGCTGGGGCTATCAGGACCATCTTGTGTACGTCCCGTGTCCCTTAGTGTCCTTCTGTGTGTTGCTGTGCCCATCGGCTGCGGCACCTGACGGGGCCATCCTGCCCTCTCGCCCTGCGATCCCTGTTCTTCACTCACCTCACTCCTCATTCCCGCTGGATTTATGTATGTGTTAAGAGTTTATTTTTTAAATAGAAGTCCTTTAACACAGGACTTAGGTAGGGAGTAAATTTTCTTTTAACCTAGTTTCCCCCTCCTTAGTAAAAGCGCTGAGTAACCCACACTTTGTGATCAGTTATCGGCGGGGCATCCCCTGCGGATCGGAAGAGCAGACACGCGCCTGGCTGGCTGCGCGCTTGTCTGGAAGCCGCCTCTTTGAATACATGTGATTAATTCAGCTGCTCTCATACGGTTGCTTGTCTTCTGGATCGTTTGATATATTATGTAAACTGCTTACTAAGATATCACATAGTCTGAAGCTTGCGTTGTTGCATGGAGAACACTGACAGTCCCGCTGGATTTATAGCCCCGGTTTCCAGACAAATGCTGAGGCTTGTTTCAATTCTAATTCAACCTACTGCCTACGTCCCTCCGGTTCGTGTACAGCAGGGAAACTGTTTATGTTGTGGAATTACTTTCTGACATTGATGCATGCGGAAATTATTCCACAAAACCTGAAAAAGATGGTGCATGCTGCAAGAAATTCAGTGAACTAACCAGGATAAGGGTAACCTTCCAGACCGGCCAAAAATATGGATGTCTTTCCAAGGATTTGTGTCATCCAAAGGCAATTGTGTGGAGCTCTGCAAAGATTCCTACAGGACAGTCACACTTGAAATTCCTGCAGATTAGCCTATCATCAAGTCATCAGGATACTGCTATTTGAATAAACACAGCTGTTGTTTTCCAAGAAATATGGCAAAGAGCAGCAAGGAAAAAAGGGACAATTAGTGTTGCTAAATGCCAGGAAACTCAAGCTGGCATAGTTCTATTTATGAGAGTTTGGCTTTCTGGAAAGCCCTTTTGCAGCACTGTGATTTAACACAAAAGCAAAAAATAACCTACCTGTCCTATATGAGAGTCTCAGTCATGATTTTATAAATTGAATATGGGAATTATTTCCTGTTGTGGCTTTTTTTTTTTTTTTTAAATTATTTCTAAAATATTTCAATTTCTCACAGCTCCTATTTCTGCTCCTGTTCTGATCTACATTTTAACCAAAAAAAGGACCATTGATGACAAAATACTGGATTCCAGTTCTTGCCTCTCTCACTGTCGTCTTCTCTGTCTTCTGGCTTGTTCTGAGTTGAGCTCAGACATGGGACAGAACTTATCATTTGATTATTATATTGTCACTGACATGCATCATAGCAGTTTAATCTGGTTTGTCCTCAATTCCCCAGAATATGGAGGCCAAGCTGTATTTTCTGTTGTCTCGCAGTAGCCAGCAGCTGTACAGATGTCCATCACGCTCTGGACTGAGTATGCATTAGTGTTCCTGAGACTGCAGAGAAATGGGTAGTTTAAAGCCACCTAATCTGAATCTCCCATCCTCTGATCTTGTGCCAAAAAGAGTTCAGCCAGAAAAGAAATCTCAGCAACCAGAAGCAAGTATGTGTATAAAATCTGTTTGGGATTCTTTTGAGTTAAGCCGCAGCATACAGATACGATGGGAAAGAAATGCATTAGGCTTTGTGCTTCAGATGGTTTTAATATTTCTAATAAGTTCTCCTAACTTCTTAGTCCATAGTAAAGAGAAACTTGATTATTTTGTAAATAAAAATGTCTCTCCAGCATTCTTTGTTCTTGGTGATGTAAAGATCCAGAGAAAAATTAAATAGGACTAGGATATTTCTTCAAAAAAATCCCCAGATTACACTTCCACAGCATCTCACTCCAAAAAATCTTCAAGCTCCATAAAGAATGCAGTTAAAGGCGCTTTTTTTTTTTTTTTTAAGCTTTGGCTTCTACAACCTATTTTCCCCACCAAATAATACAGCATACTGTTTGTTAGTGCAGCCAGTAGACCAATAAAGGACTTGTCTTGAACACGGAAAATTACAGTTTGAATGCTCTGTTCTTTTGTGACTGCCTTGAGGAACTGCGCTGCTACTGGTTCACGTCGACTTGCTGAAGTCCCAGTTTTTGACATTGAAGGGCTTTGGCTACATCTTGATAGTTCAAAACACGTCCTACTACGTGTCAAATTTTGTACAGCGGGAGAGCCGACTCTTACGCAGCACTCCAGCCTTCCTCTTTTAAGCGCGATGGGAAGCTCTCCCCCAGTATTTTGCAGGTGCCTTGGTGGCTGGTGCCGGAGTCTGGGCAGTTGCCTTTGGGCTGCGTCTGGGCTGTCACGGGCTCTCCTCCGAACGGGAGAGGCTCGGGTCAGAGACTCGAGATAGTGGGGAAAGAGGTCGGTTTGGAAACCAGAGGAAATAGAAGTCTTGATGTCATTAAAGGAAGAAAGTGGGGAGAAAATGAGAGAATAATCGCACAATATGCTTATGCACAGTGTGGCGATCTCACGACGAGGCGACAACGTAGACCATCAGGCAAGATACGGGCAACTTAATTTCCTCTGCGTCACTGTGAGGCATCTCATCTCATACACTTCAGCACTTTATTTATATCCCCATTTTGGCAATGTACATAAAGCAATTTCCTTAGCAGTGAGAGCATTTTGTATCCAAACTGGAAATCATCCTGATACCTCTATTCATGCAATAGAATGCAAAATACAATGCAAAAAGGTACTAGATCTAGAAAAGAGACCTAAGGAGTTACTTGCAAAACCAAGTGTCAGAATTGTCACAGTGACGGAAGAAGTGTAACAAGCTTCTAAAATCACTTAGCAAAGACCTAAACTGGCTGTCCGAAACCACGGTAAAATTGCCTTGGGAGACAGAGTTATACCACCTGCGGCTTTTGGAAGGTACCATCTAAAATACAGGCAGACTTCAGAAGCTTTTTAACAATATTTAAAAACTGAAGTCTGAAAGGCATTGCTTATTTGTGTGCGTAAGGTGGTCTAGCTGTTAGGGACAGGTCAATGTTCAACTTGCTAAGTCATTAATAAAAGTCATCTTTTGGGGCACAGCTGTGTCCTAGTCCTGCACATACTGGAAAGATGAGGAATTGAATTATTTTCCATGGACGTTACTCGATTGACCTTCCACTGAATAGTCTAGCTCTTGCTTCTGCTTTTAAGCTTATTAATACAAATTTCCAACTTCTTCATTCCTGCTAATGTCAGGAAGTGCAGAATAAGAATTTGTATGTGTATTTGAGTCCAGACGATCTGGCAAACTTTATTAGAAGAAAGAATAGGAAATCTGATAAAAGGAGTGATTCATCCTCCGCTGTAGCCGTGAGTGGCATCTTTGTTACCTTTTCATTTGTATTGCTTCGGGTGTAATGCCCTACGCTCCAGCACTGTAAATGTCTGGAGAGAAGTCCTCTTTATGAAGTTAAATGGAAATTCCTGTGAAATCTTTTCATATTTATTTCCCATCACCGCACGTTGTGGAACCATGCGTTGATAGTTGTTCACACTTTTGTATCTTAATAACAGCAGGAACCAGATTTTGTAAATATTGTTGCATGGCTGGAAGAATGGGGAATGTGGAAGTTAATAAATTGATTTATTGAAAAAAATTCGAAATTATTATGAAGGAAATTCCAGAGTTAGTACATGTAAGTGAAAGCTACCTCTGGTTTGAATTTTGTGTGGAATTACCAAGTGAGAATGGCTGAAAAAGGTCATTTTATGTGGCATGTGTGTTTTTAAATGAAACGTGATGTAATGTTCTTGCTGAATACCACCGCGGGATCTACTATTTGGATGCAGCTGCTTACATTCTGGGTTTGTCGCACGTAACTTACACGTCGAGCGAATACATGGCTGCTCAGGCGTGGCGCTGGAAATACTGTAGCCTGTTTTGCCAGCTACATCGCGCCTGCCTCTGCGCCGTCCCCTGTCGCTGCTTGTGGCGGTTGTTGCACTTGCGCTGCCGCAGGGATTTATTACGGCACCGCACAGTGCTCAGCTCCGCAGTGCTTGGCGTGTGACGGTCGGCAGCGTGGGGAGCCCAGGAGCGCCTGGAGGCCCCCGTTACAACCTTTTCCTGACCAATCCTTGTTGGAATTGGGCGCACATGGTGTTTCTCCCAGCTTTTAATTTTCCTGCTGGCTGACGCTTGGCTGTGCACAGGAGTGTGTCTCCGTCTGAACCTGTGTGGCAGGGATCTGTGCTTCATGCTTACCAAGCACTTTGGGCCATCTAATCTTAAATGGAGCCCGTGAGCCCTAATACAAACAATAAAATAAAGAGCAATAACATCAAGTTAAAAGAGGTAAGAATAACAAAGTACATTTTGAAAATATTTTTGAAAATAAGATAAGTGATATAAACTGAGGTAGAGGGAGCCAATTTTGTGAGGCTAAGCTCCAACAGTAATGATGTGATTTAGATTAATTGCAGTGTTTTATTGCTTTGAATTGAAAACAGCATTTTTATAGGCTAGACAGCAGGTGCAGAATATCTCAAAAGCAAAGATCCAGTTTTCCTGAATGCTTACTAAGTAATAAAAATGGAAAAGGAAAACAAGACAGAAAATTCACTACGCAAAGTGAATTTTTTTTCTGAATCCTCCCCCTCACCCTACTTGAAGCATTCACAGGTCTCTAGGGAGCATATTTTTATCACGATTCACTAGGCACCCTCAAGATTTAGATCGAGGTCTGATCTTTGTATAATATGCCATTTCAAAGCATTCAGTTGTGCGGATGAGATTTATCAGGGGCTCTAGAGTACCTAATTGTAGAGGCAAGTGCTGAGCACCATGATGCAGCATTAACACAGAGCAATTGCTCCAGAGAACCTAAATGCACAATAAATCCTGTTTATCATTGGCCTGTACAGCAGTATTGCAAAGTACGTTGTTCTATCTTCAGAATAAAAAGAGGGTTTATGAATGAGGCACTTAAATGTGCCGCAGCTGCCCTCCTGAAAGTACATCATTATTAGTTTGCAACAACAGCGCTCAGCTTTCTACTGAAAGTTGCTGTTTGTTAATCCTGCAAGCAAGCGGTGATAGGAGTCTGTCGTGGGCACGCTTTACGCTGCTCAGCGCTGGAAGTGCTTTCTTCCTAATTTAGCCAAGAATCATTCACCCTGCTGTTAATAAATGCTGAAAGGTATACGTTTACAGTCTCTTTCTTTGGATAATCAGAAGTATGTGGTGCTGTGCGGTCTGAAACAGCGTTTTGGTTTGTTGAAGGCAAAGGGAACGTAAGCTGATGGAGTGCTGCATGGCGAGCTGTGGGTTCCCCGTATGCCTGGCTTGGGAAGAGTGTGACTTTATCAATGTACTGCCTCTAGGTTCCTTTCAGGGGTTTAGAAATACATACTGTGATGGAGCAGGATGGGCTCCCAGGGATCTTCTGGAATAGGCTGAGAAAGGCAGGGAAGGCCCTGCGTTGGGCGAGCGATGGGGAGCAGCAGGCACACCTGATGGAGGGCAGGCTTCCTGGGATCGCCCTTCATCTGTGAAATTCAACATCACTAGATGTTACCCAAGGTGACTGGTTTTCTTGCTCCCTCGGGAAGAGTTCATTTTGTTTCAATAAATGAAACAGCAAATGCTTCTTGTTGTACAGGAATTAGCATTTGGAAATGCAAATTCATCAGTAGTAACAAAGGGAAGAAGCATCTGGGCTTTATTTTGGCAGCAGAAGCTACAGAGACTGCAAGAGAGGGGAAACAAGCCTAAATATAAACAAACATTTGTTATTTTAAATAACAATGCTATTTTGGTGTTTTTCAAGAGTCAGCTAACCAATTCGTTTTCTTTATTTTCCTTGCCATTAATTTCCAGGTTGGCTTTATGTATTTGATAAGGGTAAGGAGAGAAATCGCTTGGAGGCAGGAATCAGTCTGAAAGACCCATGCAGGAATATTAAGAATGGCTGGCTCAGCTAAGATGTCTAGACCTTTTTGTGTCTGGTAATCGAACTGACTGCTGAGCAGGCAGCTGCCCGCGCTGTGCTTCAGCTGCCGCGGCCACAGCGATGGCCAACAGCTGCAAAAGCCCTCCTTGTTCTGTGGAGGTCTCTACCTGCTCCTGGGAATGTGTCGAGGAGGCACAACAGCCCTGTATATGTGTGGCATTTTAGTGCAAATAGATAAAAAACATCTACATTGCATTTTGAGCAAGGTACAGGGTGGTCGGGTATTGGCCAAGGATGCTGGTCGGTTTGGTTCGGTTTCTGCTCTTGCCATGGATTCCCTCCCCGGCTTCAGGCAACCCACTGTAGGTTTTTGAACTCACGTGTCCAATAAAAGCTGTGGGAGCTTCCCGTGCCTGAGGATCCTATCGATCGGGCTATGAATTTCTGTTTGTTTTACAGAACCAGGTACATCTCTGCTGTTCTCCGATACCATCCATCTGCACCAACAGATGGAGCACGTGGAGCCAGGTGAGCTGCACCGCTGCAAGTCACACACCGGGCGCGCAACCCTCCGTATAAGCAGATCCTGACAGCAGGGTGAAAACCTTTTCCATTTTTATTTCTTTGCTTTTAATGAGGTTTACAAGAAGGCAGATATTACCCACTAGTTCAGTGTCTCTGTCAAAAGACAGCTGGGAAAGGGCAAGCAGGCTTATTTTAGTGTTTATTGCATAAGATAAGCACAGGAAGCAGAGAGAGATATCTGAAGGGGAGAGATTTATCCCACACAACACTGCCAACGAAGCGCAGTCTGGTAAGGGCATGCAGGGCTTGCCTGTGCCTTCCGTGCTACACACAGGTTCTCCTGTCTGTAATAGGAGAATTAGGTAATTTTACATAGTTTTTTAGGTATAAAATATGAAGGTTTGGTGCAGATGATTATTGGAATGGCTGGAAAACTAGCTTTCATCTAGTTGTGACACTGAATTATTTGTTATATGAATGATTGAAGTCTGTCATCGTTCGTTTTCCTCATAACCCTGGCCTTATGCTAGTCCTATTTACATTTTTAATGTGCTTATTCGTGGAGCAGCAGAGTGATAGTGGGTCTCATTCAAGGCAGGTTTGGGTTTTTTTTCTCCTTTCTACTGTTTGTAATTTTCTGGTGTTACAGATCAGGTTGTAGCTGTTGGCAGTGATGCATGCAGAGAGGCGGAAGACCCAGATTTTTGTTTAGCATTTTTTCAAAGAAGAAAAATATGTTTGGCATTTTAATTTTCTTAAAACATTCTATAATTTGTTACATCTTGCTCATTCATAATGTAAAGCTAAGGAGAGAGATTGATACCATATAAATAAAATCTGAAGGCACATGGGTGAGGAGTACTTGTAGAGTATTAGAGACTGCAGTGTTTAGGTTATGATAGAGTGATCAGGAGTGTACGGGAAGGCCCATTACATGCCATGAGTTTAAAATGTGAAAAATTTTGTATTTGATGGAGTGGACTTTTTGCTTGTGTAAATTGCCACACTTCCCTTGGCTACAGCATTTTGTATTGGCTGGAAACCCATTGCAGTATGTTGAACTTAGTTTTGTAGCCCTACAAATGCCATAGTAGTTCAAGTTAGGTAAGGGAAGCAATCCCAGCTATGAGATTGTCTAACTTCTGGTTTTATTTAAGCTGTCTTGTAATGGGATTGATAAAAGGCAGGGGGGGATTGAAGAGGAGGCAAGTGGAATACGGAGAAAAGTGCTGCAGCATTCAGGTAAACCCCATTTGGATTTACTCCTCTGTCCACAAATGAATATATTTGATCTGAGGGCAGATGACAGGACATCCAAGTCCCTTGAAAGCACCGTGAGATGAGTTATGGGCAGGAGCAAGGAAAAGCAGCGGGACTCTGGTTCTGCTTTTTTGTTGCTTCCCCCACCTTCACCTTGTAAGTGAATATGTTTTCTACAAATGCATGTTGCAAAAGAACTCTCCCAAGTGGAAAGATCATTGCATGTTTTTAATGCCTTAGTAATGCCTTTCGCTTCTCCGTGCTGCCTTTCCTGTGGATCTGAGAGTGCTTATAAAGCAATCGTCGCTGCGTGAGGCAGGGAAGGATCGTCTCCACTTGACAGATGGGGACTCTGAGGCACAGATGGGGTTTCATGACTTGAGCAGAGAGGCAAAAGCCACGCGCGGCGACATTGCCGAACCTAGAACATCTCGTCTCTCCCAGATCCTTCCCAGCCCTGAACCGTCGCCGCAGTTACACGTGTTAGGGCAAGGCTAAGTCAGGAAGATGATGAAGTAATGCCTGTGGCTGTTGCTGATCCTCAGTGCTTCTGTGTGATTTCCGCTAGCGAGTGTGCGACTTCAGCGGGGCTGTGTTGCGGGGAGGAGGGCGGCGGGGGCTAAGGGGCTGGCAAGACATCATCAACGTTAGATGAGTTTTTACCCTTTTTGTGCTAGGATTTTGCTTCTCTTGCGGAAGAATGTCAGATGCTGAAATGTGTTTTATTCCCGTACAGAGTAAAGGAGCCTCTGTCATCCTGCCTGATAGTTATCAAGTCTCCAGGAGGAGAAGATGGTTGGAAAGGAGGCAGGTTTCCTTCGGAAACCCTCCTGGGTTCTGGTTGTACTTGGCAAAAATTGAACCTTGCCTGTGAAATGTTCTGATTTTGTGGAAGTGGTGAATTTCCCACATTTCAGCTTTTTGTCTATTAAATGTGGAGAGGGATAGCTTGCTACCGCACAGTGTACTGGAAGAACAAATGCACAAAAATCTCCAAGAACCTCAGAAACTGAAGTAATAGGGAAGGGGGGGCAGGGGGAGCAGCGCCTCAGGTATTTTGAGTAAGCTATATCTAATGGTGGCTGTTTAAAGGTAGATAAATCACTTCCATCTTTCATTAGCAAACAAAATTTCCAACAGGTTTAAGAACCATAACTGGTGGCCAAAGGCAAATATCTAGAGAGCACACAGTCTCCACGAAACCCAGGCGATTAGGTTGTCATTTGTGATTCCTGTCCTGTAACATATTTCCTTGTGGAGGTCAGGTCAGGCTTCCTTGTTGAAATTCTTACTGATGGGAGAATTAATTGGTAAATGGATTCGTGGGAAGGAATGGTGCCTTGTGTGAGTCATTCTTCAGTGAGTGTTCGCCGTGTAATGGGCAGAGGTCTTCTCCGTGAGTGATTACCGTTTCATCTGCTTCACTTCCTAGGAGGTATGTTTGTATATGTGTTCAGGAATTAAGTGATTTATTTTTTTAATGCGTTGGTGTAAGAAACACATGCATTATGTTGAGTAATAGCGGTTCTGTATCATTTTACAAAACAAATGAGAAATAGCATGCTTTAGAACTAGATTTAGCATGTCAGAATTGAGAGCTCATTTTATATTTCAGTTTGAAGATATTATTAAACTTTGCATTGCTGTGAATTATGTATCAGTCAGCACATTATCAAAATAGCAGCATCTTGAAATACTTATTGAACAAACATGAAAGTAGCTTCTTAGATTACTTATGAAGCATCTTTACCCAGCAAAGGAAAATACAAGCTTTCTATTTTTCGTGTAATAAAGGGCAAACAGACTCAATAAATAGCTGCTTTTGGGACACGTGATTTAATATTCATGAAAGTCAGCATTCTTGGGAAAGAAATAAAAAAATTGAAAAAAAGTGAAAGCCTAAAAACTCAAGACTCTTCTACACAATAGCATAAACCTTCACGGACCCCATTTGTGATACAACGAGTTCAGTTTTTCGTCGATCACAGGTAGGGAGTTTTTGTGGCTGAAGGATTTCAGGAAGCTAAGATTCACCAAGTGCGTTGGGAGATGCTCCGAGTTCATGAAGTGAGATGGTAATGAAATCAAAGAAAAGATTTCTTTTTTTATAAAACACATTTTTAATTCTTTTCATTTGGTATTTTACACATTTTTCTTCAGCCTTTTGGTATATTTTTGTGGCAAGGAACTTATTTCATAGTCTGTGAAGATAATGGGATAATCTAATACTAAACAAAATGGTAACAGCATGAAGTCATACCTCGGTGAGCACTCAGCTGAGTCCTAATGCTGTCATAATTTCTTAATGTTCATTTTATTAGGATAACCAAAGGTTATCCAGAAGGAGGTCCCTGTTTGCTGGGGACTGTGCAAACACAGAGTAATAAATGATCCCTGTCATGCAAAAACACATGGCTTATGGGGATGAGGCAGCAGAAAGGCGGAGTGAAGAATGGGATAGTAACAGCGAGATGTTTTTTGTGCGCTTAGGGGGACAAAAGGTCCTAAATCATTACTGAGAGTATCGGTTAAGTAGAAGGAAAAGAGCAGTAGATGAAGGGAAGGAGGAGAAAAGGGACGCTGCTTTTCTGGTGCTGCCACAGGACAGAACATCGTCTGGGGTCCTTGTGCTGCCAGCTAGCGCTGCGTAAGAGAGAGAAAGAGAAGGTATACTCTTATCTTGGGGGGGACGGGGGTGGTCTCCTCCGTGATGCTCCAGGAGGTGCCCATTTCAGTCCCTTTCTTCAATCCGTCCCTTCTTTGAGGAAATTGATTAAATTTACTTATAACTGCTATTATTAAAAGCAACAATTTATACCAGGTGCAATGCAGCTTGCTGCTATAAGCAGCGTAGTTGTGCTACAGAATTACTGCATCACCAATTGTTTAAATTATCTTTCAGAAAATAAGTGACTGCAATCGGACATCCAGTTCTCAGGATGTATTGTGGAATACAAATCTCTAGGTCTCTTTTCCAAAGCAACGATCTGAAGGACTTACCAGCGCTAACACCCTCACGGGCATCATTAGCCCTTGTGGGTAGGTGGGGCGGCAGCGTTAGCCGCGCTGCACTGGGTGCAGGCTCAAACTACCCTGTCAGCTGTAAAAATCTTTTGGCTGAGCTGGGCATCCCTGAGTTCCCTGGCAGTGCTAGGCAGCCTGTCCGAGGGGGGCTAGCTTTGTCACTGTAATTAGATCTAAACTTAGCCTTTGCAAAACAAAGTGATGTCAGGACCAGTCCATCATGCTTTTCCAGTAAAAGTAAATACGAGAGACTGCCCTTCCTGCATCTTTATAGGGTGGAATATGCTTGGGAAAAAAAATATCTTGTTTTGTAATGATTATTATGGATGCTTGTTCTAAGTAATGTTACCAAGTGCACCTGTTTCTGATACCACTCCTGCCAATGAAATGTACACCAGCCCTGGTCAGTAGATATCAACAGGCTTGTTTCAGTGGTAAACCCACTGCAGACCACTGGAGACAGTAAATAATCTTTATAATCTGATTTTATCTCACCTCTGTGTTTACATGATAGCCCTCATTTTGTATTTATAGGAAGCAGTGGTAACGGCGACTTGGGTAAGCGTGACACTGTATGCTAACGACAAATGTGTAAAAAAATTCCTTTGGCTAATTGCTGACCTGTGAGTTTTCCAGTGTAAGTAGCCTTACAGGCACTAAACGAAATGTAGACAAAGCCAGGCTATGGTTGGGTGTAAGCTGAGCTGACGGTACTAAAGCATCTGGAGCTGTGCTGATTTATTGTAGCAGCTGAGGATCTGGAAATTGTAATTCTTGATGTTTTTAATCATTTATAATGTTACTCTGACTGGCGGCAACAAATATATAGGAGTTTTTTAGTCAGATGCTTTCATCTGTGGGGCAGGGACAGGGAGGGCCCTGGAAGGTGAGGAGCCCCGGGATCCTGGGGGGCCCTGCCAGCTCCACACCCCTGGGATGGGAGCAGCTGGACAGAGGTGGCTACTCACCCTCCAGATGGGCTAACCCTGACAGCGGCACCGCAGTGACTATGTCCCAGTACACGTGTAATAAAAGAATCACTGAATTTGCAGGAAATCTTTCAGTACTCTTGGGTTAGTCCTGGCTTGCTCATCTCCGCTGCTATTCTGCCTCCTTACGAGGCACAAATGTTTCATCCGCTGTGTTTGAAAGTGACTGATAGATCCATTGACTTTGATCCAAAAGCAATTGCAGACCTCTATGAACACTCATGTCACGGCAGCCATCATCGCTATCACTTCTCAGCACTACATCCTTCCTACTCTAAAGCCTTCTGGTTATCTAAAGCAGCACTGAGAATCACATCTTAAGTGATTGTAATCAATGGTATTTATGGACCAGTCTGTACTCGTAAGACATCCCAACAATTTCCAAACATGTTGCAATATGAAGAGGTTGCATATCAAACCTTCAATTGTTTCACTGGGCTTCTAAATACTCATTTCACCCCTGCTATCGTAATAGAAATGCCGGACAGAGGGCAAATAGATCCAGATATTTGGCACGACTTTTCCATAAGCTGGAAGGAATATCGATGTGCTCAGTCAGTGTCTTTTATTGTTTTGAAGGCCTTGTGACCTTGTTGATATTACCCATTAGAAAATGGTGATTTCCTTGTTAATATTGCCAATATTGCCAATAATTTATTGCTAAATTAAGAATATCGATTAGAATCTCCTCCACTGGCCAGTAATGTTAATTGATATTTTGTGGCTCACATTCTTTCCCATTTTACTTGTGATCAGCAAAATCCATTGACTAAAGTAGTAGTTATTCTTGTGTAGGTATTCCGTACATGCAGGTCTCAGTCCATGATCTAATGATAGCCATGCTTTCAAAACATTACAAAAAGCTTACATATTTAACTTTTGTCAACTTTTTTTTGGTTATCTTTTTTGTTTTCTTTTGAAAAGCAGATGAAGTGTAGTTTGAATTAGGTCTGTTGAAGTTCTTTGTCTCTGATTTAGGAATCTAAGAAGCATTTGCAAAAATAATAAATCCCAAGTTAAGCCTGTTGTTCCCTAGATCAACTTTCAGGGAAAGTAAGAAGTGCAAACACAGCTTGCCATTTCATGAGAGGGTGGTTCCGTGCCCCCCCCAGGTCTCAACTCTTCCCTGAAGCAATAGAAATGGGGAAAAGGATCCTGAAGCTTCTTGACATTTGTAAATTCACTCTTATTCATCTTTCTATCTAAGATTTCTCAGCTGGATGACAAATGTGTGTCATCCATGGAGTTATGTTTTTTAGACGTCTCCATTTATTGGATGCTCCAGGGTGTTTGGATTCAATTGAAACTTACAGCTTGTCTATGTTTTATTTGCATAATAAGCCTATGAATGACAGAGCAGCTACAGCCAGACGTGTTGGCTCCAAAGACTGCAATTTAAGCTGGGAGTATTTTGCAAGAGTGAAAAAAGAAGGAGAGTGAGAGAGTCTGATCACGTGTAAAAAAGTTACAGCAGGGAAACACCATTCTGTAATGCTGGTGGCTGGCTGACATAAGATTTCTGGACTGATGGGCTTATATGCAGCCTGAATCCAGGTCACCTGCCTTTGGACGCTCTCTGGTGAGCTGTAGTAGTATGTAAAGAAGTTCAGAGGGACAAAAGAGTTTTCCAGATTGGGTGGGACTTTGAATGACTGCTAGCATCTTTGTAGCAGCAGATAAACTACTGAATGGTCCTGCCCAGGAAACTTTGGTTGTCAACCTGCATTGCGCGTTAGCCTGAATATGAAGCAAATCTGAGTTTAAAAACCAGAAAGAGGAACAGATGAGAGGAGACCCGCAGCCTCCCATCCCAGACCCAACGTATATTTTCACAGTCTGTCTGTACAGTCCCATAGCACGTTCCCAGGCCATCTCATCTGCTCTGCTGCCTGCCTCATTTCTCTAAGAACAGCAGTTAAAAAGTTAGCATTCACATATACACACCGATATATACACAGCATATACTTCAGATAGAAGAGACGTTAGGCTTTGAGTGTTTTTAACTTAAATATAGGGCCGAATTGCATGTGTGTTAGGCCTATGTGGAGAATAGTTTTCTATATATTCCAAAGTACTTCATTTTTGTCTGTAAGTTACAGTCTGTGTCAATTCAGTCATGAAGGGAACTCCGGACATTTGCACATGATGCTCCCAAGAACCTGTCCTGAATGGGTCCTTAAAGTGGTGGTTCGTGTCCTTCAACACTATCACTTTCCGAGACTGTCGTGTTTGAGAAACAGTTTCTGGTTTGTGTGAACTGAATTACAGAGACAGAAAAATA
This sequence comes from Ibycter americanus, assembly GCA_035590275.1. NCBI lineage: Eukaryota > Metazoa > Chordata > Aves > Falconiformes > Falconidae > Ibycter > Ibycter americanus. The sequence continues at coordinate 40,593,633 of JAVJGI010000064.1, read as the reverse complement.
TGCTTAAGCTTCAGCATTAGTCACTGTTTCAGCCAGTGCAGTTCACTGTCCGTTCTGGGCTGCGTTGGCTGGCTGGCATCATCTGTGAGTGTGCATTAGCTGGTGCTGGAGATCACTGTTCTTGTAGGGCAGGAATGTGGCACTTCTTTTTATATATACTTTTGAATGTGTGTCTATAAATACGAAATTGGCAAACGTTATACAGAGACACACAGAGGGCTGATTTTTGAAGCTAGCTCTTTTCTACCCCGAGAGGTAATTCTGATGTACAGAGCCAACCAGAGCTTCTCAGTGATGATTTAAAGCTTTAGTGAGCCACGCACTTTTAGTTCTAAAGTGAATACTTTTCCATCTACGTCAGGTAAGTTCTCCAGTTGTGCCATTCTGATAATGGACATCTTTGTATAAAAACAAGGCATCAATAGAATAAAAGATTTTTCTTAATATTCTCTGATTGTAGAAGCTATTGATTATACACGATGGTCACATCAGGCAGTGCATTTTTAGATGATTACTTCATGCCTCAGGTGATGCGATGTACCGTAAAGATGATGGATGGTGCTTTGCACTTCTAGTACCTTCCAAGTGAAGCCTGAATAATCCCTGTGATTTTCTTCCTTACAGCAATACTGAAACTGTTGGCCTTCTCCCGAAACAATAAAAATTGGTCGACTATCTAAGCTGTTGCATTAAGTGCTGCCTTGTGTCATTCCTAATAACTACATTTATTTTCCATTGATTAAATTCTTTCTTGTGCAGCTTTTTCAGGCAGAGCAGTATGTTAGCAGACATTATGAAGTTAGTAAACACTATAAAGTGTGAAAGCATTTGCTGCAGGAGCTGTAGTCTAAACATTACAGGAGAAAGCAGGATTCCAGATCTAGTCTTGGCTTTGCCTCTGAATATGATTGTAACCTTGGGCAAAGCTCTTAAGTTTGCCTCTCCTTAGTTGATTTAATTTGTGTAGCAGGATAATGAGACTTAGCTAGTCTCATCCTTTTTTTCTTTTTTCTGTTTTTTAGGACATTTGTGAGAGAGGGCGGAGGGGGTCAGGAGAAGCTGGTGGGGCAGCTGGCTTGAGGATGGAGATGGGAGCGTGCGCTGCAGCAAGTGCCGCACCGGAGGGGCGCAGGGCAGGAAAAGGGCTCCACACTTCGCTGCAGGAGCCGACTCTAGAAAAGTGAGTTATGCAGACTTAGTCTTCATTAAGTTGTGCTGCTTGACCCTGTGTTTAAGGGCAGCTGGAAAAAGAAAAGGTGCGAAACACCAGCGACCAGTAGAGTGTGATCCAGGGAGAGATGTGCTGCTGTAGACTGAAGCACAGCTATTTGGAAACCTTGAAGAAGCTACTACAATAAATTCCTAGGGGTATGCGGAGCTCCTAACCAGGATTTTCATCCCCACCCTCGCATCAGTTTTTCTTTCTTATTTATTAATGCTAAAATATTTGCTCCAAGAAATCTAGTTAAATATGAGTTTAGGACGGGTATGCCTCCCCTCCATCTCTTTTTTTTTTTCTCGGTCTCACCATTATGCTATCCCCACTGGGATGGTAGATTCACAGATATTAAAGAAATTAAAGGCTTACTTCATTTTCCAATCCATCTTTTGGCAAAAGCAGCAGTGTTCCCCATTCAGCATGTACGAGGGCTCTTGCCCAGTCATGTTTTAAAGAATGGAGATTAACTGCTTACTTGGAAGATTGTTTGAAGCTGAAACATTTCACTGTCAGGAAGTTGTTCTTCAGATTCAACCTGAATTATCTTTCTTAATTTAATCACATCACTCCTAGCTATGCCCAGTGAATTGTACTAAATCTTTCCTTTCCATTCTTTCTGTTTACATCCTTCATGTGTGTGTTGACAGATATATCGCCCATAGATATTGCTTGGCTTGACTATATGTATTTAATTGAAATGCTTCTAATTATTCCTCCCATATCCACCTCTATAACCCCTGCTATGTTTTTCTTTTACTTTTCTATTTTGGTGCCTCATTTGCCAGTAGCTTGCTGGTTAAAATTATTTCTGAAAGTGTGTTTGATGCCCAGGTTTTGGAAAAGCCAGAGCAAGGGAAGGAGGCCGTGTTTGTTATCAACATGAACTGATAACCATAATTTTCTAAATTCTTGCAGAGCTTTGGTGTATATCTGAAATAATTATCCTCACTCCTCTTTTCATAATCTTCTGGCTTGTATGTGGATTGTCATTTGGAGTGTTTATGGGCTAAAATTCAGGCTTTCACTGTAAGATTTCAAAGTGGGTTGAAATCTCTCTCGTAATACAGTTTGACTCACTGCCATTGTACAGCATTAGCCACAGCACCAGCTTCTACGTGTTAAGCTGATTTTTGATCTAATACTCATCTTTCTCCTCTTTGCCTAGAGGGAGATCTAGAAAGGTTACCCTACTGCTATCTAAAACCAATTAGAAAACTCGATTATTTCATTGTCACTGTTCATCCACTCCTTATCTTCCCTGGGCTTTACCAATCCTTACTGGAGGGAAGGTGGAGAGCTGAATTCAGCTCATCGTAGGACTCAGCAGAGCTTCTCCCACGGTTCTAGTGTACCTCAAGTCCCAGAGGTCTTGTCAGTCGGCACATCAGAAATAAGCGCTATAGGTGGTATGGAAAAATTTTACCAATACTGATGGGGAAACAACAGTTAAGGAGTGAATGCTCTGCAGATTAATCTAGTTTATACTTATGCTTTGGTATCTGGTGGCAAATACCTTTGGTTGTAAATGGATGCCTGTGACAGTTTAAAAGTGCAACCTCTGGCCAGCAAAACGTGTGGTTTCTTTCTCTTGCACCAAAAAATGGCTTTCTCTGCAGACTGACACTCAAAGATCCCGACACTCTTTAAAAGCTTTAAAATCCATCACCTGTTACCTCTGGTTATTTTGTACAGGACCTGGCCAGCATCACAAAAACACAATCAGTGCAACTCCTCTTTGCTGTTTTTATTAATTGCTCATCCTGCATGCGTAGAGCTATGTGACAGAAGATGCTAGCTTGGGCTGAATGAAGACAAGTGTGTGGTAAACCATTTTACTTCACTGCTTTGTACCGAAAATATCACAAAGCAGAAAGGGTACCACTGTTCCACTTCAAAATGAGGGAGGACCTGCTGTACTGTGAAACTACCCACAGTAAAGCAAGTCTGAAAGCTCACATCCAAACTGTTATTGAGTGGTATCAACAAGCGGTAATTGTTAATTTTATTGTGGACTCAGCGTGCCAATAAATACAAAACGCTTCAGTTCATTTCAAACAATCACACAATTTCCTTTGCATTGCTGTAAAATGAATCCTTGACAAAACGCTTTACTGACAGTGCCAGTCACTGTCTAACCGTGGGACTGCTTGGACATCCTCTCCTTCAAAGTGACTGATACCCCGCAGCATCTACCACAGAACAAACAACTTTGCTAGACAATGCAAAAATATCTTGACAAGTTCAACCCTTTAACTTTAACCCCTTGAGCACTTTCACGCAGTGTGTTGTGCATTTGTGGGCTTTGCCGCAGTGCAGCAGGGTAAAGATAGCAGAACCTGGTGTGCCTCGCTAGGTGCCAGTTTTGAAACATATGCTCTGTAACTTCTGAAGTTGGGAAATTTGTTCAGCATAGCAAAATCGCACTACTTTTCAACTTAACTTCTAAGTTGTCAGGGAGGGAAAGTATGGTAGATTACTGACAGTTATTTTGAATTTACTTGAGGCTTTTAACATTTTCGAATTGAAATTATACAAAAAATCTGGAGATCTGAGTTTAATGTATCACTTTATTCAACAGTAAATGGTTTTTTTCCAGTGGAATTGCTGTTTCTGACAATAGTATTTTGTTCTATGTACTATATGGAGGTCTTAATGTTGATTAAGTTCTGCCTGGGTAGGCTCTGAAAGAACACATAGAAATCCCACATCCCAAAGAAATCAGGGCAGATCCTTAAAAAATCTTAGATGCTTGACTTGACTCTCATGTATATCAAGGCTTAAAGTTTTAGTTGTTCTCAAGCAAATCCATTGCAAAGTACCAACACGTATGTTGAAGTCTGACCTCCAGGTGGTGAAGAGCTTTCCACTTACAAGGAAGAAGACTAAAAATTGGAGTTCAGTGCATTCAGAAATGCAACATTTTTCAATGATACAACCCATTGAAAGAACTAAATACCTTTGTCACTTTGCCGATGAAGTGGTCTGTAAGCAACCTGAATAGCATTCAGGAGCCAGGCCCTGGCCTAAAGGCAAAAAGCCAGGGATTTGGTAGGGGTGAAGGAGCAAAGCTGTGTCAAGTGACAGATATGGGGAGTGGCTTGGGCCACACCTGTTTCCATCACCCTTGACGCTGAGTCCATGGATGCCCCTCTACTTTAAGGGCATCTTAAAAAGTGCTGTCTTCCTTTCTGCTACCTTCCACCCCATGAGCTCGGGCCAAAAAATGAGAAAACAAAAACCTCAAAAATCCCAAACCCTACAAGAAACTAATACAAAAATCTTCAGGGAGAAGCCAGCAGAGATTTCTGCCAGTGGAAGAAGCTGCATAAGACACCTGGAGAAGCCTCTTTGGTTTTTCCCAGACTTTTTCTGATCTGAGCTGTGCTTCAATCTCATTTTTCTTTCATCTTCTCGTCTTCACCCCAGGTTCCTTCCACCCCCTCTGCTCCGTTCTTCGAGCCTTTTCTTGCCATTGATTTGCAGAGGAATGCCAAGGCAGTTTGGCACAGAAAGAGAGTGCAGATGCCTCCGAGATGCCGCCGGGAGGATGCAGTGAGACGGGAGCCGTGAGGATCCTCGTGCCCGCCTTGGGTAAGCCTGGTGGTGTAATTGAGGTGCCAGTCATCTGGGATAATTGCGCACTGTGGACTCAAACTCAAAAGCATACTTCTCTCATGGCGCCTCCTTTAAATATTTTGTATGTGTATATAGAAAACCTTCTGCGTTTAATCTCGTCTCTTTGCTAGTGCCTATTTGTTTATTTATCCTCAGGCTCTCAGCTCCCTGCAGTAAAAACAGCCATTTCCTGAATGTCAGGTAATATGTAAATGGTGGCTGCTTTTCCTTTCAAATTAATTCATCATTACTTTAATTTTATTTTTCTAAAATAGAAGCAAAAGATTGCTATCGGTGACTATGAAAATCTCGGAGTAACTCCGTAGCAATTTAGGCCTGCAAACAGTTTTTTGGATCAACAGCCTGAGAGTTTACCCTTCTTCTTCTTGCTGGCGACCTTTAGGTACCAGAAGTCACCAGGGGGGTTTCTGACGGGTCTGGGGGCAGCGGCTCCACCAAACGACCTCCCAGCACTTTCTAGTCAATGCTACTTTAAAATCTCGGTGAGTTGTTTCCTACCCAGCGTGACAATCGGTGGTGGCCAGGGAAGGAGAGCCGGCGTCTGGTTGCTGAAGGGCTGCGCTTTGTTCAGTTGTGTTATGTCATGGCATTTGTCCTGTCGTGTCTGATGGAACATGTCTGAGTGCAGCACAGTGTGACCCGACAGAACACTTTATGACAAGCTGGAATGCTTTTCCCTTTGCTAATGGAAGAACATACATTTAGGGAGCAAAAAGCACAGAGCAGGTTGTTTCCCATCCTACTTTCGTCTGAAAGAGAACGCGCCTCTGCATTTCCTTCTAAGTTTTTACAGTGTAACTTTATTGCTCTGTATCAGTTATCTGAATGTAAAATTTTATTTGGTGTGTACAAGAATTTCTGCTGATCCTCCAGTTCTCCTCTCCACTCCAAAAAATCCATCCTGGGGCTTTCTGCTTTCCGTTTGGCTCATCCATCTTGGGGCTACCGCAATCGTTGCTTAGAAATTACTGGTAGTATAAAGATTGCTATAGAGATTGCTCCTTTTAAGAGGTGAAATATATTTGTCTTTCTCATAAGCTGAGATAAAGATGTGTCAGTTGAATTTTTCCCCACCAGATGATGTGCCTTTACTGTGCACTGAACACTATTTAGAGACACCTGAGTTGCAACAAACAAGCAAGTCTTGGCTGAGATGTGTTGGAGCAGGTCAGCTCAGCCCCGTGGTCTGCTCAGGCTTAGGAGACGTGAGTCCTACAGCTTGTCCCCTCAGGAAGAAAAGGTCCTATTTTCCTCCCCTTCTCTCTTTTCCACACTCCTTGCTCCAGCACTTGTCAGATCCTTTGCTTGTGGTTATAACCTGGCAAAGAACTGTTTCCTCTTTAGTTCTCCACTAGCTTGTGCGCTGACCTGGTTCATGGGAGATGTCCAGGCAGCTGCAGGGAAGGGAGGGAGGAGGAGGAGGAGGACCAGGGAGCTCCGTGCTTCAGCCGCACGAATCTGCTAGATCAGCTTTACTCTTACATCATGGCAGGACTCATTAGCTGAGGAAGGAGCAATTATGCCTAGTTGCTTCTGGGACCTGAGCTTGTGTGAACCATTTTGCTGCCTTGTGTGGTGCAGGATCATTTGCAGGAGTCAGTGGTGGAGCTCTCTTGACACCCAGCAAGTACCCCGATGCCCCAGCTTGTCTTCCTGTGGCTTGAACACAGAAATCTAAAGCAAAGCACCACAAGAGCAGCTAGGAACACCGATTTGGTTGCCTCGTTAATTTGTTTTAATCTGCATTGTTATGAAGTTTGACAACATGCAAAGGATCTCTGCCTACTGAAATGCAACCTTCACCTGCTGTCAGCTCAAACATTCATCTGACAGGTCTACCCGCAATTATAAAATTTCTGGGATTCTTTTATGTATTGTCTTGCTCTAGCACTTCTGATGATTATTTTTATTCTTTTATCTGCCAGAATCAATAAAACCAAAAGCTGAGATTCACACACTCTGACATGAATCTAGGTGCTGGGAGTCTCTGTGGTGGTGTTCAGTGGAGTAATCAGCCATTAACAGCAGCACAGGCTGGGTTTTTAAAATTTTTTAAAAATTTAAATTAAATTTTAAATTAAAAAAAAAAGGCTGTATATTTTAAAGTTTTGGTTTACAATTGAGAAGAAAGGGAAAAAAATTCAGAAATAAAGATTGACGAGTGCCTTGGCTTCTAAGTCCTCAAGGATTGTCACCTGGCTGCAATTTTTTACCTTTCTCTTGGTAAACATGCTGGTTTGTTTTTTAATTTCTATACCTCTAGCAAAGGGCTTTACTATTGTGTGAACTTTTTTATGAATACTGGGTGAAAACGTAAGTCCTGCTCCATGTAGTGGACGACTGGGTGGCAAGACAATGGTCTTTCTTTACTAATTTTGGTAGAACATTTTGCTTCCTTTCATGCAACATTTAGCACACAAAAAATAAGTAGCCGTGCTGGTCGGAGAATTTTTGCTTTGGGAGATGCAAAGGCCCGAAATGGTTTTAGAAGATCCAGCAAGCTGGGAGAATGAGTAACTAGAAAAATCATGCGACAATGGCAATGCATTGGTAAACAAAAGACTGGGAGCTGGGGGAATGGCGGTGACGGGGTTACATGGTGTTTATGGCCAGGCTGGTTGCGGTGGCAGATTGACCAACTTCTTCAAAACCCCTCAGGTGCCTCCTTGTGTCCACTCAGCCTTGCTAACTGCTGCGGGCAGACTGGCCACGCCAACCTATTTGGCTGTTTTTTGCTTTAGCTCTCCCCCCATGTTTGACCAGCCTCATCTGCCTCCGTGTAGCAATGCATGGATCGTTATTACAGTTAATCATCCCTAATTGAAACAATACTCTAAATGAGTCCTTGTGCGTCTCCGCAGTGGGAGGTGCTGGCAGTTGTCTTCCAGTTTAGTTTGTTTACAGGCTTCCAGAAGCATCATTTACAAAGTTTGGAGGCACATTGATAAATCCCCTTGCTGGTTCAGTAGTGCTTCAATCAATCATCAAACTAACAGCATCAACATTTTTCCTGGGCTATTATCATCACTTCAGTTGCTGCAGCAATATATTCTGCACCAATAAATCAAGAGTGATCATTTTAGATGGGCAGAAGCATAAACAGCATTTAAAAAAATATATCTTTTATAGCAATCTCTTTTCATCTTTCTGTAGGTTATTTTTATGATATAAAAGTAAGATCATTTTCTGTGTTTGTCTTAGTTTCCTCATTTACACAAAAGACGATCTGGTATTTTCCAATTTTTTACCATACAGTCAACAAGCCCCTAGCTAGCATGTTCATTTTTCATTTTTCATTTACCTGTTTCTTCTTTGCTGCTCGTTTTGGTAAGTGTGGAATGTCCTTGCTTAAGAAATGGGTTGCATTTCCTCAGGCAACAGGTGCTTATCTTTTAGGTTACAACATAAAACTGACAAAGCAGCTCACGTCTCTAACAGCTACCGTACGAGAATCTGAAAGCTTTCTCCCCTTTAGTGAGTACTTAAATTTTTTTTTGGAGGCAAGCTGCAGCTGCAACACCTGAATTATTGTATGGCGAGACTTTCTGTGGGTTATAGCTCCCTATTACATTTTCCCATTACCAACACAAGAAATGTATTTATTTATTCTTTACGTCACGTGCACATACTAGTTTTCGTGAAAGATTTTTATGTGCCAGGTCTTGTGTTCTCTCCTTTTCAATACATGTGCATAGTTAAAGGGCTTAATTTCCTGTTTTAGACTTTCCTCAGAGATTGCTTGTTATGTTTTTCCTTCCTTATAGTGTACAAATATGTCTGCTGGCTGGAAATAGTAAGACTAGTTTTTGCTGAAAGTTGGCAGCTCAGGTGATGACAATTGGCTCGCTCTCCGTGTTACCCAGCTGTAGTGCGTGTTGACTTTGGTGCCAGATGGCACACCACACACGGATAATAAGATTGCATTTTATGTTTCTGGATGAGTAATATCCCACTTGATTGTGGTATTTGATACTTCATCCAAAATGATCCGTTGTCCTTTGCAAAGCAAGACTTCAGTTTTGGCTTCGTATTTGGTGTGTCATTTAGGTCTCTACCTTGCAGTTTTATCAGATTGTAAAAGCGTTTGGCTGTAGAGCGCAGGTTTGAGAGGTGACTTGGGAGGACAGCAGTCTGCAGAGGACTTATTTGACTGAGAACAAAACCTGGTGTCTTTGTGGGGGCTGAAACTT
>JAVJGI010000064.1:40545724-40579401 GCA_035590275.1 Ibycter americanus | reverse complement strand
CCCCCCACCCCCCATTTGGTCTCATTTTTAAAATTATATACCTCTGCTGAAGTGGGAATTTTTGATGAAGAGAGTATTTGGTAGAAAATTTTGCTTTTGTTCATTCATGTGGAAAAAAAAAGAACAAATTATTTGGCTCACTTCTTTTTTCATATGGAGATGAGGACAGGCTGTAGGGCTGTGTAGGACATGTGCCTGTCATGTACCTTGGAGCATTTCCTTGTCCTCTGCCCATTATCGATCTCTCCCAGCCTCTTACTTTCAAAAGATACTAATTTAAAAAAATTAACCCACTGCAGAAATCCATTAGAGTTTTTTTCCTCCCTCACCTACACAAATTGCCACTGCCTGAAGCTGAAGAGAAGCAAAAGTCCTGGATGAATGACAAATATCATGGCTTTGAACGTCTGATATCCTATGGCCCTGCAGGGATAGACAAAAGGGGACAGGTCCTCTGATCAACTTGGTACAACAACAACAGAGACAAGTTGTTTTAAAATGGCTGAAGAGGGCTAATTCCTGTGTTCTGCTTGCACAGAGGCTTGGGGAGGCAATACTCCCACGCTGGCAGTGTGACAAGCTGCATTCATCTGCAACATCTGAAGGAACCGAGTTATTTGATGTTTTGTTTTGAAAAAATTATTGAGGACTCTTTCTGTATGCAAGAAGAGTTCTGATCTTTTTTTGCCTCTCAGTCCTAGATAACTGAAATTGTGGTGATTGGAGGTACCACATTTAAATCTTGTAAAGTTCCTTAAAAAGATGGTATGATACGTGGAGAGAACATGTCCCAGTGCATGAGAGGGTTGATCTGTGCTGTGAAAAGTCATGCTTTTGATTTTATTCATGGTAGAGATGGCTAGCAAAGAGTTAAAATCTCCATTTTTCCTTGTCTGCCTGAAATAAGCTAAAATAAACTATGTGTGGATATAGCCTGTTTGTTTTAGCGTGTGATAGATGCTTTGGTGAGAAACAGGTAACTGAAATGGGCAATAATAATTTTTCATTTCTTCTGAAAAAAAAGAAATCGGCAAAGAAAACATAGTCAGGAGACTAATACAACATAATTTCCTGCTGCAATTTGTTACAGTATGTGAAGGGAAAATGAGACTTATTATTGCTGGTGTTTATGAAGAAAATGGTTCTTTACATGACTGAATTCTTAGACAAGAAGATGGGTTTTCATACGTATTATATAACTCTATGTTTTTGTTTTGGGTTTTTTTTTGTTTTGTTTTTTTAAGTGCATCCTACACAGAACAGATTATAACCCAAACAGTACTTCATCCTTTTTCTCAAAGGAACAACTTCTTAATATCTCGTTTGCATAAAATTCTGGGGACTCTGCCTTGTGTTATTGAGTGCCACTGATTGTCTTTTGATAGCTCGAGTTTTAATAAGTAGCACGTTATCTCATCTGTAGGTGTACAGCAGCATATTTCAGAACATAGGTATGGAAGGAGTGAGTTGTATTGGCAGCAGATGAAAGTGAGATGAGATGCTTCAAAGGCCAGCCAGGCAGGCAGAAGGCAGAGAAAAGGGTCTGTTAGGTATTGGGATGAGAAGCTTTTGAAATACAGATAACCTACAGCAGAGATGAGCTCTGTTCTCCTGGCACTAGTAATTAGACAGATAAGAGGGTAAAGTGAAAGGAAGCCAGAAGATGTGGACAAAGTTCAGGACAAACCATCCTGGAAAGATGAAACTGTGGAAATTTTATTCTGGAAGAAAGTCAGATGAAGCTCCAGCAGGAAATCCTAAAGAACATGGAATGTTTGTGACGAACTTGGGGATGTAGACAATATCACAACCAGCCGTGTGAGTGCTTTTATATGAATAGTCGAAGTCTGAAAGCTTAGGAGATGTTGCTGCAGGTGTCACAGAAAGACCATAATCGCCACAATGCAGGGCGTAAGTTCCCCAGCAGTAGGAGAATATATGGCCCTGGTGATAAAACAGCCACAGGATTAATAAAAAGCACAGTAAGAGTCAGTTGGTTTATCCCTGTTCAGACTGACGGTGCCACAGCGAGGTGACCCCTTCCCGAAACGCTTTTTGACAATAAAACAGTTGGAATGAGGAAAAGTAATTCTTCAGTTACTTCTGAGCACTGCAGTTCTTCATCTGCTTTAATCAGGATGTGTGAAAAAGCCAATCCGGAATAGTCATAACAACATTGAACATCCTTGTAGGAGGAGGGGGGAGAAAAATCAATGCACCTACGGAGGAACTGCCTAATAATGAGGAAGATAATTAAAAGGAAATTAAAGGAGCACCTAAGAGGGGAATTTGTTTGTAGGCGGCTTAGATTCTTTAAAGGCAACAACTTGTTTTACTACTCAACACAAATATGTGCAACATAATTTTAAAAGAAGATCTGCCAAAATTAAAATATAAACCAACGTACAAAGGAGCTATTAGGTTTGGTTTGGTGGTGTTTTTTTGTTGTTGGTTTTTTTTTAAAGGAAAAAGAGTCAACTCTCAATTTAAACGTAAAAGGCAAGCCAAACAGATTTTGAGCACTTACTGAATGTGGAAAAGCTAATAAGAAAAACTTTTTTGAACACATCAGAGGCAGGAAGCTTGCCAGAGCAGCAGTCAGACTGATAGATGATCAAGGCATAACAGGAGCATTAAAGGAAGATAAGGCCATCAGAGGGAAGTAAGATGAGTTTGCACTGCTCTTCTCTGTGGTGGAGGCTGGGGACGGCTCCATGCTAGGGTTGCTCCTTAGGGACACGTTTAAGGAATGGTCTCAGATTGAAGAGCTTGGAGCTGCTGGGGCAGGAGGTCAGGGCAGAGACTCTGGGGACCCCTTCCCACCTGAGCTGCAGCCAGAGCCTGTGATCCTGAGTCTGGTCGCTCCAGAGCTCTGGAAGCAAGAGCTACTACCTTTGGTGTGACCAACCTCCCCTTACGTGCAGCTCTACGCCTGCGACCGGCCTCTCCCTGTACCCTCTTAGGAGAGAGAGGCAAAACAACAAATGATCTCCAAAGAGGAGTAGACATGCTACCTTTCCGTCAGAGGTGATAGCTGGGAAGCAGCTTCTGGTCCAGTATTTCATTAATGGTGGACACAGGGACAGTACATCCATAAAAGAAAGATCATCCTATAGATGCTTTGTTCCTTACGTTGTACCCATGTATCTTTTGCTGAGCACTCTATGTATCGATATTCCACTCCGGCCCTTTCCCGGCCCTTCCAAACTGCCTCCTTGTACTTGGGCTGAATTACAGGAGATCTAGGCAAAACCAATGCCAGAAACTCTATAGAAGTTGACTAATCTAAAAATACGCCAAATCCCAGTTTAGAATGATTTCAGTAGAGTAAGCTCAGAAGACAATTGCTATAATTATGCAAATTTGAACAAGTGAAGAGCCTTAACACAATGTATACAAAATAATGATTTAAAGGAATTAGCATTAGGAATTAGCAGAAATTGGTCATTTGTATGTAATAATAGGACTGGAAGCTAATGATCGAGAGTGAAAGAGTTTTGCCAGTAGATATTAAAGCTTAGATATTCTTTTGTTCAGTAACTTCACAGTTGTATTTGTTTAGGATCACAGCCCGTGCCTCTATTACTGTATTGGAATTCCAGTCACTCACCAGTTCTTAATTAGACAATATAACTGATACAATAATTATGGCATGACTTGATTATTAACTGAAGTTTGTATGACAATTAATAACAAAGTTCTTAAACAGAACATAAATAACAGGAAAATAACTGAAATGTTCCCCAATTGGCATTATTACCCAGCAGTTGTGACCCAGTTTTGATTGTCAATATGCATTTAAATTCACTGCTATCCAGTCCAGTGTTAGAAATCTTTATAAGTAGTTGCCAATAAACGAAAATTTATTTTGTTACCGAGGCTTTTTTCCAAGCTGTGAAATTTTCAAATGATCTGCCAAAACAGCCTGTATTCTTCAGGGCCAATAACTTATTGGAGTTGTCTTCTACTTTTTACGCTCTATTTCTGTTTTGGTTTTATGACTTAAATCGGGAACACTATCAACAGAATCCCCTAGGTATATCTGTGCTTGGTCTACACTTTGGTATTCTGGTGTGTAGCATATATTATTCTAGTGTATAGTAGATGTATGTCTAGTATGTTCAGTTGCACCAATTGTAGAAGAAGTATTATCCTTGAAATCTTGAACGATAATTTTTGGAATGACTGTCTCGTACGACTAATAGGAACAAATGGTTGTACCTCAGAGGCTTGTGGCAGAAGCTGACACAGTATGTATGTAGTTAGGGGTGTCGTGGTACCCCTGGTGAGGCTGGGACCTCTTCTACTCCCGGCTGAGCGAACATGCGATGAGGGGCAACCACTGAATCTAGAATTTTGAATCTAGGCTTTGCACGGGGGCGGGCAGGCTACTTTCTACAGCATCACCTCATGTGTAGCCCCTTCTTTAATTAACCCGAAAAAGCGAGTTTTAAAAATAATACTCTAAATGACAGCAGCTTTTTCTTCCCGCTCGGACCGTGCGGCAGCGAGCGGAGCGTCGTGCCCTGCTCTCAGCCGGAGCACCGGGTGGAGCCCCACCAGCCGCGCTCGCCCCAGTGACTCACGGCTGATGAACCCGCCCGGGGTTTCATCTGTGCTAAAACGGTGGGGAGACCCAGCGAACCCGGTTATTGTCTGACAGAGCCAAGATTACGATTTCTCTGTCAGAGCTGAAACTAAAGCTAATTAAAAATAATGAGAGCGGTGTTACGCGGCGGTGGGAGCTGCTGTGGCTCGGGGCTCACGTGCCTGCCCAGGAGTTGCTTGGGTGTCTGCGGTGGTCCAGGCAGCTGATCGTGCCGCAAACTCATCTTTTATTTGACGTTTCTCTCTTAATTTTTGGCAGGGTTTGCATTTAAGGTGGATCTACTCTCCAAGCTGTGTTACACAAATGTGAGTGCTAGTGCAAGGGAAGGCTGTTTCGCTTGCAGAGGCTGAAGGCTGATTCTGGAGAAGGGAAATTTCAGCTGTATCAAAGCACTGTATTTCTACAGAATTTTTGTGTTAGTGCCTGCTGGCCTGCTCATGAAATGACTCTTCCATTTGAAACTCTTCTTTGCTTTATGGTATTAAACTATAAGAGGTGTCTCAGCTCTTGCTAAAAAGAGGGTTCTTTTTTCACCGTGGAGTCTGGTTAAACAGTGGGGGTTTGTTGGGTTTGGAACTAAGCCAAAATGCCAGAACCCATTCCAGAAATGCAGTACCTGCCCTTCCTGCAGCTATAGCTGGAACCAGCTGGAAGTATGATTTTCCTGAGGTTTACCTGTCATTCAAGTTTACATTTTGAAAAGCTGAGTCAGGAGGTGCAGAACCAGGCAGGTTTATTTGGGTCCAGAGATCACTTTATCACACAGAGAGCTCTGAGGTTCCTGTCCTAAGTTCCTGCTTTGAACATTTTTTGTGTCAAAATGTTAATTGGTGACTGTCCAACGTGTTTGACAGTTGGGTGATCGGTATTTTCCCTTTGTTTTTTCTTACGCCGTTATTGTTGGGGAAAAAACAGCCCAGTTTAGGGGGGGAGAAGACAGGGGAGCAAAGCTTCCACAGTCCTCAACTCTTTCTTCTTACACCCTCATAAACCCAGGGCTGGCTGTGGATGTTTTCCCCCTCTGCTTTCTTCTGCTGTGAGGAACACCCAGGTGTGGCTGCTCTGCTGCCCTTGCTGTTGTGCAGCTGATGCCAGTGGTACTGGCTTTATTGTGCTTTGGAGTAAGAAGCTTTTCCTCAGATTTATGTCATATTAAACCGGAATGTATAATTACAGAGGTTAGATGTGATGGCGGTGTGCAACAGGAAGAGTGCCTTTAATTTCTTTCTTCTTCGGCACTAATTAGCCGAAGGGTGGGTCCCTCGCTGCTGCGCAGCACTGGGAGGGACCTTTGCTGCAGCTTTGCAGATGCTGTTGGGATCCTGGCTTGCTGACCTGGGCTTGGGGTTGTCTACAGAGCTACAACCACCATTCCTTGTCCAAAGGCAGACAAAACCTTTGTAGGGGCTGGGACTACTGGCCGCTATAATCTGACAGAGTAGCATTTGAGGTAAACTAATTCATTTATTTGTAGCTGCGTAGAGAAGTGCCAGCTTTGGTAGCTGGTTGAAAGGAAGATTAGATGCTCCATCATTCTGCTCGCTCTTCTCATGAACAAGTCATGCCGCACTCCCAGAAACTCAAGCGTGTGCCAGCAATCTTCATGTACGCTCAGAAAAGCTCAGAATGTCCCAAACCTAAAATTCACTCCAGCACTGAATTTTGAAAACCATTTCTAGCTGCTACTACCTTTTGTTAACAAGCAATTTTTATTAAAGACTTCAGGAGAAAGTGTTCTACTCCTCCTATCTGTACAAACAACTGTAAACTGAATGCATTTTAATAACTTTTCCCAAGAAGTTACAAGGTATTTCATTAAAATGTCAACTTTTTCTTTCATATATTTTATGATTCTCTTTCTTCCTTCTGCCACAAATATGTTGTTGCCAACATCATCATGACACAGTTTGCTGCCAAGACTATGGAAAGTTAAAAAAGGAAAGAAAAAATGAATTTCTATCCACTCTTTAGGTAAAATTCTTCCAGCACTAGAGGCTGAGAAAGCAGTCAGAAATATCTGAAGTGCCAAAGACAAATGTTAAGGGTGCCAAAGCGGTGGCACAAAAACATGGAAGCAGTACCAGGGGGATTGATTCTGCACAATAAGTGAATAGTAATCGACTGCGGACATTTCCTAATCCATTTCTCACTTATAGATTTCACATAGCTCCTATTAATGGTTCTGTAAAGATTAAACAGCACGAGCATGCACACACTGGCTCGGAGAGATTTAGCAGAGCAAGTCAGCTCCCGTTTGCAAGAAACAACGTGTCTTCCCCACCAAACCACCTCCGACTGCCGCACAAACCCTCTTGTGTCCCACTGCATCCCCCCAAGGACTCTCTCTTTTAAATATATCAACCTGCTGTCACTCAAAAGGTCACCAAAGCCAGCTCGAGCCAGGTGTCAAGCCATCTGGTGTTAGCTGGTTTAATAAGGAAGGAGCCGCTTCACCTAGCTTTCACTCGTTAGATGGGGAGGGGGGAAGGAAAGCAACCCCCACCCCAGCTTTGCTTTTGAGAATAGTCAAGAGATGCGGCTGTATTTCCTACTCAGGTGCCTTAACACCTAACTAATTAAAATGAGCCTGGCTTTGCATAGGGAGTATCCCTGCAAAGGGCCTAATTTTCAGCCCTTCAGCAGCACCGATACTCGCTGGAATTGCGTTATTGCTTTTGCTGTCCTGCCTTTATTTCTGGTTGGAGCTGCTGAGTGGCGGTGCAGAGATGAAATTAGCTTTGTGCCCAGGATTTCTGGACTTCTGCCTTCAAAAGTCCCAATTCCTGTGGCCTCCTGTGCAAACGGAGGAAAGCGATGGCGGGTCCTTGCTGGCGGTGGGTATTCAGAATACCTAACTGCGGTTTGAAACCATCTCAAAAACTTTCAGATTCGTGAGTGATCGCCCAAGTGTAATTTCCTGCTGGGATGGAGAGCAAGGGACAAATGTTATTCCCACTCATACTAAACAAGCTGTGGCTTCAGGCTGGCTTCCCAGGCACTGCGCGTGATGCTGGAGAATTTTGCGTTCAGCTGCTTGAGTTTGTTGTTATTTTTAAACGGCACAAAATCTCTTTCTTGGAATTTACTCTGCTTAGGTGTTGCCCTCACCCCAGAGACGTTCTCTTTTAAAAGTGATTTAATTTCTCTTTCTCTGGTTTATTGGCCACAGCTTGGTTTTTCTTGCGCTCCTGCGTCTTAAACCAGTTTTAAAGGGGAGTCAAAGAGTTGCTGAATGCGGCTGTTTTGTTTACATTATGTAAAATTGGGAATCTGCCATCAGAGAAATCCCACGCATCCCATGCCGTGTTGAAGGCACACAAGGGTGTGTACGCATCAGATAAAGTAGGTGGAGTTTTTTAGCAAAGGTCTGTAACTTGCCCAAACGAGTTAATTACACATGCTGCGTCCCACTTTCCCAATACAGAAACATTTGTAATTAAAAAAAAGAAAAAAATTAGTGTGTAATTTAGAGTTGGCCTTGGGCCGTTCCATCTTATTCCTGACTCTGGGACCCAGTCACTGTATCAGCTCTCTTTCGGTGCTTGATGCAAGGGGTATAGAGGAGAGCAACCTGACAGTTTGCTTCACACCTCCTGCTCTAATTTAGGCTCTCGTCTTATGTAAATAATATCAGCTAACATGATCAGTATTTTACGGAAATACAATTGATTGGGAAATAGTAGATACGGAATAGATTTTGAGCAATTTGAGTAATATATAGAACACTAATTTTCTGGTACTCTCTCATGCAACGTATTGCAATTGTGAACTGCATAATGCATATAAAAATCCATATGCCTATACTTTTATTTTTAGACCCGGCAGCCTCCATGTAGACTATTTTCTATGTCATATACAGCTGGAGTCAATGATTCTCCCATGTATCTGAGACCATCAGCTCTCCCCGGTGGAATATTGATTTCCAGGAAATAATCACGCAGCCATCTTTGCTTAAATATCGCATAAAGATACACTCTTACTAAAAAATAATGTGCCTCCCTGCCATTTTCTACTGGAAATTGTACATATTGTGCCGAATAGCAGAATATTTTAGACAATAAGGCAATATATATATATGTGTGTGTATATATATATGTGTGTGTGTCTCTCTATACTATGGAACATTTCACTATGTACATCCTAGCTACCATACATGACTGGAAATTTAATGCTTTTGAAGCAGTTGGAACTGTGAAATAGAGCAAAAAAGAACAGGGTTGGCAACTGTTTTAATGTGTGGTAAAGCCAGGAAGTTGTTTAGACTGGCTTTGAACTTGTCCAATATACTGGGATACATATATCAGTCAGGAAAGGAAGATACTTTAAAGATCTATTAGATCAAGAACACATTTTATGACATCAAATATTTAATATTATCTAAGTAAATAAAAATTCATAGGTAAGGGATCAAGGTTAGAATAAAACGTTGTGGCTGATCTTTCATGCTATTAATAGATAGTACGTTTTCCAAAGTTAAAGGGGGTTATTTTTTAGCACACAAGAAAGTTACAGGCTACAGATTCTGTTTAACCTTGCTGCTTTGTGCCACTAAGATTGTTATTTATACTGTATACAATTTAATAAACTGGTAAGGAAAATATTTACTACTGTGCTTAGGTTTTGGTTTTGGGTTTTTTTTACTTGTATACGCAGCTTTTTTTCTGTAAAAGACCTTGAGATGAACCATGTTATTCGGGCCAGTGGAGGTGTGGAGTTGTCCTTCTGCGGATGACTGCAAACTAGCTCAACACCGCTGCCCTTCTCCATCTCACTTCTATATTCAAGAACCGTAAGAAAACATGACCCATTTTTAAATTTTAGCCGTACGAAAACCATAAATCAGGCCCTAGATTAAAACCCCATAGGGTTAAAATAACCATTTTAATTTTGCCTTGTACTTTTTGCCTTCAAATTGCTGGTGTGAGACCTTTGCAGGAGGAAACCGTGCCAGAAAAACCACAAAATACACTTCAGGGTGGGATCAGAAAACCAGAGTGGTGTATCTGGCTGCATTCGTAGGAGGTGTAGGAAACGCTTGTTTCCCAATGTATTTTATTTAGAATAGACAGTAGAAGTTCAGTCCTCCGTGGAGCTGGTAACCACCTAAAGAGCTAGTATGCTGGTTACTCTAGCCTGGGATTTTCTCATTTCCCTTGTTAGAGCTGCTGCAGCTCAGATGAACGGCTGGGTAACTCTTGTGTGCAGTCAGTCACCATGACCCCATTCTTTCCTCCACCCTCCCACCCCATGTCAATATTTATGTATTTTTTGAATACATAGCTAAAAATTTTCACAGGAACACTTGGATTCCAGTCCCATCCCGGGAAGGTGAAAGGAATTGGGGCTCCTGTGTTTGCCAGCACTGCTTAGCCCCGACACCAGTGACTTTGTGATAAGAGTCTTTTTAGGTCTGTTGGCCAACTGGGGTATGTTGCATCCTGGTTTTGGGGAAAATTTGGGTTTCTCCCACAGAGCACCAGTTAACTGCTGTGCTGTATCATCAGCCCACAGATCAATCCTTTGCTGTGCCAGCAAGATGCCATGCCTGCTTTGAGATTTTGCCGGTCCTTCCCTTCTTTGCCCACAAAAATCTCTGAAACAAAAGAGGAGGATTTAATATTATGTAAAATCTACTGTGAAACAGGCAAAATGATTCATGCCCCTGGCAGAACAGCAGTTGAACTTGGATCCAGTCATTGTTTTCAGTAAACTGATTAAACTTGGATCTTAATCTCTAAATGCAGACTCAGCAGAAATTGTCAGTGTCCAGCACTTACTGAGCAATTTCAGAGCCATGTTAGGTGACAGATTCCAGTTCTGTGTCAATATAATCCATTTTCAGTGTCAGAGGTAAAAAGAAAATAGCATTTGTATTTTGATAACATTTCTCTATGAAAATTAATTTTCATGATTTTTTAAATGTGGAAGGCTGGCTTTAAAAAAAAAAAAAAAATTGATGAATCCAGCACGATTAACCCCCTTTTTCCTCTCAAACAATGACTTTTTGTGGACCAGTGCAGCTGCTGCAGCAGCCACCCATAAAATTATGTACTGCTCAGAGAAATGCAAAACTAAATGCCATATTTTTGGATTGTTAAGTGTCACTTCAGTGAAATGTACTCATGGTTGAATAGCTCCCGTTTATTTTCTAGGGATGGTTAAAAATGAGGAAATTGTGAAAATTCTTGAACATTTTCAATTGCTTTTCCTTCTTTTGTTCTTGCTGAATGGGGAGGACACTTTTATTTTTGTATATTTTAAGAGGAAATATTCCTCATGTTTGGTTTTGCCACTACTTCACCTCTTTTTTTCCTTCTTCTCATATTTGTCACTGAAAAGAGGAGAAAGTTCAGCAATGGGAGTGAAGACCTAGGGGAGAGTAGGGGGAGAGAGAAGAAGAAAACCTGAAATGCGGCTTATTTCAAAATAAAAAATAAAATGAAAGATTGTGTCTTGAAGGTGAACATTTTCAGTGAAAAAGCTTTGCAAAATCTTTAAGGGGATTGAAGGGAAGCGAGGAAGTACTAAAGAGTCCAACATGTTTTCTGTGCTTGCTTTGTCCAGACCGTGGTTTTTGGGAATGGGGCGATGCTTGCAGTGGGCACGGTACTGCCTTGTCCTGAGGACCTCCCTGTTGCTTAGCAGCTAAAACCGGGAACAGTATCAATGTGTTTTGGGAGGATTGGTGCTGGTCCGGGAAGGAGCTGAAGGCAGAGCCGTGGGGAAAACTAGGGCTTTCCCACCAGCTCAGAGAAACCATGAAGATGAAAGAGAGAAAAAGGCATAAATTAGGTATTTGTGTGTGGCTTCACTAGAGGGAAAGGGAGGAAGAGAAAAAAAAGCATAAATAATTAATTAAACACCCTCCCTGCTCCAATGTCTTTGAAAATACCAACAACTATCTAGATAAGAGGGAAAGTGCTGCCTTGTTTCAGTCCTTATTTCAAAGGAGCAACAGACACCCTGTGACACAACAGACTGATGGGGCTTTTTAAGATTAAAAATAGCTGAGGAGAAGAGCCATTGAAATGGATTATGAACTGGCTGATGGAGGTGAAACTGAGGGTGTCGCTGAACCAGAAAATTCAGAGTGAGGAGGGGAAACAAGTGGGGTCAGTCCTATGGGCTTTTTTCCCCGATTAATCGTGGATGTGGGTGACCTTGGTGAAGGTGAAATTTCAAAATAGGTTTGCGCAGTGCTAATCACACAAGGCTGAAGCGTAACAGCCAAACACAACCAAGCAGGCAGACAACTCAAGAGAGTGGATGTTAATTATAAAGACAAACACACTATTTGTGTCGTTTAGCATATGGTTTTAAACTATTGAGATGAAAACCTTATTTAGAGGACAGCAGGGATTTCGTGGTCTTAGCTAAAAAGTAAACTTTACCGGCTGGCTTGACCTGATCTACAAACCTTAGTTTCCCTGTCATGTCTCCTCGTAGTCAGTAGATGCTTGTTAATAACCTTACAACAGGGCACCATGTTGGCTGGACTTGCTGCGGGGGACGTTGCCCAGATCGCCCCCGGCGTGCTGGGCAGGGACATGTGCAGGTGTGGAGGCGTTTAACCATGTTCTGAGTTCAGAGAAGTCAAGTCTGTGAAAAGCTGACAATCAGATGTGTGGACACGCTGTTCTGACATGACTTCGTCCTCCGAGCACCAGACATGTTTCTGAGGAAAAGCTGAACTGAAAAGGATTTTATCAAAAAATGCCAATTTGGAAAACTGAAGCCAGGGGCGTGTGCATGTGTGAGATTTTCTGATTCCTTTTTAGAGTCTGAGTTGATCGCTTTGACTGTTTGGCAGCTAGAAAATGTTCAGTGGCTTAGTGATGTGATGATGCTCTTTGAAGGGAAATACCGTGCGACCGTAAAGATGGGCTCCATCCCGCAGGTCATTTCTGCTGACTTCTGTGCCATGGACAAGAACCCAAAGGTTTGGCTGCCTTTTCAAAACACTAAACTTCCCAGGACAGCTGGATGAGGCTGAACATTTCGTGAGATGTGTTTTCTCATGATGTTTTCAGAGCTTTCATCCCAAAATGGATCTAGACCCAAATACTCTCTGAAGCTCAGGCTCAGGACCGAGCCTGAACTCTGTGACTTGCTCACTGCTTCTTGCTTCTGGTCATTGAACAGGAGGGAGACGCAGACCTGCGTGGTATGTTGGTGTTCCAGATTAGTACCTGGAACCAGAGACAGGCAAGAAATGTGTGAGGTAAAAATTAACTGAACTTGTTTCAGACCTTAGATTTGTTTTAGCTTTGGCACATTTTGTCCAAACCAATTTGTCTGTCTCTAATGCAGTGTAAATAGCATAAAGCAGTTGCTTTGTGAAATATGTGACGTTTGTAGCAAAGTATATATAGACTGGCTTCCAAAATCAATATAGTAAACCCTTGATATTACATACCGAAGTTCATTTCTATTTTGACACACCTTCAAAGTAAGATATAGAGTCCGTTACTTCATGTGCTTTTTGAATTTAAACAGCAATTTATGTATTGATGAAAATGTGAAGGTCATAATCTTTATGAATGGCTTTTGGAACCCATTTATCAGAAATCTCTGGTTTTATTTTGTATGCAGTGTTCTAGTTGCTTGTTTGATTTACCAAAGAGTCTGTAGATTTTCACGCTGCTGGACAAACTGAATTGCTGCACAAACTCCTTGGTAGCACGGCTCTGTAACGAGGGACTAAAACTGCACAGAGCAGGGGGTTTTTTTACTTTATTTTTTACAAAGAATTGTATTAAGAAATATTGTGAGAGGGACCATGGCATTAGGCATGTGGAACTGTCCCCTGATCTATCTTCTCCTGCCAATGTGATAACCAGTTGACAAGTATGCCAGCTCAAGGCCTTATCTTTTAAAGGGATATAATGCTATCGCTAACACTAATAGGTCCTAAGGGCCCTGAGGAGCCTCCTCCCAACTCCTGCCCATGGCCCGGGACTCATTTCAGCCCAGCCTGGGGCTGTGGGTCCCAGTGAGGCTGTAGGATGCCACGGGCTGATGTCCCCACCTGCCCTCAGCCAGTCCCCATCCCCATGGAGGTTCTCAAAGCCCAGGGCAAAATATCAAAGCAATTTACATTTGTGAGGTTTCAAAGGTCTGAGCTCCAAGTGTGGCTAAGATTGCAAATCTAATTTAAGCTGTTTATCAGCTGTTTTTTTAATTTAACTTTGTTAACAGTTCTCACAGGCAAGAGAGAAAATAGATACTATATCTCAGCCTGCTATGCAGAATGGTATGTTATCTAAATCTGTTCATCAGAATGGTTTCAAAGTATTTACACCTAAACGTACAGGTTTTCCAAAAGACACAAAACCATTTGTCGAAGCAGAGAGGTTTTGATGCTTTTTTGCTTTAATCCAATAAATCAGAACCACGTCTTAGCACGTGCCATGAAAGCCGTGTTTCAGATTGTAGAGGGACCGCGTGGACAGCAAAGATGAAGTGGATAGAGGAAAGGAACTCTTCGATTTCTGTGTTTGGCAACTCTTTTTTTCTGTTTAACCCAGGCAACTTCTGTTGAATGGATGATAAGTAATTAGAAGCAAGCCCAAGTTTTCACCTTTGCTACCCACTCAGCAAAACAAAGTCCTGGAGGCTTGTATTCCAAGCAGTCTTAATGAGTCCTGATGTGTCCTGACACTCCTCTGGCTCAGCTGTCCTCCGCGCCCACCGCTCATTGCAGACAATGAGGACTGAATTAATGAAAAAAGGCAAACTATTGTTCCGCTTTGGTGTTTGATGTGTGTGGGAGACAGGGTCTGGCCAACTTTACCCAGCGTATGGTATTGCGCTATGGCAGAATAGCATCGCCGTTGGTGTGAGAGGTCTTTGGGGCTGCAGGACGAGCGGCGAAGCTGCCGCTGGCTCAGCCAGGAGGAGGAATGTCAGAGCAGTGGCAGCGAGGGCGCTTCGCCTGTCTGGGAAGAAAACTGGGTGTCAAGACTCGCGTTTCCCAGGTGTGCGACTGTGTGACTCTATGTGCACTTTCTTTAACATATAAGCGAGGTAAACACTTCTCTAAATTCACATGGAGGGGTTTAGAAATAGAACTTGGTTAAATGGAGGAGAGCACTGGGCAGGTGGGGCTGCACTTATTTTGGGACGGAAACTTGGTTCTGCATGATGCTGGGTTTTGCCCTGCTGTGTAAGGGACTCTTAACCAAAGTTTAGTTAACCTTGGGCTCTGTAATTAAATCCCATAGCTTCATCCCTTCATCAATTCATCACTTCCCCCACCACTTAGTGTTCTGTTCAGAAATTAATTAATAGCTATGAAGTATTTGAAATCTTTTGGCTGAATTGCCACACGGAAAATTTCCCTTGCCTTCAACCTGCATACCCTGACAAATGCTTGTTTACGTACCAGCAAGCTTCCACAGCCTCAGGTACCGCGGGTCTTATTTAAAGTCTAAAACAACCAAGGCAGCCGCACCGTTCCGTCCCAGGGAGAGGATCTGCTTTCCTTCAGCGTGTGGTTATTTGTGCAGTCACACCAGTACTAGCAGGAGTGCTGTCTGCTCCTAGACAGCGTGGGCCTAACTTCCAGGATGTCTTATTTGGAGCTGATGCCTCCATCGGAGCCTGCAATGTTTGGATGGAAAAATTAGTTATGTCAGCTCAGCCTTAAATCCTGGAACTGTTTTAAATAAACTGTTCTTCTCTTCCTGTAACACTGGCGTGCTGGGGCCAAGAAACAGAGTTGGGGAGATGGAGTATTTTCTACAAACCAAATTTATGTTGTTGTTGGGTTTTTTTTTTTTAATTACTAGACACTGCGAATACAGTGACTGTTCCAATCAGGATCAACATTAATTTCTTCCTAGCTTTCAAATGTTGTAACTACATTTCTCCCGACATGTTGGCATCTGTGTTGGTATTTATAAATTTTTGCATGCTTTGACTGCCATGCAAATTGTTCCAGAAAGTACCCTCTAAGGAGCTGAAGTGAGAGAGATAACTCAGCAGTCATAATAACCCTGCCTTTTAAAAGATTATTTTGCAATTAAAGTTGTGATGTTTTTATAAAACGGATGCGCAGATAGCGACTCGCTGGCATCAATAACAGATAAAGCAGGGTTTCACATTTACAAATAAAAGAGCAGTTCTGTTCCTCTGAACTCGTATACAGAGTATCAGTTCACATTTTGACTTTTTTTTTTTTAGATTTGCTTACAAATCTAAAAAAGGCTCATGTACACAGCGTAGGGGCATCCTGGCTGATAGTGGCTGTTCCCTGGGGAGTATGTTCTCAAGCTTGTCTCAGACAGAATAATTATCAAGTTGTTTAATAGAAGCAAATGGGACTTATGCATTCTTACTGTATATGAAATATTATGCAGATTTATCTGCGAATGTTATTAAGCTTTTACACACAGCCCTGCTGATGTTCTCATCCCGTGTTGAACCCAATGGGAGCAGCAGTACCTGGCGGCGTGCAATCCTTCCTTATGTTCCCCTCCACAACTTTGCCTGTGGACCACGAAACCCCATCACGATGTGTCAGAGCCCAGCTGCTGCTCTGGGAGGGACAGAACCTGTTTCGTACACAGTGCATGCTTCCAGACCTTGGGAAGCCGGGGGGAAAGGTTGGTATTTCGTTCCCCGTTCATCAGCGCAGTCAGGTAGCTGATCGCATGTCGGTAGCCTGCGAGGGGCATGGAAGAATGAGGCTCTCTTCTGCCGCTCCCTCTGTTACTTGATCACCCCCAAGCCACAGATATTCTCCCTCTCCTCTGTTGTAAGCTCCTGTAAGCTGGATGACATTCCAGTGCTCTGAGGTCTAAACGTATTTAAACCCAAACGTTTAAGGATGAAATAAGATCTATTTATTTTGCTTTCTAATGTGCTCCTTACCGAAGAGATGGAGACCTGTGATGGGCTGTAACTTCCCCTATCAAAACAAGCGACAAGGGAGCAGGGGAAAGTTTTGTCTTTGCCAAGGTAATCAGGAGAAGGAATAATATAGAAAGAGGTAAAACCCATTGTGGTGTACCCCTCATAAAGAAAAGACCAGCAAGCCCATTGCTACTTGCAGTCCTCCTCTCGCCATTGCTGAGATTCTGACCTCTCCTTCTCTCTATCAAAGATAAATTTGCCACAACAAAATTAGGTCTGTCCAGCAGGTTATTAGCCAACAGAATATATAGCTCAGCCTCTGAGCTCATCTGCTAAAATCACGATGAAATCCCATCCCTGTTGAAATCCCTGGGAATTTTGCCGTGGTTTTCAGAGGAACTCGGATTTCTTTGCAGGTTTTTACGAGGCTTTGAAGTTGCTTCTTTAAAATGTCCTGTGTTCTTTTGTGTAAATGGCATACCTCAGATATTTATGTTGCTGTACTGTCAAACTGGTGCAAGCTATGAACAGTTAGAAGTAACGCTGGTGCTAAGAGGGTTCGATATGTTCGCTCTGCCGATTAAAGTTTAAACTAAGTTTAGACTAAAGCGGATATATTAATGCATGGAAAAGTTGAATATTTAAACCCGAATACATAAACTGATTGCAGAAAAAAAGTCTGCAAAAAGGTAAAGAGACATCTCATAGCGTCATTTGTCACTGATCCTTTTGTCACATCCCAGTTTATGAAGTGCCAATGAACTGGTCACACTTTTTCACTGCAAAGTTTTCTGTCCACTAAACTTTTCTTCTGCCCTCTTGTTTTCCAGAATATGTTAGGAACACAGACTTCAGGGCTGAAGAGGGAAGTTTATTATCCTGTCTGTGAAGTTCCTTTCTGCTGGGAGTTATCAAGTCGCATACATGATGAATGTAACCCAGTTGTGCCTGTGTATCTGTCACCACTCCGCTCAGATTGCAGCCTCATAGGATCTTAAAATAGCACTGAAAAGACATTAGTACATAGCATATACCCCTATACCATATGCTAGGAACAAAGGAATCTAATTGGGTTTTTTAGTTGGGGTTTTTGGTTTCTTTTTTTTTTGCATGTATTATAATGTTTTCGCTTCAGTTCCTGCAAAATATTTTTTTGCTTTCAACAGAAACTACTAAGATATGTTTGACTCCGCTTATGCAAACAATGATTCTTGCCCTGCTTTTAGCTTGATTAATGTGCGAAAGGAAAAAGCTCAGAGTAAGCTGTAACATAAATCTTAAGCTGATTTTTGGTTTTCTTTTTTTTTTTTTTTTTTAAATTATTATTTTAAACGCTATTTTAATCACAGTATCAACTCTTTTGGAATGGGTTTGTCATCTGTTGAAATCAGATCTTCCCTGCTGCTGTCATCAGTATAGTTTTGTTTGAATAAATACCAAAAAGATACAGACGATATGTATCTGATGCGTAACTTATCTGGTGCTCTCGTGGTGAGCTCCGAGCACCCTGTCGACCACTTTCCTTGTGTACTAATACTTTTGAAATGTACAGTCATAAATGTTGGTGGAAAATTAACTTGCATTTATTTAGACGTACTGCATTTCAAGTACGTCCTTGGGTGAGAATCATCAGTGCCACAAGGCAGTACAATGCGATTTGTGCCTGATAGCCTTTGCACAGCAGTGGATTGCATTCGTATGTGATTATGTCCACTTAGAAATGTTTGCTCACTCATCCAGGCAGGAAATAAAACACTTAGATGCAAGTTATGTGTCAAATCACTCCTCGACAGCACAACTTGAATATCAGATTATGCTTTTCAGTTAATCCAGAACATGAAAATCTGTCACAGAATGTTTTCTCAATTCTTTTCTCAGTTATAACTGTTATTTGAAGAAATGATCAAATATGAACAGGAAGATCATGAGCTGCATCTGCTTAGAAAATAAGCAGGGGACTATCTGTGCCTCAATATAATCAAATGAGTCTATACATGGCTGACTGTTTCGGCATTGCTATAGTAAACATGATTAAAATAGCAAAGAAAAATGCTTGTAGTACTTGAATAACATGTGAAATACCTCTTATTTCCTTGCTTTTGCGTGTGATAGGTATGAAATACCCACATGTGGTTTTGTGGTTTGTGTCCAGGTTTATGTGCCCAGCTGGTACTCAGGACCTAGAGCAGGGCTGGATCGGTTTGGGTACCTAATGTCACCGTGTGTCTTACAAAGCAGGGGGGTATCAGCTGGCTATAAAACCTGCTCTGTCCGTAACATGTTTCCCCACAGCCTCCTCATGGGTTTTGGTGAGGGGCTGGGGAGGCACTGCCTTGCAAACTGCCTTCTGCTTGCGTGGGGAGGATAGCTGTGATATTGCTGGGCTCTCCTCCGACTTGACACTCACTCAGCTGAAGATTTGAAAACACTATTAGAATTTAGACCATAAGTTGCCAAGAGAAAGGTAAGTATGACTGTTTGTTAAACTGCTTTTATTTCTTTGCTTACAACACGAGTGTGCCATTGGCTGTAATTGCTGAAGGTGCTCTATAATCGTTTGCTAGTGCTTCCCCCTTAGCAGCAGCACTACATAAAGAGAGACCGGCTTTACCGTTTGTGTACAAAGCTAGGTATCCGTGCCTGCAAACATTTGCAGTCTTCTTAATAGATGGAAAAAATATGGAGTGTAGTGGTTTTGTGCTGCTTCTCAAAATACTTGTACTTTTCTTCTTTTGTTTGTTGTTTTTGTTGTTTCTTTGTTTTCTTGGCGTTTTTGACTGTGTTTACTAAGATGATGCTATCTCAAAGTATACTTTGTCTTACAGTGCAGCTCTCTTCTCCAGGCCTGTTGTACCGGTGCATCTATTTGTGGTGCATTTTAAATATGAGCCAGTTCCCCGCGCAGAAGCTGCTTTGCATCCTAGATTTTAAATGTTTCTCAGATGTAAAGTTATTGATCAAACAGCCTTGGGAGCAGTTGTTGTGGCTGAAGCACAGCATCTTATGGAGGAAAATTAGTATTATTAACACCTCTGGGGATCTCTGTCCTTATGTGCAGCAGTTTTGGAATCCTCCTTCAAACCCATCTGCTCCAAGCTAGCTGGCAAATGAAAAAGCCAAGCATCTGCATGCCACTTGTTTGTGTACACATCAAAGTATTTAAATGGTCAGAAGCTCTGTCTCTGGTGTATCCAAATTTATTATTTTGTTCTGCTTTTTGCTTCCTGATGAGTTTCAAGGCCAAGCTTTTTGCAGGGGAAGTGGCTCCAAAATATAATTAGGAACATTTTACATTTTTGGGATCATTCCCATTACTTGGTGGGACAGTTTGGAGAGTTTGCTGTAAGGGCAGGGAGCTTTCCTTATTCCGTTTGCTACTCATTGCCACCCCCTTTGACATACTGTTTGGTCAAAGACTGTGAAAGTTTGGGTGAAGGAAGTGTGAGGTTTTGGTGCAACAAACTAATCCCCAGCAGGAAATTTATTGAGTTGCCAATTTATGATCATCTAATAGACTTAGAAAGAATCTGAATGTGTTTCTAAATATCCGCTTGAAATCAATGGTCTCTGTCTTTATTTTCGGCCTCGGGCAGATTGAAATTGAGACAATAAATGAGAGTGCCTCATTCCGAAAGAATGAGAGTTGGCAGCTCCGCACAAGCTTTGCTTTTGGGGGAGGAGGAGGAACAACAACCAAGGGCTGAAGTTCCCTCTTCAGCGAGGGCTGGTGACATTAAATAGGCGTCAAATCAGCCTCTATTTGCTTTTTGTCAAAAACCCCTAAATTCTCCTCTGCCCAGGTCCACAGGCACTGCCTAGAGCACAAAGTATCGTTGAGAGAGCCCTAGGAATGAGGAAAAAAACCCCAATTTTTAATCTCTTTCACACTAAACCCCTTAGAGACTTTAGATGTCTGTAAAATGTTTTGAGCTTCTCCACTTTCAAGCGTAATTAACTAAAAATACCTTTAACTAATAGCATTTAAGATCAGTATGTTTTTATTAGAATTTTACACTGCACATAAAACCGTGGTCTTGCCTAATGCAATTTAACATACCTAAACAGAGAGTAGACTGCTAATAGCCCAGGAAACGATTGGGCGAGGGCGTTTTTACTTTTATTGCGCTGTTGTATCTGGTAACGATGATCCGACCCCGCTCTAGGAGCCTTTAATGCAATTATGCCGAACAATATTTAAAGCTGTGAACAGATGCAGGTCCCCCGACTCTCGGGCACGTTTCCCCATCTACATGATCTCTCCGACCGTCTTTTGAAGTCCTCCTGGTACTGGAGGTGGAATTTGTTTGGTATGAACTGGAAATCTAAATAGCTCTGCAAACACAATGACAGATGGCAAAATCCCAGTTGGAACGTGTGACCAGCAAACTGGCTGCGATTTGTTTTCACTCCAGGGTAGACAGCAGACATACTGTGTCTGCGGAACAGCTGTGACAAATATTTAATTCGAGAACTTTCTAAGAGCAGGGACCATTTCCAGGGAGAGGGGGGGAGACGCTACCTGTGCAATTCCTCACATAAGAAAGGAGAATTTTCCTTTAATCCCGGGGGAAAAGACAAGCTCAAGAAGTTGAAAGTGAATGAAAGTCTATGTAATATTTATGCTCTCAATCCAGTGCAGTTTATTGCATCAGTTCGTTCCGAGGAACAGAGAACACAGTGGAGTTTCATCAAGTAAAGATGTTGGCTTTTTACTGGCAGAAAGATTTTTCATTTTCTGAATGTTGAACAATGCGTTTTCTTAAGGGATTTTTTTGTTATGTTTTAAAAATATTTTTAATAAGGGACTGGAAAAATGATGTGCTCTCATGTGAGTCCAAGTTAGCAATGCCTGCTAACCTTTGAAGTGATTTCTTTATTATTATTACAATTTTTTACTCTCAAAATGAAACATAAATACGTAAGACTACAATAACTGGAGTATTAACAGAACTAAGGAAGTGATCAAAACTTCTGTTTAAGTACCAAACATGATTAATAACTGAAGTAGTGTGTAAGCTTTTGTTACCAATGTGTACTGGATATGTGCTTTTACTTTTTCCTCTTCTTTTTCAGTGGCATGTCACACTCAGAATAGGTAGTCTGCTCACATCCTAGGCCCTTTAGAGCTGATGGCAAATTTTGTTTGAAAATCATATCAAGTTTAAACGACAAGACCCTGTGTCCAGTATTATCCCGCATCCCCTACATCTGCTTCGTTTTTCCTACATCTTTGTATCCTGCCAAATTCCCCGAGTACATTATCTTGGCTCTCAACCCCTACTTTCCCCACCCAAGGCCTTAAAGAACAGCATATTGTGTTTCAGAGCACCATGACAAAAGTCCCAAATGTGCCATTTCGTATAAGTAATGTAAACCAGTCTGGTAGTTGTCTTTGAGGAAAGTTTTCTCTTTTTTTAAAAAGACAAGGAGTTTCAAAGTACTTGGATTTAATTGAAAACTAAATTCCTAAGAGGGGACACTGGCTGGGGATCTATAAAACTAACTCTTTTAAATGGAATGTGGCTTGGCTGCAAAACTTGTTAGCACTAGCATGCGAGTCTGAAATCCGTTGTATGTGTGTGTACGTATGTATGTAGGTAGGTTTGATAGATGGTTCTGTATATAGGGATGTATTTAATCCTTGGGTTTTTATACTTTAATGACTGAGGTCTCGGTCTATTTACCAATGCAGAAAAACCTAGTTCCTCAACTCAAAGGATGTATATTCAGCTTTATAAACATTACTAATCACAAAGCATGATCTAGATGCTTTTTTTTCATCCTCTGATATATAGTAGAAAAAGCTGAGAGTTTAATGGGAGTCCTGGTTAAAAAAATGAACCGAGTGTATTGAAGTGAAGAAATTATCTCAAGCCTATAGCAAAGTTTTGAATAGGGAGAAATAAAGCTAATCTCCTGGAGTATGAAAAATTACTAGACAGCACAAGGCTATCTTCATTTGAACCAGATTGTTGATTACAATCTCTGTTATTCTTCAAGATATATAAAAAAAATATGCTATCACAAGTATTTCTAATTATAGATAAATTGTATCATTGCTTCCTTTCCATGATTATTTCTTTTGTACGCTACTCTTGTCTTATAAGCTGTTTTTATATTAAGAAAGCATATATTTTTTTAACTGTGATTAAAATAGCCTCTAGAAGGTGGTTTAAAAAAGAAAAAAACACACGCAAGTCATGCTCTTGACACGTTTATTCTGCTAATTATTTCATTGTATAATTTCTTCAGGAGACATGGCCAGGTCAGACCTGATGGTGGGAAAGAGTCCTGGTTTACAAAGGATGTTCTCTTCTTATGCATTCAAAAACAGAGGGATGGTCTTTTCAGAGAGAGCACTGAACTGGGAGCTCCTATTCAGCTTTACGCCCACAGTATCTGGCAGACTGTTTTCAGAGGCGCTGTTTCCTAGGAATCCCCCATCCTATAAATATGGACTGCATTCTTTGTTCCTAGAAGTACCCCCTAAATTTCATTGTGCTGAAATGAATGTTGTTTGCTTATGCCAAGTCAGTCACTTGAGGCTGTATCAATGACCTACTTGTTCATTTAGCATATTAAGGACATTAAACTAACTAATCATTAATGAACCTGTTGAAGTTTATGTTCACTGAACTTTTGATCATATCCTTCAGGGAACGTGTCCCATAACACAAGATATTTGCTGTCCCTCCTGCTGAGAGCCGGCTGCGGGGGGGGACTTGCGAGTGACAGAGAAGTATTGCTCTCCACTTTGGGCAGAAACTCCTAGAAATAACCTTTATCTCCCCTGCACTGCTTCTTGGCTGCGTTTGCAGAGCGATGCGAGCGTCATTACTTGCATTATTACAGATACATAAAATGAGTGATAGAGAGGTGAATGACACATCCAAGATGAAGGATCTTACAAGTGGTGAGGTCAAATCGTGGTGTTTTGACTTCCTCGTCTCATTATTTGCCTGGAAACAAGCTGCTTGCATTAAAAGAAAAAAATAGTACAGCAGAGAGGTGACAGCTTATAATAGTAGGAACCTAGTAAAACACAGAAGTAGAGCAAAGCAGGGATGGCCAGTCCTACCGAGGGGCTAGAAATAACGTAACTCTTCTGCCCCAACTCCACCTGCAATGTTCCGTTATTAGAAGAAAATAGAGAAGCCCAATAGCACAACTTCCATGCGGTGCTTTGCACTGGAGCAAAGCGTGGAGTAGACCCCCTGCCTCATGTAATGAATTTTAAGTAGTCTGAGAACAATCTGCCCTTAAGAAGTTATAAGTTACACCGGGGGAATGCTGAACTGTCAAGCCAAGTTGCTCAGAAGACCAAACAAGAGATCAATGTAGATTGATTTTGTGTTCAGAACTACTTTAAAAAAAAAAAAAAGGGGGAAAAAAACCCTAAAACAGATTCCAAGCCAACAACAACAAAAAAAAGTGTGCCTAGAGAAATAAAATAGATCTGTGCCTTGTTGTTGTGTGGTTTTACACAGATGCAGAAACAAAGCCACGAAGCCATGTTAGGAACAGATGTACTGCATGTTTTATAAGCCTTGAAGGACTTTTCAGTTGTGCCTGATGGACTTGCATCTGCACCTGCATCTGTACCTAGTGATTTCTGGAGAACGATGTCACAGATTTCAAACAGCCGCTTTGAGGTCCCAGCTTGTTGACTAATATCCCTGTGAAGACACCTGCACAGCATGCAAAAGAGTAATAGTGATGTGTGAACCTGTATTGGGGGCAACCTAAATTTAGCTTTTCAAAGTGCTATTTGAAGCAGGCAAAATGCTTTATTTCGTGGGGGGAAACATAATATTGGAGAAAAGCACCAGAACAAACCCCAGGCAGCTGCATTGTTTGAAACGGAAAAACCTAAACCCACAAACCTTCGGCATGTGATGGATGGGCTGGCAGCATCTGGTCGTCAGCCTAGGAGCTGGGGAACAGGAACAAGCAAATAAGCCCCGTCTTGCCCTACAGCCTTGGCATCCCTAGAGATCTCTGCCCTTACGGTGCCTCGCAAAGGAGCAACCCGGTAGTTCAATGACTTTG
Organism: Ibycter americanus; assembly: GCA_035590275.1. Lineage (NCBI taxonomy): Eukaryota > Metazoa > Chordata > Aves > Falconiformes > Falconidae > Ibycter > Ibycter americanus. The sequence goes on along the minus strand of JAVJGI010000064.1, from coordinate 40,554,887 downwards.
GTGACTCTGGGCTTTGAACAAGCTTCTGTGGATAGGAAATTATTTGGGGAAGACAGGGAGCAGCTTACCCTCCTGAAGGCTTTCCCTCCCATTGCAGTGCCTGGTCCGTACATGGGTAGCAGCTTCTGCTGAGCACTAATGCTCATCTCAGACCGCGGCTGTATTTTTCACAATATAAACAAAGCCGGCCTGGGCGATGCTTTCCTTGCTACTCAGGCCTGTAAAGCAATTAATTAGTTAGTTAACTATTGCAGAGTTGCTGATAGACTTAGTAACAATGTCAAAAGCGGACAGCTTGATGAAAACCTGGCAAGAAAACGAAGGTTATGTGATACGTAAATTCATGTAGATACAGACCTGGAAGTAATGGATGCAGTAGAGTGTGTGCGTGCCATGCCACGCTCTCTCTCCTCGGCGGTGTAATTGTTTTGCAGATTTCTTGTGGAAATCAAATCAGTCTATAGCTGTGCTGCTAGATGGATACCCTGGAGTTGTCACTCCTTTGGTATCTGAGCTCTCCTGGTGGGTTGCAAATTGTTCTAGATAAATGGGTGCATTTATTTTCTTCTCATACTGTGTCCAACCACCTGCTTTTCTGTGTTGCTGCAGGAGCTTGTAAAATACTCCACACTTCATAGATTTTTGAACTGGAGCCCATAGACATGGCAGAACAAATTTGGAGCTAATTTTACAGTGGCATAGGTTGCCAGAAAGGACCATTAATTAAAGAAATCTTTACTCTGTCATCTACAATAATACTGATTAAAGGTTTTTCTTGCTAGATCTTTCAGATGCATACTATGTATGAACTTGCATGGTTTGAAATAGAGCTAAGAAAAAGACTAGAGGTTTTCCTGAGGGGAGAGAAGGTGTGTTTTTCACTTTTTAAAAATGCTCTGAGCTAAGATCCACATTCAAACTTGGCGACATTAATAACTGCAGCGAAGCAGGAGCCACAGCATGCACATACTGGTATTTATCCCAAAATGCTGAACTGCTTATTGCTTGTTGCCTCACAGTGTTGTTTTCCAGGTGAAATGAAATTTGGAACATTATGATGTTAGTAATGTGTATTAAGTGAACCAAAGACTGTTGGGTTATAAATCAGTTGGCCGTATGGCATGCACATACATTAGTTTCATACTAACTAAAACTAAGGTGGTGGTGGCTTTTTAAAAATGATTTATGTGTTAGCGAGTTCATTATTTCTTTAAACATGAAAACTGGGATGGTTTCAAGTGAGGATTTGATCCTGCTGTTCTAGTTGTAATTATCAGTTTCAGCGCGGGATTATGTAAATAGGATTGTAGCAATAAAGCTTAGAAAACCAGATTTGAAATACTTGCTGCATGCCTCTAAGCCAACTGACTGTTAGCCATAGATACAAACGGTGAGTAGATGTTTTCTTGCGTTTCTAGTGGCAGGAAGGAGACTTGCCTTGCTGTCTGAGCTCTGGAGCGAGCTTTTGTTGAGTGATGTTTGCCTTCATTCTTCCCGTTGTCGTTTCTCTCTACTTATTCACGTTGAAAAGGGTCTCCTTGAAGCCTATGGAGTAGCCAGGCACACGGCTTTCCTTCAAGCCATGTGCCCTTTTGCAGCTGGGGAAGGTAGCAAGCAGCTGCTTACAGGAACAGCTATGAAGAGGTTCTTGAGAGAGGCGTTACTCCAGCAAAAGGCTGCTGCAAAAATAAAGCCCATTAGTAAAGGCCAGAAGGTCAAAGTAAAGACTGACTTGCGAAAATACAGAATGTAAACCAAGCCAAAATAAACAACGTCATCAGAGAAAAGTAAATTGGAATCTTTTGGTAAGGGCTGCAGTTTTGGTAAGGTCAGGCATATCTAGCAACATATAGCAGGAAGGAGATTTTATTATATTTCAAACAAATTTCGATCAACATCTACTAAAATTTGTTTTAAATCATATATTACATTCTCACCCTTGTTCTTGCTCCCTTTCTAACTAGATTTTTTCATCAAACTACTGAGGCAGTTTGCTCATCTCATGACATCTCAAAAGGGAATTTTCTATTTCTTTTAAAAAATTCTTTGAACTACCTTTTATTTAGAATAAATAATCACCATTTAGAAGAATAAGAAAATTCAAATTTTGTGGCGCTTGGGGATATGGTTTAGTGGTGGACTTGGCAGGGCTGGGTTAATGGTTTGACTCAGTGATCTTAAAGGTCTTTTCCAACCTAAGTGATTCTATGTTTCTAAATATAGACATGGTACAGTTTTCTAAAGGTTACATATATGTTTATTTTAAGGAGTTGACAATGTAGAACTGGACCATCACTTAATTATTTTTAAGATTTGATATCCTTAGTCTGTACTTTCTTCCAGGAAACCTTATTAAGATTTTTTTTGTTTGTTTCAGTCCATAAGCTTCATGTATACATAGTCTATTAATATCTATTAATGTCCATTGCGTCTATTGATATACCTATTAAATGCCCAATGCTATCTAATATTGGCAAGAGATTAGTAAGTGAGCTAAAGTGGGAGGGCACATACCCACATGTTTCATAGGCTGTTGATAGTAATAGGGAAGCCAGTGCGTGTTGGAGTATGACTCTCGTGTGGCTCCTGTACTAACTGGCATGGTGGCATCACATCGGTTGAACTGAATTGATGCAGTTCTCCTCTGTGTTGAGCTCAGTGTTTATGTTCTCTATACCAGACTTAGCCTATGTATTTAGATCAACAATGAGGGCAAAGAAAGATCTAGTTTATAGTTGCAGTTATCTTTGATTCATTGGTGTGAGGGTCTCAGTTCGTAATTGAAGAATACGGATTGCTTTTCGCAGAATTGTCCGTCACTGTGTTGCCCTGACCTCACTGCCGTTTTCTTTCACATCACCATCTCCTGTCACATTTAGGGAAGCATTTCTTCCCATCGTGGCTTTCCTAGCTTACATAGCAGGGGAAAGGATGGGGTAACAGTGCCTGTGCGGCAGCTGCAATTATAGCCATGTTCATTCAGAGCACACGCGAGTTAAGTAGCCACGTTATGAAGCAGGACTTACTCTGTTATGCCCCTCCAACATAGACGTACCTCTGGCAGCTAAGCACGTTCTGATTACCTTGGGAGCACACACAGCACTAGATTTTACTGAAGGAGCATAAACTCGTTGCCCTGCTTTGCAGGATGCTTCTCACTTTCACAAAGTTCAGCCAAACTCCTCCTCATCTTCTGACAGCTTTAGTGGTTCCAAATCAAATCACTTCTTATCTCCTTCCGTTCATCTAATTCTACTTTTCTCCTTGTACTGACACACTCGTTTTGGCAGAGGAGCACACTCTGCCAGTTTGCCATCTGGTACTCTCTTCTTGAACGACATCACTTCACTGAAGAGACTTTCCATCGCTCTTCAGAAACTTGTTTTATCTTTACCCATCTCTTACAGTATTTGTCCACTCATCTCTTAATTACCTTTTACTTTACTCTTTATCTGTCTTGAGGACACTAAATTACAGTATTTTCTGAAAGTGCTGAACATACTATATTTATTTTGTCGTACTACGCTTTGGTGAAAATCTATGACAGTTTTTCTAAAAACAAAAATCATTTAAATTCACTAAAACTGTATATTCTGCCTGTCCTTGTAATATGTAAAGATTCCTGCAGAATAACAGCCACAATTGGATGCATGCTCCAGTTGCAGCTCCATGCTGTAGAAAATGGTATGTTTTTATATACAGTGACTAAACGCAAATGCTTACACATTTATAATTACTTATTTCACTCCAAAGCTTTTAAAAAAGGTATTCTAATCAACAAGGTGGTCCTAATTTCGTGTCTGTTATTTCAGCAGCCGTGGGATAAAGCTCTGCCAGTTAATATTTACTATCCAGTTAGTTTTAGAAATGTGTTTTCAGTCTGAATTTTTCTTGCTCTTTAATGAGCACTTAAATGAAAGAAGCATATAGCATTAACTTCTGCTCTGTTACACTTACGCAATGAATTAAAAAGAAAAGTATGAAACAGAACAGAGACGTGCCTATTAGACAGAATTTGCTGGCCCACGTATAATTTGCTTAAGTCTTTTGAGTCTGAGTTACAGGTCTCACAGCCATGACTTCAGTAAGCACATAGCTTAGGAAAGACATTTTTCTATGTTAGTTTTTTATCCACTAGCTAATATGCTTTACCATTTTCTGCGAAATGGCTTGTCTAAACTATTTTTAAAAGAGCTTACATTCTGCTACCAAAAGTCTAGTTAAATATTACAGTGAAAACCAAGAAATCTGGAGATAAATTTTATATCCTTAACTGCTAATCGCTTGTTTTGTGCTCTGTGTGGTTGTGCAGCTTCAATGTCCTATAATGGTAAATTTAAAGGAGGGATTATTATCATATATCCATCCACATGAATTCACAGGATTCCTAGTGTGAATGAAGAAAGAAAATAGTCAAGCCAAATTCTCCTTGTGTTCTAAGTCTCAAAGATAAAACAAATGCTGCTGAACATAAGGTTTTAAGGCCAAATCCAAAAAAGGATTTAGCAGTGAGGCAGACTTCAGTGCCTAAATCCAAACCTGCACTACCAAAATATCCGCTCAACTGTGGAAGTAATGAAAATGTACTGGCCATCCCCCCTTTACTCAGAAATTGCACTGTTTTTCAGCTTCCCTGTGTGCCCAGCTGCCTCAGCCTGACTGCGAGATGTCTGGCTCTCGCTGGAAGCCAGAAAGGAAGAGGAACGGCACGTAGATCCGCAGAGCACATCCTCCCACATGCTGGCAGGCCTTGGTCCCTGCAGAATTTGCTTGCCGTAACTCTCCTTTTTTTTTTTTTTTTTTTTTTTTAAAAATGTTACTGATGGAAGAGATGGTTGTGGTGCTGCCTTCTCTATACCCTATAGGCAGGCTTTTAGAGAAATTTGGCCAAGAAGCAGGTAACCCAGCTTCTTCATGTTCTTATCTTCGTGGAGGTCACCACCACATTGCCCATCTTCAGGATGAGTGGTCAAAGCAGTGGGCTGTAAACCAGATGGGGTGGGTTTGTCCTCTAGAGCTTTAGTTGGAAGTTTACCACTGTGTGGAAATTAATGCAAGATGTATTGCACCAGAGAGCTAAAAAAAAGATAAAATAAATAATGTGACTGTGGCTTAATCTGTACCGCGTGTGGGCACAAGAGGAAAGTCCAGACTGGACTTCAAACTTTAAGTGTAAGAACTTTTTGATGTTAATTGATATTAAATGCATCAAGTCTTGGCAGCAAGGTCAGACTCCAGGACTTGCTATTGAAGACATGATGTTGCGGAGTCTGTTTTCTTTGTAACCTTTCTCTTTTTGGTCCCATGACTCCTCTGATCTTGTTGCTTGGCAGCACAATAGGCAAGGAAAAGCAGAGAAAGTCCTCTCACCACCAGCTTGGTGGTACAGTGATTTGGGCACTTTGCTGTGAAGGGGGCTTTGAGGTCCCCCTGGCTTTGAAGGATATCGACAACTACATCATGTGTAGAGGATCTGATGACTTGGTTATTATTTAAAAAGTGTTGATTCTTGCCACCTCCCTAAACGGCGTGGCCAGATGTTGTGTCCTTGGTATCATCCTTTGGGTCTCTGAGAGTGTGCAGGATTTTAAAAAAGCCCTCAGCTCTTCCTGAGGATGGGGCTGTGCATCTCCCCGCTGCAGTCGTAACCTGTCGGATAGTCCTGCTGAAATCTCTGCAGCTACTTCTTGTCTGAAGTGTCAAGGAGTCAAGTGTCAACTCCCAGAGGAGGAGCAAATCTCAGGATGGTCAGATGTGTAAAGCTGCGGTGCCTGTAGGATATCTCCCAGGCCGAGATGTTTGGACAGACTTGCACAGTGGGAGATTCAGGGCACTCTGGAAAGCAAAGTTTATCGCCGTAATGCTAGGTGTCCGTATCGTTACTGGGGGAGGGGAGGGCTAATGTGTGAGAAATAGTTGATTAATTATCAAAGATGTTTCTGATTTTGGAAAGAAACCATTGGAAGGTTGCACATTTAAAAGAAATTCAGGCTAGGGTTTTTTGATTCTTTTGGTATTCTCTTTAGTTTCTTAGAGAATTCAACAGGGATTTTCTTTAAAATGTTCTTGCCATGGTAGTGATTGATTTCCCGTCAAATTTATGGATTGTACAGTGGTAGGAGGAAGAGATTTCTCTCAGAGGATGACATTTGTTATTGGAGACTTTGGGTTTGTTGGACTTCTGTTTAAAGAAGGAACAGGACTTGGGATATCTGCTGAGTAACTTCCAAGTGGCAATATGCTGACCTATTAACATCTCCATGCTTCACTTTTTCTCTTTGAGGACCAGATTACACCTCTATTACTCACTGGATAGCAGTTCTTCATTTCTGTGGTGTGACTTACAAGATAATGTAGAAGTAAGGTGTCAGAGTTTGGAACATAAATGTTTATTTCCAGTAGATCCACATGATACACCCCTAGCTATGTAAAGTTGTTTGCCCCTCCTTCTGCGTTTGCAAAGACTGCCATTGCTTTCATAGCATCTGGAGAACTGCATTTGTAACACACGACTCGGGTATTCAGGACTCTGGAAAACCATCTTCATATTTTTGATACCGTCATCTTTAGGAAGCAACGTACCTTCCCCTAGACCAGGCTCAAAGCCCCATCCGACCCGGTCTTAATTTCTTAATTATGAGAACATAGCACAGTAACCTTTGAATTTGTACTAACGTGACACAGATGTCATAAAAGTTCAGGCCCAAGAGAAGTTTTATTTTGTCTACATCCTATTAGGAGAAACCTTCATAAGGAATTCCACAACACATATTAGCCTAATTTTTTTATTTTTTTTTTTTGCGTGATGGGTTTATATTACAGAATAAAAACTGTAATGAGCTCAGACTAGCTTCAGTTCAAGGTGGCATCTGTTTTTTTAAACTTTTAAAACTATCCCTGCAAGTACAGCCCAACACAAACCACGGAGGCCACATTGCTGTGCTTAGCACCTGAGCCTGCCTTCAGAAGTTGCTTTTGTTACCTTATGTTTGGGCACATGGACTTGACAGCCCTTTCCAGCAGATCCAGCTGCAGGACATTAAAAACCAGTACAGTGAAAATGGTGGGAATGCTTAATCCAAGCAGCGGTAAACCAGACAAACCCAAACCAAATCAAAATGGAATTAGATATTTTGCACTGTGCTGTAAAATGGTTTTGCACCGAGTAACTGATTTGCATTTTGTCAGGCAGGCCGGCTTTTTCATGAGCCTGTAACATTTCTGTCCATGAAAGATAGTGTTTTATAACGGGAAGGCTGGATTCCTTCAAGGCTATGCAACCTCGTCCTGCGGTAGATGAGCGAACGTCCATTGACTTCAGCTGGAGCAGGATCAAGCCCTTTAAACATGCAACGCAACGGTTTTCTAAAGCCTATGAACTTGAGCCCGGTATTTATCAAGTCTGTGTCATATTATATGTTGAAATCAGGCAACAATTGTATTTTCACATGGCTTTGGCAAGAAACCAGGAGAGACTTGGGGACTTCAACTGACTTTCTCATGGAGTGAAACTGGAGGAAATATTTTTACAACACCCTGTAGGGGGAAACTTGGTAGTTTGCTCCCCCGTGGTCTGCCAGCAGCTTTGGAGGGAAGCGGGGTTCTTTGCTGTGGTTCTCAGCTCTACAGAGGCTCTTCTCTCCGTTTATTTGTAGTTAATATTTTAACCAGCATTTACGGGTGGAAAGACCCTTCAGTTCTTCAACAGCAGGATTACAATAAATCTGTCAGGCTGAGCCGCTGCTCCTCCATCAGCTTCTGTGCTCTGGTGGTGAAATATCCCAGTATGTGTGTTAAGAGGTTTTATAGGTAGGGTCATGCGATAGCTTTCTTTGCACTAGTGAAATGAATTCCTGAGTCTCGTTTAACTTAAATATGAATTTTCTGAGACTGCTCTTGGATACATTTAGGCTGGGGATCCAAAATGCTGAAAAGGAGTGAGAAAACTGATGTTTTCCCCCAATATTTACTTGATGTTAAATGTGCCATTAAAATGGTGAGACTTAGAAGATGAACCTAATGGACTGTAATAATATAATCCATCCCCGCAAGATAATCTCTGTATTCACAGGATTGTCACAGTCATATGGAAGTCATCCACTGAGATCACAGTAATCAAGCTAATGTAAGTATTTCTTTTCATTTCAAAATATACGTCTCAGCTTTGTCTCCATTTGGTTTGGCCAAACATTGACACATTTATTTAACATCTGGAAGACAGTATCTTCTGAGAGGGTTTATCACTAAACCTGTTTCTTGTTTGTTTGGATGTTATCTTCCGCGTGATTGATAGCACATTAAAATCTATGCAGAATATATATTGAAATAACAAGTATTTTCGTCTGTCAGCAGCCAGTTCAGTGCTGGCCTCTGTGGAGACATTTGCAAGCTTTGAGGTGCCATCTATGCAGAGGCTGAGAGAGGCCTGAGCCAGCTTCTGGGACAAACGATGACATTCCTTAAGTTTTTTGAACTTACATTGTTTTGTGTCATTGCCTCTGAGTTTTGCAACAGCAGAGAATCAGCAGAAGGGAAAGTGTGGGAACATGAGCAACAATGGTTGTCACAATACTTCCAAAATGCCTGTAGGCAAATTCTATTAATTAAAAGAAATAGGAAACTCTGTGGGTCTCTACTTCCATGGGAGTTTCAGTGTGCGTGTGGGGTAGGCGGTTCAGTGCAGCGTGCGTGGATGCTGTGCTGTTTGCAGCACTGCTCTGAGGTTGGCTGCAGGCCAGGGTGCCTTTCGTTTCCCCATGCCGGCTTGCAGCAGCGGCCAGGCACCAGCTCAGGGCCTGCTTTGTGTCATGCAATCATAGAATCATCGAATCCTTTAGGTTGGAAAAGTCCTTTGAGATCATCCAGTCCAACTGTTAACATCCATGCGAGTTGGAGGGAGTGTAGGGCTGCATCCCATGCGAGCGCTGCTTCCCATGCGAGTGCTGCGTCCCATGCGAGTGCTGCGTCCCATGCGAGCGCTGCTTCCCATGCGAGTGCTGCGTCCCATGTGAGGGCTGTGTCCCATGCGAGCGCTGCTTCCCATGCAAGTGCTGTGCCCCATGCGAGGGCTGTGTCCCATGCGAGCACTGCGTCCCATGCAAGAACTGTGCCCCACCAGATTTTCTGCAGCCTTCCCAGAGTCGCCTGCCCTTTGAGATGGAGA
>JAVJGI010000064.1:40507891-40545624 GCA_035590275.1 Ibycter americanus | reverse complement strand
GTCATGCAATCATAGAATCATCGAATCCTTTAGGTTGGAAAAGTCCTTTGAGATCATCCAGTCCAACTGTTAACATCTATGCGAGTTGGAGGGAGTGTAGGGCTGCATCCCATGCGAGCGCTGCTTCCCGTGTGAGTACTGCGTCCCATGCGAGGGCTGTGTCCCATGCGAGCGCTGCTTCCCATGCGAGTGCTGCGTCCCATGCGAGTGCTGCGTCCCATGTGAGGGCTGTGTCCCATGCGAGCGCTGCTTCCCATGCGAGTGCTGCGCCCCATGCGAGGGCTGTGTCCCATGCGAGCGCTGCGTCCCATGCAGGAGCTGCGTCCCATGCAGGAGCTGCATCCCATGCGAGCGCTGCGTCCCATGCAAGAACTGTGCCCCACCAGATTTTCTGCAGCCTTCCCAGAGTCGCCTGCCCTTTGAGATGGAGATTTTCAGCCCTGACGCCGGTTTCTCAAGGCTCCCCTAGAGCAGGAAACCTCTGCTCCAGCTGCCTTCCTGCTAGCAACAGGCTTATCTCAGGTGGCTTTTAATCACGGGGTGAGGATCTTTTGCAGACCTCAACTGCAGCGGCGGTGAGGCGTGGGGGGTGTGTGTGGGCTGCCCTGCAAGCAGGACAGTCACTGCCATGGCGCTGGGAACAAGCAGCTTGTTTTCCCTCCCTTGGGAGCTCACCTGGGTGTCGCGCTGTGCTCAGGGCGCTGGGGTGGGAGGTATTCTGCCCTCTCCGCTCCCCTCCTGCGTCTCCTCCAGGCACCAGAAGCTCCAGGGAAGGTATTTTTATAGACTACATTGTCAACGTGCTCCTAAAATTTGGCTATCCCTTTCCTGCCATATGTCCCTGGCAACTTCCTTAAGCTGAAGCAAGCCCCCCTGACAGCCAGCACAGAAGCTGTCAATCACGTCCACATCCATCCAGTCACTTGACAGGCCCTGGGGACCACCTGCTCATAGGCATGACTTCTTTCCCTCATCCCCCTGCTCGGTACGTCTGCCTTTTCCACCTCAAAGCTGTCCCTGATCAAACACCTGCTATTTCCTGGATCCCTAACTACTGCCACATTGCCATACTCTTTCCTCCGTCACCTTCACCTAGAAAGAAAATCAAAATACGAGCACCGCCTGTCAGTGGTGATAGTGGACATAAAGGGAAAAAGTCTCAAGTAATATGCAGTTCTTCCTGCTCTTACAGGCATAACTTGCCTGAGTGGTGGGGTTGCAAGCCGTGTCGTTTCTCATGTCTCTTACTCGTTCCGGAGTCACTTAACAACTCATATCTGAAATTAGATTTTGAATTTTGTGGCATTCTGTGTGTTTGTGAGCTCCCATAGTTTGCACAAGGATCTGGCTGTTCTTCATGGTCTTTAAGAGTTACTATAAAGAACTGTAAAACTTTAGATGAAAAAAAGACCATGAAAATAATAAATGTTACTGTGAGTTACAGTTATGACTATTGATATTTTAATTAATACCGAATTTATTGTTTATGCTTAGCCTGTCTGTATTTCAGTGCCTGAGTCATTGGTTTCACTGAGGTCAAAGAACAGCTGCTTGTATCTCTGAAGAGAGAAACAGTTTGTTTCAGGGATGGTTTCAGAAAGGAGGTTTCACTTGGGTGGCAAGAGCTGGCCCAACAACTCCATTTTTACGTTGTGTTAAAAAAGCAAACAGAAGTCAAAAATTGCCTAACATCAAGCAGATTTGCTACAGCGCAAGGATGAAATACATATCGCTGAGAACGTGTAATGTGAAATTGTCCTTAAATTATAGTTCTCTTGTGTTTGAGTGCCAGCCTGCACTAGAGCCAGATGGAAAGCGGTACATGGAGATAGACCCACGTACAGGATCATGGCGGTGGTGTCCTGCTGCAAAGACATTGGGGCTCTTCCCTGTACATTCAATATTCACCTGGCCGAGGTGTGCAGAACGTGGTGGGCAGCACCACGGTGGCAGCCTCCCTCCTCTGCCCTCCTCTATGCCAGAGGGACCACCAGAGACCTGTCCCCTACCACATCTTCTTCTCCAGTTGGCATGAAACTGTCTTCTTTTCCTCTTGATGAGTTGATTCTGCTTGAGGACAGGAACTGGTAGCAAACGGTTCTTTTTTTTTTTTCTTTTCTGTGTTAGTTTCCTGTCAGTTTAGTGAACTTAGCTGGTTCATGGAAGGGGTTGGAGAAGTGTTAGCACTGCTGGAGTAAAGCAGTGAGGACACGCAGCTGGAGTAAGAGGCTGGGAGCAGGACTGTCCCTTTGTGGTTGACCTGGACTCATAGATCAGCTGAGACACCCAGAAAACCTCTTCTGAAGCGAGAAAATAGTAGCGTTTTGGGTTAGTGCCAAAAGATCCCAAACCCATTTTGGACCTAGTCCATAGAACACCATCTCAGTTAATCTTTCTGAAATTAACAATTACAATTTTTTCTTCATGCATGTCATCTCACTGATTTCTTCATGCATCACCTCACTGATTATCAGAACGGAATTTGGATTCTAAGTGTTGGGTAGGGAAAACGTGGAATTTGCACATGAGAAAAAACTATAGCCTCCTTGAAAACTTCACAAAGACTGAAAACACCTTTATTGAGATTTCTTTCTTTACTACCAATCTTCATTTACTGTCAATCTTAATTTACTAGCAAGCTTCATCTGTCAATAGATATCTTCTAGTATATTTGTCTTTTCAGGTTACCAGTAATCTTTATTCTGTCTATTCTGTCTTTATTCCGTCTGTTCATTAATTTGCCTTTTCCCCTTCCATTCAGACATGATCTTGTGGTTTCTTTTTCAGGCGTTGTGCTCTGCTGCAGCTGTTGGGTTTTTTAGTTTCTTTTGTGGGTATCTTAAATCTTTCTGGGAAAAAGTGCAAACTATTGAGGATATTTCAACTTGACTTTAAAGTTTGATTGGGAAACACTATTTTGATTTACTGTTAAATGGAAAAATGTCTGATGCAATTTTGGAGGTCTTAAATCTTTAGTTTCTAATTATGATTGCTTTTTTTGTGCTATAATATATATTCCTTGGCATTGTTTAAAATTGTTTTTCTGATCAGAGGTCAGAAGAAAATGAAGAGATGTTATCAGAAGCAGCTACAGTATAACTGAGTATAAATTTGCACCTTTTTGAGGAACATTAACTTGATTAATTCTTGAAATCAAAAAATGCAGAAGAACATTGTAACATTGATTAGATTGGTTTAAGGAGGAAATTAAAAGACTTTTAGAATTATAACTAGAATTAAAGGGGATGAGCATTAATGGTTACTTAGAAAAAAAGATGTCTCTTTTCTTCTTCCCAATCATATTTTTGATCATTTTATGATATAACAATAAAACTTCTCTAGCACATTTTGTTCAAGTTTTTAAAGGTCACCACATTTACACTTTAAGTAAATCAAGATGCAGAGAATGACGTACCCTATCCAAATATTTTTACCAGTATAAAAAGGCATACAAAATCTACTATTTTCTGTCTTATTTTAATAATAATTTTTCTATTTTTTTTTTTTAACACTATCTGAGGTCGGTAAACCTCAGCAGTCCTCCAGAGAGCTGTCGTTTCCTTCTGCTGAATCGCTCTGTGCGAGGCGCGACTGCAGCCCCGAGCCGGTTGCTGCGGTATTTCCCTGGCATTATGGTTGCCCATGTGATGCGCTGCCATTGCTCTGTCCTTTGGCACCGTGAACCCACTGTCCCGTACCCTGCACATTCATGAGAAGATCCTAAATGATCTTGCTTTATCTCTTTAGCCTGTGGGTACGCAGCCGCCTGGCTCCTTAGGACAGTTTTTGGGATCTGCCAGAGTCACCCTGGGCCGCAGCGCGATTAGGCACGGTTTGTCACGAGGTCTCTGTGGTGCTACGAATCATCCCTTTGAGAAGGGAGGGGGAAAAGGCAGCCCCACACGACTTCAGAGGCCAAATTTTTAATTTTTAATAGGAAGTACAAGACTATGCTGGAATGTATAAAAATGGCCTTATTGTGAGTCACTCGAGCTGCTTTTGGGCCATGTAGTCCTTGCGTGTGACCAGCGACTCCTTCGCCCCAGTAACGTTAGCGCTTTGCTGTTTACTTTGGTAGGGCCATAGTTTTGCCCTGGTTTTGGTTGTTTTTATCTTTCATGACCTACTTTTCCCTCTGTAGAGTCTACAGAGAGCTGAGGATTCTACCAGGAGAGCCGAGGTAGAATTCAGTTCTGACTCAGAACTCAGCCAGAAGAAAAAATTAGCTGTAAAATCTGGCTGCCAAATCTTTGTTGTTTAGTAATGCGTGACTTGGAAAGAATCCAGAGCTGGAGTAAGTTTGCACGGCTTCTATTAAAAAAAAACAACCAACAACCTGAACCAACACCAACCTTCTACCTCTTTACTTACGGTGTGATTTGATTTCATCTGGAAATTACCAAGCTGCCATAAATATGCGAACCTACAGCGCAAACTTTTCAGAGCCGCTGTTCAGAGGAGAGCTGCTCTTAAGGGAAACTTGATATTATAGCAGTAGAAACCGGTTTAGATTTATATTTAGTGACTTGCATACTTACTCAGTGATTAGAGTCTTTTCCATTTTCTGGCATGGGTGAAATGGTATGTTAAGACAGGATATAATCCTTTCACACTCTGCAGGCAATGTCACAGTATGATGTTGGCACCGTGTTAGGCTTCCTTAACCCTAGAACATGTTGCGTATTCACTCTTGGCAGTATTTTAGAGGCTACAGGCAGTAACCCAGAAGTAATCTTATTACCTATAACCAACTGTATCTACATGGAATGGGGTGCTGACTACTGAGCGAAACACAGTTACAGTCATTTGAGATTCAATTAAAAACTGTTAGTTCAGTCATTTTTGTGAGTCTGAAGCAGATTTCTTCAGCCTCCTCTTGGAACTGACAGTTTCATTGAGAATTTTCTGAAATAACAAACATAAACTGCTGGTGTTCCTTCAACACAGAAACTGCATTTTCAATGCATTTTTCAACATGTTTTGCAGACAAATGTGAACAATGCTCTTATTTATGTGTAGTGTACGCTGTTCGAAATTCTTACTTCTACCAACTTGGTCAAAAGAAAATTGTGGAGAAAATACACTGCTTACACAAGTATTTCTTTGCTATGAGGTATTTCTGCAAGTTTATCACCCTTCCCTCTTGCAAGGCACGGCTCATCCAGGACCACTCTGTGCGTGCCTGCTAATAACCTGGAGAAAGAAACAGGAATCAACCCTTGTCACCAAAAAATAACTTTCCTCTGCTAAAAAAAAAAATCCCTGGAAAACCAAGAGCTCTTTATCAACAATAGCTGCTGAAGCAAAATTGATAAATTTTCTACAAAAGAGGTGGGGTTTATTCTCTTGCACCATCCCATTCAAATATCTTTATTTATAAGATAGAAAAATAACTGAGAAGCTGGATGTAAATACTGTGGCTGGTGGACTTTGATGCTGTTGAGTACTATTGTACAGCTGCTGGGCAAGACTGATTGCAAGAGACAAACGGTGTGTATATATATCTATACATACATAAACAAATGTATATAAGGGTTATAAGGGTATATAGTGGCAGTAAGGAGCGTGGAACTGCTGAACACTGAAGACTTGCCTGTTACCAGTGAAAGGAACGATGCAGAGAGTCCCTTTTATACCCTTAACTCTGCAGATAAATTGTTTATCATATATCTCCGCTGGCACTAACTCATGTGTATCTGACTGGTACGTGTTTTGTAACCAGTTCTGTGGGAGGCAATGTCAAACATCTTATCACCAGTATTTCAGAGTACTTAGGTGCAGTCATCACTTCTAACCATTTAATCAAAGTCATATTTAAACTATTTTTGCTGCCCAAAACTATCCAAGTCCATTCTTTACTGTTATTTTTAATGAATCAGTAAGTGAAAACTGGTCAAACTTTTACGTTCATTGTGAGTCACCAAGATTTTTAGATACTTGCCAGTGTATTTTGCAAGATTTCTGCTGTTCTAATTAACCACAGAAAACCAAAGTGGAATTGCCCGAGCCATAGGAGAGAATATCAGTGACATATCTGTCAAAGAATGGTAGAAAAAAGACAAAAGACATTTCCAGACTTTTGGCTCTCCTTGGGCTTTTCCGCTGATGTCAATACCAACAAGTGAAAACTGTAAATCACATTACAGCTTTTTGTGTGATCCTCAACCACATTCTTGTGGCCAGCGTGCTGTTCCCCTCAAGAAATAACCATAGTTCAGATTAATTAAAATGGATGATTTAATTTAAAATTATGATTTATTTATGAAAAACACATTCTTTAAAATACCAGTGAGGTTTAAAGGTTGGTTGTTTTGGTTTTTTCCCCCTGCAATATAGCGTGGGTCCTATAGGCTCTATGGTTTTAATATTCTGACAGGCAAGTTTCATGTGTCAGAGTAACGTAAACTTGCTGTTTCCTCGGTGAGATGCTAGGAGGGACATTCTGTTCTTTATACGGCACCCCACAGGCATTCTGCCTGCTAGTGATAGTACACGTGAATAACTGTAGGTGAGATCCATTCCGTTTGCATTGTATTTTCTACATTACATCGATGTGAGAGAGACCACTTGAGTTACAGCTGGGTGAGGAGGTGCTGACTCCGCTTGCAGGTGGTGTGTAGGTACAGGCAGACGTGAGGTTCAAAAGCAGCAGCACAGAAACTTGAAAGACGAATTGGTGAAGCTCGTTTTGCCCCGATGTTTTGCATCATTCTTATGAATACCTTCCTGTTCCTCCTTTGAATCACAAAACTCAATAAAAATCCATTCCCTGCTGGATCTGGGCACAAAGGTATCAATTATTTCCATCAGCAGATGTTTTTCTAGACTGTGTAAGGATGGAGCCAAACAGGCTGCTGTTTAAGGAGCAAGTATATGCTTGTTGTTAGTAAATGGCAGGTCACAAGTGCAGTAACCCTCAGTTCTAGTGCTTGGGGGTTGAATTTCTGGAGTTTGGTGCCTGAATCAGGGCAAGGTGAATAGCAGTTCTTTCTCATACAATTCTGTCAGTCCACTTCAATATTCAGCCATTTGATTCTACCTTCTTTTCTTAACGTACGGTAAGGCCAGATACATTGTCTTTGAGGTTAGAGCAAATACTGGAAGGTCTAGATAGAAACAGGTAAGTTTTATGAGATATATATACGTACCAGTGGCATAATCACAGTGTCCACAGACAAGATAATCTACGTCTTCATAAAATATGAAGCAGTAACTTCAGGACAGTTCATTTCACCGTGAAACCTTGAACATTTTCCCTTTCCACTTCCAAGTTTACTTTGGTTAAGTTTCAACGTTTTGGGTGCGCTAAATATGAGGAAACATGTGTTTCCACTGTTACAGGGGGACCTCGCTGGAGGTTTCAGCTTTGATGAGCAAACACCTTTAGGCTTGTTTGGAAAAGCCTCAGCGGTGACCACAGCGGCCTCACTGGTATTGGCATTTGTCTGCGTGGGATGAGAGCCAGCCTTAATGTGACCAGGATTTATGCAGCATCTTGGTAGGAAGAGGTTCATTTATTTTATCAGAAACCAAGAGCAGCCTGGAAGGGAGGGTGAGAGCCCAAAGCACAACTGGGAAAGCTCAGACATGCTTAAGAACATATTTCTCCCCCCCTCGGAGAGTTCAGTTTTGAATAAAGCGTTCCCTGGGCTCTCACACTTGTTTGCCAGATGTGATTTTCCCGTCTTTTAGAGCGCTAATTGTGTCCCAACTGGTGCATTTTATGGCTTTGCCTATACCTGTAGCAAAACAATTATGAATTCAGCTGTGCCTCTGGAGGGAGAGAAGGGACAGAGAGGTGGGGAGGAGAGCGGTGGCCCCAGGGAAGTGGCAGGACGTATTATGCCTTTACAAACCACCGTGCCTCGTGAGAATTAATACCTGCAAAACACATGTTGTAAACACCCTTCCCAGACTACCAGCACATGTTTCCCTGCTCAAAAGGCCCCTTTTAATACTGCTGGCATTGCTAATCTAAATCTGTTATGGGGAGAAGGATTATTGCCCTATGCTAGTGTGTACAAGTGGGGGGAAGATTCCCTACTAAATCCAGGGCTTAGTGTTTATGCTTATCTGGGAAACTGGCTCATTTTTCTGTTTGGATTTCGCAGATAACAGATAAAATGATGGTTTAGGAAGGTGTGGCTTGCTGCACACGTAGCAAAGGTACGGCTGCAGGTTTTACATCTGAAGCCCGTGCAGGGGGGTGGAAGGAGCTGCCCTTGTCCTGGAGGACTTTCCACCTTTGAGCACGCCTCTCGTCTTCAGCCCAGCTCACGCGGCAGCTCCAGTTGCTGGGCGTCTGCCCCGTATGTTTTACTGCCGCTGATTCTCCCAGCGATAAGTTCATCCCATTGACTGGTTTTGGTTTAAGCTGATAAATACAGACGTGTTGCCGGTGTTCATCAGCTGCTTGTGCTTCTGCCCTGGCTGGTGTGTGGAGACCTGAATCAGGTATCTTCAAAGCCAGGGCTGTGAGCTGCTGCGCATCTAACCAAAGTGCATTGTAGAGATGAGATAACAGAGACAGGGACTTCTAACATGTGTTCTCCACTAGGCTATCATATCTTTTGTCACCAGGGGTGCCCAAAGAGGTCTGGTAATATAATGCTTTACAGAAAAGCTTCCTTTTGTACCGAGAGAAATATTGTAATGAAGATTGCTCGGAAAGCTCACAGGTTGGGTCTGTGTGAGTCTCTGGAGAGCTCTGTCAGCAAGAAAATGTGAAAACTTAATTTACTTTTATTTTTAAGAAACAAGGAAGACCTGAAGCATGAATTCGAGTTGAGTGGTTAGGAATTGTGTGCGTTTGTTTTTAATATCTATCAGAAGAGAAGAGGGATTCTCAGTATCGTGCGTCAGGTGGGATTGCATGGGCTCGGAATTACTCACACAAGCATCAGGTCTATTGAGGAGACAGTTACATGCGCCAAATCCCCAAGCTCACTAAAACCTGACATAGCGCTGGAAAGAGAGTAGAAAAGTTAGTAGAGTTGTAAGGATAGTGATTTAAATGGGAGGGGAAAAATTATCCCTCGAATGCCTCAGCAATATTTTCTGCCTTGAAAAAATCAACAATTTCTACTCCCTCATACTGTCACCTGGATCCTCAGAGGAACGTTTTAATACATTTTTAAAACGAGAAAGCAAGAAACTGCTATGCTCTGTTCTGTGTTGCATTATTAACGAGGAGATGTTGGGTCATTACTAATGCAGTAAAGCACCTGGACCTTTGCACTTTGTTTAAACATGCATATCTTGGAGGGGAGATTACAGGAGGATAAAGTACAATATTTTTCAGACTTAAGTGAGCTCAGGTTGAAAGACTGCATTAAAAAACCAAAAACGTGAAAGCCACTTCTTAGGCTTGCCAAATTGAAGTGTTAATGTTAGATTTGTTAACTTAACCTTGGTTAAACTAAGGTCTCTCTCTCAGTTACTGGAGCGGGGCGGTTGGTCAGGGGAAAGGCGTTAGCTGCGAGGCGTTGGACGCTCTGCAGGCTCCCCGGGCTGAGCCCACGCTCCTGGCTAAAACCTGCATTCAAAACCCTCTGGGTTCTTGGAAGCAGGGTCAGGAGTCGCCCCGGGGCTGCGGTGGCTCCTCCAGCTGCTGTGAGCACAATTCCAGGCAACGCTTGCTGACAGGGACTTATTGGCCACAGCTGCCGCTGGACTCAGCGAGAAGAAATGCAAAATATCTACAAAAAACAGAGGCCAGCCAGCAGAGAACCGTGCAGTCCCAGGCCTGTTGCATTGGCCGCTGCAGCACAAATAGGTCTGTCTCCTTGCTTCTTGGGCTCTGCCTTCGTGCATCCGAAACCCGCTTGCTCTCCCCAGCGAAGTGGGGATATTGTATTGTTTAGGGGTAAAAAAAAAAAAAAGTTTTGCTTTCACAGCTGCTGTATCTGCCCCTCACAGGAGAGCTCAGGGCCTTTACTTGGCATGAAAAGCTGTGTGATCAACAATGTTTTGCTGAAACGTTCGGGTTTCACCTGATACACGTGCGTGCTGTGTGGTGTAATTAGTGCCGCTGTGTCTTACTCCTTCAGCACATCACGCAATGTCCGTCGTCTCGGTGCAACAGCAATTCTGTGCAGAGACGTTCCCAGACAAATGAAAAAAAAAGAGTGTGCTCACCCAGATGGATAAAAAAGCCTCTGGTAATGACAGACAAACTGTGTTACAGGACAGGAATGTCATGCATGATCAGGTATTTCAGCTAGAGCTTTTAGTTTTTTTATTTTCCCTTCAAGTCTTTTGGGAAGGTGGGTTCAGCAGCTGAAGAAAAGAGATGCCATGGTTTCTGACAAGTTAATTAAGCTTTCACTTCTGAGTATTATATGTATAGTGAAGAAAAGAAACTTAATTGTCTTTGCAGTGCCTGACAAAACCCAAGAAAAATGCCTGCATATTTTCTCAGTTTTGTCTCTATTTTTGATACTTATTCAGTGTGAGCATTATACTTTCATGGGTTTAATTAAAAGCCAAGTTTTGGAAGCTTCTCAAATGTTAGTTTTGGTACATAGATGTATGCCTTTAAAGAAATATTTATGTGAAATCTAAAGCCTAAAAGGAACGAGAGAGGCTTTAAAATGCATCAACTGCCTCCCTTTATATCTTTTGTCCAACTACCTCCCACCTCCTGGTATTTAAGATAACTTCTGAAGAGGTGAGAAAGCTGCTTAGTCCACTTCCAGGGATTTATGAACTCTGAGTCCTCCTACAAACACGACAAGCAGCTCGTCCTTTGTTAAGCACAATATTCAACTTCGGATTTCTCTCTGTTTAATTTTTAATCATTCCATGCAGTACGTAAGCAAATTGTAGGTTTCTAAATAGCTTCATAAACAGTTACCGGAGAGTTTTTTTTCTTTTACCTTCAGCCATTTTGTCTTTTGCTGTGAGAGCTGTTAAAATATAGTTGCTATAAACACAAAAGTGGCACAGAGAATGTGAATAAAGAATGATTATTCATTATTTTATGATAATTCAATAATGCAAGAATTGAAATTGTAAGGTAGCTGGTTAAACAGAACTAAAGGGAGCGCTTATTCTCACAAGGTATAATTGAACCGTGGATCTCGGTGCGACAGCGTGACGGTGGAAGTCAGGAGTTGTCTAAAGGGTTAGGCAAAATTGGGGTGACAGAGCTGTGGCTACTAAACACGATGATCTGGGTATAGCTGATTGCTCAGGGGGTCCCTGCAGTGGCTGGAAGGGCACAGGGCCAGGGAGTCTCTGTGCCCTGCGCCTTCCCTGAGCATCCTTATCTCTTACTGTGAGGGGTACGGCACGAGGCTGAACCAAACCTGTGATCATATCTAGTACAGCCGTTTTGGGGTCTTCCAACCTTTGCACCAAAAGTGTGGAAGGATTTTTTGCTGATCTTTTTTTCTGAACTTGGGAAGATGGAGGTGGAGTGCCATGAAATATTTGCAGGTCGTTGCAAGAGAAGGGGATGCCAACGACTGAAGGGTTGGTTAAGGCAGAAAAAAAGAATGACAGTGGGAGCCCAAGTTCAGACAGGTGAGTTGCGTAGGTCTCTAGTAGCATGCCATTATTTAATTGATGGCCTCTACTTAGTTCTTGTCACAGGGCATTTTCCATGAATGTAATGTTAAAGGGGAGCCAGGAAATATATACGTGTGTGTATATATTTATATATGAAGAGAGCATTTTATGAATCGGGACTGCCTGTAGGTGTTTGCTCAAGAAGGGGAAAGGCAGTAAGCTGTTGCTTCCCCATGCAGAAGCAGGACTTTTTCCTAATTGCTAGTGAGATCTCCCTTATGTAAAAAGTACTCATGCTGCTCTGCACTTGGACAGTTTTTCCTGGAAACCCCTGCTGGAGCTGGTGCATTAAAGAGTATTTCAATCTCTGTCTCAAAATTTACTGGAAATCCAGTTATCAGCCTAGGAGAGAGATAGAAATCTAGGACATTATGAGCAGAAGTTTGGCTGAGCACTGAAGTATCCGAGGCTTCTTTAAAGGAGTATGTGTGTGTGTCAGCAGAGATGCTTGAGGCAGGAGGAAGAGTTGACTATTTATTTATTTAATTACTCAGCTTTGCCAAGGCCTAGAAATCAGATAGATTTTTAAACTGAATCCTAGAAGAAGCTTTCCCCCCACCCACCCCCTCTCTCTTCCCCTCTCCTCTCTCTTCCCCCCCACCCTCAAATGGCTCGAATAAAATATTTATTAAGCAGACTGCCTGGGCAACACACAAGGTCTTGCTTTTCTTTCTTGCAATCTTCTGTTTCAAGCACCACCTAATGGCTTCGGTGCAAAATGCAGAGCGCGCATCGCCGTGCAGCAGCTGCCAGTTGTTCGGCTGCGGATCGCTCCGAGCAGAAGAAAGCTGCAGAACTTAATAGATCAAATACCAGTCCAAAAATGTTATAGCTGGAGGGAGTTGGCCTTCGTTTTTATAGCATAATACAGCCCCAAATGCCCAGGATATTATGATTTCACCGTGTAAATGCATTATACTACAAAGTAACCATTCATAGCAGCAGACAGAGTGCTTGGCTCGTTATGATTTGCCTAATAGAAATGGGGAAGCTTTAACTGTTTAAAACTTCTATATAACATTTGGAGGGGAGCACTGTGCTTCTTATTTCTCTCCTTATTTTAACGTATTTAGCGAGAGGGAGCACAAAGCAGAAGCCTTGCTCAGCTTGGCTTCCCTGCCACTTGAATGAGATTTTTGCATCATTAAAGCATATCAGATGTGCTACTCCCATGCTACAGGCACAGCTACAGATAATTTGATAAGGCAAACATGCATAACATAGACTTGTATCAATAATTAATTTCTTTTAATACTGACATTCTGGGGAGCCTGGGAATCTGGCTTTCCCAATAGCCCATCTGAGTGGCTGTCTAGGAGCCAAGGTTTCTAGTAAAACAAGTAGGCAAATGACCTGACAGGAACAAGTCCTATCAGATTGATATGTTCCCCAAACAATTGTGATTTCAGCACGTCAGCGTTTTTGAACAAAGCAGAATTTCATCAGAAACTCCTGGAACAGCTTTAGTTTTGACCTCAGTAATCATTCATCACGGTTAGAAAACGCCATTTCTTTACTCTCCTGTCACTTTTCCGTCCTTTCCTCTCCCCCTCTGTTACCTTTTTCTTGTTTCATTTATGTTTTTGAGCACACTGTGGCTGCTGCCAGATCTCATAATGTTGTTTGGAGCCTCGTCATAGATGGTATTCTTCCCAAAGCCGCAGCCCTGGGAGTGCATCAGGCTCTTAGTCTGAACCGAAGCGAGAAACGACGCTTCCAGTCCTCGCCAGTTTGAAAGTGAATCTGAGAATATAAAAACCAAGCAATAAAAAAGTGTTCTTTTCAAGCTGCCTCCTAATTTTGGCGTTAGAGGAAGAGCTAGCTCTGCTTTCTAAATGTCTGGGGCTGGCACGGAGACCTGTGTTCTGATCTTTGGTTTTTTTTATATTGCCTAAAAACTCTTAACGTTTAAGTGAAGGAGGTGTAGGTGTCAGAAAGCTGTTATGTGACACAGAAGAATTAGCCTGGAACATCTCAAGAGAATCACAGGTCAGAAACGGCAGGGCTTGAAGAGCTCTTTGCTTTCTCTCTCTGCCTCCTCTTGCTCATGTCTAAATGCACTCAATTTCTAACTCTTGAAATCAGAAATTAAAGATCAATAGCGCTGCAGTTATGTGCCGTCTCTGAAACCAGCATATGTTTCCAGTTGTGTTTCATTAAGAAGGGTATTTTAGTCTCAAATTAACCTTTGTTCTACACAATGCTGCTGTTGTGCAACCTTTATTGCTATGAATCAGAGATGCTGGACTATGAACTTGAAATTATATGTATTTTTTTTAAAAAAAAAAAAGCTAAGTAATTAATTCCACATGACAGTAAGTTTCCTGAAGATGTAGGGTCTGGGGGACAGTGTGTCCATCTCCCACTTCTTCTTGCGATTCCCAACATGAGTTATAGGCCATCTGAGAGGCAGAAGAAAGCGGGGATTTTAAAAGGCAATTTACATTTTTTTTTTTTTTTTTCCTAATCCAGCAACACACTCACATTACCTGCACACAGTCTGGGCGTAGCACCTGTTTGGGTATCCTCACAAGGGAAGGCCAGAATTACACACCTTCTTTTTTGCTGTCTTCTGCTCAAAAGTTTTATAAGTTGTTGCTGGAGTGGCACAAATCCAACAAACCGTCTGGTCCGTAGCCTGCTCCTTGGCTTCTCAAATAGGAGCCTTATCCAGGGATATGAGGGGATTAAATGATTTAATTGTTTTATATAATGTGTGCTGCAGCTCTGGCTGAATTTTAAAATGGAGGCTGCTTCCATTCCAATTTGGAGAGCAACTGCTCTCCTTGCGATGTGTTAGTCGTGGCATCGGCTGCATTGGACCCCAGCGGGTACCAGAGCCCTCTCCCTGCCTGCTGGGGAAATACCTGTGGCACCTCTGGATGCGCTCAGGTGCATTCTGCTCCGTGCCTGGAGGGGACTTTCAGGCCAAACAGGATGATGTTTTGTGAGATTGATGTCCTTTCAGCAAAAGTGGCTGGTAGAGAGGGGTTGGTCTGGGTTACAGCTAGGATTCAGGCAGTGATCCTGTCCCAAAGTCACGGTCAGGTGCTAAAACCCTTCTGTGGGATGCAGTCCATGCAAACTAACCAAAAGCCAGAAAACTGCCAATGTAGGGTTTCGAAGTTATCTACTTTTTTTAAAGTAACATTTTCATTTGTAAAAGCTTCTAAGCATGCACATTTTTAAAAGGTATACAAACCCAAAATGCTGAGGTTGCAAATGCAGGAACCATGGAGTTTTCCAGAAGAAAAGTACATTTTTCAGGTTATCATTTTCCACGTGTACTTGTAAGAAATAGCACTACCTTGTAATTACAAATGAGTTTTAGAATCAATGCAGTGGAAATTATTTTTTCCAGTGCAGTTGAAAACTGCAGACTTCACCCTAAAGAAGTTGTGTTCAAGGAGGATGGAGTTACCTGAGCTGGGACATTCATTCCTGTGGTTTTCTCAGAGACTTTAATACTCTGTATTTAGTCTCTATGGCAGTAACCTATTTTTAAGAGGTTATGTACTCATTAAGATAAGATGGAGGAAAAGATGGAACGCATTGTTAAGGAATATTATCCATAAACTAATTTAGAGCTCAGTCACATGAAAGCCAAGCCCAGCTTTGCTCACACAGTACACGATAATGATATGTTTCAGGATTGCAGCTGAGAACAAATTTGACAGATCTGTGCACTGTGCAATCACATTTGCTAATGTTAGTTTTAAAACAGTAAAAATCAATCCCGGTTGAAAATATTTTCTTGGGAAAGCTGAGAACCTATCTTAGTATTGCCTGGTGATAGATACGGGCACCCATGCAGTAGGAGCACGCTGCATTGCCCTTGCAAGGATGTCGCTGCTGGTGGCTCCCATGCCGTGTGCTCAAGCAGAGCTGCTGGGGACACGGGTGCACGATGGGTGACTGCGGTGATCGTTCGTGAGGCACATCTCCAGACACCTGCTCCTGGTCTGTCCTGGATGCTCTCAGCACAGGCCCTTTGAGTGACCAACTCAGGCTGCCAAATGAGAGTAGCAACATGGAGCATCCATGATGTCAGTTTGGACATCATACAGAAGCCACCCTGCAGCTCTTTCTCAGCTGTACCTTGCCTGGTATTTCACTTCCAGATAGAGGTGGTGGTATTACTGAGGTTTAAGGTGTTATTTGGCCATACCTGGCCTTGGACAGGCGAAATAGCCGCTCTTCCCCATGCTGCTGTATCTCGCTGAAGGTGCCCACCCTGGATCCCACTCCCTCTCCCATGGATGATAAGGTGTGTCTGGCAAAACACTCCCTCGGAGGGCTTTTGGATTTTGGAACATGCTCCCTCCAAGTCTGAATTTGATAATGTCTAGATATGCTGCAAGACATCTGTTTGAAGGGGTTTTTGGAGAGGACTGTGAGATTACTTCCCATAGCGATGAATGAATAGAAAGAAGCTTCCATAGGTGTTTTGCTGGCTCAGTTCCTGCTGGAACAATCGTTCCAGTGCTTCTGGGATTTCATTATATTGTGTAATCAGCGAAGGTGTCAGGAAAATTTGAGCCTGGGATAAGCATGATTTTATCACTTTAGATCTTAATAAATACATGTTCTGAGGTCTAAGCTTTGCAAGTGGCTTAGACGTGTGGGTCGCAGGCATAGAAGAGACCAGCATTCGCTTTGGGGGGTAGCAGCCCATGTATGTGCTGTTACTCTGAGGCAAAAGCAAAATAATTCAAATGAGGGAGCTGAGCGATCTCTCCGTACTTTATAATCATCACACATTAAGAATTCACACACTGACAGCTAAAACAGCTCAGCCAAATTGGGACAGCTGGTTATGTGTCCAACCCCTGTGATCCTTCCTCCTGTCTCTAGTTCACTTCTTAAAATACAGGTTTACGTAACAGGTCACATTTTTCAAAAGTTCCTAAATCTTTCTAACTTATTGGAGAGTTTTCTAAATTTTCAAAATATCTACAGATAAATTATGCAGATAGCACGGTGAAGAGATTCATCCCAGCTCACACATTTATGTCCTACTCCTGCTGTCGTACCAGGGGAAGTTTATGCACATGAGCAGCCTCAGTGAATCATTGTGGTGGTTATTGCAGAACTGGGCCTCGGAGTTAATCAAGTTGTGAAAACATAATTTCTTTCCTGTTCGAAATATAGGAAACAAAATTCTCATCTTATGCTTTTCTATTTTGCTTCCAGTGTTTCAATTTTCTTTTATTCAAGTGAATTAATTTTGCTAGCTAAATGCAACACCTCCTCTGGAATGCCAAGCAGAGGGGAATACTGCAGCGTGTTTTAATCTCGAAAACAAAATAATTGCTTTAAAAATAGCCTTATATTTCTTCATTTTATGACGTGCTCTCTTTAGACTTGATAATCATCCTTTCTTGTACTTAAGATACCTTCCCTCCCCACACCCACTCTCTCCTATCACCCTGAAATTCTGGAGGAATGGTGGAAGATGTACCTGGCAGCCTTATTCCCAACACCAGCAGAGGAGATGGAGGCAGCCAGCCCTCGAAAGGGTTTCGGGGGAGAGGTTTTGAACATTTTTAAATGAGATTTTAATGTGTTTCAGAAGCCTTTTGCTCTCTGCTGCAGCCACATTTGGGTGCTCTGGTCTCTGGTGACCACAGAAGTTTGCAGCTCCTGGAGCAAGCGGTGGGGAAGGACCGGCGGATAGCATCAACCGCCTGCGGTTTTACTGCGGGTGCTTTAGAAAAGGGCATTTTGGTTTAAAAAACCCCAAACACTGATGATATTCTCTTCGGGTGCGGAGGTGTGGGGAGCTGGGAATTAAAGCAACATGAGACACTCCGAAGGATGCGAGCAAATAATAAAAATGAATTGTTGTGGCTTCAGCCAAACTGAGAGTTTAGAGCTAAATTGGCTTTCTGAAACATACCTCAGTAATGACAAACGGTAAAAGCAGGTGGAAACAAATCTATCCAGCTGCTGCAGCCGAGGGGAAGTTGGAAGTAGTCTGAATCCAGCAGGTTTCTACATGTTACATGAAAAGTGGTTGCTTGTCCAGATTGCAGTGTTGAAATGCCCATATTTTCTTAATGCTTTTTTAATGAAAAATCAGATCTGGGAGAACTTTCTCATTCCTTCTGTTTTTAGACTGGCTTTCAAATACTTCTTGGTTGTCTGAGAGCTCACTGTAATGCTGGGCAATTCAGAAATAAGTGAGGCCCGCTTAGAAAATCTGTTTCAGGAAGGTAAAGGCTTTTGTCTCGATGTGAATGACTTTTGCAAAAGGAGTTCATTCTTTACATTCTGTTCTTTGATGTGGCTCTGCCAAGTTATGAGTAAACAAAACACTTAATGCACATTTCTGTGTATGATTTGCTGAGGCTGACGTACAAAGTTTGAAGGGAAAGCTGAAGCTTTTCGGGTGAATCAAAAACAAGCCTTAAAAGTGGTGAATACTTGCTGAAATCCTGTGAAAGAGCAGATTGTGCAACAGTTCTCAAAAAAGATGAAAAGGGAGGGGGATAAGTAATGCTTCTGTGTATTTGCTGTCTTAAGAAATAGGCTGGGAATGAACTGTTCTCTAGTTCCGTCCGCAGTCTCTTGTCAAGCAAATGCTTATCGTGTATATTTTCAGCCCACTTTCAAGGAAAATTTTTCCATCCTCGTCAACAGCATCAAAATCCAAGAAAAGAAGGGTGGGGAAGGTGCTGTGAAGTGTGATTCTTGTCCTTTCAAAATAATAGGGAAAATTGAGAATATGTTAGGTTAGTTATTAACTTTTTCAATTTTTATGTGATTTCTGGCCTGGTTTTCCTTCTGGCACAGAGAGCAGGGCATAGGGGGAAACATTTCCTCGTGTTTTCCCCCGGCACCTCCCGCTGCGCCTAGGCAGCGGCAGGCTCCAAGGAGGCAGGTCGCTTTTCTCTCTCCAGCGAAGCAAGCTCCAGCAAATCATGGCTCCCAATGTGCGTTTGGTGATGTGATTCGTGCTCAGGTATTAGAGAGTAATTTGCTTTCTCTCTCAAAAATCAGAGACGTCAAAAAAGAAAGTGTTATTTTGGCAGTCCAGGTAATTTT
Source organism: Ibycter americanus (assembly GCA_035590275.1). Classification (NCBI taxonomy): domain Eukaryota; kingdom Metazoa; phylum Chordata; class Aves; order Falconiformes; family Falconidae; genus Ibycter; species Ibycter americanus. The sequence goes on along the minus strand of JAVJGI010000064.1, from coordinate 40,527,006 downwards.
CCTTCCTCTCCATTTCTTACCTCCGGCAATAACCTGAAGTCTTCCCGTGAAAATATTTTGTGGATGATTCTAACTGTTGAAGAGGTTACAGAAGCTCCCAGAATCTGAACTTTTTTCGAGGGGATGGTGTCTGTCCTGCAAAGAACATATAAATAATATAAATAAATAAAAAATATAAATAATAGTTTGTTCTTCATATAAGGAGTCTGAATTTTTCAAGGAAAAAGCCTACTTTTTTTGCTAGGCGGAACAGTGGAAGCTGTTGGGTTGCGAATGCTTTAGAAGTGTGGCCCCAAGGTCTAGTGATCAAAGAGAGCTTTAAAGGTATGAGACATTTCTCACATTAAGAATCTGTACAGGGAGACCAGATAAAATCACAATCAGCCTTTGCTAAAATGCCAGTAACGTGTTTTTCTGGCGTAATAAATACACGTTAGCTATATACACCACTACAGGCTGGAGATTTTTGCACAGTAATTCCTGAGTATGAATATCTAAAGCAAAATAGCACAGGTAGTGGGGCACTGGATAATGACTTGATCGCTTGTGTGTAGGTTACTAGAGAGTTACCATTTTACTAAGTTCAGAGGAGAGTAGCTGAGGTGTAAACCAGGGAAACTGCTCTTAGAGTTGTGTTGAAAAAAGAGGCTCATGGGCTTTTATGGTTCAGACTATACGGACAAGCACCTAGTAAAACAGATGCAAAGAGTTTGGCTAACCCCAATAACTGTGGCGCAGAGCCTGGTCAGAAATCTCAGATACTTCTTGGAGCAGCACTGGAAAAAGAACCATAAGAAGTAACACTGAGTTTTCTCTCACCTTCTTTGGAGATTAGCCACACATATATGTTCCTGTTGTTTGGTTTGGTTTTTTCCCCCAGGTTCCTCTACTTTATTTTAAGTGCACAAGGTTACAGAAAGGAGAGCCTCTGTGTTCAGCGATGGAACCGTGCAGGTTCAAACCTTTGGCAAAACGTCGTAAAATTTGGCTTTCTAAAGCAAGTTTGATGCGGTCCTACTGAAGTACTCACATTTGTACTTTGTGATAATTCAAGGTGTTAATTCAAGACGTGACCTTTCCCAGAGCGCCGACCCTGCAGGTGCAGAGATCGCACCTGCCAGCAGGATGGAGGCAGCAAGAGAAGCACACACACACCCAACAGGCAAAAACTCAGGGTTGAACTGCACTAAAAAACACCCAGACAGCCCAGGTCACCATGATGTCATCTTACTGGCTCTACAGGAATTTCTTCGCCATATAGGTGTGACCTCAAGGTACAAAGAACTACTTCATTTTAGCGGTGCCCTGCTTTCGCGCCATGCTTGAATCTGGTCATAGATCCTAGTCAAGCATTGCAGTGACGACGGCACAGGGGTCAGAGGGGGAAAAATTATAACGAATCAACTAAAATTTATTTCCGAGCTTTTTTGGACGGGCCTTCTATGTCATCAAGCTTTGGATGGCATCAGGCCAGCTTGGCACTTAGTGCCCTGGCTGGACATCACCACAGGTCGCACAGAGGCTTTTTTTCTTTTCTAAGGAATGCTTCCTTCTCTCTAAGTGGTCTAAAAATATGCAGATTACCACTATCAAGGCACAATCATTTCAACTATTTATGAAGGGTGGGCACTTGCAGCGAAACCCAAGCTATTCTGAACAGGGGAAAAAACCTAGGCCACATCTATGGAATAGTGCGCATTGTGCATCTGAAATATTGTAGAGAAAGGCAAAGTTTTTCCAGAATAAATGCTGTTCAGCGTCAGCTGAACATAAGCAGAGCTGAGGGAACTGAGCGGAGCAATTACAGCACTTGCAGAGTCAGAAAAGTAAATAGCAGGCTCTTAGGAGAGCAGCCACTGTGATCCTAGGAGATCTCGGAGAAAGAGCTACGAAACGACGACAACAACAACAAAAAAGCAAACAAACAAAAAAAAAAAAGCAAGAGGAGAGTTCAACGTCAAACTGGCAGACTCTACAGTGTCATCTGTAAAATGATATCATCTGCCAGAAAGCCTGCTGCCAATTCATACATTTTTCTGCATTCACAAGTTACAAGTGCGCAGCTGTGAGGCTATTGAATTTCATGACTGTACATTTGCAGCTTGTGAATTTGTCAGTAGGCATTTCCATCTTGATAATATTTGTTGAGAGCTGTGCAGTATGTATTGCCTTTATATTAGATATGCTTAGTACAGTCTGCAAATGCTAATCTGAGAATCTCTGCTGGACCATAGTAAAAGTATTTAAGAGCCACTATTTTCCTACTGGTTTGCATTTATATTTCTTGATTTTTCAGAGCTATTAATGATAACTGGAACCTCATTGTGAAAAGCAGCTGAATATATATATATATATTCTGAAATAGGGGAACATCATCCACTCGCATTATCATTAATTTCTATTCTTTGCTTTTCTGTGTTTAGCTCTAAGGAAACCTCATTCCCCAGCATGCAATACCTGAATGCCAGAATCTTGTTGGGTGATTAGAAAAATGATTTTCTTAAAAAAATTAAACATGTTAAAAATACAACAGCAGTGATTTTTCATGTACATTAATCTGTTTGCAAATTAAATTTTTTTTTTAAAAGACCTGTGAAAAATAAGGAAGCATTCCTTTGGTAAATGGAGGAAGCAAAAATGTCTGTTTAAAGTAGTTTGCTGAACATCACATAGGAAATCTCATTTTTAGCAATGGTCTATAAACGTGTCTCTCTTAAACTGAGTATTCTAGAAATTTCAGGCGAAATTGTGCCTTAAAGGCACAGTGCTGAAGTAAAGGGATATCTGTGTGGAAGGAGAGGAGACCTAAGAAAAAACAGTCTTTTTCATTTGGAGTTCACTTTGTAATATCTGGGCAGCACATTTCGCAGTGGGAACTCTGCCAAAAGCCTGGCTGTGTAGTAAATAAACATTTCGGGGAAAAGCTGGCTCAAAGAAGATGACTAGCCAAGTAGGATCTTGAGTGTCTATTTATTAATTTGTTTATTTGCTTTAATTCTGTCCTTGTATATGATACCGATATGTGTATGGTTAGCAAATGACAGGTTCATCCACCAGAATCAAAATATAATTAAACAATAGCCTGTTAGGGCTGCAAATGCCAACTCTTCTTGCTCTAAAACGTGGTCTGAAGAAGCCCCCATCTCCCCGAGAGGGAGCAGCAAACCCCGTGGCGTTGCTGTCTGCTCCTGGCAACCAGCCTTCCCCCACGCCGTGCCCAGGGACATCTGCTTCATGAGTGGCCTTCTCACACGCAGAGGGGCAATTTGTGACTTTTTTACATTAAGGTGATCACGAAACGCATCTCGTGAGAGGGCAGACACCAGTATGAAGTGTGCTCCGCGGATGTTTGGGATCTCAGTGCCTTGAATGGTGACACGCCATCGGGAGGAGGTCACCACCTCCTCTGGCTTGCCCTCTGGGCCGAACTCAGAGCAGTGGGTGCAGTACTCTGTCTGACCAAACCGTGCCTTATGGCCATAGATCCCACCTGGGAAAGCCCCTCGTGCCGTAGCTGTTGTAATTTGATTGCTTTCTTCATCACATCCTTGGTGCTGGTACATGTGAAGTTTCTTTTAGGGTTGTCCTGAAGGATCCTTCAGCCCAGCACACAGTTACTGGAGCACACGCTAAAGACGAAACGAGTTTTGATTTGGGTTTTCCCAGTCTGTCACAATCCATGGCTGCTGGAGCAGTGAGCTGTTTCAAAGGCGGCTCTCGCTGGGATTATTTATCCCTTGACGATGTGTCTGCAGTGCCTGGGGAATAACAGAGCTTGCTGAGACTGGGATATGTTTGCCACAGAAAGCCCAGGTGCATCTTCTTTCTTTCTGTGGAATTGAATCTTATTTCAGTTTCCTCACCAGCTTAGGGGAAGATAATACTAAAAATCTTTTGCTGGCCATAAGTAAATAAACAAACAGGCGCCCGAGTTCAAGTATGTGTGGCATCTTGCTTTTCCTTCACAAGCAGTGTAAACAAACAAAGCAGTCTTTTTTACACTACTTCTGCAAAACATTGCCAATTGATAATGTAGTAGTAATATTAACACATGCCTGTTCAAAAATGTGACACATACTTTTGGGTCTTTGAGATTAGTTCCTCTGAAGTGCTTTTTCTTCGGCTGCCTGACAAGGCTTTTGGCTCCACTTCAGTCTGGTAAGAAGACAGCTGCTCAAATTCTGACACAAATGAAGAAAATTGATGGTATGCCATCTCCAAAATTCCCTTTTTCCTGGCAGGCACTACTAGACTGAATGTTAGGAGTCATTCAAAGTTTCGGGCTTTTTTTCCAAACGTTAGCTGGGGGAGGATTTGGGGTTTGCTTAGTTGGCTGGGCTGCTTCTAATAACGTTTGACACTTGCATAGAGTCTGCATCTCTTGGAACATAAACAAGTATCATAGCATTAATACTTAACACTGCTTAGCCAGCTTGCTCGTTTAGCTGCTGTTGTATACTGAATTATCATTAGCATGGCTTTGCATAACGTCTTAGCAACGTATTTCTCTCTCTTTGTCATGGAAATGCAGGAGACACAAACTCCAGTGCAGGTCCCCGTAAGGATGGATCTTCTTGGGGTGTTTCTGTACCTCTGGGTCCTCCTGGGGTATTTCTTTAAGGAAGGTAAAGATGCGTATGGGTGACCAAGAGGAATAATATCTAGTAGCTAGCGAGTTTTGTTTGCCCGCCACGATATTCCCCTGAACTCTCTGATCCTCCCTCTAGTGCGTGAGCCTGGAAGTGCTCTCAGGATTGTGAAGACCACTCATTACAGGGTACGTGTATTTATTGTTTTAGCTGGGTACAAAGGCAAGTCGTTTCATTGTGCTTTGCTGCCATGATTTTCCTGCTCCTCAAGATAACGTGAACTATATTTTCCATGTTGTTCCTCTTGGACGATGTCCTGAGTCAAATTTTTCATCTGCAAAAGACCTCAGTTGTTTGGGACTGTGTAAAGTATATCTTCACACCTGTCTGTCTAAAAAGTAGTGAATTTCTTGTGTGGCTATCCCATTGCTTTAGAAATAAAACTCTAGTCTAGTCTCGTTTTAGGCTACTTCATTTCATGATTGTCAGTATTGTTGCGAAAGGTTTGATTTTGATACACAGTTTGCTATTCATTTTTAAACCTCCGTGGCAAAGAATCTATGTAAAGCTCTGAATAATGAACATGACATATGCTGCCTGTCTTGCAGAAGGAATTGAAGAACCTGACAACAGTTTGCATTTTTGGAGCTGGAGAATAGAGACAGTAAACTTTAGTCAGGAGTTTTTGGGACTCGGAGGTCAAACCAAGAAGAGTTCAGAGCTGCTCTAGCAGAGACAGTAATTAGACAGAGCTCAAAGGATGTGTTCAGAGCTGGCCTGAAATTAAATATAATCTAGTTAGTGTTACTCTTACTTCATAAAGACACCTTTTTTCTTGGGATGGTAGAACTTGCGTCCATCAGCTAACAGCAGAATCCCTTATCTAAAGCATTTAACCTTCAGCAAGCTTAGAGGAACAGGCAGCAGGATCTCATAGTTTTATATGTAAGGAAATGCTAATAAAGGTGGTGCTATTAACTTTGTCACGGCAATAAATAACAGCTATGTGCACAGCTCAACTCAATTTTCTTTGTTAGATGTGGAATTAATAACTACTATCAATTTTTATTACTCTCCACTGTTGTTCCTTCGCAGTACCTGGAAGCTTGCACGAGATGGGTGATGCCTTTGCAGTAGCTATTGTGCACATAGGTGAAAGTAGGACACACACTGGTAAAAATGCTTTGGTTCTTTAAAGTAGATAACAAAGCTATACCCAAATATATTGAAGCTTGAGTGCTATTGAGTATTTTGTGAAGGTAGCAAAAAGCAGTCTGATGAGCAGCTCTGAGAGAAGAAGATTAAACACTTGCTTGAGGGGAAGAACAAGTTAAAGTGGTGTTTTGTTAAAATAATAATAAAAATGATAATTTTCAAGAATCAAATACTGACACACAAACACAGACACACACCCCCAATCCGATTTTGACTTCAGTTCTTCATTGTGAACTAGTTGTGGACTCAAATCAAAAATGCCGTTTCTCTGAACAATATGTGGATGGAAACTCTTCAGTCAGCTCATTTCACAGCCGTTTGGAGGAGGCTGCTCCACATGCAAGAGGCCGGTGAGCGGTGGGTGGCAGCTGCAATGCTTTTGGGGCTGCGAGGTTATTGCTGTCCCTTCCCAAAGGCAGCGAGCGCCCTGCCAGCGCGCGGTGTCAGCTTTGTGTCCATTAACGACCGAAATCGGATATACTCAATCCGTATTAACTGGTAGCCAGTTTTGACGTTTTCATCTCAAACAAGTCCTTTTATTTGTTTGGGGTTTTTTTGTTTTTGTTTTTGTTTGTTTGTTTGAAGAGACTAGGAGAATCTGGGTTTTGTCCAGCTGAGCTTTCCCAGAGCGGTGGTTTTGCCTTGGACCTCGCGCAGGTGGGGCGCACGGGACACGTGCGGCGGAGTTTACCTTTTTAAAAAATGCAGCTAGCTCCTTTGTCTCTTAGGCAACTGCAAAAATAACTCCATCAAGAATAAACCTGCAAACAAGGGCGAAAAAGCAGAACTGTGTGAAGACATGAAATATACTGGTTTAAATAGTCCTGCAAAGCTCATTCCTCCCCCTGTACCCTTCCAAGGCTGTAATGATGTGCTCTGATTCTTAAGCACAAATCCTGACTTGCATAAATTCAGAGATTTCATCTGTATAATCTGCAAATTGCTAAGATAGTAATACCTGGATATTTTATGGCACATCCTTAAGTCAATAGGCAAAAGGTTTCTGAATAAAAGCCTTAAAATTACCTTATGAATTATTAACTATTCCCTGTATTACCTTTGAATTATAAAGGCATAGAAAAATAGGAAGGAGAATTGAAAAGCATCAATCTCAGGTTCTTCAAAAGTGTAATACTAATCATTTCAGCAGTGTACAAATCTTTTATTAAAGATAAAGAGGAAGCTATACTTTTTTATTAACTTGAGGAGATGTTCAATCCACATGATTAAAAATCTCATTACTGACTCAAGTCAGGGAAGTGATTTATTACTGAAACAAAATAGAAGGTGTTTTGCTGCCCATAGCTGTATTTATCGTGAAGAAAACTCTCCTTTTGTATCTACTTTTGTGTGTTAGGTATTTCTGAGGGTGGATTCGATTTTTCTGGGAACGATGGGTCTTCACTGCAGTCTGCAGCTCAAGTACTGCTACCTTAAGAGAGAAAACCTGAATGAAAATTATAGGTACCAAGGGATACATTTTTGCTCTGGTAAATTTCAATGAAGCAGATGCTGTTGTCTGATTAGGTAATAGGATGTACAAAAATTCAGGATTTTATACATAGGGACAAGATATTCAAGTGTAGCTAATACTGCAAAGCAATCATTGATATTTTCGGGATTCTTCATGTATCACGTATACTAATATTTATCGATCAGTATAACATAGATGTACTGTTCAAAAAGAGCCCTTGAAGTGGAGTTTCAGTTTACAACAATAAAAAATGATGAACTCAATGACATTATTTCCAGAAATACTATCCTACTTAGAGAAATATATCTAAGAATACATGTAGTATTTTTGTCCTTACTAGACCTGAAGCAGGTCAAATATTTTGTCTTTTTTAGGCAGCTCTATGGGTGCCTTGTACTTGAAAACGGTAAATGTCTTAAATATTGAATTATGCCCAGCATAAGTTCCAGCGCTATTTATATTACAGCCTACAATGTAAAATGGAGATAATACCGAATTTATTTACGTCACAGCAGCTGTGGAAAAACTGGGTTATGCACACTTGCATATAAAGACAAGACATTAAATGGTGCCATCAATTCCTGCAAGCCAGCAGAAATAGCTTTTCTCTCCCTGATAACCATGCCTGGATGGCTCCCAAGGCTGGGTGCTAGTTTTGCACATCCCACAGGAAGTTTGGATTCTCTCCTGCATCGTGGGTGGAAAATGCCTGGTATTATCATGACAGGTGCAATAGGTACTGAAACGTAAACCTTTCACTGATCCTGGGTAACATATTGCCATCCTGGGCTTTGCTCCAGAGGAGTGTTTTGGGAGAAATTACGTATCTGGAGGTAAAGAAACATTTCTGGAAATAGGTTGCTTCAAAAATTTGGCAGCTCTTCAGATGTTAAAAATGTTAGAAGTAGTCAAGGCAGAGATCGAATAGTGGGTGGAGGGAGGCAAAGAAAGCAGTTAAAGGTGCATAATGTATTGTAAAACTGTGGGAGAGATCTGTTGCACAAACATCATGGTCATTTAGGGAGGGATTCATGTGGCAGTTTGCAAAACTGTGAGAAATGATTTTGTGGGGCACCTTTACTCATCTCACTTGTTCTCAGTCCGCCGTTGTATTTCCATCTGGCTTTGGCGTTTGATGCGCTAAGCAACTTCACCTTCCACTCACCAGCTGCAGAACTTCAAATATTAAAAAATAACCAAGCTGTCAGAGTATTTCCAGTTTCTCAACTTAAAGCTATGTCTTGGCGATCTCAGGAGAGACCCAATGTAAAACGTTGTGCCATGGGAGTTGCAGAAATGCTGAGGGACCTGAGGGGCCTCTTTGCAGAGGCTAGGATGGAAAATCTGCTTTCTAGCAAGAAGGAGAGCATCTTCAGCTTCCAGTAAGACCTGGCAAGTCCGGCAAGATGTCAGCAGGCATAGCACTCTCCACATGTCCCATAGACTTTAGGTAGTTTGCAGGGCAGGAGTAAATATGCTGTATAAATTTGCAGGGCAAGCCTAAAGTATACTCCGTAAATGTGTCTTCAGTTTGAGAAGCTTCAGTGTATCAGGAAGCAAGGAAATATAGGTGGGGGTCATACTTCTGTTTGTGTTTGGCCTGTGCTAATTAAGCTACGTGACTTTATGAGGAATGGCAGAATGTGAAAAATGCCACCAAAATGTCTTTTTAAAATATCACTGGAATCTCTCTCCAAAGTGGTTTTTGTTGTCATAGTTTTGGCAGTTGAGGGAGGATCCTCAAGAGAACAAGAACTTGTTTTCTCTGGAAAATATGCTTTTCTTTCTTTTTTTCTCCTATATTTGCACATAAGTGTTGTTATGTTTTCATTTCCATCTGGAAGGTACAATCTTCATCTGAAATCTTTCTGTCATAGCTTTATGAAATAGAATCAAAGTAGGTGATAATGAACACATTAAACATCTGATGATGATTAACAAGATACTTTTAAGATCTTGCTTTATCCCATGGAGGAATACGTGCGTGTAAATCCATTACATGCCAATGTCTGCTCAGCCTGAATCCTTCCAGGATTTTTCCTGCTTTCAAGGGGGGGGGTTACATGAGTGTTTTAGATTGGGTTGGGAGTGACTGCTGTCCGCATTTCTGCGCTTAGGGTTGCACCCTGGAGACCCTTGGCACCAATTCTGTTGCTCTGTTGAGAGGGTCCTGTTGGCTGGCAGTGCTCACTAGTGTACACGTAGCTTAGATTGTTCCTTGCATCAAGCTCTGTGAATGACAAAGCATCAATTAGGCAAGATGAATTTTAAAAAGATATGCTAGTGTATGTGCTAAATGGGATAACCGCTCGTTTCTGAGCTTATGTGAATTTTGTTTTTCAGATATTTACCTTCAGGAATATGCTTGGCAACTAAGAAGTATTTGCCCCAAATACTGCATTCTGGATTTCATCTGCCAGACTCTGGTTTTTCTCTTCATAAATCTTTGGTAAGTTTGTATTTGTGATTTGGCTTGAGTTTAACTTTATTTTAACTGTATTTTGTTCTAACTGTAGTGTAATTGGTTGTAAATATTATTGAAAAAACTGATTTTGAACATCTGAGAAAAAGACAACAGCTTGAAAAAGGAATGGAAAAATCACAAGAGATCAATACGCACCCAAATAGTCTGTCTAACAACTAGCAAAATTATAAGTTTGGATTACAATCTAATTTACAGCTTATATATATTGTAACTTTTCTGCATTTCTTGTACTGTAGAATACCAAGTCAATGTCAATGATTTGACATTGCTTTCAAAAAGTACAATTATAGTATATTCCACAGAAGAGTTATGTTTCACAGCAGTCCTTTGTTATAGTTGGCAATAAGTTTGACACAGCTTGGTTCGGAGCTGAGTATTTAACTTTTCTCCAAAACATCGTTCAATAAGACACTCGTAAGACTTCGCAATGTATTACAAAAAAGCACATCTATCAAAGTAGTGCCATAAATGTATTTATTTATGTATATGTGCGTGCATGCATGTATTTTATGTGTATAGATTGATAAGTATGAAAAGTTTTCAAGGTCAGTGCTGGCATATGTGGCAGACCTGAAGAGGTGTATCTCTGATAGGTATGTGACAACTCAAGAAATGCCACAATGATCCTAAAAAGAGCTGTGAAGAGCATGGTGTTGAAAGGCAATTAAGATACATAGCTTTGTTAACATTTACGTTGTGCTTGAACAGATTACTCTAGTCAAGGTCTGGGCTCTTTGTGGTGATTGCTGCATGTTATGAGATGGCCTTTTTGTTCAAGTTTTTTACCTGGTGGGTTCTCAAATATCGCTGTGGCTTTTCAGGCTGGTGTTCTGTGTCTTGGTCTGAACCCTGGCGCTACAGGTGCTTCTTATTTTAACTTCATCCCGTGCAGTGCAATGCTTTTCTGAAACCAGGTTATAGAAAAGCAAAGACTGAAATGGAGTGGACGGGTGGAGTGGGGGTGGGGGGAAGGTTAGATAATGCATATAAGATCCTACATTACATGGTGTCTTTCTCCCATGTTCATTGCCTGTAACTTGCCATTTGGGGTACAAGGACAGGGAAATGTTTGCCTACTGGTGTATAAATGAAGGATGGGCCAACAGCACGCCAGGCCTGGCTTGGGCTGGGGCAGAACAAGGGCTCTGTTTTCAAAAAGCCTTTAAGTATGTATGCAAATAAGGACTCCGATGGAGGGTTGAAGCAGATCAGGTAGGTAACTCCTGTTGATTTCTTATGGAAAAGCATGCTTTACATCTTAAACTTCTCTGAGTTAGCTGAAGGCTAAATGCTGTTCAAATCCATCGCTGTTTAATGTGCTTGAAACGCCAACAATGTCTTCTGCCAACCAATGTTCTCGGGTAGCTTGTGGATGTAAGAATTTGTGTAGTCATCCAAATTCTCCTGGTCAACACATTTTTCCTCTCTAATACTGGGGACAGAAGAACATCGAGACCTCTATTTTTCTTTCTATGGACCGGTATGTATCTGACAGGAGGGAGCGAGTAACTCCTAGCCAGATCATCAGGACATTCCCCGCAGCTCTGGGGGATCCCTCTTGTCTGACATGGGGCTGGACTGACATAAGAGGGGAAAAAAAATATCACAGTCACAGGACTCCTCATGCAACAGCAGTCTTGGGGTTTGTTTAGCCATCCGAACACAAAACTTGCGTCACATTGAGTTCCAGGTCTCAGCCTGCTGGGTGAACCAGAGGCTGGGGGCCAGAACAGCTGGGAGAGGTGCCGTTTCGCAAGGCGGCAGCCTATGCTGCTACCTGTGGTTAGACTTCTACTGCTGAGGCATGACTACCCCACTTCTGGGCATCCCACAACCTGCTAGACAGCAGACATTTTAGGAATTTCCCAGCAGGTAATGGATTATCTGATCCTTTTGTATTTACTACCTTAAAAGCGATATCATATTTTGACAGATGGTGTCAGCTTCACCACAGATCTGAGGCATGTTTAAGAAGATAATCGCTTAAAAATACAAATTTTTGGAACAAAACAGTACAAGTAAATAATAATATGCGCTATTAATATTATATACAATATAAATATTGTATAATATTATAATATATTATACAATATAAAGAAATAAACTCTGCTTTGTTTGCTCCTAGCTTTGATGCAGGCAATACACCACAGGTCTGGCCAAGCCAGGAGAGCTGTTGGAGTTATTTACTCCTGACGTTTAGGATGAGCCGTGTTGCAGGCAGCATGACACAGGCCAAGGCAATGGTCACTTGTCTTAACTTTTATAGCTGTGCCCTTTCTGTGAAGCTTGTAAACCACAAATTTAATACAAGAGACAGTGAAGCTGTGAGCAGTGTGCCTTAGTTCAAGTCCTTCCGCCTCTCTTGGGAGCACATTGCAGGAGCCGGGCTTGGCTCAGTGTGATGCCATGTGGGATGAATATTCAGCACTTCACACCATCAATCTCTGATCATAAACGTCATGTAATGGATGGGGTCTGAAACCCAAGGTTTTCAGCCCTTTGGGCTGGGGTTCTGAAGGACATTTGCTGGATGCTTCAGAAACAGATGTCCCGACCCTGCCGTGACTTACCTTAGCGTTATTAGGTGATTGCTTCAAACTCTTCCAGTGATATTGCTTTGGTGTAAAGGTACTAAAGAAGCAGGCTTAATGAAGTAATTATAATCAATATTACATAGGGGTTTAGAGCCCTCAGGCAGGAGTCTTAATATCATGGTCTAATACTCTATTTAAGAGAACATCTTGTATGTGTTATTTACATCAGCTATTAGACCTGCTGTGCCAATGCCAGTGACGGCAACCCAGGGGATTTATTAGCACCAGATATGCTATTTACTTAGAAGAAATACCATGTAATACTTGAAGCTACAAAATCAGTTTTGAAATAAATAGATCTTCACGTCAGATAAATGCTGGATGAAGGCTAGGTTCAGACTGGTGCCCTGATAGATCAGAGGAAATGCTCTGCTGGAGATTTAGTGTTAATGCAACACAGCAGGAGATTTTTTAGGATATCATCCCCAGTCTGTCGTGTAGAGCAGGTGGTACACTGGGCTTCTGGAATCTCATTGCTGAGGTCTGGACTTTGAGACATTTCAGATGTTCTAGTAGCTTCAGAAACTTTAACTGATTTGGTTCACTGATAAGGCTGGAAGCTTAAGTAGAAATAAAGAGAAAATAGCTATGGCTGTGAAATGGCATGGGCACGACAATCCTCGTGGGTAGGTCTCAGAGTCAAATTTGGGTTAGTGAGTCAAGCTGGAAAAACCTTAATGTTCTGCAGGTCCCCAAAAAGTCTTTCTGTGGTGGAAGGAGATGATGTTTTGAATTTGGTTTTAAACATATCTAATTCTTTTTCTCGAATGACTGTGAAGATCACCCTATTGATATCTGGTGTTATTCCTACTGATACTATTGACAGTTATTTCAGCACAGTTTTTGACAGAAGCCACCTCAGCAAGTTTATATCCAAATAAAACAAGAAGTGTAATAACTGGAGGCACTATGGGAAAAGCCTGAATGTGGCAATGATGGAATCCTGATCCCGAAGGTGCCCTTATGTTTGCTGAAAGTGCTGCATGAACACGTTCAAAGTTCTGGATCTGGGGCTTGTGTGATAAGTTTTCTGTGGAAGTAAACTCAAGATATCTCCAGCCAGGCAGCTGAAAATCCCACAATATAAGAGACTGATTCTCCTGAAACATTTTAGCGCTTTGAGTTTGCTCCTCTCTCCCTCCCATTGCTGGACGTGCGCAGTGTTCCCTTGTGGTGCGAGAAGACTGAAATGTGGCCCCATTGCAACATTTTGCTGGCATGGCTATGTTTGCTCCGATTGTGAAAAATTCATGCCTCTAGATGATATCACTGTGCAAAAGGCTATGAAGTGGATGCAGCTATCCTGACCAAGGAACTCTTGTCTGCTTCACTTGTCTTCCTAAAAGCTGATGTTACTAAGCCAGCAGAAAAACTCCTGCCATAAGCACATGCTGCTTCTACTCTGGGGGCTCTGTATATGTAGCTGTAGGAGTATACAGAGACTTCCTTCTGTAGCTGAGGCATAATTTATACAGTGAGTATATTTTTCTACAAGTGCTGCAGGTGAACTTACTAAAAAGTAGAGTTTTGCTGATGCTGCTACTCTTAGTTGTAGGTATTGCTGCTGAGGTCACTAACTTCTTGATCCATAAATATACACAGCTTATTGTAAATTCAAAGTAGCTTAATTTCATAAAGGAGAATGCAAGTTGTGCATCATCTTTGTTCTCTGCCATGGTCCCCCAAACCAGAAAGCAGATCTGTAAGACTGGGAATGAATATACTGTTCTCTGTGAACATCTAGGAATCCGTATGTACTCAGTAACAGTATGCAGTCCTGGAAAAGACTTTGAAAAGGAACTTGGGCAAATATGATCCAGGTCAAAGCAGTTGTCTTTCTATTTCTGTTCTGGCCTTCAATTTATTAATTTTTTTAAAAAAATCATTTCTTCTCAGCTCATGGAAGGAACATTGCCCACCGAGCTCCAGCTAACTAGCTGATTTACAGTTTACTTCCTATACACCCCAGCTTAATTAAGCTGTTACTGTTTCCTGCCCCTCATTACACTAACCCTGATCACCGACACAGAACTGGAAACAAATTATTATCAAAGCACAGAGGAGTAAGAGCTGCTAATTTGTTTTGGTCTCCGCTGGAAAATCGAAATTATACATATTGCAGAGTGCTTTACGAAGTATATTATGTGGCCTGACAGAGAGCTTGGATATCTAACTGTTGCTTTTCAGAGGAGCAAGCCTTTGTTATATTATTAGTTATAAATAACTGTATATATATTAATTATGTTATTCCTTCCTCTTAGGACAGAGTGAGGGATTCACACGGGCAACTCAGGTGGATGGGCTGCAGGCCAGGAGGGCTCTTACTTTTATACCATGACTGCACATTGTGGGAAAACATCTGTCCCTGCAGCCACAAGGGAAAACAGGAGAATTCTGAACAAAGGTTAACTAGCACATGCTAAAATCCTGGTGCTGAGAATACGAGTTGTAATTGTAGCATGTGTCGGCTGGCTGAGTTAAACACTAGGTTAGCGTGTTGCAGCAATATAGTATTCTGGCAGTGGTTTGTTTGCCAGGAGAAAAGAAAAAACACAAACACACACACACACACACAAAAAAAAAAACAGACAAAAAAGAAATAAATTCTGTGTCTGTGCTTTTCTTGTCTAGGCTTCAATAATAGCAAGTGGGGCAAATTCACCAGCCGTGCAAATGGGTTCAGAGCTACTTGAGTCAAAGGAGCGGAGCGGCACTCGGGCATGGCAGGAGGGGCTCTTTCAGGTGAGGGTGGCAATGCCTGGGAAGCAGTGAAGCGGAGCAGAGCCTGCAGCTGAGGTCTTGTTTGCTAGAGGGCTTAAACTACACTGATTTACGTTCCGAGTGCTGCTTTCTTCCTTGCCTATGATAGCATTGGCCACGAGGTGCTCTCTGAAGAGTTGGGGAGTTGTCGTGAAGAAATGGAGATGAGTTGCTTGGAGCTTAAGTGCACAAGACGAGGAAAATCTCGGCATAAAAACAAAACAGAAAGCATAAGTGGCTGGTGGTGTATTCGGAAGGGGTCTGTCCTTGTGAGCCATGCGGCCCTAACACGTGGCGTTAAGGCCATCGGTGTAGGCAATGCGTTTTGGGCTCAATCGCCTGGGGACGTGGTCAGGTGTTAATGACATACCAAGACCTGCTAGGCTGGTTGGTGTATCATCAGTGCAGCTGCTGGCGTACAGGACAGCATAGTGCAGCGCTTTATGTTCTTCACATTATAGTGGGCTGGCACCGATCAGTTATGCAGGATGTCATTGTCCTTCTTGTGTGGTTTTAAATTATTAAGGCCTGTTAACCACGTGCAGCTATGATACCTGTATGAAAACTGGCCCCTCAACATGCAGAGCAAAAGATTTGGTAATGAAATAAATTTGTTTTCCAGCTGTTTGGCTAAAAATGGATTTTGTAAGAGACTTGCAAAGATTTTTAGGCACCTGAAACCATTAGTTAATGGGAGTTACATATTCTACATTTGCAAATTTTCCATTTGGCAGTTTACCTTTTTGTCATTAAAATAGTGTGAAACACTCATAATAGTGACCCAAACTTGCTTGATTTAACCTCATTACAAATGCAGACTTAATTAATTAACTGTGTGGGTTTTGAGATACCTCTGTGGGAGGAAGAGAGTTTATTCTGAATTAACAGCACCACCTTCTTCCCTCGATTTTCTATTTCTATACCATGAGGCTTCGTGATGTTTGTTATTATTTTGTGAGGTTTGGGTTTTCTTGAATCTGAGAGAAAAACTGCAGATCGGAGCAGGATCTGTGTATCCAGGGCAATACAAGCACAGCTGGTGGACGGGGGGATGCTGCAGCCTGTGTCTCAAGCTCACAGCTGATGGCCAGGAGCAACTTCTCCATAACCCGCTGCTGCTCTTTGAGTGCTTGGGGTGACTCGTTCCCTGCCTGTAAGTTGGTAATCCTGCAGGATAGCTGGTTTCTGACATAATGTCTGAAGCTGTTCGGTATGAGATAATATTGGTATGGGTATTTGGGTTTGAATAGCATTGTGTTTCAAATTAAGCAAAAATCTGCTTTGGAAGAGTATTTCTGTAGTCTGACAAAATCAAGCCTGTGCATGAAAGGTGACCTGGGGAAATTCCAGTTCTTGAACTAAGAAAACATGAAAGTTTGTGAACGTGGACCGGATCGTAACCTCTTCTAAATGAATTTTGGTGTTAATATTTCTGTGCTCTACCAATGAGTCATACAGGGAGAACAGGATCTCAGATTCGGTTTGAGATTCTCCAGCTTGAGATAAGGAATCAAAACAGTATAAGAATTTACAGGAAGGGAGTGGGTAATGTTTAAACATTGCTCCATCCTTTCTAGAGAGACTGCGTAAACTTAAACAGTATTGGAAATGACAGCTGAGATTAAAACAGGTCATCTCTTGTGAACGCTTTCACAATATCCCGTTTCTGTGACACTGTAAGATGGAGAAAGTCTGCTGTTGGCAAGCCGTCGGGGAGAGCATGTTTCAAAATTAATTGTTCACTGTGCAGCAAACAAGAGCGAAGACATTCTTCGAGCGTCTGTAAGAGCCCACTGTTCGCTCATGCTGTTTACAAAAGATCTCTCTTCTCTAGAAATGCAAGTCAGCCAAACTGTGGTTTAAAGCTCTTGGTCTGGATGTCTTCCTGCTTTGTGTAGGATGGATGGCAGTCAGTACTACAGCCTGCAGTATTTCATCCTTGAATGTGTGCTGAAATACTTTTCCTTCCTGTAACTTTTTCCATCCTTGATCATCCTGGGTGAGCTGATTAAGGATGGGTTGTGGCCGTGGAGGGGACAGTATGCAGAGAAGGAATATAATAATTTCCTGCAGGGAAGACATTCTTCCTATGCTGTGACAAGCCAAACAATAATAACATTAATGACAGACCGAATTTATATTTGCAGACCTTCCCACGTGCAGTTGTGAGCTGCATTAAAGGCATAATGAGTAGGAAGGGTCTCTGGTTTCCTGTGCAGGTGGATGTGGGACTGAGCTGCTTCCTTCACCACTGCAATGTTTTTACTCAGCTGTGGAACATCCTAAAGTTTCCCCTTTTGTAGGGATACTTTTCATCTTATAGGGTTTATGAGGAATTCCTTCAGCTCTTCTTGAATTAATTACAGCACGTCGGCTATGAACAGCGCACTCGAGAGTACCCTCGTGCAACCTCTGCTCTCCTTGTGAAAGCTCCTTTGCCTTGCAGAGGCTTCAGGTACCTCATTTATCACATTAAGTGCTTTAGCAACCAGGAAATTTTCCCAAACCAAACACAAATAAATGTTTTCTTAGGCTTTAGAACGGCATTACCTTGTAGAAACTTTGTGAACAAACTCAGAAGTTACTGTGTTCTAGAGCGGCAGTCATGGAAAGCAACAGTATTAGAAAAAAGAATATTAGCAAAGGAGATATATTTTTAATTTTAAATTATACCCAGCTTTCTTAAGAAAGCAAATGAAATTCCACTTAACCAAAGAATACAGATAACAGTATTAAGTACAATAGAACATTTTAATTACTAAGAAAAACAAATGTATGTGTCTGTAACTGTAATTAGAGGAGGGCTGTATCCGCTGTGCATTAGTGTGACTTGTATGGCTGCAATACAGTAATTGATGTAATTCATCACTTGTTTTGGACTCGACATTATGGTTATTGTGAAGCTGTACGCAAAGACAGGAATTTGGCGCTTAGGTGCAGCTTTGGAGTTGCAGATATGCTCTAGGTAACCGTACTGGTTGCCAGTGACCTCCCTGGTAGCTCTCGGTGTGTTTGCTGCTGCCTTCACAGCTGACCTGCTGATGATGCTCCATCGCTAGTTTTGCATCCTTTGCTGTGAGATCAAGGAGACGGATGGCTCAGGAGCTGTCATGGTGCTGAGGAGACAAAGCAATGCAATCTTTGCTGAAGCAAGGACTACAGGGTGCAGAAGGTGACTAGGAGGGAAGCCTGCAGGAATGGATGGGAAGAGCCGAAGAATGAAGAGGCTGAGCGTATTTCCCAGAGCCAGTCCTTACACTGTTTTCTCCGCTAGCTTCAGGTTGCCCAATGACAGTCATACAGCCTTCAAATATGGAAAGGGCTGCTGCAACAAGAAAAGCAGCAGTCTCTTCTCCATGCCCCTTGTGATAGAAGAAGAATAATGATATGAAAAAATCACAGCAGGGTAGAGTTGGTTAAAAAATGAAGGAACCATTTCTAATAGTAAGGTAAAGTACTGGAATAAATTCCTACAGAGACTGAAATGTTCTTCCATGGAAGTCTCAGGACAGTATGTGAGGAAACCTTTCTGAGGAGCACTATGGTAGAGCTTGTTCCATCCTTGGACCAGGTGAATAGACCCTGTCATCTTTGGCCACCTTCTCCAGCCTGATTCCTGTGACTCCAGGGTGGGCAAACCCTACTGTTTGGGAAGACAGAAACCCATCCTGGAGATTGCCTGGGAAGTCCCTTCTGAGCAGGCAACATAACCAGTGCGATGGGCTCGTATGTGGTCACTCCTGACCTCTCCAAGGGAAACAAGTGAATCTGGGTAGGAAATGTATTCCTGGAGGTGTAACTAGCTCCCAGTCTGTCCTAGGATTGAGAATATGTATGATGAGCTAGCACAGGCTTCTCTTTTTCCAATCATAGAATCACAGAACGGTTTGGGTTGGAAGGGACCTTAAAGATCACCCAGTTCCACCCCCTGCCCTGGGCAGGGCCACCTCCCACCAGCCCAGGTTGCTCCAAGCCCCATCCAGCCTGGCCTTGAGCAC
>JAVJGI010000064.1:40484128-40507791 GCA_035590275.1 Ibycter americanus | reverse complement strand
AGGGACACCTCCCACCAGCCCAGGTTGCTCCAAGCCCCATCCAGCCTGGCCTTGAGCACTGCCAGGGATGGGGCATCATCCTGAATTCATCTTCAAGCATAGTTTACCTATAGCTGTAGTGGCCAGTAACAGTGCTTAGTTTATAAAAAATACTAAAAGGTAGAGTTAACCTCTTATCGCACGCGACTTTACACGGTTTTGGCAGGACAGCAAGGCGGTGAGAGACAAGAGATGCTTCTTACACAGCGGACCTGCTGTGTCCTGTCATGTACCAAAGAAAGTGGAAGAACTTGATTAAGATAGCTGCTGGTTAATAGTTAATGACCAGCCTTGTTTTGAACACAGATTCCAGAGATGCCCCTGGTGACTGTGTTTAAGCAATAAAATGCAACAGATAGTGCTTTTTGAGGTGATTACAGCAGTCCTCATGCGGTGTTATAATGCATGGGACTGAGGGCTATGTGTGTTTAATCACTTGGAGAACTGTAAATTCACTGCCTGCTGTTAGGAGGTGGCGTTTTAGTTTAAAAAAAAAAAAAAAAAAAAAAAAAAAGCAAGTAAAACAGGTAGGCCTGTCAATTCAGTGAGTGTTATTGGCAGAGACATGATTTAATTGGCAGCCAGAGAGAAATCACTATTTATGCAGAAGTACCAGTAAGCTTTATATTGCATGAAGGATAAATTATTGTTATTGTATAACCAAGTGATATATTTGATTGTGTAATGCTGAGGTATCTACCTAAGCAATGTTGTGCGCTACGTTATTTGTTGTATTTGGGATACATTCCTATATGGAGTTCCTAATCACAGTTAATAGGAACTGTCTTGTTAAAATAACCGTAAGATTGTAGAATTGTGATAATCCAGATGTGTCCTGTGCAACCACTCAAACAACAACAAAAGTATTTTTTGGTTTTGCTTTGGGCCAGTTTAACAACGTCAGTAAATATCTGAGAGTTGATGTCTTGTTTCAGTAGAGTGATCCTGGGGTGCCTGACAGTTTTAAAGAAAGTAGTTCTAAGGAGATTTCACAGCCACTTAATGCAACAGATCTAGTAGTAAAAATAATTCTATTTTATGTGGAAGAGACGTGAAGGGGCCAATGCAATGTCTTGCGTGTGAGACTGCTGGAATAGTGCAAGAGCCATGTGTGATGCTGAGGCAGGCAAGAGAGCGCTGCCGCTCGGAGGGGCCCAAGGCAGAAGCAGCATTTGCGTCCAGTAGCTCACGCAGGAACGTGCCTGCTCACACATGTTTTCCGAAAGGCAACGCTGGGAAGGCAAACAGGAGCAAACCTTTGGCTTTGCATCCTGTGTCTGGTAGCAGGCAGAGGTCAGCGGCATGGAGAGCTGCGTGGACCTGGGAGAAAGGCTTCTCAGCAGCAGAGAGCAAAGGAGAGGGCTTAACTCACCACACAGGTTTTGGCTTCTTAAGCCTCTCTTCAGTACCGGGGAATGTTTCCTGGTTATCCAGCTGGGTTAGGGATAACACCGTTCCTTGGTATACATGCCCCTGATTTACTTTCATTTTCACTGACTCTCTGCTTTCATTTTGAAACTTCTTGATTTTCTTAAGCTGAAAGAAAGCTGCCAGCTGTCTTGGGACATCACCCTGAGCCATGGAAATCTGAATGATTCATTAGCCTCCGAAGAGTGAGCTCAAAGCTTGAAACCCTTTTCAGACTCTCAGTAAAAGACACGGATTAGGGGGGATCTCAGTTTCCATCTCCCAGAGAGCTGCCAAATTCTCTTCTCTGCTCCTCCAGTTCTTGTGCCGCTCTTCAACATAGTGCATTGAATAACATGACTAATATTTGTCATGTGTTACTTGTCCTTTCGGGCCTCTGTGGAGGGACAAATATGCACGTTGTTTTGACTGGCTCTTCTAGTGTTTTTTGGTTGTTTTTTTTTTTTTTTTTAATCTAAATACACGTAACTGTGTGTGTTAGAGACAGCAGGTAAGCATGCATGGGGTGGACTGTGATTTGGGTCTGGAGTACTCTGCTTCCAGGAAGAGTTTATTCCAGTCTGGGGTTAATTCCTAGAAAACCTTATTATTTATATATATGTATAGTCTAATGAGCTTATGGCTGTAGCAGCAAGGAGGGGGCCCCGTGGGAGCAGCTCTGTAGAGCAAGGTGGTGCTGAGACCTGCTGTCCGTGTCCGGTGGCTTTTTATTCTGACTCGTGTTCTGGTGCCGTGGGAGAGCATCCTTTACCAGGACATCAAGGGGTTTCCTGGGGCATACCTTTCAGTTTTCCTTCATCCAGAAGTCCAACCCTACAAGGCGAAGCAAAGCTCAGAAGCAGGAAGCACTGTGCACAATCCCACTCCGTGTCTGAGCGAAACCCACGGTGTGGCTGTCCCCCCACAAGTGCTGTTGATCAGAGAAAGCAAGCCTGTGAAAGAATAAACCCCCTTATCAGATGTGCAAGCCCTGAGCTAGAAGGCATCATTGCTGCTGAGAAGCTTTTCCCAGGATGTTATTTGGCGCATCTAGTCTTGCTGTTTTAGGACCCTGCTAAGAAAAGAAACGGCAATACCACTGCTAAAGTATATGCACCACCACGTATACTTCATATATTGCAGTCTCTTGTTCTCTGGTTAACTTCTGGGCACTGACCTCTCTCTCTGCGGCACTCGTGAACCAGAGTATGTCTTAATGTGCCTCCTGTGCAAATTATTTTTGTTAGTTCAGCATGTCTCTAATAATCAGTCTCTATAATTTGGTTTTCTCCATTCATTGATTGCCCCAAATATGATTTTGCAATGCAAAGATCCCCTAGTCAGAACTACAAAAATGACAGGCAGTACTTTTTGTAATCTCCATATTTGACGCATGAAAGAAGGCTAAATTCCTGTTTGAATAAACAACATAATAAGGTTATTGAGAATAAGACCATTACTATATAAAATTATGTCTAAGTGGCAGATATAATTAACATTGGATTGTAATTACACTAATTACAAGTCACATTAAGATACTGCAGTAATGACAAAGTGAGCACCCTATAATTGAATGGAATAAGCAGGGAAACATGCTGCTCACACTAATTACCTAAATGAGCTAATATGTCTTCAGAGTGACAGTCATGCTCAGTGTTATTACACAGGCAAGACAATTTTGTAAGTTAAAAAAAAATCTAATTTCCTTCCTTCCTTCTCTTCAGGACCCATTTCAGATCATCAGCAGCTTCAGAATTTCTCTCTTGAGCCAAAAATAGAGAGATCCCACAGTTCAGGCCTTTTCTAATTTTGTTCGACAAAGTACAATTTTAAGGGTTACACTGTGATTTTGATGTATTCCTGCTGCTTGAAAAGTAAAATTTGGCTTGTTCTGTGTTTATTGGTAGGCTCCTTTGACAAGCCAATCCGCTGTGATTTTTTTCACTTGTCTAAATTTGAAACAAACAAAATAATGTAACTTAAGCTCAGCATGCTCTACAGCATAAAGCATACTTATTTTGTTGGCTCCAGAGTAACAAATATGGCTTATAACAGTCTGGCTCCAGTTGTGCCCTTGAGAGTGGTAAAATTTGAATTATTCAAGGCAATTAGTGGGAGCATTGCAGTGGAACTCGAATTTCAGCTCAAGCTTCTAAGAATAAAAACTAATATAAGAATAGGAATTCTACATCTTGTGGAAAAAACGCACATTACTTTTTTCTTTAAACACCTCCAGCTGTCTGGGGCTCTAAGTTGGGAGGAGAAATAACAGAACCGGCACTTTAACAATCTAAAATAGTTTGCTAAGAATTAAAAAATAGAGCCAGTGCACTTCATCAGCGTGTCTATACTTCAAACTTATTGGGAAGATTTATTATTATTATTTTTACTTTATGTGTGGTTGGATTCTCAGGGACCCAGAGTACCAACGATTCCCATTCTTTTGGTGATAGCCAAAAATCTGAAGCATATGGTTTCTTAGCGATATTTCTGACTGTTGTTGTTTATTTTTATCCTGGGGCGTAGGAGGTTCACTTGCAGAGCAGTTCGGTGCCAGCACTTTGATGAACTCTTTTCCTGTCACCAGGAACGCCATGAGT
This sequence comes from Ibycter americanus, assembly GCA_035590275.1. Lineage (NCBI taxonomy): Eukaryota > Metazoa > Chordata > Aves > Falconiformes > Falconidae > Ibycter > Ibycter americanus. The sequence goes on along the minus strand of JAVJGI010000064.1, from coordinate 40,503,745 downwards.
TTTTAGGAAGCAGTTTGAGAGAGGATGAGGAGGTAGTTGAGTGGGATGGTGTCCTCAAATGTAAAGATATGTCAAAGCTGCTTACGAAAAATGTAATGTAGGGGTGTCTTGAAGGCCCATCCTCCCCTGTGGAGGGAGAGGAGAAAAAAGGTGATGGCACCTTGGAATCTTAGTTCAGGAAAAAAAAAAAAAACACGACTCGCAAGGAAATTAGGCAATTGATGGTTTAAAAAAAGATGAAGTCATACTGGTTTTTGAGTTGAAGAAGAAGTAAGGGAGGTGTGCAATGTTCCTGTCCTTGGAAGGTGGTTCTTTAGCAGAGCTGAAGAAGTCCCAGGGAAGGCAAGTGGAGGGAGGCAAGCTGAAAGAGAGTTAAGGGGAAGGGACGCCAGGGAGGGATGGCAAAGCAGCTCCAGGGAACTCAGAATAATGGAGAAAGGGCAGTGGGAGGAGCATGGGTAGCATCAAGCATTTTTAAGATGACAGAGGCTAAATATGTTTGTACCATGAGGGGAAAGAAGAGGAGAGAAAATTGTTAAGGGAGTGTGCAAGGAAGAAGGAAGAAAAAGAGTGATCACGAAGAGGAGTAGGACTGGGGCTCGAACACAGGCAGTGAGGGAACAGGGGGGTTCAAGGGGGAGAAACAAACATAGTTCTTTCTCTTGGCCTTAACGACACTATACAGAGTTAGTTCAGATACAGACAACTGTGTTCTAGACAGTGAAAATTTTACGTGGCTTATCAATAATCACCAGTCTGATGGACCCTTGAACCATCCTTTGTTATTCTTACAGCTTTGGAAAGGAAATAAAGGATAAAGCCCAGGTCTGCGTAAAACCTTTCATCTGGAGGCCACCTGGGTCCTGTATGGCCTTATTCCTGCTCATGCAGATTCATTTAGGGACTTAGTTAATTGTGTAAGCAGGTAAATCCTTCCTTGTGGAAGATGGAAGTGTCAAAGTTGACAACACTTTAGCAATCTATGCTACCTATGGTAACATAGAGAAAAAAGAAATAAAATAACTGAATTTATGCTAGCAGTTAGGTCGATTCATTAATCTGCAGGCATGGTGCAGATATGTGTTTTACAACTGTTTAACAAAGTGGCGTTGGTTATATTAATGAATTCCTTATTTGAACAAATAAATAAATAAAAAAATTGTTGCCAAAATGTAAAAGTACATTTAAAAAAGACCTCCAGTAACCAAAGTTCTTTTGATTGAAAGCATTATCCATAAAAAGTTACCTGAGAATTTAAATTCCAGAGAAAATTGTGATTTAAATTCACAAAACCATCAAATGAATAATTTTAACAGATTCTCAGCTCTTCTTAAACAGATGACTGTGTGTTTGCAACTGAATGTTTGATAAATGAAAAGAGACAAAATGTTCTACTTTTCAGCACATTTTTATCCACAGCTGGTGCACAGACTGAGACTGAGTGTATGTTAGCTTTAGCCGTGATTTTTCAAGTTGAGGTTTACTATATTTAGCTCTACATATATTTAGAATTGATGGGAGTAAATTTTTTAACTTTGGAAAATGTTGCTGAGCTGGACTTTGGTCCAGCTGAAAAATATTAGCGGTGCTTCTTGATCCCACGTCTACAACGTTGAGAATTACTGACTCCAGGGACCCCGGCCGAACCCTGTGAGAGGTTTTCATCACTCCTAATGGCAGTGAGTCAGTCGTGAGACACGCTCCTTCCTTTCCCGAATGCGTACATAGAATCCTACACCCAGATACATCCTGTTGTAGGCTCCGTGCTTTAATATATTTGTAACAGAAGGTACGTAACTGTTTGTTAGGATTGTACAGTGTGTTTGAGGCATATCGTGCGCGTCTGGGAAAAATAAAGATACCTGGGGATTTGCTTAAGCATTTTTAATAATAGTTAATATGTTAGAAAGTATTTAACTTGGCAGAAACTCTTAGCGTGTATTTTTCTAAATGGCTGTTTGCCTAACTAGTATGATAATAAAAAGGCAGTTTCATATTCCCATGCCGATTCCGTAGATGTGACTCTGCTTACACACCTGCGGAAACATTCCTTGAGTCATCACAATAATTATGAACACGCTTAATTTCATGTAGATGCTTTATATATTTCCTATTAAACATATCCTTAACTTTTACGGAAATAATTGTTATATACGTGCTGCTAATAACCTTCTATGTGGCTGTGCAGAAGTTTTTCAACGTGCTGCTTGCATTTGCATCTTTAAATGGGGTAACATGTTTCTAGCTACTGCTTGTGTTGCAGTGGTGTTGATATTGGTAGCTAGTCTCCGTTTTCTAAACGCTATGCAAGTTCTAGCTTATGAAAATGTTATGATGAAGCTGTTGAGTAAAAACGTTATTTGAATGATTATAAAATAAACAGCTCAAGGCTCTCGCCATGCTAATAGAAATACCAAAGTTAATTTAGTTGTTATTTAGAAGAGCAATTCATTCAGATCAGCAAAAACATAGTTCACAGCCACTCAAGATAAATAACAACCACTAAAATAAGAATAATTTATTCCAATTTGATTATATCAGCAGAAGTACAATACTGCTGGACTGAATAGGGGAAATTGAAGGCTCTGCAGCACTTCCACTACAGCTGTCTGTGCCAAACTGCTTTAGCAAAGGTGTTAACGCTGCCTGGGGTTCTACCAGCACTTACTGGAGGGACAGCCACCGTACAATCAGCCCACTGCCTTTCTGCCAACACATTGCTCTGGTTAACACCAAGATGGGTGTAAAGCACCTTATCTATAACATGGCGTAACCCCACCTTTTGTATTGTAAAAACAGAGAGAAATTTTTCGTGGGCTGTGTGCATTCCCAGGGCTGCCCTCAGCTGGGCTTCTGCTGGGTCTGGCTGGTAGCACGTGGCCCGGGTCTCGCACACATCCTCGCTGTAGCTTCAGTGTGCATTTTATTTCAGGCTGCAGCAAACAACGAAGAGCACATCAAACCTTGTGGCGAGGGCGGTAAGGGGTCTTCACCTGGTCAAACTCTTGCTTTGCCGAAGACGTGAATTAAGGTGGTGGTGGCCACAGTCTGTGCTGTGGAGGAGACCTGCAGCTGAACTATGTTGGGCGACATAAATAATAATGTTCTCAGTTTACTCTGTAATTAGATATCTTTGGTGAGTCACTTCTTTCACGTGATGGCAATATTTACGACGGGTAAAAATATGATACCCAATCAAGAGTCAGACTTTTCTGGTTAGCGTGGAAAAGGCTAGACATCTGAGAACGAGAAACTGGGGAGATCGTATTTGACATAACAGAAAGACGTTGATGACACAAAATGTCCTCCAAAGCCAAGCCAAATCCTTGCTTTAAGAAGCCCAGCTTTTGTTCCGGCTTTTATTAGAGAAGCTGGTGACTCTCTAAAGCTCTGTGAGATGAAAAAAATGTGCAGAATTATTAGGCATCTGGACTCAGTGGCTTTGCATCGTGATGTTTCAGTCCCTCCTTGGAGCTACCGGGCCTGAAATTCTGTTTCTCAGCCAAATACAAGTTTAGTGTTGCCTTGCTGATGGGCATGTGGTCCTATGAGAAGAACAGATCTCCTGCCATTTGAATTCCCTGCTCCCACAGCCTCCCAGCCAGCCGGGTTATCTGTCCTCGCTCCCCTTCACCAGCGTCAGCTTTGGATGTATGGAAAAGGAGGAAAGAGAAAAACAGATTTGGTTATAGCCCGCTGAATTGCAAAACAAATCCATGTGCCTCCGTCCTTTCAGAGCTCGTGATTTATTTTGAAGAAATCTCGTTCGGGTTTTAGGGGAAGCAAAGAGGATCCATCTGGTGATGTTACAGCTCATGGGCTCCGGAAGGGACTGAACTGACAGCTTTTATAGCTCTGTTGTCTCAGATTCTGAAACCATTAAAAGTTTTTCATCAGAAGAAAATACTGATCAGGAAACAGCTTACGCTGGGAATCTGTATGAAGGGCAATTACTGACCAGTTTGTTGATATATTCAGTACCAGTCTAATTTAATAATTTTTAATTTTACACTTTTTATAAAAATAAATGACTGTGTGATTAAAACATCAAGCCTGGTAACTCAGGCTTACAGGCAGCAGTGACCAAATCAGTTTGCTAAATACTCACCCAACGCACTCAGCTCTCTCTTGAGGAGTTTGCAACGTTTGTACCAGGGTTTGAAGTTGCTTCTTGATAAGCTTAAGTACAGGAGCCAGGCAGGAATCCTACTTCATTGTTTCCTTCTCAACCTGGAAGTACAATTAATCCCTTCTCCCCACCCCCAACCCAAACAGTATTTGGTCTGATTAGGGCTAGTTGCTTATTACCGCAATTCATTTATATAGATCACCTCCTGTTAATTTTAATGTAAATCAACTAGGAACAGAAATAATCCCAATGTAGTTTGTCTTTTATAACTCTCTGTTTAATGTAGGAAGGCTGCAATATTATAAAACCTGAAAGCTGCTAAAATGACTTCACTTTTGCACCGTATCTGCATGGAATGAATCAGTGGAGGTACCAGCAACAATTTGGAAAGAAAGTATATGCTTTGCCAAATTAAGAGATTAAGGAAAGTATAGATGAGCTAAAAGCGTCAAGCTTGTTGCCAAAGGGCAATTATCAGTTCTACTTTTAATATCAACAGTTCATTTGCAGAAAATAGGAGGAAATCTGAAAGGGTTTTTTTTAAAATTGAAAAACTATAATCTTGCTTATTACAAACAGTTATTCCAACTTGAGAAATTATATACTGAAAAAAATGAGCAGAGATGAATCATGCTGTAGATGAGCATGTAAAGGAAAGGATGTTTTATGCTCTTTTTGCACGCATGGCTGTTTGAAGTGAATGTGACTTACCAGCCATCAGACTCAGATTGAAGGTGATGGTCAAGGTTTTATGCATTTTATTCATCTTTTCCTTGTGAAAATGATGTTTCAACCCTTAAACCCATCTTTTTCTTCGTTTCATTTTTTTCTTGCGAAACAGATGGGTTTAAGGCTTGAAACAAGGCAATACTAGAGAAGCATGGCCCGAGGGAGGGAGTCTCTGAAGATCCCCATGGAGAACATGTTCCCCATTCAGTTCACTGACGGTTCCATTTGGTTTACCATCAAAAAACCCAAACAGTTCACATATCTTGCACCAAAGCTGGAGGACTGCAGGACTGCACAAGGTGCTGGGTTGTCTTGGCTGACAGGACAGGGATTTTATTACAACTTTTCTTCATCTTCTTGAATCTGGGGCTGATTGGGGGCTTCCTTTCTGGAAAATTACTAGTAGAATAGGTGTTTGAGGCACATCTTGTGTTTCAGTGACCCAAGACACACGCGCATCTCAAGACTTTAATTTTTCCTCTCATTTCCTGTTTTCATTTCTGCTTTGCTGAAATTCCATAGAAGCCTGAAATTTTAGTGGTACCTTAATGCTGCTTCTTGGCTATTCTTTTCCTTCCAGTTTCCTCCTGGAATAGAAGGATGGAATTAAACCAATATAAAGCTTTGGCCAGTCTGGGACAAGCTCTGGCTACCAGTCTGTTTTGCAGAGTTGATTCAGGCAGTGGCCTGAGAAGATTATGAATTCGGTACCGATACTGAAAGCCCAAATCTATTTCCTGAAATCTGTTGAAGTGGCTGTAGAAATAAACAAATCAGTGCAGTAGTGTGTAACACTTAAAAGCATAACTGAGTAATTTCAGTTATTTTAAAACTTTTATTTAAAGGCACAGAAGGGTGATGTGATGCGACCAAACTATTGCTAAGGAGTTTCTGAAGTAAATTCCTGCCTATTCCTGTAGCACAGTGAATTCCTGGTGCTGGCCATTTTGATAGATTTACAACTGTGCCCTACATTTTTCCATGCTGGTCACGCAGGAAACTTTTAGTAGATGGCTGCTGCCTCCCAGGCTGTGGTTATGGGTTGCTGGTTCTATAACACAAGTCAATATTCAGATGTTTTTGGCTAGTTTCTTTTCAGTTCTTAAAATTCCTCTTTGATGACAATTTAAAAACTTGGTTTCTGTAATTTATACCATCTCTGAGGCTCAGAAGAAATGTGTTTGGATTCCATGCTAAATCCAGAAGCTGGATTTGTGTTACTAACCTAGAAATAACATTTTTATTAAATGAGACTCTAGCTGATACTTATTGTGATCGTATTCTGGGATCCCGGTCAATGTATACCCAAAAGAGTAAGTTTCAAAAACTAAAGTGCTGTTGGGATAGAGACTGTCAAAGATGGCTCTGTCAAAGATATCCAGCATTAGTTTAATGAAATGAGACTATAAATTATGTCAGCGTGAAGTGAAACACTTAGTAGTTCTGCTGCATAAAACGGGACTGGCAGCATCTTCCTTGCCGCCATGTGATACAGTTTCTTAATTACAACCCCAGCTGAAATGAGCAGTCTCTGGGAATTGGAGTGAGTTCATATAAGCACTTACATTATCAGGAAATATAAATAGTTTATTTATTCATAGGGCAGCTACCATCTTCCTACTATAGGTTTATGATGGACACTTGTGCTGTCTTAATCCACTCAGAATTCAAAATTGTTCTTTTGTGCAAGAACTCTATGGCAAAAGCACTATAATTTAATTTAGTATAATGTCTTTAAAACAATGATGTTTGTTTTTTAAATGAATATTTTATATGTTGTGTTTAATTAAAATAAAAGTCTGCTACTGATCTAGGAAACGCAAAACAGACTTGAGTTCGTATTTATGAAGTGTAACAATATTGGCAAGAAACAACTTATCTTGTTTATGAGACATGCCTCCCATTACCGCTACAGATTGCAGACGTTTTATTGCTGAGCTTTACATGGTTTACAATTCAACAAATGTAGCGAAACTGTCATCATGAAAATAAGCCTATAAATGTAGGTTTGGAGGATTTTGTTTTTAAGGATAGTATTTACAGATCAAAATGTGTTTCCGGTAGCTCTGCATTTTGGAAGATTTCTTGGTTTTAAATCCCTGTAAAGACAGAGCAGCCCTGGGGAACACTCTTCTGAATACAAAAGGGAAATAGGTGATTTTTTTGCATCTATTTCCAAGTTACTATAAGTGACAAAGCTTGGCTTGACTCTCTAGAAAAAGGGTTAATTGGCCTGAGAAGGAGGAGACTTGATAAAATGAAAATACTTGAAAAGTATTCCCTGTGAATATTGAAATTATTAGCTTTGCTCTTCAGTCAGCGGAGGTGCAGATGTTGGCTCTGGCCATGTCTCCGCTACGAGGAGCATCCGACTGAGAACTGGGCTCCTGCTGCACCCCTCCATGGCTTTCACAATACTTTGCTCAAATCAATGAAAGCACACCCAGGTCCAAGTACGACTCAAACCTTTTATATTTTCACTATAACATGTGATGACATTAAGTATCTCCTATATCTAGCCATTTAGTTGCATATCTTTCCAGGATACCCATTAGCGTGGAGGATCGGTGCTTCAATAATAATAATCATAGCATTGCGAGCTCAATACTCTGCTGCAAGAGGAGGTAATTAAGTAAAGCAAGATCCTTGTGATGCATGAGAAAAGGTGAGATGAGCAGCGAAGGGGATGTACCATGCTCGTACCACGCAGCATGGGAAGAATGGTGACTAAAATTAATGGCTTTCTCCTTCTAGGCAGGGTGCGCAGTAAGTGCAAATGCAAACTCTTGGCAGTTACGAGATGCTATGAAACCGGTCAGCTCGCTCAGCTGCTGGGGTAGCTTTTTATTAAAAAAAAAAAGGTGTTTTATTTCTTCATAGCCACATTTATTCGATGGAGGCAAAATAAACAGGAAGCAAACAGAACAGGTTCAACTACAAAGTGGTGCAAACCTCTGGGCACTATGGTGCAGGACTGTTTTTTCGGGACCTTGTGCCTGTCTTCTCTTCTGCTCCATTTCATCCTGAGAATGTTCCATGCTGCCAGATTTCTTCTAAGGTTTTTCAGACGACTCAAAATCCAGAGATTCATTATCCTCTGACTTACTCATTTTTCACATAGCAATATTTTGACCAGTTTAATCATCTGCATGGAGAGTGTGGAAGTCTTGGCAGCTACTTGGCATACTAAGATAGATTCCCAAAAAGACCAGATATGCTTCTGAAATGTTGGAGGAGAAGTGATGATATATAATTTGCTTATTAATCATATAGGAGAACAGACAGAGTAATGTCTCTGCTCCTCACTTTTCTCCCTCTGCCCAGATTCTTGCTTGTCTGAATACCTGGATCACTTACCATATAAATCTTTGCATTGTTGTTTCATGTTCAGTTGGCTCCAGGTCGCCTTTAGAAAAACAAAATGAATTTCTTAAATGTTGTTCTTAGTTATTCTATGTTTTTGTGGCTTCTACTGCAGTTACATCAGTATTGTTTCTGAATTTATATAATTTTAAGTTTGAACAGTATAGGTCTTAAATGCATAAGTAGTCAACAGCTGCACCCTAGATCAAGGGGGGATTTTTTGTTCCCTTGAAAAAATAGTGAACTGTGCGTTCAAGCAAGTTATGTGACCTTTATCTTCATTAGTCACTGTAAAGTTGATGCTCTTTTAACACTTCATACCTTAACTTTACAATATTTTTGCTGAAATAAACAGGACTACTTTAGATAGTTGGATCCTTCTTGGTGGTAAATCGATGAGAAACTGAGCTTGTATTAGACCAAGTCAAATGCCTTTTCCGTGTGAAATGGGAGGCGGTGTGAAAAAACACAACATGTAGAAAGCTAGATATTATGTGTTCTCTGATGTCTATATAGACAGACAAGTATCAGTGCAGAAAGTGATTATTCCAACATATTTCAAATCCATATGTTTATTCCTCCTTTCTTACAAGATGGCAGCTTGCATATAATGAAAAAATGTGCAATAGGCTTAGATCCGTTGCTGCGTAAAAGCAGCAAGGTTCTTGAACAGGAGTGATCTTAATATCGGTCTGTATCAGAGCTGAATGCACTTCTGCTATGCTTCTTATAGAAATCTTCAGTATTGGGTGTAGAAGAAATGCCCAGAGCAGAATTCTGGAGTAGGGACTGACAGGTGGGTCATTACATCTAGCTGGAAAATATAGAGGAAAAAAGGAGATGAGACTGTTGCAATGACTGACAGCTGCTGTGTTATTTCTATCTTTCTAACTAGTTGCTTATTGAACTAGATAGAAAAGTATGAAGTGTTGCAGTTCTGTGCTGAGATCTGTAGGCTGTCCTAGTCTGGCTCTTACTGGTGTCAGTGAATGCAAATGCAATGGAGGTATGAAGCGTTTTTTAGACACAAAAAGCAAAGTTAGTTGGCCTTTGTAGGTACAGAAGGCATTTAATGAATATATGAGTTAATATACATGTTAGTTATCATTCTGTAAGGATGTAAAACCTATATTTGTAAATATTGCACATGGTACTACAAAATTCATTTAATGAATATATGAGTTAATATACATATTAGTTATCATTATGTAAGGATGTAAAAACTATATTTGTAAATATTGCTCATGGTATTACAAAATGTATATATTTTTAAAATTACAGTAGGCTATAGTATAACCTATTGGTTCTAATATAACTCACTGGTAGCTTATCATGTGACCTGCTGGTATAACATAAGGTAAGTAGGATATAACGTAACGTACTGTAAGGGAGACTGAATGCCTTAATGCTCACTTAGGAATTTAATATGCCTGATGTTTACTTTTCAGATGAGAACACATTTGAAATTTAAGAATATTTAGATCTTATCATATATTGCAATTAATTGAAGCAATTAGACTATTCTCATTCCTTTGACTGGCAGACAGACATTTGAAAGTTTCTTTTGTAAGAATTACAATCAACCCACTAAAATCAATTCGGTTAACATTTCTTTATTATTCATGCTGAAAAAGTTATCTCAGTTACGATAGCGATATGTAACACCCTTAATGCTCATTTAGGGCACTCCACTAATGCTTCAAATAAATACTGTCCGCTGCGAAAAGGTTTGTGATGCCACAGAGGTTTACCTGGAGAGAAATCATTTTTTGCTCTCCATTCCTTTGGGCATGGAGCTTGTTTGCTCTTGCCAGTGGGAAGTTTCCCCCAAAGCCAGCTCTTCTGGGTAAACCCCTGCAATCTCACAGGACGTGGACTGTTCAGGCTGCCCTGAGCCCTCTCGGAACGGCGGTCACTCTGAACACAACTCCTGCTTGCACGAGGACGTTGTCTCTGCAGGAAGGCTGCGTTGGAATCTGACTGTCTTTGGCCCCCTTCGCTCTGGGTTCCAGCACCAGACAGGGTTTAGACCAGAATGGCGAGCAAGCTTACTTAACAAAATTTAGCAAAAATGTAGGGGAGAATTTAAAATCTCGTGTTTGTTGCAAATTTTACAAAAGAAACAATTCAGTCCCTGTTAATTTGTCAGAAGCTGCTTCTTTGATTACTTCCAAATATCTCACCTGGAATCCATCTTTCAGTTGCAATCCTGGACCCCTTGCCAGCAGCCAGCTAGAAAATGTTCCTCCAAATTCCAATAATTAACCATGGCTGCCTCAGTTTTTTTCAGTGCAAGTTTATAATTTGTATTTCATTCCTCTCCCCCCCCACCCCTTTTTTTTTACATTTTGTTGTTGTTGTTGTTATTGGGATTTTTTTTAATTTTGTTTTTGTTTTTGTTTTTTTAAATACAATTCAACCTTTTCCTCTGTTTTCCGATGTTTCTGGAAGTTTTTGAGGTCCACAATCCTTTGCAGATCATGCCACAGAAAACAATAATAATTGCACAAGTGTTGTCTAAGCAGTGTGTGCTCAGGTTTTGTAGTTACCACCTACAGCATCTTTGGACGTGTTATTTATTACCAGACCTAGGAGCACAAATGGTGTCCAGATATGTCTCGGATCTGAAGCCCATTAAGTTGGGCAGTGGAAGCTTTTTCTTCTAATGTAGCTCTAATCTCTGCTCTGGGTGGCTCGTAACTAAAAGGGAGGATGGGGAGCTTTTTTCCCCTTCCCTCATTTTCTCCGCCTCTAGTGCCCTCACTAAATTTTCTCCGGAGGCTTTATCCCGGGGCTTTTATCCCACTCTGCTCCCCAGCTCCCCCGGTCCGGGCTGCTCCCCCTCCCACCTCACCTCTCCCCCCTGCTGATCCCACAGCTCCAGGGAGCAAACTCGCCAGCCGCAAAACCCATTTCCACTGTCTGTCCTTCCAGTGTGCCTCCTGTCAGGCTGGTTTTTTGTGGCATTAAAGACATCGGCGAGACCTATTTTAATTTCTAGTCCCGCAATCCATCTGAAGATGCCTCGCTCTTATGTTGGCTGCTACAAGTGCAGGAGCAAAAAAGCTTTTACGTAGAAAAGATTTGAAGAAAGGTCTTAAAGATGGTAAAGCTGTTCTGCTTTACTGGCACAGAGAGTCACTTTTACTAGTTCAGTTCAGACTTCTGGCAGCTTGTTAAGCTGCATAACACAGGAGCTCCATGCTGCTGAGATGACTTTTATTACGCTATGTGCATAATTATTTACTAAAAGTATTCTTTGTCTTGCCTTCTAAGTCAGAGGTGCCAAGTTACAATTCACTTTGCCGTCATGATCCTGTCTTTGTGGACATTTTGGACATTTTAATGTACCTGGATAGCAGATAAATTCTTTGCATGATGGTTGGGTTTTTTTTCCCTTTCACATTTTGCTAACAGAAATGGTTACCTGTGCAAATATTTGACCATAAAACCGCATTCAAGTGTTGCAAATAAAAAAAGAATATTGGGGAAATAGCCTTGAAATGTCATTTCAAATTTTTGGAAACAATTGAGTTTGGCTTTGATGGGCTGTTCAGAATGGTGCATACTCAGGGTAATATTTACATCTCAAATACAGAGAATAATAATAATAATAATAATAAGCAAACCCTGCCATTTTATTCTGTCAGCAACACTTACAAGTGTTACTGTAACACACTATCATGCTTTCTAATGACTATAATTCATCATGTGAAGCTATCAGCTTGAAAATGAAATATTGCCGCATAATGTGGAGATTGATATCCATGGCTTGTTTATTGATTGCTCTGGAAAGATGAAAAAAAAGGAAAAAAAGATTAATTTTTTTAAAGCTGATAGCACCATGATAGCTGATTTGAAATCTGCCGTTTTCTTTTTTACAGTTCTGTAGAATGTGGCTGCAACATACAAAGATACAGAAAATATGGTGTTATGTTACCGTGCAAAAGCCAACTTCACCTTATTTTTCTTTCCATATGTTTTTCAGTGCATAAAATATTTAAAACACTGTCATCACTCTTCGAAAATGAATATACCTGTCAACTCAACTCACCCCTATTAGTCCTTTAAGTCTCAGTCTTCCTCATACTTTGAAAAGTCCTGAATTCTGTAACAGAAAAATCTTTTTGAAGTGAGAAGAAAGCTGATCAAACAAAGCGTGTAAAGGGGCAGTGCACCTTTTTCCCTAAATAAATCAGATGATACCTGATTTTCTCATTTCTGTTTACTTGGTTTGAACTGAGTGGACAAGATTCCTTGTTCATGAAGTTCATGGTCTCTCTGCTGAAGGGAGAAGCAGCCAATAACAAAACTAAAGACCTTAGACTGTGCGACAGGTCGGTGAAGCCTCAAATCAAACAAAAATTAGGGGTAGGGGTCATTGTAACATCGGAGCGGATGCTCCAGAATGGGCTGACAGATCCGTGAATCAATTTGGTTTAGTGTAGGTCTATCCTCTTCCCTGCTTGGGACTGCTTGCAACAGCAACTAAGAAGATTTTCTGTAAGTCTGAGTCACAATTATTGTGGATCAAATCATGTGCATTATATACGTCTTGCTGAGTTCCAATTTCAGCAGTTTTATTTGGTTCCAAATTTGGTAGCCATGGTTACGACCACTCAAAAGTAATCTCCACTTTTGAAAAAAATATGACCTTAATGTCTCTGTGAAAGTAAGAAAGCACAAAGACATTTCCAAGTATCTGTATTTGTTAAATTCCAAATTGCCTTTCTAAAAATACAGTTATGAACTCCTTGGGAATTAGAAAGAAGAAATCTATTTCAGAAAGCACATTTTAAAGCAATTTTATGCTGAAATGAGTCCTAAAATTCTGGCCTTTTGTTCTTTGTCATGGAGTCATAAGGAAAGGGAAGTCAGTGATCATCCTTAGGTTACAGCCATCAGAATAAAGAACATTTTCTGATCTTCCTGCTACTTGAGCTTTTATTGACTTTAATGGAACTCAGCATCTTTCTTCAGTTGCACATTCAAGGACCAAACTCTTTTCCATTAATACCATTGTAATCTGTGAAGCTAGTTAACAGATAATTTGTTTAAGACTGTTCTAGCTCTAATGGGAGATTCAGATATAGTTTATAGGGGTTTAATCTTTTAATTCTTGCTTGCCTCCAAACTTGGAAATGACTAAATAGCCTAAGAATAGGAAACAAAATCAATGTCAGTGCTATAATAGGTATATTTTATTTAAAAAAAAAAAAACAAAAACAAAGCTTAATATTTTGGTGGTATTTTTCTGTCAAAACTGGGCTTGAGGTTTGGCAGGAGGAGTCCAGAGCCATTTGTGGTGCTGGAATTTGTGTCACTTCTCATGTTCTCTATTATAGAATAGAACCATGGAATCATAGGATCATTTCGGTTGTAAAAGACCTTTAAGATCATTGAGTCCAGCTGCTAACCCAGCACTGCCAAGCCCACCACTAACCCATGTCCCTAAGTGCCGCATCTACACGTCTTTTAAATACCTCCAGGGAGGGGGACTCATGGGTTGAGATAAAGACAGTTTGATAGGTAAAGCAAAAGCCGCGCATACAAGCAAAGCAAAACAAGGAATTCAGCCACCAGTTCCCCTGGGCAGGCAGGTGTGTGGCCATCTCCAGGGCAGCAGGGCTCCATCACGTGTAACGGTGACTTGGGAAGACAAATGCCATCACTCCAAATGTCCTCATCTTCCTCCTCCTTCCCCCAGTTCATATACTGAGCGTGATGGTCTGTAGTATGGAATATCCCTTTGGCCAGTTCGGGTCAGCTGTGACCCCTCCCAATTTCTTGTGCCCCTCCAGCCTTCTCGCTGGCAGGGCCTGAGAAACAGAGAAGTCCTTGGCTTAGTATAAACATTATTAGCAACAACTAAAACCATCAGTGTGTTATCAACATTATTCTCACACCAAACCCAAAACGCAGCACTGCATCAGCCACGGAGAAAAAAAGTAGCTATCCCAGCCACAATTAGGACAAGAGCCAACAGAAGTTCACAATACAGAAAGTTTTTACGGAATTGTTGCACTCTGCCTTGCTGTAATCCATGGTTATAAATGGCAGAAGTTGTGCTTCTACTAATTACTCTGTGTATTTATAAGATAATCATAACTGGTTTTGCCACTTTGACTGAAATCCGCACACACACACCCCGAAATAATGTCAGCAGTACTTAAGAAATATATTTGAATAAATCAGATTTCAAAGACATTCATGTTCATCTATCTGTTAGCTTCACAGTTTCACACAAGGACCTCACCACATTTCTTTTTTTACATATTTTTGACAGCATATGACATGTCCTGAAATTTCAAATGGACTGATTTACGTTGTTTCCAGCTATATTTCAAGAAACTTGGTGCCTGTAGATGGTTTTACAGTGTAAGCCAATGTTTAGTCAGAGAAATGTAATTCATTAATGATTTGACAAAAGTTTAAAAGCCATTAAATCAGAAGGCAGCATGTTGTGTTATCATGATCCCTAACATCATGGGACACCTATGATAATGTAGATGAGTTTTATGATGGAAGAATACCTTCACTGGAGCCTTCCCTCCAGTACTGAATTCTTTCCAAAATGAGGGATATGGGGGAAGCACACAGTCTTTAGACATATAAAAATGAATTAAAAAAGATACTGCCTGCATAGCTCTGTGCTGTATATTCACCTGTGAGTTGTATTGTAGAATATTTTAAAACTGTTTTCTTGTAGTAATGTTGTTGAGTCTTTGCTAATAACACGTATGGGTGTGAAACTGAAATTTGCACAAATAATTGGTATGAGAGATCTCAAATTAAGTTGTGACCTGTGCTTTTCTAGGCAAGAGAGGTTCAGCTAAGAGCGTGAAGTTTGTTTTCATAGTTCTGCACACTTTGCAATATACCAGGATTAATTATTAGTGAAGGACTTTGCAATGTACCAGGATTAATTATTAGTGAAGGTTTTTATTAGTCTCCACATTTTGTTATCGTTACCTACAGTGGCTATTATTAAATGTGTATAATGTTGGTAAAAAAGCAAACATTTCTGATACTAGAATCTGGTGTCTTCAAGGAGCATCACATGGAAAGAAAAGAAATGTTAGAGCAAATAGTTTGACCCTGATAAGCTGACGAAGTTTGCTGATGATACCAAGCTGAGTGGGGAAGCAGACACTTTGGAAGGGAAAGACACCCTGCAGGAAGACCTGGATAGGCTGGAAGAGCGGGCTAACAAAAACCTTATGAATCTCAACAACAACAAATGTAAGGTCTTGCACCTGGCAAAACATAATCCGGGAGTACAGAAGAGGCTGGGATCCACCCAGCTGGGGAACAGGTCTGTGGAAAGGGAGCTTGGGGTCCTGGTGGACAACAAGCTCCATGTGAGTGAACAGTGTGTCGCTGTGGCAAAGCAAGCCAACAGGATGCTGGGTGGCATCAACAAGGGCGTCACCACCACGAGTAAGCCATTGTCCCACTGTGCTCACTGCTTGTCAGGCCACATCTGAAACACTATGTTCAGTTTTTCCCCCCCACTATACAAAACCCATGTGGGCAGGAGAGGGTCCAGAGAAGGGCCACAGAGATGATCAATGGGCTGGAAGCCTGCCGTCTGAGGGAAGGCTGGGACAACTGGGTTTGTTGAGAAAAGGCTTAGGGGCAACCTTATCACTATGTCCCAGTATTTAAAAGGTGTCTACAAAGCAGACAGAGACTCCCTTTTTGTGAGGAGTCACATGGAGAAGATGAGGGATAATGGGTACAAGTTGCTCCTGGGGAGATTCTGATTGGACACAAGAGGAAAATTTTTCACAATGAGAACAACCAGCCATTGGAATCATCTCCCCAGGGAAGGGGTGGATTCCCCAACACTGGACACCCTTAACATTCACCTGGACAGGGTGCTGGGCCATCTTGTCTGGACCATGCTTTTGCCAAGAAACGTTGGGCCAGATCATCCCTGATGTCCCTTCCAACCTGGTATTCTATGATTCAACTTTTTTTGCAAATATTTGTTCATATATACATACAGATATACAGCCATATACATGCATGTATATACACACATGCCTGCCCCCCATACGTATTTAGAGATTACTCTGATGAGTTCCAAAAATGTGTTAGTTAAAAATAAATAAATCCAACATGTCCAGTCAAGGATTTGTTTTAAGCAGAAACTATAGCTCCCAGGACTTTGTTACATTTTAATTTTGTTTTCATACTACAAAGAGAAGCCTTTGTTTGCACTCAGGAAGAGCACCTGTGGAATCTTTAAACATTTTCAGGCATGTTTTAAAAGCTCATCCTTGTGGTGAAGATTTAATCTATCAAAGTGGTATAAATAATGTAGACATAGCCTTAGGTGTCACTTCTTCCCCTTGCAGGTTGGAAAATAACAGAAGTATCACTCTGCTGCATTTTAAAATATTGCTTAGGCACAGCAGTGACAGGATCCTGTGCTATCCTTGAATTATGGGCATCTAACTATTTATTACTGATTATTTGTAAGGTCCAAAACCACACATACAAACCACCAGGCTTCTGACCAAGAGAAAAACATACGTAGCAAAATAGTCTCTTATTAAAAAACAAAAAAAGTTGCACGTATACCTCTTAAGGTTTTACTTTTCAAGGAATTAAGAACAATTACTCAGCAGAGGTTAGCTGATTTATGCTTGACAGATGACATACTGCTTGATGAATGTCTCTTGAAAACTAAATCTCTCTTTAACGTAAAGCCACCTCGGTTTGGGTAAGATTTAAGTAAAGAGACCTACACTATGCAACGTAAAACATACTTTGGTTATGCAGAATTCCAAAATATCAACGTTTTGCCAAAAGTCTGTTTTCACAACAGACTCCAGCAGAGCAGCCGCGGTTATTGTGATGTGTCTGCACCAGAGTGAGTTCATGGTTCCCGCGAGGTCCTCCTGGTGTTTGAGAGGTCATTCATTAGAAGAAAAAACAACTCCGAAGTCTTCATTCCCATTTTCCTTAAACATATGCATTTTGTATCATGTCTTAAGACATGTCTTTTGGCCTGGTTGTTGATATATTGTGAATTCAGATTTATTTAATAAGTGTAAATTTAATTATCTCATGCAGTACTGTATTTAGCATGCCACTTAGATTCAGAAAGGTGTTTTGTACTATAGACTGAGTAAAATTACTGAGAAAGATGATAATTTATGAGTGCACGTTTCATATGAAAGTGCAACCGATGGGGTGCTTTATTGCTTGCAATGCATGATTACAGTCACAACCCATGAGGCACTTCATGTGTAGTTTCCTATATAGGATGCACTAATAAAATGTGGCATTTCTCTCCCTCAAATATGCACATGTGAAAAGAGCATCTTAAAATGTGAAGACCAGAGTTAAAGAAGTCGTATTTATCTGTTGCTGCTTCAAACGTCTGGAGTTGCATAAATAACATGCTTTGTATGTTTGCCATGTACGTATTCAAATGCACAAGTACAGCTCCCACTGGAAATGAGTTTAAAAAGTGGGTTCAGTGAGTGTTTTGGTGGGAATCAGCATTGGTCTGTGGGCATGCTTGGGAGGGGTTGTGGTCTCTACTTGGGCTGTGTGGTAGAGAAAAGAAGCCTTCAAAGGAGGGTGAGATGAAGGGGAGAGCTGTGCTTTGTGGGCGATGGATGTTCGGGCATGCACAGAGGACCGCTCGCTCCTTCCCGACTTGCATTGCTAGCCAAAACCAGATCAATGCAAGCGTAATGCTGACACTTCCCCACATATCTGAAGGAACTGCAAGCCTGGACTTAACAGACACCTGCTCTTTCTTTAATTTAGCATTTCAAGATAACTAAGCCCATGAAGGGTGTTGCTGTCATGTCTTGTCTGCATCATCTTCCAGGCTGCTGCGTTTGGTGTGGAGAGGCGGCTCTGGAGGGTCTGCTCCAGAGTGACAAGTGTCTCCAGGAGGAATTTCTGTGTCTCGCCCTGTAAAACAGAGCTAGCCTACCTGCATCACAGCAGCCCCGAGGTTCAAAAGGTTCAAATAGGTAGTGATGATTCATAAAATATTCCACTTAATCTTTTATCCTTGTAAATCTGTGTGATATTATACACAAATGACTTCGGTGTCTGACCAATGCAGTGCAGTGTTTTGCAGCATAGGAGTTTCCACAAATGCTCTCAAAACCTGTGGAATGAAGGTGTGACTGGTCAGAAAGCCATAAAGAATAAGAAGCAGCAAAACGAGGCCATACGCAGCACAGCATTGCCGTCACACGTTCAGCAGGTGCTTTTTTGTCTCTTCTCGAACCTCCAATTAGTTCTTCACAAGCTTTCAGCCAGCCTACTGGTGGTGTGGAAAGATGTACAAGGGGAAAGGGAAAGACAGCAGAAACACCAGTGATTTTTGTGCTTGCAGAACGGTATATGAGAAAGAAAACAACTGTTCTGCAGCTTATTGGGCGCATCTGTTGTTGAGGGACATGGCACAGCTGGAGACGTGGTGAAACACGGCACGCATTGCCTTCTGCCTTGGGGGGTACCGCTTCCCTGCATTGCCCTGGTAGGCTCTTGCATGGCGTGGTAGGGAAAGCAAAACCAGGCTGGGGAGGCAAATTCTCCTGGGTATGCACCGGGGGGTCCTGTGTGGTGGGAGACAGCCTTCAGCCCTGGTCCTTGGTGCTGCTGAAGAAGTTCCGTGGCCCACCTGGGCATGAAATGTGTGACCTTTTCTGTATTCTGGGCATTGCACAGAAGCATTTGTATGCGTCATGGAAGCGGCTTAAATTTATTACAGGGCTTGCTGCAATTACCAGAGTTGATCTTAACTCTGCCATCGGCAAATATAAGTCAGTGAGATATTATTCTATCAGCTAGGCAAAAATCCAAGGTGAGGGATATTTGCTAAAAGATGTAGAACGGTGAGAAATATCTGTAAGCATTAGTGTAAAAGATTGGGTGATTTTGGAGTGTTAAAGGCGTGGCAGTGTTTAAATCGAAAGTTGTAGATTAAAGAAAATAGCAGAGAAATGTCTGAGGCCTGATGCAATATAAAATTCTGGTATAAAAGGCCGAGGTCAGCAACAGCCCTGCTGGCTGAACTCACGCTCAGCTCCAGTGGTGCTCCTGGGGGGAAATTTACCCCTTCAGGGTGTAAGTACAGAAAAATTGTTTTCTTTTAGCCCTTATAGATTTATCTATTCGTACAACCCGTGTATCACATCTCTGCTTTTGACGTGTCTCCTCGTTTTTACTGGGGGGAATGAGGTTGAAAAGTTCATGGGTTCCTGCCTTATCGTGCAACTTTTCTATAATGGAAGCCCACGCTGGCTCCAGACTTTGCCCGCTCTGAGAGATGAAAACCTTCTATAAACCTGTAAAGTAATCCCTGTTAAACCTTATAATTCCTGTAAAGTTTTCTAATTCCTGAAAACTTTTCTAAC
>JAVJGI010000064.1:40459101-40480913 GCA_035590275.1 Ibycter americanus | reverse complement strand
GGGGCAACCTGGGCTGGTGGGCGGTGGCCCTGCCCAGGGCAGGGGGGTGGAATGAGATGGTCTTTAAGGTCCCTTCCAACCCAAACCGTTCCATGATTCTACGATCCTAGGAATGTATTGCTGTGCCCCCTGGACAGGTTGCTTAGGGGAGGTGCTCTGCGGGAGCTGCTGGTGAAGAAGGAGGAGGAACTGGCTGGGGATGTGCAGATCGATAGCAGCCTTGGCTGCAGTGACCTCAGGATAATAGTATTTAAAATATTTAAAATGCAGTGGGAAGTGAGGAAGGGGATGAGGCCTCGAGTGTCTTGATCTGGCTTTGAAGTTGGCTCTGTTTTGAGCAGGTGTTTGGAGCAGAGACCTCCAGAGGCCTTACAGAGGAGGTTATTCTATGAGTCTCTGGTTTCTCAGTTCTGTATCAAAGTGGGAAATTACAAGAGTTTTATTTATGAGGTCTAGAATCTTTGTCCTGTGGATTTGCTTCAGTATTAGATGATTTGTAGAGCTGTCTTTTCCTAACACTTTCCTTGTGTTGTTATCTGACTATGACCTGTTTGGAAATTGCACTGTATTTCGGGTTTGGTTCTTTATCGCAAAAGAAAGGAAAAGTATAAAGTAAAATATGACATACAGGCAGCTCTTCTTCTGACTTGGCTTTTGGTCCTAATAGTCTCATCTAAGGTACGAATTCTCTTTTACAGATTTTAGCCTGTTTCTGTTGAACAATTAGAATAAAAGTAAATGAAAATTCAGGTTCGCGATGATTGGAGATGCACCTATTGTGAACCTTGTGAAACAGCTGACTATAATTTTAGAGCATTAAAATAATTTACTAGCCAGATCTAGCAGTACTGGAATAGAAATATATTTAAATTTTCTTAGTATTTTATTCTTTTTAATACCTTTTTTCTCTTACCTTTCAATACAGACTCAAGTTAAATGTTTTCACTCAGTTTCTACTACCTTTGTGTAATGTTACAGCAGCTGGTCTGTAAATAGCACAATTATTTGGCTATAAGAACAAGGTGAGTTACTAACAAAAAACCCATAAGATCACTAGTAATGCTTGCTTTTAGTAAAAATGTGTTTTACTGAGTTATTCTGGGCAAACTTTGAGCCAGCTACAATGCTTTCAGCTTTTTTTTTTTTGCCTTTTTTTTTTTTTTCTTTTGTGTGTGTGTGAATTACTTGTATTTTACTTTAAAAGCTAAATCTGCTTGGGAAGGCAGATACCTACCTCCAGGTTACTGGTTTGGGTTTTAGATTACTTACTAAGAGCTAGAATTCTTATAAGCCATCAGGTAAATTTATATCTAGCCTGGGTAACTGTACTATCCCTACCAGCTTTCAAGATCTCTGAGAATTTTGGAGATATATGGGTTCAGATGGAACCTTTACAACTCGTGTTCGCACCTTGATGATACTGCCCTTTTGTCCGAAGGAAATACTCAACTTCCTGCTGTACTCCCTCTAGCGTTTAATGTACGATATGACTGAAAACAGAAAACAGTTGCAGATTTGTATTCACCCAAATCCAGTGAAAGAATTAATGTAACCTTTTCTTTCTTCTTACTTAAGTTCCTATAGGGTTTGCTGTCGTGGCACTCGCAAGCCCATCTGAGCTGATAGCAAATGTGTGTTGTGTGGCCAGATGTGTTTGGAATATTAAGGTTAAGTTGGACTCCAAATACCACATCGTTTCAAAATTTGCCAAATACAAAATAGGAACAAGAAAAAGCCTTTGCTGTCAGTAGGTGCCTCATAATTAAGCAAAATTATTGGTATCTAAATTAATCTTATATTCAAGCATATATTTGTTGCAGTTTCTCGCGGTGGTGTTTAAAGCCGTGCTGGAAAGAAAGACCTGGATGAAAGCAACTCGGATTTTTCAGTTACATAAAACTCTGAAAGGCTTTTACAAATTGCTGCTGTGTGGGAGGCAGCTTGCTGCAAAGCTGTCACTTGAAACTTTATCAATCAGAAGACAGTACCGTTTTTAATTATGCAGATTTTCAAAGTAAAATAACTTTTTCTTGCATGAAAATGTAGAACAGAGTCAGGTGAGATCTGGAACAATCTGAAAGATTTTGAAGAGTTTTCTAGGCTTAATTGAAATAGCTTCAAAAAGCTTGCTCTTATGAAGAAGTATAGTATATTTGAAGTGTTTTAGCTTTCTTCTTTATGAAAGAAAAATCGTTTTTCTCCTTGTGTATTGTACAAATCATCACTAACTTCTAGTAATGTCTCGATCCAGCAAAGGAGTCCATCTCAGTGTACCTCTGAGTCTCTCCATAGTTGTAAAGATCTCCACTCTCTGCATTTTTATGGCCTAATTTAAGAGCCTTGAGTCCTAAAATAATGTGATGTTGTAGAATTTTCTGTCCATCAACACACAGCAGGGGCAGCAAATGCTGTGCTCTTTGCAAAGTGTCTAATAAATCCTTTCCTTATGGAGACAGTTTGAAGTTCACACCAAATAGGTAAAATTGCTGCAGACATCCTGATGTTTGCTAGGAAACCTCAAAACCTCTCAGCTGTGCTTTCTGGTTTGACTGTTACATGAGATGCCATGATGTCATGTCTCCTATATCTTCAGAGAGAAGAAACAATGAGTTGAATTTTATGCTGCTTTAGCAAGATAGACGATCGGAAAGGAATGTGAATTAATCATGAACGCTCCATTTTGCTAATGTGTTTTGTGATGGGGAGGAGAGAGAGAGAGTGTTTCCTTTTGCTCTTTTATTTTTTGGGTTGTTTGACTTCATTAGAAGTTGAATTATACTGTTTGTTCTCACTCTAAGAAACATGCATCACTAACATGTCATGTAGTTATGACTGATACGTTCTCTAAACCCTCTTCTCCAGTGTTTGTTCTGCAACAGAGTTGGCACCACTACCTGTGGAAATTTGATAAAATCATGACTTCTACCAGAAAGAGGCACTTCTGAGATTACTGTAACAACATGAATATGCAGTTTTCCCTCTGACTTCTGCTGTTTTTTTGCACTGGTTCCCCCTTTTTCTAATTCTGAAATCATTTGATTTCCTCTCCTCTGGCAGTGTTGTCCTTTTTCTAAGCCTCATGCCTGAAGGTTGTCTGAGAAGCCCTAGCAGTACTACCCACCACGAGGTGACTCTACGCTTTTCCTCTTCCCTGGGCGCAGCGTAGCTGGTAATAAAAATGATGGATTGCACCTCTCCTTCTCAGGTCCTTTCAAATGCTTAAGTGACCCGGTGCTCATGCTCAGCTGTATTGGGGTAGGGTCACAGGTCCTCACCCTCTGACTCTTTGCAGATTCCCTTTTAATACCATTGTGAACTCACGTTGCCTTTTTCTTGTTCTTTTTATGCTTCAGCATGGAGTTAGCCTTCTGGCAACTTCCCTTCCCCCAGTTGCTTTGTCTTCTCCTTTAGCTCTGTTTTAAACCACATTGTATTTCTGGATTCAACACCTACAAGGCTATGACCTCTTCAGTGAACTTGAAGAATGGGCTATTCTGTGGGTTTTAGTCTCTCAAGGTCACAACTGCTGCCTCTCCTGTCTGGGAGTAGGACACATCAAAGTAAACTGTCCTATTTTTTGGCATTCAGACTCTACGCCAAAAAAAGAAATGTGGCCATATCTTTGGGAATTTATGACTCCCAACCTGTGAGTTCTTTTAGGTCAATCAAACAAAAGTGCCAACTGCTATGGACATGCTCTTTTATCCTTCTAGCTCCTAAACTCCTGGCTCAGCAAAAAAGATAATTGGGGCTGTTGCAGATGTGGAGTCTGGTCTCCAAAGAGATTCTCACGGTGCCAGAGATCACAATCTCTGTCTCTGCCCTTTCCTTTGTGCTCCAAGACATTTGAGCGCAAAGACATTTCAAGAGAAGCTCATCTGAACACTGGCTTTCTGTTCTCAGGCTGACAGCAGAAGTACTTGTTTCCATCTACAAAATCAAAGGGAAAGAGAAGCTCTTCAGCACAGCCCTGTACCACCCCGAGGCAAAGGAACACTCAGTATTGCCCTGTAGCACCCCGTGCAGAGCTAGCGCATGGAGCTTGTGACCTCTTGATGATCCACTTTATGAAGCAGCATGCATCCCTTGGTGTTTTTGGAGCAATCATGTTGTTGCAGAAACCATATCCAGAAGCTTCTTTGGGTGCCAGTTATTAGTGGTGTTTGACCTTTCTTGCTGCTATTCCCACTCCAACAAGATTTGAGGGAGAGATTTGCCTTTGAGGCTGTTCTTGGCTTCTGATTCCAAGGAAGCATAGGTGTTCCTACAATACTTCAGAAATCCACGTGGAAGCCAAATTCCTGTCTTTTATTTACTTTTGTATGAGTTATGCCTGGAAATTACCTAAATTTATTTGTAACTCGTTGAGCATCTTGTGATTCATAGGTGTCTTCCCAGTAGTACCGCAGTAGATGGTTACTCACATCTAGCAAAGCCTCCAAATTTTATTTTCAAACTGCAGACTGTGAAGTGGGATTGACAGTTGCTGAAATTTATGGCATTTGTAGTTGTAAAAGAAAATGTACTATTTGAAGTAGCACCCCTACTGCATGTGGATGATGGGTTATCCATACAGAGCATTTCTGACATTTCTGCAGTACCCCTAATGAAGAAAGAAGAGGGGAATTCAGCATTTAAAGATTTGTAACTAAAAGAAGAGCTCTAGAAGTTGGAAAAATCTTCTCTTAAAATGCGCTCACCTCATTTAGGCAAATGGGGTGATTTAAAATGCCATTTTGAGATTGACATGAAAATTTGAAGACTGTATCAGCAACTGTTATGTAAATGGTTCTTGAAAAGTCTCTGGATCATTTACTCAGAGGCATATTTAAAGCAGGAAATGTCTTATTCATGCATTGTTTCATGAACTCATACCGTGATTTATTTTTTTTTCAAGCTACTTGAAAGGAAGCTCAAAGAATTATGAGCGCATAGAAATCCACGTGATAAACAAGGGCAGCAGGGTGGGTACGGAGGTGACATGAAAACAAAACCTGGGAATAAATACTGAACAAACAACTGATACAACAGAACAAGCTGAGTGACATTGCTGAGCAATGTCTTGAGTTGGGATCTTTTCACTGTGAATGTCAGAAAGTCTTTCAGGAATTTAACTTGAAAACAAAATTAACACTTCAATCTGAGATGTTCGGATAATATCCACCTGTCTTAGGCATTGATCTAGGGTTAAGCATTGCTTAGGAAGGATTCTGGTCTTTTTATAGGGTACTGTGTGCTTTTAATCCTTGACAAAAGATTTTTTATGCTGAGAAGGTGAGGTGGTTTTAGCCATGAAAATGACTACAATAAAACATGTCAACTGAATATCAGAGAAGACACCAAAACAATTTAGTCAGGGCATTACTGCTTGGATGGAAGGTAAGGCTTTTGGGCCATTTTTTTTCTTGCTCCCATAAAGTCGTGTGAGAAGGTCATTGCAAGTCAATAGCTTGAGCGTGGGGGAGCACGGAGAGATGTGAACTTGGAAGACAGACCGGTTTGGCGAAGCCAATTTTTCAAGGTTTGTTTACACTGGCAGGCACTTTGCCTAAATAGGATGCAGGAGAGCTATTTCATTTCTGAATTTCCTACTCTCTCAGGATCCTGTGTGACTTTGGACAAGTGATTTAACCTTTCATTTGATTTTTTTTCCTCTTGTGAAGAGCAAATGTTACTTTCTCCTTTGCATAAGGGCATTAGGAAGCATGAGTCCACTAGCAGTTGGGAGCTACTCATATACTTTGGTGATATGAGCCGTAGGATTGCCTAGATAATAAACAAGGAGAGAGTAATACAAAGATCCATTCCAATAATATTATTGCTGACCCCAGGTTCTGTAATAATGTATTTATGATTCGATTTATTATTTCTAGAAATCTCTTTAATATGTCTTTATTGTGTGTGATTTAATTAATCTCTATTCAGTTCTTCAGTTTATCAGGATAATTCTATTTATACTATCCACCAGCTCATATAGCCACAAGATTATTGTAGCACAGAAGAGCTTTACATGTTATGTACCTTTAGTTAGGATAGTTTCTATTGTATTTTTTTTTAATACCTTGTTAATTACCATGTTGCTTAGGATTGTTTTTAAAAAAAAAGTCTGTGGGAAACATCAAACCATTGCCTTGAAAGATGTGTTGGTACAGAAGTTATCACAAGGAAAACCCTGTTTGCTGAATGGGCTGTAACTGCACAACTTGTGTATCAGGTTTATGTTGAAGTTGTGTCCGTAACAGAAAGGCATTGTGGCATACGCTCAACTGGCTGTTTGTGCTCCTGTGAAATTGTAATTGAAGTATTAAACTTAACATGGGGTTTTCTTTAAGCTAGATTAATTTGTAAGTTTACAGATACAAGCACTATCTCTAATTTTGCATGTCGGCTAAAGTTTGAGTACACTTTTATTCTTTGTTCTCAATCTTTTTTACTGCTTATTCATCAGTGCAGCTCGGTTTGACTAGATGGGAACTAAGTCTGGAAAAGGCTGAACGTTGCCTGCAATGAAAATATATCTTTATATGTAATGGACCAGGTGCCCCTTTCTCCAGAGGGAATAGATTTTCTTCAACGTGGAGAATTTTTCAAAAGCTGTTGTCTTCTGCCCTTTAACAGACCAGCTTTGGCAACAAAAGCAGCGTTAGATAACTCAGTATAATCAATAACCTGACTGCGTTTCCTTCAAGAATCACAAGCTCCCTCAGGCGTGAGTTTAATTTGGTACTTTTCTTAAATCTATGCAAACCACAGTAGGACATTAGCCTTCAACACTTTGGGCTTTTAAAACCCGACAGACCACGTACAAGCTCCACTGAGAGAGGACTTGGTCTGGAATGATAAAGAGTTTCTGGTAAGGATGGCTCTGGCTTTGTGCAGATCGGGGAAGTTCAGCCCATTCTAGTACTGGCAATGCTGACCGTCATGGACTGACCAACCGTCACTCCTTCGACTTAAAAGAATGTCAGAGAGCCTTGGGGCTTGCTATTGTGATGTTTTCAGTTTTAACTGAGTAAATGATAATGAAAATTTCTGAGGATGTCAGAGTCACTCCGAAATAGTAATACCTTTTGGATACAAATCAGAATGAAACAGCTGCTGGCCACAGCTGCTGTAGTCCAGATAGAAGATAACATTAAAAATTTTAACGTAGAACTTCTACTCTTGCATTTTTATTTGAACTTGTGATGCCTAGTTTCATTTTGGAAGTAGAGCTAGAGAAACCACAGTTTTCTAGTTCAAATTCATTAATGGATTTTGATTAATAAACTAGAGTCACTGTGGTTGCCACGGTCACGTAAGGAGAAATACGGCTCAGACCTCCTTGGCGTTGTGCCTCTGCAATCAGCTGTGTCCAGACTTGGAGGCAAAGGTGAAGATCCAGGGTTGTGAAAGTGAAAAGGTATCGGAGATTGTTTCTCATATTTATCTTTGCCAGTTGTAGAGAAAAGGCACCTCTGACCTGAAAACTCCCCCATGCTATGTAATGATTGATTGTGCTCTGTTGGGATGAGAACTTCTTTTTCATACAATATAACTCAAAGGCTGAATTCTGAATGGTTGGAGTCCCTGTTTGCTCAGTGCCCCTTTTCTGGGGCTGATTTAGAAATGTCCTTGGAGGAATCCTGTCGTGTTTTGCCTCCCTCAGAGCTGTCTCCAGCGTGCTCTGGAGGAAAAGGGCATACTGAGCCTCCGTAGTTAGTTTTAAACAAAGATTTAGTCAATGCAGACACTATGATTGGATTTTATGGTATTCTGTGCATGAGCCAAACAAGAGAAATCTTGTGTTCGAAACATCAGTTTGCGGCAGCAGGAAGAACTTAGTCATGTAACCTCTGATTTGCAGGAGGCAGAAAAGCAAGGGCGAAAATGGTGCACAGAATAATTAAGCTTAAATCAAGGCATTGTGGTTAAGATTTGATCCTTGTTTTTTAACAGAGAAAAAATGTGTAACTCAAACACTGCAGAGAGTACATTTATAAATCTGAATAATAAATCAAGAGAAAAGCATGTGTTTAGGCAAGGAATTTTCTTGTGTCCTTCTTGAAGTGTATATACATATATTTATATTTATATTTATATTTATGGTATTTCTTATTCATTCAAGTTAAGAAGTAAGAATTTCAGGACAGTAAAACCAAAATTCTTTGCTTGGCTCCACAGGGTAATAATTCACACAGTTCATCTCCATGTGATCTACACATGTTGAAGAAAGATAAATCAAGCCATGGTTAAGATTTATTAATTGCCCACATAAAAGAACTTGGGACTGACATCATGCGGGTGGAAGGGGTGATCAAACCAGAGCGGAGTTTGCAGAGAACAGTATAAGAAAAGACACTTTTTCATGCGTCTTCCCAGATGAATTTTGCCATGCCCTCTTTTGCCATCAGCTGCGTGTTTGTCTTTATGCATGGTGTGGGAAAAACTTTTCAGTGGAAAAAGCAGAACTGAACCTGTCCTCCATATCTTGCTTCTCTGTGTTTAGTCCCTTTAAACACTGGTAAATGACCATCTTGCCTTTCTTCTGTGAACGTGGATCAAAACCTGTTTTATTCAAGACCTCAGAACATCTGATGAACTTTGGTACCTTTTTGCTTTGCTGTCTGTGTGTGAATATCTTGTTAGGATTGAGATTTGTCAGTGAAACAGATGCTGACCTGCCCTCTGCGTTACCTGCTCTGCATATTGAAAGAAACAGTGACAGATACGCTGTGAGGTTTCAAATCCCAAAAAATCAGATTTTTCCTTAGAGAAATTAATTTCTTTCTATTTTATTGGACTATATCAGTGATCTGTTACTTATTTTTATTTGCTGTTCAGGAAGTGGAAATATGTAAGTGCATGCATATACGAACATCACCAATTCTGATAGTTTAATAAGTAACTGAAACTATATTTTTCAGTGCCACCATCACTCTGAGCTCCAAAGTGTGGAGCACTTTACAGACAAAACAAGCCAGATCCCTTATTCTGAGATTTTGTATTCAGTAACCCCAAATTCTCACCGCTATGAAGACCCTTTTGTGCACACAATCATGTCTTTTAGGTATTTAGATATTCAAAGTAACTTCTGTGCAAAGATCAGGGCCTAATGGGACAAGAAGCAGAAGAAAGAGCTCGTTGTCAGGAGGTAATAACTCCTTGTCATTCTCTGTGGGAGGCTGGTGGAGGTTAAAAAAATTGGGAAAGATTGTTGCTAAGCACTTGCCATATCATCTCTTGGTTAACCAGCACCCAGGACAGCCTGGTTTTAAGTTCTCCTCTCCAAAAAGTTGTCAATAGCTCTTCTGCAGCTTTTTACTGGAAAGTAAAGCTGAATTTACTTGGTCAGTCTTCTGGCAGAAATAGGTATCACTGAGTATTAGAAATACGGCATTATCTGACCCCTCTGAGACCCCTCAGGAATATTTTGTCCTGATGTTAACTTTTTTCCATTAGTATTTCGTATTTGTCATGCCACGTTACTTTTGATCCTATTGCCATTTAATGGAGTGCTGCTGTAATTTGTTCCTGAACCCACATTTTTCTGTCAACGCACATGGCCCTTACGGGGCTGTCAGAGGGGGGACTTCAGAGTGGCAGCGTGGCGATTGCTTGTCAATTTGACGTTGATTGCTCGTTATAATGTATTTGGAAATTTCCTGCAACTCGATCGTGGCAACACGGAAACTTGTGTCCCAACTTGAAATCTTATCAGAAGCCATTTCTGCAGATGAAAGGCTGCTGATTCTGCTCCAGAGCCAGAAAGGAGGCTATTTGACATTTGTTTGTTGGCTAATCTGTTTGCAAAATCTTACATAAACTCTGGGAGGGGAGCTGCCAATTTCTGCACGTTGGAGGAGAAATGCTGCCTTATTTGGAGAGGTTTGCTCCTACTCAGGGCCACAAGAGTGGTTTCCAAATGCTTCTGGTATTTGATGACTGTGGCATAACTTTGGAGATTTTTGTGCACTTTATTATTCCTCCTTTCAGCTGTTTTGAGATCAACTGATGTGAAAGGGTGGCAGTTGGGGGGGAAAGTCCTGCAAGCTCTGCTGCCTTCAGAGGGCTTGTTGCTGGAGTGGAGAGGAATGAAGGCAGGGTTGGCTTTTTCTATGCCAAAAAACACCCACAGAAAACCCCGAAACAAATCCACCCCCCTCCTCCTTTTTGCCTAGATATTTTTTTGTTGTTTTGTTTTGTTTTGCTAAGGAATAAAAAACAGCGAGAAAAGAGTATGTCTGAATTTCTGTGAGACGTCAAGGGTGGCTGCTCAGCTTCGGGAAGGGAGCGCAGGGTCCGTGCTGGCATCGCGGGTGGTCTGCCCATGGGCAACGGCAGCGGGGGCTGAGCCCTTCCCTTGGCCATGACCGTGCCCGCACGGCGCGATCCTGCTGCACGCGGTCCCTTGGGACAAGGGTCCCTTTAATGACCGTCGGGGTCACTTCTGCAGCAGTGGTGTGAAGCCAGATTTGGGGTTGAAGTTGAGCTTGCTTCCATGGTAACTGACTTCTGGTGGTGGATCTGGTGCAGAAACATCTGCACATTAATCACTTCTGTGGGCTGCAGTGTTGCTGCAAATGCTGTAATGCGGAGGCTTCGGAAATACACGTGGAAAGACTGACCCCGGGGACTAAAGTGGTTATTTGCAGGGGCTGGCATCTGGGGAGGAAGTTTCTTCTTCTGCTAGAGGGTCTTCTTCCCTTTCCTCTGACCTATATATACATGCAATGCACCCTCTGCTTTACGCTTTCCTCAGTTTACCTGTTTTGCTCCTCATATTTGAAGAGCTGTTTGTTTAGAAATGTGTATTACTGTTTCTCTGGAATTTATTTGCTAACTGCTAGCTCCAGAGTTGGTTTTACATGTTTAATTTTATTATGTTCATGAGGCAACGTTGGCAGGAAAGGCACTATAAAAAGCATTCATTTCATGGAGTGGTACAAACATGTTTTCAGCTGAATTGATGACACTGAATATAAAACACTTCTCATTTACGCTTCCCCTTAAGGTTTGTTTAATGAACTAAAGTTTTTCATATTACTTAGAGGTGCAGTTCTTTCTACCCATCCAGAAAGGATACAAAACTTAACAGGCATTTACATCTGCCATCTCCTGCAAAAATAACCAATTTAGGAACCTTTCTTCTTGAATCTTAGGGTGTTACGGCAATTCCTCTACTCTTTTCTTACTGTTTCCCCTTGAACCTTCAACCTTTTATTGCAAACATACGAATAAAAATGACTATAAATGAGGAGATCTGGATAGAGAAG
Source organism: Ibycter americanus (assembly GCA_035590275.1). Taxonomy (NCBI): domain Eukaryota; kingdom Metazoa; phylum Chordata; class Aves; order Falconiformes; family Falconidae; genus Ibycter; species Ibycter americanus. The sequence goes on along the minus strand of JAVJGI010000064.1, from coordinate 40,469,658 downwards.
CCCGTTGTGAAAGTGTCCAAATTTTGATGCAGATAGATGTTTACACTTGGGGAACCAACACGTTTGAGATACACCAGCATTTTTAGTCTTCAGGTTGCATTGACACTGCCTGTGAACAAACAGCCATGATTCCCCAGTGCAAATAATTTATTGAATTTACATATAATATTTTTCCCTGGCAGTGGGATAGTATTAATTAAAATGCTCATTACAACTTATGGTCGGATGCTTTGCAGCAGGCACTTCCTTAGGCTATTAACAAGGGCTGTAATGAAAAACGCATGTTTCCAATGCTATTTCATACATTGGCGTCTAGAGGTTGGAAGTGGTCCTGTCTGCTACTGCTCCATCCAGGACTCATCTTATCGCTTAATTAGTTTTCTGGTGAGGTTGCACAGGTATGCCAGCTTGTATAAGGAAACTGGGAAAGATAAGACGTGTGAAGCAGAGCCTGAAGTGAGATGATTTGACCATGCCGCTTTCCCGTATACAGGTACTGACATGCAGGTAGCGCTTCGTCAAGGCATTGATCTCCTGCCCATCATTTCAGCTGACCTATATTTTAATGTAAATATTAAAAACAGTTAGAACAAGGTGTTGCATAAAAGATCGTGTTTTACATTCTCACTGCTGTAGCTCTTAATCCCCCAGTGTAGTGCCTTTTCCTGCCTCTGGCACCTGTGTGTTGACAGTAGCTTCAGCTTGAATAGCATCAGTTTGGGCAAAAGTCAATCATCTATGGAGCTTTCCACACACCTGAAGTGCCAGTTAAAATGGCCAACATCAGTGTGTTCCCATGGACTGGTTGGAGGAAGCTGTTACAGAAAGTAGAGCACAGGCAGAACTAGGGGAGGCTTGTTCAAGCACAGAGAGGTTACCGTTTCATACCAATATTGGGTATCGCCTCAAGAAGATGCCATATGCCTCGTTGAATATCTGATAGACATAGGAGACTCGAACAGAAAGGGGTTTTGAGCCAATGACTTATCAAAGGCTGTCAGAATAATCATTTTTTCCCCTGATTTCAGTCAATTGCTGTCTGACAATTGAAAAGCAAGCCTATTCAGAGAGCATTCACCCACGCTGGTGCCTGATCCTTAGTGCTCTGCAGCCATAGGCTTGGAAGCAAAAAGGAAAAGTACACATATGAAGCACCAAATGGAGGTTGTTAAACACGAACCATATGTGTTATTTAGCTTTGGAACATAGTGAGGTTATGAAACCATTCTTGGAAAAGAAGACAAATACATTTCCTGTACATCAAAATCATTTGTAACAAATAGATGCATGAAAAGCTTGCTGAAAGATGGGGCACAACAAAGATGACAGAGCCCTGAAATTCAGCTTACAACGAGAGCCTATTCATACTGCAATAACGAAGTTCGGGCATTTGTAGGAATGTAATTAAACACAGGGCATCGTTATGATTGGTAAAGGATTTTAATTTATTTTTTATGGACTTTGTAGTCTCCTGAGTACGAATTGGAAACATACTTCCAGTTCCTACCAACATTATTGAATCTGCACTCAGTATTACCCAATGATAATACTGAACTCAGTAGTAATCGGTGTCAAATCTGAACTCAGAATTAAAGTGTCATGGTTTAGGCTTACCTGTCCATGTAATTCTCAAAGCTTATATTGAAGCTCATTCGTTTTTCTATTGTATGAGAGGGGTAAAAAAAGGATGCCAAAGGCTACCCGCAAACCAAATATTGTACAGTGCATAGTCAAATGAAAACTGAACATCAGCGATTACATTTTTAGTAGGATGAGTGTTCTGACTGAAATGCAGCAATCTGTCACTTGGCCTTTCTGTGACATTCAGTGTATTGAAATTACCAGGGAAAGATTAGTTTTTGACATGCTAAATTAACTAAGTTAGAAATTTGAGCTGTATCATCTCTGCTAATTGTTACAGGGAGGGGGAAGAGTTGTTTGTCTTTTATAGTCTAAGGAAGCTATTCAGACAGAAATTAATAAAAAAAAAATTAAAGTAAAAACACTCTCCAAAAAGGTCATCTTTGGAAGTAGTAGAATTGGTTGATTCAGAGAAACAACTTTCAATCTGAGCTGCAGCAATGCAGTGATCGTACTGAACACTTTCTCTGACAGTCCAAGGTAACCATAATTACCGCTTATCTGCACGGCGTTTGTCATTGTGCAAGTCACCGCATTGCATCGGGGTGTGGGTCCCTCCTGCTCGGACTGGGGTTGCTCATGGCCACCCTGCAGTGGCTTCTGGTACAAACCAAGTACAAACCAACTTTCTTTTCAGGGTAAAGGGATTCATTTTGCATCGGGCAATATTTTTGTTATGGTTAGTCTGTTTTCCTTTTGCAGTGACCAAATTAATTGTGGATGCAGAAGGCAATCTTTCATAAAAAAAGAAGTAAGACCTGGCAACTACATTAGTAGGTGAAGAATAAATGATTTAGGAGAATATTTTAGGTATCTAGAAATTTATGTTCTTGCCCATGAATGATGATTTTTCATTCCTAGGTTTTTTTCTTTTGGTGTGGTGTCTTCAGACATGTAAAAAACCACTTGACCTAAAGATAAATGATGCTTCTCTGAATATTATGCAACATCTGCTGCAATCACAACCCTGATATTTTATTGAAAATTGAACAATGAAATGCTGTTTGTAATTACGTTTCCTGTAGGATGAGCTATGTTTTTTTTCTTTCTACTTATTTTTCAAAATGTAACTTTTGTTTCTGATAGATAAATGATAAATCCATGCATATTGTGCCAGGCGACTGTACTAGGACGGTCTCTGTAAAATCAACATGTTTCAGATATGAAATTCTGTTTACTCAAGCAGTCTTTATCTATGAATTTCAACAGATCCATTTATGTTTCGCTCCCAGACAGATGTGAGTCCTGGACAAGTGTGCAAATGAAATTGCTGGAAACTTTTAATTGGTAGTTAAGTATCTACATCACTGGCCTTGTTGTGAAAGATAGATTTCACTGGTATGGATCAATTATCTAAGAGTTCTACAACCTTGGCTTCCTATTTGTCGGTGTTAGATATGAATTCGTAGGCCTTACACTAAGCAAATATTTAGAGAAATACTCGGCTAGTCTGTGTGGGAGAGTAGAGGGACTTCAGGAGTAACAGGATACAATTGCAAAAGGATTCCTGTCCATAAGGTCTGTTAGACCTACTTCCATTTTCCTGAAGCAGAAAGAGCTACCAAATTACATGAGGTAGAAAAGCAGATTAGAAGACCCTAAACATTTATTTTTAGTAGTGAATTCAGGGTAAAGTGTGAAATTTAACTCTGTGCTTGAAAATGGGTGTTTATGTATATACACACAGAGTTATTCTGGCACTATCCGGCACTAGGTGAACAGTGTGGGCAAAGCATAATTGCAACCGTGCATGCGTAATTGCTAATAGAAAATTCTGTGGGCAGCCTGACTTATTGCCAGGCAAATTTAGATGAATGGAAGCATCAACTACATCATTTTTGACAGTATATAAGTGCATGAATTACAGAAGGCTGCTTTGCTCATTCATTCCGCTCTTGCTTTTTGGAAGGCAGTTTCAGGTAGCAATGGCAGTTTGTCATCAGTTTATGAAATTCTGATTTATGATGTGTTGCCTATGATGGGAGCCTGGTGAAGCCAATTGCATTGCTGGGGCTTCAGCACGCCCATCCTCCCTCTGGTAGTCTTATCCTGAGAGCACATGCTGAATTAATAGAAAGAGATGAAGATTAAAGGAAGGTAAAATACAGCATGTGATTTGTGTGCATATGTACATACCTACAGGCATATGTAAGTCTGCTCAGTTCCCTGTTTGCATCCAAGGAAGAGTTTGCAAATAACTCTTACTCAGGATGAAACCACAGGAATTCCATGTGCTGGTGTGAGCAGGATTCTCTTCCAAACAATCTGGTCAGGGATGGGCAGCGGCACGAAAGCTTCCTGCAAAGCTCACGTTGCATCCTGAGACCGAGAGTCTAACATGAGAGGTAGAGATCGATGAGATGAGGACAATGTACTTAATGGCTAATTTAGAAAAACGCAAAAAATACATCTTTTAGGACACCAAGAGGATGTTTTTTTGTCAGGTCTTTACTTCTTCCACATCACGCATGGGGAGAAAAAGTGCACAAGGGATGGGCAGCTTGATTCAACCGCTGTAACTTAAGGGGGAGGTGGGGTGGGGGGGGGAGAGGAAAGGAACCTAGCTGACCTCTGGAAAGCTCTGCTTTCCATTACTTCATATGTGCATGTGGTGCTGACTGCACAAGATGTTTAATTCACATGAACACCTAAATGCCTGGAGACCTGCAGCACTGCTGCCCTGAAGGTGTCCTTGCCTTGCCTCAGCTCTGCCCAGAGCTACGAAGGTCCCATTGGCAAGTGTGCTGGCTGCGCACACCAGGCGGGAAGGCCACAGCGCAAGGTGTGTAGGTAAGGCAGAGGAGAAGTGCAGGATGTCTTGCTGCTGAACCCAGCTGAAAGGCTCTTTCATTCTTTATTAGTTAGAAAATGTAACAGTATGATCATGCACGGTACAACGCGTGCCATGCATCAGCGCAAAAGTGAAGAGTAAAGCAGTCGTGTGGCTTTATCACAAGGATTCGCACTGTTGTTTTAATTATAGACCAAGTTCGTTAATAAAAGTAAAGAAAGAAAATGAGACCTCTTCTGAGAAGTATATGGTGTACTGTCAAATCCTTTCCCATTTAGTGGTAATTAGTAGGTAGAGGAGTGTGGTGCCTCACCGTTCTGCCACCCTCCTGTTACACGATCCGCGTTTGTATACGCAGTTTTAAATAAGGGAGCAGCTGGATTCCGTGTGGGTGGGAGTTGTGGCTCAGAAGTTTTGTCTTTAAGCATTTGGATCATATGGTCTTACAAGCAGTAGAGACTGAGGACATATATATAATAACGTTCCCTAATATTTTGGCTTACCGTGTGAAGACACCTTCTTTCAGCTAATTGTTACATTTAAAGTTTGCAAAACATGCAAAGTTATATGAAGCTGCTGTAAAGTAATATAAGGCAGGAGAAACATTGTTGTATTTTAATATTTCAGGAAGACTCTTGACAAATTATACGTTTACTTCATGATGATATCCTTTTTCAAAATGCTTTCCCTGTGTAACCTGCTTTAATTCCTTGGGTGGGAACCAGGATGGACCATAGCAGCACCTTCCATTGTGGTGGTTCACTCTGGTTTTGGGGTCTTGCCTTTTCTGGGCTTGAGGCGCTGACATTTGGGAGGGAGATGTCCTCAGACTGGTGAGGTGCCGCGTCTCTACACCGTGTTGTGTCCGTCAGGAGTTTTGAAGGTTGAGTGCTGATGATAACCCCTTCTTTCCGTGCCTTTTGCTGAGCCTTGGCCACCTGCATGGTGGCAACAGTAGATGAATATTCCGAAGCTGACTGCGGGGTCTTCTGCGGTGGGAATGGAACAGGATTGCAGGACAGCACCGTTATTTGGGTTTTGAATTAAGAATTCAGCATCAGGAAGGGCTGGATTTAAGGCTGTGCGAACTTCATCCAGCTCCCTTCCCTGCACATGGTATGATATAATCTGTAATTACACCTTCTCCGCGGGAACCAAGTCATATTCAGTGCACATGACAGCAGCAGCGAGGGGAGGATTAAGATACCAAAGCAAGCTCAATTTGAATAATTTAAATTTGTGATCTAAATATTTTAAATGTTTCTATATGCATACGAGCTTTGTGTGATTTGGAGTGAAAAATCACCTCGGCTGCTTTAGCACCTACTTGGGGGTGAATTGTGTCAGTAATAGGTTGGTGGGAGACATTCAGGCTGTGCGGTTAAAGCACTTCTGTCTGAACACTTAAAAAATAAAAATAATTTAAATAAATAAAATAAAAATAAAGTTAAAAAATAAACTGCAGAGGTGGCAGCGCTGAGGCTGCCAGAGATGCTGGAGGCTGGGTGGTGGTGGGAGTGGATGGCAAGGGAAAGCTGCCGGCCAGCTGCCTTGCCCGGGGCGGTACAATTTGTGGGGCAAAATAGAAAAGGTTTTTGCCTGTCATCTCAGGTTTCCAAGGTCAAATTTGTCTTAGTCTTTGCCATACTTGACTTGTGTATTTGATTGCCTGGAGCTTGCTTTTCGGGCAGAAAGACTGCACCTCACCATTATCATTATTATACTAAACTTTCTCTGTGTACGCTTGTAAATGAGATTAATACAAAAAAAGGGGTTTTGTCTCCTTGGCTGGGGATTTTATCTCTCCATGGCTTTCCTGCAGGCTTGACTGGGGCGATCTGGGGTTTGTGCTGCTGGCCCTGGAACAGGGGCTGTGCATCTCGGAGTCACCCAGGACCCGCCGGGTTGCGCTTGGTTTCAACGCGCCCAAACCTGTGAATCTTTGAGGAGATGGCTCCCCCGTGTGGTGGCACCACTCCGACCTCATCTCCTGCTTCCCCTGGAGAGAACACCAAAACCGGGTCTTTCCTACCATCATAACACAGCCATGTAGGGACCTTCTCCACTGCTCGAGAAGGTGACAAAGAGGAAAACATTGCTGAGCTCTTGTGTTACTCTGTTGGGCTCCAGCCATCGCGTCACCCACCGTTTGCGTTTGGGAAGGAGGTGCAAACCCGCCCGTGACGTTCTTGTTAAAACACGAGGAACTGCATTAAAGCTGCTGGGAAGCCTCGCTTTTGGGGACTCGGAGCAGCTATTAGTGCTACTTTATCAGGTTATTAGTTATCCTTTACTGACAGGCAGGGGAGTGGTTTCACTGAGCAGGAAAACCGTAAATAAAATAGCGGGGGTATTATACAGAAGTCTAGGGAACTTCGAAGGTAAGCAGTAGCAAGAGTTTCAACAAAATCTTTTTTGCTGAATGTAAACTATTCCTGAGGCTCCACGTAAGCTTTTGACTTTAAGCTGTAGAAAATAGAGAGCATCTTATTAGTATGGTGTTATAGGAAAATCACTATTCCTAATGAAAATTGGTATCCTCAGCATAGTGCAAAATTTTACAATCAACTACTGTTGCTTAGTGATTATTAATTAAATGAAACCAGTGTATAGCTTTGGTCTATTTATTATTTAATCTATTAGAAGTTCAGAATGAAAACGTTGGCTGTTGTTATGCATGTACACCTTGATGGTACAAAAGTTGGATCTAGTCAATGTAAAGTGCTGCTCTTGCATTGCCTCTGGGAGGCTTTCAGTTTCTGTAATGAACTCTTTTTCCCCTTAAAATTCAGCTACTGAACTTGTCTCTCTTTTGCATTCAGTGGACATTATGCCTGTCTTTAAAATCTGAACTTGCTTGGAGGTTAGCCTGCACAAGACACAAAGGGACGAGTGAATTGTCATCACCATCTCACCGTCTCAGTGCCATAACGGGGCTGTGTGTGTTTCTTTTTCATATTGCATAGCCAAGGCTTGAATCACCTATATTTTTTTATTATTGTAGGCCTTTTCCACTTTGAGGAAATTAGTTTCCTCTCTCTTTGTTTCAGGAATATTGAAAATTACATTTACCTTTAATAGGACTGGACTGGGAGTGTTTAATTAAGATTATAAATTTTTTTTATAATTCAATATCAGAGGTATTTCACTTACAGATTCAAGGCATCTTTCTTTCTTTCCATGAACATATCATTAAATACACAGCTGTAGATACTTGACGACTCCCGATCTGATTCCTTCGGGGTATGATATTCCAAGCATTGTCTTTCTCGTGTTTTCCAGTAGCATGTTGTTAAATACTCAAAATCAAGGGGCATCTGTCACAAAAGCCATCACATTCCCAAAATATTAGCTGGATGAAGCCATGTCTGCTCTTTGGGAGCCTGGCTGTGCAAAACAAGACCTTCTACACGCAGGGAACCACAGCTTTTTATTGTCTGCAGGTAAATACACAGTATTATAATCATTTTTTCCATCTTGTTTTCTATGTAATGTTGAAAATCGTTGAAGAAGGAAGCTGAGCTGGGTATGCTGGGATGAGGACTCTTTGTGTCCTCTCCCCCCCTCGGCATGAGAGCGGGGGGAGGCTGGGGGGTGATGCGGTGGCAGAGGTGGGAGGCAGCATCCCTCAGGGGACAAGTGTCCACACAGACCCGTCTGTGCTGTACCGCCTCGGGCCAGGGATCACTCCCGAGACAGATGCCTTGGGCGGTGTAGACGTATGTGTTTCTGGTTTATAAAAAAAAAAAAAAAAGGCAAAAAAAAAGAAAAAAGCGCCACCAAAACTCTTGCAGTTTAGACAGCTGGTCTGGCAGTTGGTAATGTGAAGGCCTATTAAAATATTTATGCTATTTGTTATTTAACTTCATTTGTTTTTTTTAAGGAATTTGGAAATAGGCTGATTAGATAAAATAGCATGAGGTCGCCCCGGTTGGGAGTGACATGTATTGGCAGAAATCTGGGGGCACTGGCAGCACAGGGGACTAATATTCTGTCTTTCACTCTCCTATAATCTAGTCGTCTTGTTTTCATTCTGAGCGAGAGGAGGTGCTGATAAATATGCTGAAAATATTTTCGCACTTCTGTTGGGTGGAATTTCGATTCAGTAACTGGTACATGAAGGCCTGGCTTCATGAAAGCTTCTGAGTCAGTGACAAGGCTCCTTTTGGCTCAGCCGTAACAGTGGAAATTAATGTTAAAAAATGACACCCCCACCTGAAGGTTTCAGCGGCTTGTTATTTTAGGTCTTCAGAAAACTCACTGTGCAGGTTTTAATGAGGGATACGACTTTTAAAACTCCTCAACGGTTTAAACCATGACACCCCAAACACAGTTTGGAGAAGTTTCAAGTATCATTTAATTGTTTTCCGAGACACAACGGCTCTCTTGGAAATGCAGAGTGGCTATTTTATTCAGAGAAAAGTAAAACCAATGTAATTAAGTTCAGCATCCTCAGGGAATGATGATACCAAAACTGACATCACCACTTGAAAATTTAAAAAGGGAAATTTTAAAAGCAAAAGGAAGGGAATCCATGTGTCCTCTCAAGGCAAAAGCTAGATAAATTTGGTTGTTCCCTGTGCGCCCAGGAGCCCAGGCGGGATGTGCACATCCACATGCCATACAGGGGAAGGGGCACTGTGCACACACAGCATGGGAAAAGGGAAAAATTCACAATGGCGTGGCCATCAAAAAAGCCTTTTCACAATAGTAAAACCGAAAAGAAATGGTCACCAACAATGGTCAGGTTTTGAAACAAGGAAAGAGGGATGCAGGGGGTGGAAGAGAGAGAGGGAAGGGGAAAGGCAGGAGAAAGAAATCCCAAAATTGCTCCTTTCCCAGTGTGCCCCACTTGAAGGACAACCTTCCTTGAAAATTTATGTAAATTTATTTAGAAAAATACATCTAGCTAATCAATCTGCAATTCAGCTAGATACTTAGTGATGTCCCGATACTGGCTTCACTGGGTTATGTTCAACTCTTTCTGACTTTTGATAACTGTGAGTGCTGTGAAAGCTTTGGAACAGAGACCAAGAGGTCAATTGTCATCTATGTTCAGAGATGGTGATACAGCATGAATAAATGGTGCTAGACATATGGAGATCAAATTAGTAAAGCTTGGTTTCGTTTTAGCTGTAGATAATATGGTGTGAAATTTTTTAATTAGTAAAAATCCCCAGATATTCTGGGAAACAAAAAGGAGCAGATCGGAAAAGAAGCAATGTCGAAGTGGTCAAGGAGATGAGTGAGGGAGTCTCCATGGCTTCATACTGTTACTAGAGCAGTGAGAAAAAGGGCAATTTTTGTTCTCTGGTGAGCTGGAGTCACGTTAACTCCGTGGTATGTGCGTGGTGAGGAACTGGCACGCAGGTGCAATGACACGTCGGTACGGAGGGTGTCGGTGCATGCAGCAGCCGCATCTCTGCTGCTGGATCAGGGCTTCAGCCCTTCCTCACTTCTCCCTTTCCCCAGCAGCTCGTGGCATCTCTATGTTTTTCCTATGCTTTAAGGTTGTTTGCAATTTTTTTAATTTTTGATGTTACTTGTTTTGCAGAGCTGCTGTTTGGAGGCTGATGTTTATTAGAGCTTTTATAGGTAACGCTGTGGTAAGTTGTTGATGAACTCTCCATTATTTTATTTTTAAGAGTGAGAGTTTCTAACTCGTCCTCACAGCAACCCCTTGCTCAGGCTCGTATATATTTCCCCTCCGCACACATGTAGAAGCTTTTTTGGGTGCTCAGCTGGTTGATGTGTCCTGCTCTACCAGCCACCTGGGCAGGTTGGCTAGACTATAGTTGGCATTAAAATTGGATTCAAGTTCCAGCAGCAGGGAAAACTCTTCCCTCTTGCTCTTTTCTTTCTGTATTTTTAAACTTCAGTGTACAGCACTGTAGAGGAACTGTAGAGGGTTAATTAACTTTGATAATATACAGTTGTGGGCTTGGTTCTGGGGTGGTGGGTTGGCTGATGTGGATAATGTACAGCTGTGGCTTGTTCCTGCTAAGGAGCTAAATAGCACTGAGGAGCCCAGAAGAGAAGAGCACTGCTGGAAGAGAGGAGACTGGATGAAGAAGAGCCCAGGGATGTAGGAGAGATGAGGAGAGGCCCCAGGAGAAGCTGAGAGA
>JAVJGI010000064.1:40444693-40459001 GCA_035590275.1 Ibycter americanus | reverse complement strand
ACAGCACGGACAGTAGATGAACTTTTGGAACCTTGTGTGGGAAAGCCTTGTTGCAGCTGGTTAGTTTTGTAGTGCTGCAACACAGCACTGCACTGTTATTTCAGTCTTTTTGTGTCCTGGACTGTGAGGAAGTAAATGCAATTAGATGACTTGAGTTAGTCACCTTATTTACATTCTCTTTGGCTGATTTGCCAGGTATCCACTTTTATTTTCCATATTCTTGTGGTTGCAATAGCAAATGAACGAGGAGATACAGTCACAGTACATACAAATCTTATCTCAGTGCTTATGGTCTTTTAATTAATCTACATTAAGTCACTGAAAGTTAAAATATACATCTTCATTTTTCCTACCTGTATTAAATGCAGTGTTTGATACACTCGATTATGTTTCATCTAACATGCTATAGGATTTGCTCATAGTGTAAAGATGCTTTATAGAATTGTTACACTTTAGAGTCAAAGTTTGGACATGGCTGGGTTATGTTTAGTTGCTTTTTCCTAAACTACAATTGCTCCAGGACAGTTTATCTAGAACTTAAACTTGTGGTTACTGTTAAAAGGATTTTTCCAAACTATAACCTTTAGCCTTTTTTTGTTGTTGTTGTTTTATCTTCAGTACAGCATCACTGGGGAAATTTGGGTTCATAACCTTTCAACTACTTAGAACTAAAGATCTGAGAGTAATTTAGAGAGAAGGCACTCGTGCAGGATTGGCAATCTTTACTTTTAAGTGATTGTAGTGGAGCTGCATCTCCTACCTCTTCCGTGCTTTCACTCCTGCTACGTATGTGAAGTTCAGAAAAGCAATATACAGCCTGGAGACCTCTGAGCATTTTTAATGGTTCTGTTGAATCTGATATTCTTTCTTTCCTAAATAAGTGGTGTCGTTTAAACCCATAACTACCAGAGTGGAGAGTAGATGCAGATCCATTACTTGGCTTGTAATTTTTTTTTATCCTAATAGACAATATTTGGGTTTTTTGCTTATGTTCCTGATTGCCTTTAGGAATACTTTGCTTTGAAGTATTAGGACTAGTTACGTATTTTCTATATGTACATACAGGATGGAAGAACTGGGAAGGCTGACGGCTAAGACAGCTGGTTAGGGAAGGAAGAATTACATTTTTTTTCTTGTGACTTGCAAGAAAACCCTCTGAGCAGCTCAGGGAGCTCCGTATCTTTTCAATTATGGTGGGTAAACTGATGTTTGCATTTTGCCAAATGACTGAGGAGAATAGCGGCCTGAAATGGTGTTGATTTTGTTAACAAAGTGAACAGAAAGTATGACTATGTGTGGCATTGACAACGCTTGCCTGTGCAAAGCAGCATTATATGTGTCAGCAATTCCTCTTCAAATTTGCCAATATAAAAGCCTGAAAATTATCTTCTGCTACCATGTGCTGCATAATTCAGTTTAGGATCTAAAAATAAAGTGAGGTTCTTTACAATACTGTGCACACGCAGAAGCGAAGTAAACACATGTTAAATCTGTTCTGAGTTGTCTGATTAAAATAATCTTAGTGTGAAGGAAGGAGGCAGGAGGGCCACAGACAAGCGTTTCTGAGAGCAGAGAGGTGTTGTAATGCTCTGAAAAATTAAAGCTGTGAGAGCTTGTGCGTATAGACAGCGTGTTAAAGTTATTAGGGTTCACGTGGGTGCAAAGATGTTGACAACTTGAACTTGAAATTTCTTTAAGCATGGCCTTAAATAAATTTGTCTTAAATCAGCAATAGGAGGTGAGGCTGTGTTTGATGAGATTGCCTGACCGATTGCTTTTAAGTCTGGAATATCCTTTTCCAAACATAATACTGCGGGCAGGGAAACAACAAGCAGAAATGAACTGCGAGTTATTTTACTGTTCGGGGAGACAACAGGCTCTTTATAGTTCTGCTCTGTAGCTTAATTTTTAGGGCCTGTATAAATAGAATTCAATCCACCAACTAATTCGGAGAGGATAATCCATCAATATTTAATTTGGTGAGAAAGAAAAAGCTTTAAAATAATATAATGTAGTTTGTGAATCAGAGGCACTGTTGGATTCCATTATTAAATGTAGATGTATAATATCGGTGCCCTTGTGTTTGTTATTTTAATAATTCTAATTAATTTTGGTAATTGTAGTGTATCTGCTGCCAACTATCCCAGCTATGATCATTATTCAGGGTTATTATTTTCAGTAGACAGTCAGCCAGTGAGTATAGGAAGTTTTATGGCAAACTAAACTTAAATAGCAGAAGGTTTTCTTGTCGAAGAAAAATGCCTCTTGGTGAACTTCATCATGATCTGTCCACGTTTAAGAGCTGCTGAGAGATTTGGGCAATCTTTGTGATAATGTACTAATTTACAAACCCCCTATAAAGAGTATTTCACTCTTTCTCCCTGATTATTGATGATTAGTGAGATTTGCATGAAGAAGTACAAGCTTTCTCCCTTACAATTATACTGGTCCTCTTTCCTTGGCCTTTTTATGGTCCTGCACTCCATTTTTTTTATAGCATGGTGGTGGTTGTAATAGTGATAAACCACAACACTCCAGCCTGAGCCTGCTGCAAACATCTTAGCCATAGAAAACTAATCCATTTATGCATGCAAGGATGAGTTCTTCACTTACTCTGAATGACACTGCCTAGCCCAAGAAATCCCTTGAAGTAAGGGGCTGCAGTGAAGATGTCTCCGAGAAATGAGCTTGTGGTCTTTGTTTTTCCCCTCGGTAGCCTGTAAGGCTTCTTGGAGGTGGCAGTCCGGAGCGTGTTGGCAGTTTTGCATGGCTGGATCGGGTCTTTCTGTGGATGTTATCTGCAGATAGCAAAAATGCTATCCCACTTCAGCTGGTGAAGTGTGGTGGGTTGCAGTTCCTCATCAAATATGTGTGCTTGATGCAGGAGAAGAAAAGGTGCTGTCACTAGCGTTGCATTGCTGAGAAGCAGTTTTAATAGCAGTAGATCAAAATAACCAAACACAACAAACTTATGATGTCCCGAACTCTATTGCCGATTAATTGGAGAGGTGACTATCTGCAAAAGTTGGAATGATTTATTTTTCTGCCACAGCAGCTTTTCCACAGGAAGGAACAGTTGCAAACCCAGAAGTTTGTGTAATAGACTTTATTTTGTTGGGGAAAAAAACCCCCAACTTATTGGAATTTCATTATTGTAATTTGAAAAAGACATATGTAAGGGTAAATTTGCAATGGTCGTCAGGGTAAATGAGTAGAGGGAGTGAAACGCCTTGCAGCACCAATTCCTCCCCCTCCCCTGTTCTTTTTCTTGCATTTACCACATTTCTTAGCGGAAGGTAAGTACTCTGCAAAATGTTAGTTGCTTCTCTGTAGCTTAGAAAGTGAAAGTAGGACTCATGGAACAGGGTGTTAGAAGTAGAGCAGAGCAGCTGAGATGCCTGGGAGCAATCAAGCCCAACCCATCAACAAAGTTTGGAGGAGAACTTGAACATTGCAGACACCCTCTGTTAAGACCTGAAATACGGTGCTGGGAAAAAGAACAAGTGCTTTTCTAATAGTTTAATGTGTGACTAGATTTAAAGGAGATGTATTGTGTATTTTTAATTTGGAAATAGAAAATTTTGTGAGTAAATTGAATTAATCCCACAAGAGTGTTTGGGATGTAATTTAAGACTCTGAAGTAAAAAGGAAACTCAGGATGAATTTACAGACTAGAGCTGTTGAGGAAGATGCGTGTATGACACCCTACAAGTACAAAGTCAGGCTGTCTTCTGATGAAGTTATTAGCACTGAGGGATAGTACCCATTAAAAAACCTGCTAATTTCTTATGCTGCCAAGTGAGCTGACTGCTCTTGCTTCAAAGCACATTGTGATGCTGAGAGAGTTATTGAACTTATTCTAAGCTGCGAGACAATGCTCATCTTCAATTTGCCCATCAGAACATCTGTGCAATTATTTGGGGCATCTTCAAAGTGTTTCACTGCTTTTGAGTAGATCATTGAGATAATGTACTCTCGTTTGATAGCGGCATGCCTCCTGGATGACAATGTAAGGAACTGAAGCCCCCACCTCCCAGTGATCTTTTCCTTTCTTCCTACACATCACACAAACAAATGCAGACTCTGAGATCACATATAACCTATAGATTCCTCAAAAGAAATTAATTCTAACTGTTTTTATCTCATTTTCTCTGTATTGCCTACTGCAATTAGGTCTCTTAATTTGTTTTCGCAAATGATGAATTTGATTTCCTGCTATCAATGAGTGTCTGCCTTTCAGTAGGCTCCAAGCATGACTGGCATAATGAAAAGTCTTTCTTGCATTGGAGTTGCAAGTTTTTATATTAAGAACTTCCCTCCCTCTAATAACTAAGATCAGATGGCAGATCTTCCTCTTTCTTCATTCCAAGATGTTGCTACTCTTTATCATCAAAGTGAATAAGAGTAATACTTACGAGGATACAGCAAAAGTAGAAAAAAAAAATTGTGGAAAATCTAGTAAATGGCACATCCCAGTGTTTTTCTGCTGTTGACTCTTTGTAAGATCCAGACCTTTAAAGCGCTGTTGCTAAAGAAACATTTGTGATCTCTCAGGGGTTTCTTTTGGTTGCTGGAAATAGACATGGGTAGATCTTGAGCTTTTTTTTCCACTTGAACTATAAATCTTTTTTTATTGTCGTTAAGAAAGCGTTCATATCAAACTATAATAATATTCTGGTTTTTATTTGGCAGTGACAACACAAAATAAAACATCATACCCTCAATTGCTATCCTGAATGGATGTAGAGATACTTCATGTCCACGTAAAAGTTTTTTTGGGTCTCAGAGTACGTACAGTGAAATGATGCTCTTCTCTCCCAGCAGTTTAAGTAGCGCACTTGCCTCTGGGGTCTGTACTTGGCCCTTGTATCTAAAAACATTGCTGCCCACTTAACTTCGATTCAAACAGCAGTTTGCTGACAGATGGGAGGCATTCCTAGAATCATAGAATCATTTATGTTGGAAAAGACCTTTAAGATCGTAAGTCCAACCGGTAACCCAACACTGCCAAGCCCCCCACTAAGCCATGTCCCTAAGCGCCACACCTACACAATGAGCGTGGCTCGAACCAGTGAGGCTCTCCAATCTACAGCGGTTCACACTCGACAGTTTATTTTTTATTTTTTATCTACATCTCAATTACATAGTAAGATGTTCTTTTTAAAAAAACTTGTTTGTTATTAAGATATAAATCTACTTATTTTAGTCATGTAGTGCATGCCAGCGTAATGCAATACAAGAAGATTACAAGCTGATGGTTAGATGTTAATAACAGTAACACAAAACATTAAGGCAAGTGACATTTACATAAGTATCTTGATCTTAATACATGTAATTTACATATGAAAATTTAATCACCATAGAGATAAACAGCTGCAATGTTTAATTAAACTCTCCACACAAAATCAGCCTGCAAGAAGTAGTTTGTCACTGCTAATTTATCACAATTCTCATAAGTATTCTTTAAAATAAAAATGCAAAATAAATGACTCTTATTGATAATTTAACTTCTGGTTACTTTATCGTATTCTCAACAGGCTTTGATGATACAATTACAATATGAAGATTCTAGGCTCATTTTCTCACAGTTTAGAAGACAAAACATAAATATATGGAGAACAAATGTATTTGTTTACAGACTTAAGGGTCAGCAGTATGGCAGCACCAGAGTACAATCGAGGCAAATTTAATGCCGTGATAAGTTATGTGTAATGAAGGGATGCAAGTCTCTCTCTGTGGGGCTGTTTAAGGAGGAAACAATTATAAGTGAAAATTAATGCCGGCATTATCGCAGAGTTGGAACAGGCTCCTCGCTCGCAATATCACTAACTAAAACACACATTTTAGAAATCAGAGATGTGCTGACATTCAGAAGTTATTGAAGCCTAGACTTTGCTTCTAGTGATGTATTTTAAAGCAAAACAAAGCGCTCAGTATCTTGAAAGAAACAATTTACATATCTTTCCGGGGATTCTTCAAGAAAATTAAAATTAGAAGGTTGACTGAATCCTCTTCACAGCACTAAGATAGCAAGAACAGCAAAAAAAAAAAAAAGGAGCTTTTTTGTAACTTCAAGGTAGGTGGGAATGGAGAACAGATATTTAACATTTAGTACCTTAAATTACATATTTTTAGGTGTGAAATTATATTATATCCCAAGTTATATCCCAAGGACAACAAACTGTATAATGAGGCTGTGGACCATGATGAGAGTATCAGATATGCCTTCTGCACATGCAAAGAATTGCCTGTTCATATATAGATTTACTGAATTTCCTATACCATGGTAACCCTAGGACACTGGGAAACCTATGTGAAAAGATGACTCTTAGAAAAGACCATTTTTGCCTGGCGTTTGGATTTTGTTCTATTTATTGGCCATATCTCTTTTCCTGTAAGTTTTCTTTAAGGATGTGATCATTTAAGGTTATTTAGGTGATACGCCTAAAGATGATAGCCAGGTCACAGAGAGCAAATGGGGTTATTTGGTCCTGGGTTCAAATATCCTTATTCTCAATTATATGCCAATTTAATTAAAGTAAAAACTGGGTAAAATTCAGCGTTATATTCATAAGTGGATGTTATAGAAGAGGTATATCTAAGTAAAAAAAAAACCCCTAATAAGTAGGAATTAAGTCTCACTAGAATGATAAATCAATAGTATGCTGAAAAAAACCCACAGAATCCAATTTTAAAACAATGCAACTTATTTTTGCTTTTATTCAGAATTCCAATTTTGCAGCATAAGTGGAATTAAAAATAAAGAAACCTGAAATACTGTAATTTTCTGCAATTCTCATGTGCCTCAGTAGCCACATCATCATTAAAGAAGGGAAGTAAGGTCTTATTCTTAAAATATTGTCCCACGTCTATAATGCTAATTTGTTGGGAGGTTTTTTTGGTTGTTTGTTGGGGTTTTTGGTTTTTTTGTTTGGTTGGTTGGTTGGCTGGTTGTTTTGTTTTTTGTTGGTTTTTTTTTTTTTTATATTGACTATAGGGAATGTATTTTCCAGTTACTGAACAAAAAAGTATCCATCAAGATCTGTTGCATTTAGGGCTCAATTCAGTGCCCGTTTTGGTTGTCCTTGGGTGCTCTGGCTAGTCCCCAGCTGCCACGGCCGGAGCAAGCAGATCCTGCGCTCTGCTAGTCCCATGTGTGTATCTTGGGTACCCTGAAGTGGCATGTGATGCCCATGCTTAAACAATTAGCTCAAGCTCTTATACTACAGAAATCAAGAAAAAGGTCTTAAGTGGACACATTAACAACTGTAAAAATGTTACCTGGGAGAGAAGCAAAAGTTTCCCAAAAAATTGATATTCCACTTCACAAGAGCTGTGGAAGGAGAAACCTCTGTACCAACTTGAACAGGAAATATTCTCGCTACCGGGCAGATAGTCCTTCATCTTTGATTTTCGTGTGGTTTTAATGCGTTGGCAGGCAGCTGATCCTAAGTGGCAATTTTCTGGATATGCTGCTATTAATTGCTTTGTGTTACAATACGTATGGTCATGATTTGAACTAGAATGTAGCATATTAGGCACAGTTCCCTAGCAATTCAAATCTTTGTACTCAACAAAACAGAAGAAGAGGAATGAAGATTACAAGTAATTCTGTAATTCCAACATTTTAGATTGTAAGTTAGGGCTGCTGGCTGATCTCCGTGAGATTTGTAGGTGCAGAATCTGTCAGTTAAGAGGAGAAGAGATGCTAATCAGAAATGGAGTTTTGGAAATATATATAATTACAACCAGGGGGAAAAAAAAAGTGCAAATGTTTACACAAATAAGATTTTAGAATATTGTTGTTTTGCAGCCAATATCAGTGAATATTTTTCATGTTATCATCTGAGTGTGTTCGTAAAGTTACTTAATTCAGTGATTTGGGATATCATTAGTTTATGACTGTTATGCAAGAGCTGTGTAAAATTAAGTACACTGTCTTCCTCTGCTGACTTGATTTTTTAGCTCACAACCCTCCAAAACTCATAAAAATGAATACAGATCTACTCTGTAAGATCTGCTTGCTTGAAACAGTCCCCCCGCTCCAAAATAATTTGTTTAAATATTTATTTTTTATTTTTTTTAACATGCTTGTTTTAGCATACCATGATCTCTTGTCTGGATATGTATTTCTGCAAAATTTTCTGTCAGTGCAGGGCAAATCTTGCTGTTCAGGCAGAAAGGTCTTTTTTTTTTCCATTCTGTACAGGTGATTTTGAAAGACTGCAATGTGAGGTTCTTAACTGTCAGCAAGCACTATTGTAATTATATTTTGTATACCCTTTTTGGATACAAGACATCCTTATACATTCAAGCTATCCTGGTTATTTGGAAAGCCTTTATTTAGACTGTTGATGGTGATATATTAGTTCTACGTTATACATATATAAAGCCTTATTGGAGTAGGGCAAGTTTTTCCATATGGGGACATGTCATAGACACACTGAATGGTCGATGGATGTATAGAGAGACACACATAGGCACTGGGCATTCAGCTCATGCGTAGTCATCAAGGATTTAGGGCATTCAGCATCCTGCAAAATCAGGTCCAGTTCCATAGGGTAACAATGACCAAGGAATATATTCTTTTATTATTATTATTTTTGGTTGAGGTAATTGCCTCATGGCTGTGCAACGTGATACTGGGGTGGTCCTGAGGATGCTATTAAGCAGCCACTGGGAGGTGTGTGTTATCACAGGAGGTGGGTGAGGTGTGTCAGCGCGGTGCGGGAGAGAACGTCGTGCGGCTTTCCAAATGGATCGCTTTTGTTAAACTGGTGCCCATATGATGCACTAGAGAAAGACTACACCAGTGCGCTGCTTATTTTCAAATGTAAAATATATCTCCATGGGAAGTGATGCAGTGTTTCAAGACTTGTTTTGGGGTGTGAGGGACCTCACTCCCTGCTGCCCACCTCTTCCTTGTTAGCAAGTGCCTTCTGCTAGTATTAATGAGCTGTGTGATGCTCCCCATCCACACGATGCGCTGCAAATCGCTCTGCAGCTACAGCAGGGCAGGCTCTGATCTCATAAGATCATCTATACAGCAGGGTCTGGGCTGGACTGATAGATGGACAGACAGACCACTGCTGCTCCCGAGCAGGGCCAGGGGGGTTCAGCAGCACCAACGCAGGATGCTGTGCTTCCCTTCTCCCTTGGTGCTCAGGCAGGGTGCTGGAAAATGTATTGCTTTGGGAAACCTTTTGCATGACGTGGGCTAGGTTTGACCATCTATTATCCCTGCAGGTCCCATGCTGTCTTCTTCAAATTCAGGTATATAATCCCACAGCCCCTGGCCAGCATCCTTAGCTATGCTCTGCAGACCCCATGCTGATGTGGGTGAGCCCCCTCCCATCTGCGCTGGCCTTTTGGTACCGTGGCGCGCTGCTAAGGAGGCATCTATATCCCGCTTAAGAGGAGGCTTTAAGTTGGCTGTAGATGAATTAACTGCTGTGTTGATTAGATTTACAAAATCTTTTGGGATAAAAGTATTAAGTAAATGCAAAATGATTAAAATCCAACTCTATGAAAAATGCAGTATGCCCTGTATCTCCTCTTCTGGCTGGGAAACCAATGACGTTAGTAGAACTGTGGACTAGGAGTCAGTAAGAAGATGATTTTGCTTGTGTTTTTTAACTGATGAAGTACAACAACTGGACAAAGTCTGAAATGAGTGGACTGTCAAGGACTGACTCCTTTAACTGTGATCTCCATCGCGCTGGATATAAATCATTGTCACCAACTGTGGAAACATATATTTCAACAGTAATTACAATGCAAGAACACTTTATTTATTTGCAAAATACACATAACCTCCCAGTATAAGTATAGATTTTCTCCTGTGAGAAGTGATCGGTCCCTTGGGAGATCTTTTCTCCCTGTCCCTTGATGATGTCAGTGAGTCGTTGATTAGCTGCTGACATACGAAATTATGGGGGATCAGCAAGGTTAATGAAAGGCTTGTCTATATAGCCGTGCCCATACACTGTCTCCCTCTGTCCTCCTCGGCTTTGGGTTGTATGGTGACCTCGGTGACAAAATCGAGAGAGAAAATATACACTATGATATCAGTACAGCCTAATCAGCGGTTCTCTGTTAATGTCTAATTATTTAATGAAGGGGCAATTAATTATTTGTGGCCCGGAGTTTTTACAAATGGGGGCTGATCTCTGCGGAGGTGCCATTCAGCTGTCTCCACAGTATTGTCATTGATTAGCCCTGTCACATTGAATATAATTTTGCAGGTGTGACTTGCATAGGAAATTGTTTTCAGCCCGGGGATGAAGGCAGACAGAGGTTGTCATTGCTGAAAAGAAAATGGGGTTGTGCTGGAATCGCTGGGAGGACAGACTGACTCGTGGAAGGCAAGTGGGTTTATCTGTGGTGGTGGCTGGAAGTCAACTAGGAGGGCTGTTCCTGCCAGCCTGCCGTGACGGTGGCCTTTAATCACCATAACTCCTCTGGGCTTTTCCTAAATACACCATAGGAGAATAATATCTGAGAAGGAACTACTGATTTCACAGTTCCCCGTTACATCTTGGGGTCAGTAGCTAGGACTTTCAAGGAACAGCCTTTCTGTTGTCCTTCTCGAGAGGACGCTGCCCGGTCAGACCATACTTTGGGCAATCTGCTCTCTTCTCCTTTGGCCTCTGCCTGTAATTGCGGTCACTGTTGTGCAGCCTGGGTAGCTGAGGGTATTTGTACCTATTAATTTAAATCATCCTCCTTTAAGGATTCAGCTTAGAAAAGATTTTCTGAGTTGGAATGACCTTAACATATGTCACGCTTGCTGCAGAGTGGGTGAAGATTATTTCCATATTAATTACTGTTACAAAGTTTTTCCTTCCCAGCTGCACACAATTCCCGTCTGTTCCTTCCTCTTTGGGGTTTCCTTTTTATCACACTCCATCCCTTTAGAGCTTTTCCTCTTGCTGTGGAAAAAAAAGAATGGTTGACAATTTGTTTTACTGAAAGTATTGTTCTTAATATACATTCATTTCAAAATACGTATGCATATATACACTCCTCTCCCCCACCCCAGCGGGGACACGGAGTGTGACTGCACGAGCTTTTCGTTCCGTGAATATCCTGTAAGGACAGTACATTCGGTCTCAGTCTGACAAGGTGTGTGCTGAAATTTAAGCATTTGTGTAGTCTCATCAAATTTAATGTGGCCTCTGTTTTGAAGTGAGGAGCAGCCGAATAAATTGACAGCGCTGCGCAAAGCGGCTGCCTGGCGAGCCCCAAGGGACAAAGTGGATCTCCGGGGAATGAAGGGGCCGAGGTAATGGCTTTTGAAAGGTGAAAGCGCAAAGGGGTGAGAATAACACAAACAGGGGAGGAGATGTCGTTTCAAAACCTCTTGGAGAGGTGTTTTTGCCAGAACTTTCCAGGGCAAGGAGGGAAGGGACCTGCTGGGAGGTGGTGGAGCATTGAAGTAAGAATGCACAGCGCTGGGGGTTTAGAGGAGCCCGAAGGGGAGAGCGAGAACACATCGGAGCTGCTGCTTAACTCCCGTAGGGAATCTGGGCTTGTACCTCGCTTCGAGAGGAGCCCGGGTTGCAGAGTTAAGATTTAGGTTTGAATATTTTTAAAGGTCTTGAGCTTTAGAAGGAAAGCCCATGGGTAAGGAGGGAGGACGGGAAGGCAGGTACGGGAAGACAGTCAGAAAGTCTACTTTCAGTTTGGGGAGATAAAATTTGACAAGTTTTAGTGTATCAGGAGAGAAACATCTGCTGGCGGGCTGCTTTGCTGCTTGCCTATGTCTCTGGACCACGCTGACCCCAGAGCACCGTCCGGGAGGGTTGGGAAGCGAGTCCTGAGGGAAGGCTTTGAGCCTGAGCTCCCCTTCAGACCTTTGCAAAAGGTGAGATAGGGGTTCTGGCAGCAAGACGCACGTGTGACTGAACATAGGGAATTTTGAGAGGCAAGGATATGGGAGTAATTCACCTGGGCTGAATAAAAATTTGTTATGCAATTTTGAGCATTAAATGTGTGGGTGACAAAGGATGCTACTGTCAGTGTCAGAAGTCTCCATTTTTGGGTGTAAATGATTCAGAGTAAGCTATAGATATTTGCTGGGACCAAAGCAGTAATACAAATGGAAACACTTCTATTTATCTTTGCTTTTGATGTTGCCTGCCTTTGTTTTAAAACTGTTGTTCAGCAGCTTCAAAAGCATTTGGCTGTGTTTGTATGTGTAATTACAGCGGGCCAGATCCATGGTCCTGCTTAGCTCCTGATAAAGACAGTCGTTTTGGCTCCGAGAGGAGACGTACAGTCGCTCCCTTATTTCTAAATCCATTGCGAAGACACACTTTGGCTTAGCCGAAGTGCCAGGGGCATGCACATGCAACCTGGTTTAATCTTTTTATAGGAGGGATAATTTATCGAGTGGAGAAAATGCCTCCTGCAGTTTGTGTGCGGGCAGGACCTCATGGCATGCAGCAGCAGCGCTACAGAGATACCACCTGGCAAGTGGGACCAGGGGATGTGGAAAACTAGTTGGCTGTGTGCTTTTTGGCTCCCGGTTTGCTTCCATGGCACCTTAGCACATGTGTGAGCTAAATTAGTTTGCAAGTTAAGGAGAAGTGTAACTGTATACATACGCACTCTAAACAAGTAAAGTCCTGATAAACCAGGAGCAAATGGTTTTTTTTTTTGCTTGTTGTTTATGATAAAGCCATAAAAGCAGATTTATTTGTTTTCTTGCAGTATAAAAGCCCATGGATAGTGAAGTAATGGAGAGTTTTAAAATTATCTGACTTCTTTAGCATCAGCACACTGTGCATTTGTGTCAGCCCCAGGTCCTGGGGAATAAGAGAGCACACTCTTGTTCACATGACTTATCGGCGGCTCCTCTGTAAAATGCATTTTCCTGTTTAGCTCAGAGAGACTGGCCTCTTACCTGTCCCCGTGGTGCTGCCACGTCCCACCGCAGAGCTCCCCAGCACTGGGCAGCACCTGGCTCCCGACAGCCCTTCCTCCAGCTCTCCGCTCGGCTTGGGTGGGCTGCGGGGGCTGCTGCAGTGTCTTTGCAAGGTTCCCGTAGCTGCAGTGCTTTTGCCTTGTGCTGTTGCAGTCACTGTTATGGCCCTCAAATACCAGTCACAAATAACAAGCCAAGTTTCAAGTGTCTTGGTGGTTTTATACCCTTCGGTGCCTGGCTGGAGTGATGTGAGATAGCCCTTTCTTAATACTGTGGTTTTTTACAGTATCCTGAATTAAGCACATGAGGTGATTTAGGCTTGAAGCTTCTAGGAGAGAGATAATTGTTCTTTTATTATTATAATAGATCAAAATAAGATCAGCTTGCGCTTCTGAAATGGAGAGTTTTTTAGCTGGAGAAGTGTACAGTAATTCTTTTACAGTGTTATCAAATGGCATAATAAAAAAACAAAAAGCATCTCATTTTCTAGGCTGTTTATTTTACATATCCTCTTTGAATTGATAAATATTTATATTAAAATCTGGGATTCTGTTTGGAGCATGAGCCACAGAAATGATCCAGTAAGTATCGCTTGATCTTAAAAGAGGTAATTTTTGTGCATGCAAAAGTGTTCAAATTATTTCATGCCTATATTTACACAAACAGTTAACTTACAACTATGGATGCAAAACAAATATTAATGCGTGCTAATGGCAGTTAAGCATCTGAAGTGCCATTTCTGTATGCAAATACCAGAATAATGATGTTAAAGGAGTTACTAGCAGTTACTTAGTACCTGTGGTATCTGGCATACAGCTGAAATAATTGCATATAAGCCTAAGTAATTCCCTGCACATTTTAATAAAAAATACTTCTTTGCTCTGCTGTATTGTTCTAAGAAAAACTTAGGAAACTTGATAAGATTAGAAATCTTTTGGATTGTTCTAAAATCCTGGGTTGCTGTTCTTTTTTTCATAAATTTAGCATTCTTTAATGAGTGATGGAAACCAGACCTAGAATACCTGGTTCGGGATCCTCCGGCATGTGCAACAGAGAATTCCAGAGGCGCAAAGTTTGCCGAGCGGATCCGGGAGAGCTGAGCATCTCCTGGGGCCTGCCAGGCCCTGAGAAACGCCCCTCGAGCAGCCACCCGCCTCTGCCCCTTGTGCAGGGGTGAAATGCAGAATTTTGAAGACAGGCATGTGAAGCAGTTGAGAAAACACCCCAAAACATCTGCCTTCACCTAGATACCTTTTACTAGTACTTTCCCCACTCTCTGTTCAGGCGTTGGAAAAGCAGGGAAGATCAGCCCCCCCTCGCCATTCCCAGAGTGGTGGTTGACTTAAAAAAAAAAAAAAAAAAAAAAAAAATTTACACAGA
>JAVJGI010000064.1:40380406-40444567 GCA_035590275.1 Ibycter americanus | reverse complement strand
TTTTTCTTTTCTTTTTTCTTTTCTTTTTTCTTTTCTTTTTTCTTTTCTTTTTTCTTTTCTTTTTTCTTTTCTTTTTTCTTTTCTTTTCTTCTCCTTTCTCCTTTCTCCTTTCTCCTTTCTCCTTTCTCCTTTCTCCTTTCCTTTCTCCTTTCTTCTCCTTCTCTTCTTTTTCCCCCCTTGAATAGTTGGAAAGGAGACTGCTGGTAATTCAGCGGTATGTGATAGGGAAGATTAGGGTTTGCTGGGTGCAGCTAGCTCCTTTATAGAGATATTTTGGTTAAAGAAAACCCATTTCATCTGCATGCCAGGAGCAAGCCTGGCTGAGTGCGTCAACAGTGGGATGAACGTGCTGGCGTACCCTCCCTGGCAGTAATTGCAGTGCCAGAGAAAGGGACCTGGGCATCATCCCTGTGGTGTTGCCTTCAAATGTTATAAAGCAGTGAGATAAACATAAATTTGAAAAGAAACCCCCAGTGTCTCTGCAAGTGCATACAATATTATTTGTGCATCCCAGTGCTTCATCAGCTGGGTGGTCAGGGTTCCTCAGACTGGAGGACGGTGGAGAAAGCCACAAGTGGCTGCAAGGCACAGTGATGCTTCTGCTCACTGCTTAAAAATGTGCTATTTGCAATAAGGGAGAAGGCAAGCAAATTTTATTGACATGGAGAAATGCTAAAAATAATTTGGGAACCCTGAGGAAGATATACATATATATAAAAACTATAAATATATATATGTAGTGACACTTGTGCAACTGCGTATACAGTGATACACAGCAGTTGTGGTTTAGAGGACTGACCACATCACATGCACAGCAATTAATATATTATTTCTTTCCAAGTGGGTGAGCAAAGGCTCAGTGAGCCCGTAACCTGGCCAGGGCTGGGGACTGGATTTGGTGATGCAGAATTAAAAATAGTGGATTAGTTAATTGCATGATACGTTTATATTCTTGAGAGAAAAACACTACATCAGTAACTGAAGGTAAGAACACTCAACATTATTTTGGAAGCTTTTTCATAAAATCATTTGCTCTTAAGAAAGAAAATACCTGAGTAAGGTTTCAGGGAAACAGTAGCAGTGGCTGGCAGTGTGTTGAGCAGCGTGGCAGTGGTGAAAGTACAGCTACACCTTCTGACACCAAGAAAATAAATTTTGCTTGGAGCACCAATACATGTTGCTCGGAAGAAGGAAAAGTTTTGGAACAAGAAGCATTTTTAGAAAAGCGTCACTAGTCTCGGCCTTACCCAAGGGGCTTAGGGGAGAACAAACCTCCCCAGTAAAACCCACCGTGAAGAAGGCTGGAAGCAAATCTTAAAATAATTTGATTTTTTGCAGGTTTTGATGCAGTTTTTGACCTGTCAGGTATTGCAAAAGGCAAGGGCTGGTGTTGTGAGAGGGGAGCGCAGGTGATGCTGCCCATCCCTTGCTGGTGACAGGGGGCTGAGGTGTGCCTGGGCCGTTTGGTTCCGCAGGTGTAACATATCGCTCCAGATTTTGTAGTGTCCTGGGAGCCCCAGGAGTCAATTTAGGTCCATTCTGCTACATGTGGAGGAAGAAAACAAGCCTTCTGTACCTGCCAAACAATCATTATTTATTTTTTAAATATCGTGAAGTCGGTCAAGCTTTTGCTAATTTTGTTATCTGCACTTTCACTGTCCTCCTACAGCGCACATGACCCCCACGATGGTCAGCTCCTCCTAGCCTGATGCTTGGGAATGATGGAGGTATTTCCTCCAGTATGCAGAGAAGGGAATATGATCTGAAAGTCCTGCCTCAAAAACTGTATCAGGATCCTGTAGCACAAGCAGGAGCCAGTTCTTCATCACCAAACCCAGCTTGGAAAAACCTCTCTGCTTTCCCACCTCCAACTGGTGGGCAACAGCATCCATTGGAAAAGTTTTTTTGTGGGGCTGGAATCTGTTTTGATATGATTGGGGGAAAAATTTGTCATTCATCAGGGTTTCTCTTTTCCCCTCTGTCCAAAAAGAAAATAAAAATCCTGAAGATACGTTGTAGCTGTGGACATTTTTCTGCCTGAAGGAAGAAGCGACACAGTCATTTTTAACGGGAGCGTATCGCCGATGCACATTTTACATTCTGTCTGCTTTGACAGTGTGTGATTTTAAAGCTTTTTTTTCTGCACATGCCTTGGATGAAGATCTTTGTGCAGAAGTAAATACTAAACATTCCCCACTCCAGGCCGGGAAGCTCTGCCCATCCTACCCAGCCCGGGCAGCGGCACCGCGGGAACTGGCGATGGGCTGGGAAAAGCACGTGCAGAGCGGTAGCTGTCGCGCTACTTAAGTAACTGAAAATATAGCTGTAAACTTCTGAAAAACTCCATGAGTGCTTCAGAAGAGAAATAATGTCTACTTCAGACTGCTTTGTTTGTGAGAATCGCTGGTTAATTGTTTATGTTTTAAGATCTGGAATAGTATTCTGACCCCAAACCTCTTCATATGTTATAATAATAACTGAGCTCCATTATGTCCTATACACTATCTCACTTTTTTTTTTCTTTTCAATTTTAAGCACTTATGAGTCTGTTTTCTCCATTCTTAATGAAGTGCACAGAAATAAACACAATGTGATAACTAATACCATATTTTCCATCAGATGGATAAATTCCATATATACGACAGGTTAAATATTTTTTTGTCTCTATTATTATTGTGGCTTGCTATAAGTAATTAGATCCACTAGATGGTGGTAAAGACCATCGACTATATTCTCCTGTCTCAAGAAAGAAAAAAAAAGAAGAGAAAAAAGTTCAGAGTACATTTATAAAAAACCAAAACTGAACCCAAACCTCTAACTAAATAAACATACCTCTCTAGTGCATGTATTGAAATCAATTGCAAGCATGAGAAAGCAGCGATGCTTTTGGGCAGCATTATTATACTGTGAGGAGCTCTCCAAATTAAATAGTTATGTCAGGATAAATATTGAGTAAAATGATTATGAATCATTGTGGCAAGTTTTAATACAGATCAGAAACTAAATTAATCCCGCTCTGACTCATGGATCGTGGCTCTTTTTTTCTTCAGATACAAATGAATAGTAAACAATATTTTGGCAATTTTTAGGTTAATCATGTAGAACTGATTACTCAAGAAGAATGCTATTAACATTTAGTCAATTTATACCCTACTATGTGACAAATGAAAATTAATGTTGCTGTTTTTAAGATATCAAATGGGTCATGATTTTAAGAAAAATGATTACCCCTAAAGATAACTGATAATGATGGCTAAAGGCAAGGAGCACCGAGCAACTTAACAACATTCATAATTCCCTAAACAAATTCTGTGGAAAAGCAAATACAGCTTAGTCTGTCTGGTAGCTAAATAGGCAGCACTTTAGGTATTATTTGTTGGGTCTTTTTGCTGTTAAGTGTAACATTCCATGTTAATTATTTGTTGGTAGTTTCTCATTTAAAAAGGCATGATTAATGGTGTCCCAACACTTAAAAACAAAATGCAGCTCTCTGGAGTTGAATGGTGTGTGCGTTTGGTGAAGATGTAATAATTTATCTTCCAGAATCAGTTATTCTTGTTGGTAAAGAGTTACTGAGTCTGGCTCTCTGCTGCTTCAGCGCTGTATGTTGATAGAGAAATGTTTTGCTATCATTAGTAGGGGTGATGCAATGAAAATCGCTACAGGCACTTGCAACAAGTAGGGGTTTGGAAACGCAAACAAAACAAGTGAGGGACAAAAGTTCTTAAGGAAATAAAAATATTCTTTGGTCTAGAAAGATGTGTTCCATACCATGGGCCTCTTTTGCAATTACGGTGTACAAAGGAGTGTTGGGCATATGTTAAACAGGTTCAAATTTATTTCGTATTGTGCCCTATTATATTATGGGGAGAAGTGGTACCCGTATGCCTCAGTGCGATGCTGAAGTCGCTAAAGAGCTCTGACTTACTGCTTGCATCTCTCCAGGCGTGCAAGTGAAGTGTTGCTGTGCTTTCCCCATAAAATAATTTTAAAAGGTCTTGACCTTTTGCAGAACCAGAAAAAAACCCTGCCAGCCCAGCGCTCCCTCCGTAGCTGGGCCATCTTCGGGAGTGATTAACGGGCGCTTTCGAATTAGTGTGCACGAGCTTTCTAATGGAGGCGGCGCACGAAGAGGAACATGTCCATGCTTGTTTTAAATCACTTTTCACATTTTTAAAAGTTACATTACATACTGAAGTTTTATCGTGTTCTATATACCTACGATCAGAACAAAACTTTGTAGACTTTAACAACTTTGAAACCTATAGACATTTAAAAGAATTTTTTTTTGGGGGGGGGGGGGGAGGTATTTTATGGTACTTATGGCTCTTTTAGGGTGGAAGACAAACACTCGACTCCTGACTTTGGTGTGTAACAGGACAGCTGGTATTTGTGCGCCTGCAGACTGATTGCTTTGCTTCTCTGCTGCTCCATCGGCAGCAGTCCAAACCCAATCTGTATGACATATAGGGCCCATTTCAGCCTTACAGGAGCGCAGCCATCACCAAGTAGGATACATCAGTAACCCTGCTGGAGCCGACCTTTGCAGCCTAAGACGTTGGTGATTTGTGGAAGCTTGTTAAAGTTGGTAATCTACATTGCTCATTGCTTACAGCGGCATTTTCACTTTCGTTTTCATTTTTTTTCTTGGGGGAGATTGTGTGCTGACCAGCTCTGAGTCGGGTGGTTAGAAAGATTAAGATTTTTAAAAGGCTGTAAAGGAGCACTGACATTGAGAGCACCACTGAGATCCCAGTTTCTTTTGAGGATTGCTCCCAACAGTTTCCTTTACAAGTTACTCAGGGATGGAGGAGCCGTAGCTACATCTCAGCCCTCTTGCAGGTGGAGGCTGGCAATGACTTGAACTTCCCTGAAAATTTCTCACGTGAAATTTTGCTGCCAACTGAAATAAACAAAAAAAGACCTTGTAAACTTTTTCCCTCTCCCCAAATGTTTCTTGAACATATGGCCTACATTGCACCAGGGCTACCTGTCTTGGCAGAGGATTTTTTCTGGATTTGAGGAAAACTGCCCAGGTTCCGGTGGGATGCTTTAGTCCAAGCCAAGAGATGGTTTCCCACCCAGCTCAAAGCAGTGAGTGGAGCTCACTGTTGCTTTCTTTACTGGTTTTGGCCAATGTTACTTATGTCTGCCATCACCGAGGGTTCATTTTGAGTGAAAGTGTTTTTCTTAGATATTCAGGATCAGTTGAATCATTTGAGGGGATGGTCTATGAACTCAGATCACTTAAAACCAGTCCTTTACTTGCAGGCTGGCAGGCACTTTGATACAGAGGAAGCCATAAATGGGCTGGTGTAACAGGATCAGCAAAAAGTTACACTCATCTCTAGGTACGTGGGCTTCAGTGAATGCATTCATCATTGCTGCCTGTTTGCAGTTTTGGAGTTGGGTTAGAGATGAAAGTCTCCAGCATGTGCAAGTAGCGGGTGGTTTTCATAGATTTGATGTTGCTTTTGCGCCAGGTTGAGTCCCTGATGCAGAAAAGTAAGTTTTGAGTTCTCTGTTTTCTTATGAATCTTTAAAAATCAGCTCCTTGAAGGTGTGTGATGTTGCTTCTTCATGAACAGAGTGTCCTTTTCTACCATTTAGCCCTATCTGTTGTTTCTGTTTCATTTACTGAAGTTGTGTTAATGTCAATGAAAAAAACCACCAACTTGGTAAATGAGGAAATAGTTCATCATAATGGTTGTCAGGAAAATTCTGATATTGTTTCATTTGTTCCTAAATGGCCACAGAGAACAAACCATAACAGTAAAGGGATTTCAAAACACAAATAATGTCAAATTTCGTTGTCAAATTCTTCCTTTGGAGAATTAAACTCTCTGTGCTGTAAAGTTGTGGATTCCCCGCCAAGACTTGAGATCAGGGAGGAATAGCCTAGTAGCTTGAAAGAAAAGCTAGAGTCTTACCTGCATTAAACTATCGCAACAGTCCAGTGAAACCTCTAATTCAGTTATGGTAACCGCACTTGGAATGATGTTTTTTCCCCAGCCTAATATTGGACTTTGGTCTGCAACACTCTTAAAAACTGAAAATTACTTCCCAGAAACCGAAGCCACCAGAGTGATGGGAAGACAGGTAGATGAAGGACAGGAGAGCAAGTGACCGGGCTGATTATTTACAAACAAGAGAGAAATAAGATGAAAGGGTTGCAATTAAGAATTCTCAGAGGCAAAATAAACACAGCAGTTGTGTTGCTGCCGGGAGGGGCAGAGGGTGTCGCCGGGAGAGGGACAGGGACTCCCAGCTCAGCAGCCACCAGCGCCCAAGCCGGGTGAGATAAGACCCAGAGCTGCAGTGGAAGCAAGGCAGGAGATCAGGTTTGGCCCAGCAAAGGATACTACATTGCAAAACAGTTGAAAAATGAACAGAAAAATAGCTGGAAATATATGAAGATAAAGGTGACATGACAGAGGTGAGAGAAAGCTGCTTTGCGCAGGGTGTCAAGCGGTGCAAAGGCTGTCTGAGGCTGCTGGGCAATGAAATACTTCAAAGACCTCTCGTTAATCCTGCATATGCTGTAAGACAAAGAATTATCTATGGTCTTTTTAGCATAGGCATTTTAAAATAAAATATAGGGGATGTGCACTAAAAGCCAAATCCTGTTTAATGGGACAAATCCTGTAAATTTTTGGTTTTTTTCATATAAACCCCATCAGATCAGAGTCAGCATTTAAAAAAAAAAAAAAAAAAAAAGTTAATTTTATTAGTGTGGGCTCTTTTGGTGGTATTGCAATGCCATTTTTTTTCAGACATATAATCAAGAAATAGTTTCTTGAAGTATTTTCTCTTCTTACTATGCACACAGGTTCCAGAAGCATGGTAACCCCTAGCAAGCAGCATCTGGTCTTCTGATCCTTACAATGCCATGAGAAAGGACTTAGGTTTTCCACTTCCAAGAGATTTTTACAAGTTCTAGTTCATCTACCAAACTGGAGTTGGCCACATTTTTTAGAACACGTCTTACTTCTGAGTTGCTACTGAAACTGGAAAGTGTCTCCTAAGCCCACAGATTTTCAAAAGGAGTTTTTGAAAATGCACATTGAGATTACTTTACTAAGCCAATCTGTCTTTACAGACTTACTCTGCTCTTAAGTGTGGTGATAGGAGCCTTGCTTGTATAAGTAACCAGCAAGTACATATTTTGGTTAGCACTGAACCAGTTAAAAGAAAAACAAAGTATTTTTTTTTAACCAAGTCTAGCTCCACTCAGGCCTAAATTATTATCTTTTCTTCAGAAACGGGCATTTTAATGTGTCACTTTTCAGTTCCGGCTCAATAAACAACCATTTATTTACAATTTTAAAGCAATCTTCAGCCTAGTCAGGTAAGAATTATTTCAAAAGAATAAAAACATTTTCATTTCCCATCACTGCCAAAAATGAAAAGAACATGAGTTATGAGTCTTGCTATGTTGTCTTAAGTTGATTACTGTGGAATGATTAAAAAACTAGCTGTGCTGTCATAGCAGAAGAGTACATTATAAGTGTAATAACAGCTTAGGGATACAATCCATCAATGCCGTACTTGGAAGAAGAAAAAAAGTTGATCTATTTCTTTGGTCATCATTTTCAGCATATTAGATGACAAATAATTGTACATTCATCAATAACAATAGATTAAAGTTGAAATGATTTATTGCTATTACACTGCTGGTATGATGGAGCACTAGGTCACTCAAGCATTGATGGGGTCTGTATTTAATTTTCACGGGTCTCTTGGCAGAAATAATAGACCGAGAGGAAACCACCTGAAACAAGGTAGATCAAAGTTGGTGACAAGTGATTTGTAGGTTCGTTCTTCAGGAGTGGTGGGCTGGAGGTGGCAACTCTTCTGCTTGGTGCTCTGAACCGCTAAATCAGGTGGCCCCTCACATCCTTGCTCAGCCAAGCAGCCTCAGAGGAAAACCTCGAATGCCATTCCTGAGGGGCAGGCCAGTTAATAAGGAGAAAATTACCGTGAAACTTTTTTGTTGTGAAAATTCTTCAATGAAGCATTTTTATTTACTCTTAAAATAACGTAGAAGGGGAAACAGCCTCATTTTTCAAAGGTGCGAGTAGTACTTCTGCTAAAAAACCCCAGAGAACATTAATTTGGAGTGGGCCAATACCAGCTGTTAAACTCAAACTTATAAAGACTTTCTCCAAAGAAACTTTGTATGCAAATCTGGCAATAACTGTGTCACGTCCTCTCCTGCATGGAATAGCCACCAGAGCAGACCTGGTTAAAAGGTTTCTGCTGAAACACTTTTTGAACTGGAGTTTGCCATTTCATCAGTGTCCACGTTGGAATGGTTGGGCTTTGGTGGCATGGTGACAGTCCCTGATTGCTGTTCTGCCTGCCGGCATGGCTGCCTGCTACCGTGCCCGTTTTTCTAGAGTTACTGGCTCAAAAGTGGGAAAACATCTTGGTTGCCTCTTGAAGACCTTATGGCTTCCAGCATCCATCACTCCAGAAAAATTTGCAGAGCAGAATTCATTCCTGGATACCCCTCAGCTGCAGGTTTTTACAAAAAAGTAGTGAGATTTCAGTTGAGCAAAATTTTTTAAGCTCTTAGGAATTGATGTAATTTTCATGAAACTGAAACCCTGCCTAGAAGAAGATGGCTTTAAAGTCAGCTTAAGTTTAAAATGATTTCTGCCATTATATTGATTTTATCAGGAGGCAGCTTCCACTGTTAAGATTAGCGTTAAAGACGTTTAGGAACTTCCTCTTCATTTATGGTATAGAAGCCACCATCAAGCATAATAGTGAGAGAAGGGACTACTAAGAGTCAAGATCTCTCTTCCTTCTTAGCCAATAATGAAAAAAACCCTGTTTTGATAACATTAATGATTGTGGAATTCCAAAATAATCATTGATGTACCCTTTTAACATCTCAATGAAATGAGAGAGAAGATGGAGAGACCATCTCTCAGTCTAATACTGAAATGTTATCACAGCTGGGAAGAGCTCCCGAGTCCTCTGTACATGCTGTGCTGCCTAAGACTTTAAGATAGGTATTAAAAATGCTGAAGTGCATTATAATTTCCTTAATTAGAATGTCTCTGAAAGCCTCTAGGATATCTTTTATTTTTGACATTCATAAGCTCATCTTAGTCCTGTCAATATTTTTATACATAACAACCAAATTCAGCATTGGATGACTCAGAGGGAAAATAATAACAACAACAACAACAATAATAATAATAATCATCATCATCATTGCCATCATCATCACCATCATTATCGAATATACCAGGATAGTTTCCTTAATTTTGGAAAATTCATTGACTGTCTGAATAATCTACCTTGTGATGTTTGTAATTTTTAAAGTAGCTTCAATACATGGCAAGGTACAAATGGCCTGGGATAGTAGAAGTAACCACTTTATTTTAAAGTAGCAATTGAATCCACATGATTTTTCCAGCTACAACTCTATGCACATGAATTTCCACTCTCCCCCTGGGAGGCACTGGCAGAATGTGCATGCAGTAATACCATTAAAAGTTAGAGTGAGTTGTATGGGGTCTTTAAACTACAGAAATATCTGGATTCACGCTACTTTGAAAAGCCATACCTGCCAATAAGTTGCTGAAACTAAGTGACATGAATAGCAAAACAGTTTTAATTTTCTGTCCAGTCAAATCTTAGTATTTCACACTCAATTTTCCTTCCTCAGTAATCTAAATAATTTCCCACCTTGCTCATGATGAATGTCTTGCCAGTTCCTACTCAGTCCTTCCACTTTACACAACCTAATTAAAGAAAACATTCCATGATTGCCTATTTTTCCTCATGCATGACAACCTATTATTTTTTCTACCACCTGATTAGGGCTTTATTATCCTTGGATTTAGATTGATTTGCTGGGCACTTTAATAAAATACTACTTAGTTTGATTTAAAGGGCTACAGGTTTCAGTCATTCATAGAATTACTCTTCTAAGTAACTCAGATTCGAGGTACTGTATAGTCTCCGTGAAAAGGGATTCGAGGGTGCCATGGTATTAGTCTAAAGAAATGAGAAGCACAGGTGGTGTTCCAGTTGTGCGTGTTGTTAATATTTCTGTTGTAAGCAGTCAGGAGAGGACGTTTTGCAATATAATTTGTCAAGGGTGATAAATCTGTTTCATCATTTCTGTCAAGAATGGATCCCGTGTATTAAAACTACTATAAATATTTTCTCAAGATAAACCAAAACTTTCATATGATTAAACAATAATACATTTATGATGACAAATTACATTTACTATGTGTTATCTGAAATGCAAGACAAAATTAGGTAGTTAAAGTTCAAATGGATGGAGATCAGTTTCTATTTAAAATCAAAGGAATTTTATTAAGTAAATGAGATTTTCGTCATTATTTTGTTATATATAACATTCTCTTCTTTCAGAAATATTACTTATCAGCTTAGATGGCTATTTAAAAAAAAAAAAAAAAAAAGTCAGCTTATGTTCTAGCAAGACGTAGTCCCGTGGAAAAGTTCAGGAGGAGTTAAATGCCACGATTATCCCTGTCACCCTTGTTGGTGTCTCAGAGCGTTAGCAAGAGGAGCAGCAGTTCACAGGCTGCTATCCCTGCCCCAGCAAAGCGATGCTTTGGGATCGCTCTTGTTGCACCTTATTCCACTATTTCTGACTGCTCGTGCTTTCCTCCTGATGGTTGAAGATGCATCTCTGCTTCCTACAGCTCTTCGCCTAGATACAGGTGTCGAGAAGCTTGAAGAGCAGAGCAGGGCTTTGCTGCATCCCATCAACAGGCTTAGTTCAATGAACCAGGTGGTAGTAGATGAGTATTGGCATATCAGAGTTTGGTTTTGGGAAACGTAGTTGTTTCAGCTTTTGCTACTGTATGCTTTTGTCAGGAAATTTTTCAGCATCCTTGAAGGGAATGAAACTTTCTTAGCTAAAAATGCCTGCAAGGTCACTGGCACCAAATATTCGCGTTTTAGGGCTTGCTTCAGCTTGTAGGAGATGTGCACTGTGTGACACTTTGGCTCATGACCCTGGTCCGCTTGATGATGTATTTAAACTTAGGCCTGGCTTTGTATCTTGCTCCATAGGAACTTTAATACTCGACACGTAAGGTTTATTTATTATGATAGTTATCTTTTGCCAGCAAATTGGGTACCAGATGGATATATCTGTGTACCTGTGGCATGCCGCAGACTGGTGTGGGTTGCAAAGCTAGTTTGTACCTCGCTCGGATGAGTTACACCAGGAGTGCTAACACACCTATAGATGGACAACAATAATAACTACTGAAGATAACGGAAAATCTTGGATCCAGTGCAGCATTTAGAGACTTGCTCAAAGGGAATCATGTGAAAAAAACTCATTTTGTACCCACATGCTGTGAAATTGCTTCATCCTCCTGGTGTGGGATTGTTCCAGCAATGGAACAGCATCCATTTCTTACTGGAAAATGGGACAAAAGAAACTGTAGTCTTTCTTTCCATGATACGTAAAATATATTGTCTGCTGTTCCTTAGAATTTCTTCCTGAATAAAAGTGCTTTCTGTGCTAGAGGAGCCAGGTATGTGTGGATGCACCTTCTACTCCTGATTGTCCCAGTAAATGGGTTAATATAATTACTCACATGCTTAAATTTAATAGCTTTTGCAACCAGAGAATAGAAAGAACTCCCTTGAAGGGGAAATACTTTTATTTTGTGGTTGCTTTACAAATTTCCCTGGTTTTGGGGCAATTTAAGAAAAGAAGAGGAAGGTGTGTTTGCATGAAGGCGGCTGCGGAGATCATTATAGTGAAAATAAACAAAAGGACCATATAAAAGCCAAGCTGTAGTGCTAAAGAGACTTAATAGCTATAAACTAGTAGCTATTAGCTTCTAATTACTCTCAAATAATTACTGAATAGAATAGTAAATGTTATTAGCTTTCTTTAATATTCAACATAAAACATTGCTTCCAACAATAATTTAGTTTTTGTTCAGCTTTAATACAGACACACGTGAAACTGGGTGGCTTCGTACGTAAACACCCTTAATAAATGCAATTATTGTCAAAGTTCTGTGGAGGAGACCTATACAAGCAAACTTAAATACTGAAAAAGGAAAAAGAAAAAGAAAAAAGAAACCCACAAGGCAGGAAGACAATAGGAGTTAGATGTGTAAGTATGGTTCTGATTTCCAGAATTGGGGAACACCATTATAGCTCAAGTGTTGCACCTGCTGCCTGAAGAGCTGTGATTTCACTTGCTGAGCAGCATCTCTGTTGTGATTTTGACTTAGTGGCAGGTGTATACATATTATCAGTTGTCCTGACTTAGTGGCCCAATTTATATTGCATCATCTTTGGAGATTTTGCACAAACCTCTGCCCCCTGCAACTGACTTGAGACCTCATATTTTTTGTGAAGGAAAAGGGTTTAGCTTTTGATGTACAAAGAGTAAAAGCCTACTATAGGTTTAAGGTATCATGTAATATGCAGGAAAAAATTGTAAACCTTCAAAGTCCCCAAAGGAGGGATCTATTTGCAACAAAAATGTATTTTCCCTCAAATGTCTAGTTGTAATATTATTTATTTTTGCTTCAGAACCATGGAATAGCCAATCTTATGGTGCCATAACCATCAAATAATGAAGCATCGAATAATGATAATTTTTTTTATGCTGCATTTCTTCTTGTGCTGCTCACCTTTTTAGGGCTTTTTAATTCACTCCATTTTGTGCATTAAAATTTCCATTTCTGTACATTTCATTCAGTCCATTTCTGAGCTTCTTTAAATTTTTCTTTAAACATTGAGATTTCCACTAGAACAGTGTTTCCAACAGTTTCTTGCTTTGTGGCTGCCTCTAAAAGGTAAATTACTAATATATTGCTGGATTCTCCCTGTGTATAACTTGGTTATATTCCTCAGTCTTTACAGCAACAGCCTCTTTTCTCCGTGTTTTCTGTTTTCACTTTCAACTAAAAGCATTGAGTCTATTTTGATGTATCTGTTGTGCCAATGTGGAGCGGTGTGGATGAGGGAGGATGGAGCACAGTAGCTTTATTGTATTAGTGGAATAGACAGGGGCAATTTAGAAATTATTTCTTTCTCCTCCTCTGCTGTCATCCAAGCCCTGGTCCTTCACCCTGTTGTTGTGTAGTAGAAGCATACGCCTTCAGCTTGTGGCCTTCCTGTTAGTTGTGAATTTACATTTTATTCCTTCGCTAAGGATATTTTGCTCTAGATGGAAACATGATTTTGTAAATCCCGACTGACCTTCTTAGCCAAACTTTGAGAAGCTGAAACCTAATTTGTGTAGGGGAAAAGGGACCCTTCAGGCATCTTCGCATGGCAAGCGCAGGTGGATGTGTATCTGTTGCATGCTCAGTTATCCACCTCCGATCCCCAAATTCTGCTTTTTATTCATGTAGGAGGGTGTCTGCTCCAGGGCTAAGGAGGAGGGAAAAGGGGAAAGAGAAAACGGGGTACTGGCGCTCATCGCCAGCTCTTCTAAATGTAGCCCTTTATGTATTTCGCATGCATTAATCTTGTTTTCTTTGATTTTGCTTGAGAGCGAGAATGGATAACTTTTTGCTTTTCTATTTGTAATAATGAAGCTTTCCTGATGTGGACAATTAACGACTTTTTGTTCTTTGGAAATTATCTAGGTGCGTCACTCAGCAGTGTGCACAGCTGCAGCACCAGCCAGCTCTGTGCCAAAGGCGCCATGGCTAATTCATGAAAAGAATCAGCAAGGCCTGTACTTAGTGGGCCTTTATTTAATTTCACATTTCTTTCTATATATATATATATATTTTATATTTTTTTCCCTCCTGTAATTTCAACTTGCTCACAAATGTGTGCGCCCATCAAAAGACAGATAGGCAGAGCGAGAGGGCAATCACGGTGCCAGACGATGAGATGGGGATCTTCAGTTCTGCCGGAGCCCGGGATGCTGCTGTTCCTTTTAACATCCTGAGATTTATCACAGGATGCGGTTTTTTTACAAGTATTGTTTGTCATTGAAAGAACTCCAAAGAACCCTTTTTTGAAAGGTCCTTGCGGCAGACAGATTTTGGCCTCTAAAGCTATTTTAAAAGTGGGCAGAAAGACCAAAATCTACATTTAAACTTCATATAATATTGTATATTCATAACCCAATCTTTCCTTACTTCAGCATTGGATAAATACACTGTTGCAGGGCTCTACCATTTTTAAACTTCAAACTTCATCGCTGGAGATAATCACCCAAATACATAACAACATCATACAAGTACAAGAAAATACGTTTGAAATTTCCTTTTTATTGTAACATAAGATAGTGCTTCCAAAATCCCAAACTGAATTGCTTTTCAGTAGATAAGCATCAAAAAATACATTTCCTGCTTTCGGTGAAGGTGCAATAAGGTGCTATATCAGTGTAATAGTTCAGAATGATATGCTCTAGTAGTATTTTGATGAATTACATGATTATAACTAAAATGAACACTTTCATCATGCCTGAATTAATAATGGTGGTATGATTTGGCAAGTACTCCTGCAGTGTTCTTTAACTCATCACTTCAGAAGACAGAGTTTTAGAGCCTGTCCTTTGTCTCCGGGAAACACAGGGATCCTTTACGGTTTAAAAACACAAGAAGCGGGAGAAATGTGACAGCTTTAAAAGGCAAAAAGAAACTAATGCATGCATACCTTCTCAAGCTCATCATGGCTTAATTGGTTTATTTTTCACTGCCTTATTCCAATGTCTGAGGCACCTATGACTGTGTCAGAAAGAAAAAGATCAGTAGTTTTTCGTGTGACAATAGGTTTGGTGTATTTTATCGCAAATACTGTGTTTCCAAATGATTCTAAAGACCTTATAAGGACATAAATTCTCTTAAACCGTTGCGTTTACATTAGAACTTGGGTAATCAGTATGTTCATTTGTGTCTCCCATATTAGTTAGCCGATGACCGAACCCACAGCAGTACTTTGGCTATCCTGAGTGAGGCTGTGCACTGCTGTGCCCATTTCAGGGCTCCTCTGGGTGCTCCAGCCACATGTGGTAACATTTCCTACGCTGGGGGCTTCCATAATATTATGTGTGTTGGTACAGCACTGAGAAAAACCTGCAGTGCTGATGCCACTAGAGTATTATTTGGCTGGTAATAAATGAAGGCTCTCGTCTTTTACGGCTGTCATCTAGTACCTTTAATCAACATTAATTTTACTTGAAATAATAAGAATAACCACCGATCTGCTGTAAATAAGAAATGTAAACTTTTGCAGGCTATGGTGAAAAATGGTGATGCACAATGCATCAAAACCATCTGGAACAGATGTTTCTGTAATTATGATACACTTGATGATTATGCTGTGTTCACTGGCCTTTGCTGGTACCCTGGAAGCTGGGTGATGTTACAAGCTAGTGCTGGTGCACTGAACTGGAAGAGAGGACATACTGTCTAGGGCAAGACCTGTCCTCGCTGTTTTCCTAAGTGCTTTCTGTCCGTTGAATTTTTGCTCTTGGTTAATTATTAGCTTCTATGTTTGTATCAAATAGTAATTTTATGGCATGAAATATCTCAAGGCTGCTGATGCAGAAAGTCAAGCAAACATAAGCACACTATTTTCTGAACCCAGGCTATAGAAAAAGTAATATTTGGTGCAAATGAGATTATAAGTCCATCTTGTGGGTTTTAGTATAGTTGTGTACATTATGATCTATGATAATATGATCTATGCAGCAATACATGACTTTGTATCTTTTCTGTTTAAAGAATCTTATAGTTGAATGTAAAAATGTATGAAAGCCTTAAGAGATAAGAGTAGGTAACCTCAAATGAAAGCAAAGGAAGATTAGATCAAGAGTGCTTTATACACCTTCGCCTAGTGCTGTTAGAAATCTCAGTATAACCCCCTGTTGGGCTGTGGTTGGCAGTCACTAGCGCCGGGTTTCTAGTCACTGCTAAATATCTATCCAAACCTCAAGTAGAAACTTGGCAGATTAAAATTAAGGCAGGCGGATGCTCCGCGAGATGTAGTACGTTGCTCACAATTACACGTTCAGAAGGTTTACCAAAACAGGACTAATGTTTTAAAACATTAAAGGTGTCAATAAAGAGGGTGATAGCAGATAATCAAGTACCTCCTTTCCTCACTACAATAAAAAGTATTTTGCGACTTTTTGGATTTCTTGGTAGGTCAACAGCTAAGGCAGGTGGATGTGTTTGGTCCCTACAATAACACCCCTTTAGGAGGGTGTGCTTCTCAAAGTCTGGCTTCTGCCCCTGGTCCTAGGGTGGGTAGAGAAACATCATGCCCACGTTTGTGGTCTATAGCAGCTAAATGACTTAACTGTTTGTTTTGGGGTTTGGTGTGGGGTTTTTTTTGGTTTTTTTT
The DNA here is from genome assembly GCA_035590275.1 of Ibycter americanus. Classification (NCBI taxonomy): domain Eukaryota; kingdom Metazoa; phylum Chordata; class Aves; order Falconiformes; family Falconidae; genus Ibycter; species Ibycter americanus. The sequence continues at coordinate 40,428,229 of JAVJGI010000064.1, read as the reverse complement.
GTTTGTTTGTTGGTTTGGTTTTTTTTAGGTTTTGGTGGAGGACATAGTAATTTTTGGCACTCTAATGGTGTAAAATCTGTTGATAGCTTGCATGTAGAGGCACAGCCCCAGTTTAACTCCTGTTATAATGAAACAAATTGTGATTCTTAATTTGCTTCTCCCATGGAAATACCAGCAATATAAATTACAATGTCACTAGAATAAGAGAACGGGGCAAAGCCCTTTTTACAAGCCTCAGGATGATAATTTATAAATAAATGAAAACTAAGAAGCTTTAACGAAGAATCTCTATGGAATCCAACATTAATAGCCTTTACTTTTAATCTCGTACAATAAATCTTGCAGCTATCTATCCACAACAGAAATAACAGAAACCAGGCCAAGCTGGAGCAGGTATGGGGGAGTTGGAGAGAAATATGCTCTTTCTTTCATTAAAAGTATATGGTGATTTTCTGGTATTCCAAAGTCAACAAGTCATTGCTGCCAACTTGCTGCCAATCAGTTTGCTCCGAAGAAGGGTTTTTTGGTTGGACTCTTTGCCTAAAAGCAATGCAGCGTTGCCAGAGCTCCAAAATCCATATGTTTGGAATTTTCAATATTCTTTTGGAGACCTGGTCTTCAGACCTCAGTGCTGTAATTACATGAGAATCTCACATTTCTAGCTGTCTTATGAACTGCAGTAGTTTAAAAGGAAGTACAAAAATCCAATATTTATTATTTTTATAATAAGAATTTTAGAGAGGTTTTTTGTGGTTTTTTTTTTGTTTGGTTTGTTTTTTTTTTGTTGTTGTTGTTTTGTTTTTTTTTTTATAATGGGAACAAAGACACTGCCAAAAATTTGTTCAGAAAGATATAGTGAGTTTCTGCAGTGTAAATGGTGACCAAGAGGAGAGCGTGAGACGTGGTGTCCTGTGGCACGCGATGGCTGGAGGGCAGGATGGGATGCGAACAGGTCCTTAACTGCGCGCATAGGTGCTAGCAGAAGGAAGAAATTTAAATCTACTACATATGTTGCACATGAGTAATGGGAACTAGTGACTTTCATGGCCTAATAGTATTGCCAACACCCTACATTCAAAGACCTTTAGCTAGAAATGAGAAAGATCATGGAACAATCTTAAAATTGTGATAACAACCAGCACATACTGGCCTTTCTGTTTGTCTGCTTTAAGAATGGTCCTAAGAGTACTGAGATTGGTACTGATTTTCTCAACAGTGATCAGGGCCTGGATGTCAGATTTATTTATTTTTAGAGATACTAGCATTTTGTATAATTTTTTTTCACTCTCAGTAATGTAAGAAAGAATTAACTTTATGATTTTCTCACCATCATGATGAGGAGCACTAATAAATCTGCTACAAGCTTTGTATTGCTGTACTGGTCTTTGTCAACTTATAAGGATTTGGATGGGAACATAGAGGTTTTTGCTGTGGATTTTTTTTCGTTTTGTTTGTTTCTTTCCTGCAGAGAAAAGCCTTGTTCTGTCTACAAGGCAGATGAATTGAAAAGGACGGTTTCTCCTTCAAGAATGTGCAAACACAAAGACCCAAATTTAAGCCAAACTCTTCACTTGTCTCATGAATGGTGACTTAGATTAAGAAAGCTCCCCATCCCTTTAAACACTTTTCTGAGATAAAAACCTGTATATGTACAGAGTTTCTAGTACTTAATGTGTTAAATAGAAGATAATTTTCAAAATTAAAGGCCAACACCAAAACGATGTGAAAGTATGAAGTGAATAGGACCAATGAACACAGTCACTCCTCAAAGCAGAGAGAGACATGACTTAGATTTGATAAATATTTTTATATATTGAAATTTGAATTTATTTGGCAAACTGTGACTGGGCAGATAAATACACATATCTGATTCGGTCCCCCAGCAGGGATGGGTGTGGGGAGGGACTGGATAATGACTTTGAACAAAGCCGTACAGCAAAGATGTTCCTACCATGCCCCTCAGAGGGAGCTGCACATAGATATTTAAGGTAGAATTTGTCCTGTAACTTGCATGAGAAATTTCCGTTCAGGCAAAATACTGTGTATTTTTTCTCAGTTTAGAGTGATATTTTCCTACTGGTTGCCTGGGGTCATGTGGCTGGTTTGTGTTGCATCCAACGATGTATACTTCCAAGTAATCCTGGAAAAGAAGAGCTTTACAAAAGAGAAAACTTACCTTCCTTTTGGGCATTACCTGCATTGTGAACGGGATGAACATGCATGGAGTACGTACAGATCTCCAGTGTCGGATGCAGTGCCACTCGGTTTTAAAGATCTTTACCAAGGAGTTGTGCCAAGGCGTTTGTTTTTCTTTTTCTTTTTTTTTCTTTTTCTTTTTTTTTTTTTTCCCCCCACATAATTTTTACTAACAGTAACTGAGAAGTGGCATAGTCTCAAGTTAATTCCTAAACCAGAGAAAACTGAGAAACCCACAAAGTCAGCGGCTGGGTTGACTTGTGCTTTCTGGAATGTAAAAACATCTGACCAAAATTGTATTAACTGAAGATTTAAGTGCAAAAAATGAAATTTCACCCTTTTCCAGAGTGCAGCCCTGCCAGGAGCAAGCATTACTCCATTGTCATGCACTCGGCTGTAATTGCCCATCTGACGGGCGAGCTCGGAGATTAACATCACAGTTCTTAAACCATAGGCTACATATGCCAGACCGCGGCGCATTGTGTCAAGCCACTTAGGCATGAACCATCAGCGTACAGAGTGTTACTAAACACTCTTATTTTTAGGTCACACAGATGCAGATGATCCTGAATATTTCTCTGGACAAATTGCTAATCGCTACCTTGTTCAAAATCCGTTGGACAATTTCTGTGTGCTGCATCTGATGGTGATTTTTTTTTTAAAAGCGATACAAGCAATAATATGAAGCTCACTTATGAGGCCTGCATAAAATGGTGTATAACAACCAAGTACAGTAAATTAAACATGATACTCATTACATAAATACAATTATATTTATCAGCCTTTTATAACCACACAAAGCATTTACCAGTAAGAGTTATTTTGGAGTAGATAATTCCCAATTAACTTTTACTACTTTATTTTTGCTAATTTAGTTAGATTTAATTTTTCAAATAAAAAAAAAAAAAAGCTGTATCAAATGGCATCTCTAACTATTACACTGGAGATGAGATATAATTAAAATGTTATGTATATGAAATTGCAGCTGATGGGAACCTCAGCTTAAACTCTTATTTTTGTCTTTATTTGATTGTTGCCTGCACTGCACAGATAACATGATTGAATTGCAAGATGGCTGTGTGCCCACAGTGCCAGCACCAGGAGCTTGGGGAAGAGAGGGAATGGAAAAGCTTTGACAGAAAAATTACCTGGAAAAAAACCCAAACAGGTCAAGATCTGGCCTTAAATGTTCTGAAGAGTCCTATGAGAAGTCCTTCTCCGACTGTACTGTTTTCTTCTGCGGCGGTGGGCACGGGGAATGGTGGACCTCTACGGGTTCCAGGTGAGAGCAGCAGTGATGTGTAGGTGCTGTTCTGCACTGTGGGCTCGAAGCGACTCATGCATGAATTGTTCACCAGCCTCTTAATGAAACTTGTGATTCCACTGTCTGGTTTGCTACCAAACCTGAGCATCACACAAAGCTTGGGGCCATTTGCTCTGCACCAGGAAAGGTCCCCAAGTCTCAATCTGGCTGATGGTGCAGTGCAGTGGTCAGTGAAGACTCCGTCTAAAGTGGCCACCAGAAGACAAAGTTCAGGCTAAGCTGGCTCACTTGGGTGAGGTGTCCTTCCCAGTGATTTGTGGGTTTTAGGCTCTTTTCAGCTCCTTGTTTTCTCAAGGACAGTGGTGAGAGAAAGTCTCTTTTGGGATGAGGGAATTCACTGACATCATAGTTTTGCTGTACTTTTAAAAGAAATCCTTCAAAGTAAAAACAAGGACAGTTCTGAAAAGACTTCCTACCTTCTCTTGCTTTTCCGTTTTTTTACTCTGTCTTGAGATGTAGGGCTTCAAACCTATAGTTGAAACTGAGGGTATAGCATTTAGCCATCAAAATCCTGCTACAGAAGTGCCGTGTCTCGATTTCCCCATCTCTAAACCAGAAATAGTCTAACTGGTCTCCCAAAGAGAGACCCTACCTCTCTTGGCAGGGTTAAACGTGCTGACGGCTGTTTGCCCCTCGCGTGGCTTCACAGATACCGGTTCAGGACTTGGCTCGGGGGCCGGGGGGTCTCCGCACCCCGTGAGGTCGGGTAGATGCGCTCGGTGATTTTTCACAGGGGGAGGTGTGGTGGAAACATGCGGTATTATTAAACCGAACCTCTTTTAATTTCATCTGTCACTAATAATTAAAATGTAAATGCAGTGTTGCTAATAGTGTTTCAGACAATATGATTTTAAAATAAAATAAATGTGAACTCCAAGTGTTCAACACTGCTCTAAGACAAGAATTAATGTGTTGCACCAGGGAAGGGGGGCTTTGCTGATGGTAAATATCAGAGCTATCTTCCTGAAGGCGAGGACAGTTACAGACCCACTGTTCATTACTTTGGATGTGTCACATTTGCTAGTATGACAAGATGTATTATGGACGAGGAATTTTACAGATGGAGAGAAATATCCATGTAAGTTGTTTATTTGATTTTTTTCAATGTTTTTTTCTTTTCTGTACTACCCTGTCCAACCTTGGGATAATGGAATTATTTTATGCCTTCTGCACTATCATCAGGCTTTGGATGGCTGCACAAAGGCCACTGGCAACAGAATAAGATGGCTGTAAAAAAATGCAAAAAATTGGGATAGAAAAAAAAAAGGTACAACCAATAACTTGCCCTTAAATTTAAAAGGAACTAAATGAGGAACTTCTGGACAATTTATCTTGCTGTTTACAGATAACAAGTCACTTTGTTTTTATGTGCTCAGTCTAGTATTCCATAATTTATTTGAAAGAAGATGAGAAATAATGTAGATAAATGATGAAGTGTCAGGGTCTGACGCTCTTAAATGAAGCTATTATGGTCAAAGAGAAAACGTAAAACCTGCGGCTCATTATGAGAGCGTTCTACTTGTCAGTTAAGTGAAAAGGCCTGGAATGATTTCCAGTTTATTTGTCATTGCAGTTATTAAAGCTGTCTTTTTGGTGCCATGAAAATGAATTGAAGACTTTATTCGAAGTAAATTTGTACTAAAGCTTTCAGATGTATCTTATGTGAGTTCAGTGAGGCAAGAAAACAGCTTAAAAGCTGAAATATTACAAGAAGGCAACTACTGAAGTCCTGAAACACACAAGAATATAAAGTCTGAGGAAGTTACACAAATAAATGAAGTATTTTGTCTCTTGGGAAATAAAGCTTAGTTTTACTATATTGTACACTTAGACAAAGAAATCAGCCCTTGTTAGTGGCAGCAAAATATTGTCTTTCACGGACTTGTGCCTGGTGCTTACTTTTACATCAAGCTATTAATTTTGGGACAAATTTATCAGAGAAGTGGGGCTTCTCTGTTCCAGTCCGCACAGAACATCTTTAGAAATACCATCTCTGAGTCAAAGAGTAGATGTTGTACCAATGGCAGGATTAGGCTTTTTGTGGGCATCATGACCAATGTGATTCAACAGCAGGGCAAAGCGATGTGTGGGAGGGTTGGTGGTCTCACCAATGCCCAGGAAGATCCGTTTTCTGAACCGGATGACTGGGGTCCGAAGCAGCACATCAGGTACAGGGAATGGGAGGCATTATTGACACTTTTATCCCTCTTGAAACAATCTTAAAATCCTTCATGAACCTTGTGTAGCTTGGTTAAGGTAAAATTTTAGTTCGCTGCCAACTGAAATGAAGTTAGCCCTGCTACTGAGGTGGTCATTGACACCTGCTTTATTGCAGTCCCTCCTTGAGATTATTTCTATTATTTATGTAGAGGTGATTGATAGGCTTATTTTATTCTGTTTTGTCTATTGCTCTGGATTTCTTTTCCAGTAGTCATGTTCCCCACTACTGCTTCATATTTGCCAAGACAAATCAGTGTAGTTATACGAGGTTTGGACTGTCCAAAAGGAAATTAAGAGTCTTTTTTATTTTAAATTGAAAGCTGTAGGAGCACTAAACTGAATGCTTAACTCCAAGCTCCAGCAGTCTTACAGCAGTATAGTTGACACTTTATTGCAGATATTACAAATGTTATGACATGTCTTCAGGGTCAAGTTAAAAACAAAAAGGGTTCCACATTCTCATCAGAAGTAATCTGTCAGTTTTGTCATCAGATATTATAGCAGCCCTCAGTAGCAGTGTCACAGTCAAGGGTTTATCAGGCTCTGTAGTATATGTATACATACTCTGATTTCCAGGGGTTTATATCTGCAATAAAAATTCCCTCTGGGCTAAAACTTGGCATTCATAGCCCAAAGGGATTTTTTTAATTAAAAAAAAAAAAGTATCAGTGAAGGTTTTCTTGAATGATAAGAGCACACAAAAAAACTATTCTGCATTTTTAAAATACGTTAAATCTTTTAAACTGGCAGACTTCAAATATTTAAGCGGCCAAGTCTCTTTACATAAGAGACCATTAAAAAGGACAACCCAGGAAGGGGATAGGTGGCAGACTAGACAAGTGCTTTGTGCTCATCGTGAGTATAAGTGTTGAGCATTTGATGAGATGTATAATTAGCCACACATTTCTAAAGCTTTTGGTGTCTCTTTCTATTGAAACTGTGCATGAGGGAATTAGGATGTCTGATGCACAAATATAAATCATTTCTTCCTCGCCACCCTCTGGCATGGTCCTGCAGAACAGGGCTGATACGGTGTAAGCTGCTCGGATCAAGGCAGCCCTTGTGATATACACGTTACATCTGTTCTGCGTAGAAACAGAGGACTTCATTTTCTACAGCTGGCGGGCTGGTACTTTTTTGCTCCTGTTTCCATTATGGCAGCAACTGAAATATGCAAAGCATGGCAGGGACATTTAGAGGGAAATGTGGAAAAAAAAATAACACCAAGAAACCGTAAAAATGCCTATGCAAATGACGGTTATGGAGGTGATATGAGTACTGACGGGCATAGCGCTGGTTAAGACCATTAACCTCGAAAGCTCATTTATTGCTAGGTGGTGGTGTAGGGTTTGTCTTTGAATAACTGCTGAGGAAACGAGGAGTAACATATTAGATACAGAGATGTTTACTCTAAAAAGTGATGAAAGACTATCTCTTATCCATACTTAAGCCTTCACTTGGGTATCAAACCCAGACTTTGTATGAGTGTTTGCAAATGCTTTGTCTAACAATGTGTAATATACTGCAGGTACCACCTGCTCCTATTTATATTCTGTGGCTCAGGGACAACGATAGCAAACAGGGCATATTAAAAGTCACCAGGGTTCCCCATAAAATCCTGGTAAACCAGCAGAAAACGGGCACTTCTCTGTAACAGGAAGGGCAAGGGAACACGACTATGGTCTTTGCTTGCAGGTTATTAGATTGTAATTCATTGGACTTCCTAAGGGGAAAATAAAAGAATGTGAGAAAAGAAAACCAGCCCTGGGAGGTTCCCTGCCGTGTCTGTGGGGAAATTGTCCTCAAACAAACCTGAATGTGCTCCTTCAGTGCTCTCACAGAGGTTAACCTGTTCAGTCGAGGGGAAAGCACAACTAATACCTTCCACTGGAAGAGTACAAATGGGCTCTTCAAAGATACTTTCTATTGTCCATGTCTGAATTCTCCATATCTGAATTCAGTCTTGGGTAGGCACCATCCCTTTGGCACCAGGAGCTGCCTCTGAGAGTTGTCAAGAAACTGCTAGGAAATGAGATTGGTGCCAAGGCTGTTCTGATTCTGGGGTGGGTTATTTAATCCTTTTTTTTTTTTTTTTTTCTTTTCGTGTCCGATCAATCTTTTATTTGTTATCAAGAATTTAACTCTTCATTTTGCTGAAACACAACGTCTTTTCATGTTTGACTTCTCACTAGTGGTCAATGTGAACTTGGAGGACTTAAGGGACCAGTCCAAGGCACGTGTGTTCCCACCAGCCACCAGCCCATACAGAAAGGTGTTGCAGAATATCCCAGTCAAGGCCAGCTTGGAGATCTCAGAAATAGATGCTTTTTCCTTGCCCGTCTGCAAGAGTTACAAGTTGGTAGCGCCAAGATCCAAAACAAAGGAGTTACTTGGGAGTTAGTCAGTTGCTGTCTGGTAAAGGAGCAATTTTGGGGAGACGGCACCTAACACTGGGTAAACCTCTTTATCACAGATAGCCAGGGGTGATCTGGATTTTTTGGTTTGTGCGTTAGAATATTTTTCTTGAAATCAAACTATATAAAATAAACATTTTATACCCACAGTGTCCATAATTTAGTTATTTTTTTACATGTAGTTTTACATTTTTAAAAAATGTCCTATTCTTAGTGCCTGTGTTCTGGAAGTCTGTAGAAATTTACTGAAAAGAGACCCATCAGCCGTCAAGCTCTTCCACAAGATCAGTTCACCCACCCATACAGAATCTCAGTAGCGTTTGGGGGCACTGGATGGGAGCGAGTGTGGTTAGGTATGCTGTTTTCACTGACCACCGTAACCTATTTCCTACCTGCCCTGTAGCGCAAATTCCCTAGTTTTTGGTGACATCTGCCTGCTGTCTGCCATTAGATCTCTGGAAACATCTAATATTTCCTAAGTCTTCCTGAGAAGTTCAGTGTAAAAGATGCTATTGGAAGAAGATGGGGACTATCTGAGTCACAGCCAGCCTTGTATATCAGATGTACATTGCTTTTCTTTTTGCTGTAGCGACTGAACAATTAGTACCATTCTGTGACGTTTTAACAAACTTCCAGTTTCTGCATCAAGCAGACTGAGACTGATAGTGACAAGTTTGATGCCCTCTACTGGGACATAAGACTGGTAAGATGTAAAATGAAAGGACTGCCTCAAGGAAAGAAAATGGTTTCAGTAAAGGCCCATAAATGCAAATCTAAGCACTCTTTTTAGTAATGCTGGTCTATCATTGCAGCCTAAAGGAAGTTCATGTAATTAATAATTAAGCTCCTCATCTTCAAGTTGCTCTCAGTATGAACTTTAGTGTCAGAAATAGCCAGGAATTCATTTTATGATGCAGCTGCAAGTAGGAAAAGACAGCATCATCAAAAAAACCCAAAACTTTTGCCAAAAGTATGCACCTATTTTGTAAAGTTTCATCAGGTCCAGTATGCTGATTAAAGACAAAAAGAGACTACAATCCACATTAGAAGAACTGGTGTCAAGTAGGCACCACAATTACTCTTAGCTTTAATAAGACAGCATAGAGGTGATAATTATATTTCAGACAAATTCCCTGAGCAACAAACTACTTATTGCTCAGGGTGATCTTTGGCAGTCTCTCCAGCTGCACATGCTGCAACAAGAAGAAAAAAACCTGTGCCCAGCTCCCATCCTGCCTGGTGGGTACCACCCCGGCAGCATCCTGGACCAGCGCTGAGACCAGCATCCCGGGCAGCACCGGAGCCCATCTGGGGCAAAGCCTGCCTTCCTTTGCAGCTGGGGGTTCCTGTGCTCTGGGCAAGTTTGTTACACCCTTTTTTCCTTCTTTTTCCAGTCTGCAAAACTGTAGTGGTAATGGTTAACCTGCTGGGATTTTAGAGATCATAACCCGCAGAAACATCAATAAGGTGCTTTGGATTTTCTGGGTGGAAGCTGCTACAGAAATGCAAAATGTTGTTGATTTTATCACACACCCCCCACCCCCCCCCACCCCCCACCCCCATTTTCTCTGATATTTTACAATTTAGGTGGTTAGGAACTGATTTTATGTAGTGCTCTGTTTTATCCATGCTCCTATTTTCTTCTCCTATGTTATCTGTTGTGTTGTGGTTCACAAGCTTATTCAGTTTTATCTTTAATCACTGATTTTACTTGACTCAAAACCTCTTTGAATAGTTTACTCCACGTGGCAGCTGTATGCCAACGGAACACTTTTGTCTTGCATCTCTGTGTAGGGGTAAACACTTCTCTCTTCAGAGTATAGAAAGGGAAAAAATATTAGTTTCTGCAGCTTGGTGGTTGCTACCCACCTGGGTGAATATTTTGGACTGTAAATCTCACACTGTCGGTGAGGAAAAAGTATTCACATACTCTGTAATTCACAATAATTAATAAATTATAATCCATTTTTATTATTATTATACAGATAAGCTCTAAAAGGTGTATATATCATGATTTTCAGGCTTATTTGCTGAGTGGGGCACTGAAAAATCTGTGTTTGGGGAGCAAGAAAGGAGTACTCAGCACCAGCCCTCGCTGCTGTGCTCTCGGTTTGATCCAGTGCCCAGAGATGGAAAGATTTGCGTTGGCTTTGTGTGCTGTGAGATTGTGAGCAGTCTGACTGCACAATATTGACAGCCGAAATGCTGAGGAGCAGGGTCAAGAAGAATTTTTCATTTTGTTCAATGATATCATCAGAGATGGGACATAACAAGTTAGTTGTTTGTTTTTGGTTTTTTTTTTTAGCTCATGTAGATGGATAAAAGCTGAATAGAAGCAGACTTATCTCATTGTAGAAGAGGAGAATGATCCAGTAGTTCAGAGTAAAGGAATAATAACATGGGTAGCCTGTGAAAATGTTGTGCTAGAAAATGGGGACGAAATTATGTTGCTGATCATCTGTGTTTACTGGCATTATTTTACAAACTTCACTAAGAAAAAAGTAAAATTATTCTTATTCTGCAAAAGTTTTAGTTGAAGAGATTGAATTCGGCTGTGATTGCCCTGTAAAAGGACAGAGGGTTTCACTGTCAGCCTTGGTAGGTAAAAGCAACATTTTGGGAGTCTGAGAAATTGTCAAAGCATAATTTTGATTTTTCTTCTACCAAGCTACCCAAGGGCAATGCACTCTGGATGCAGCCTTGCAGCCTACTCTCTAGCACGAGTTACTTAGCACAGGCTTGTTCTGGGGGAGCTGTGATGCTTTGGCCAGCTTTGAACACCACGGTGTGGCTTTTTTTCGTGAACAGGGTGAGTAAGCTGCTCCTTCCCAAGACAGTCTCTGCTGCCCTTCCACTGCCTGCTCTTGCTTGGACATGCCCTCTGATTCAGCCTTTCGTGCCAGTTAAATTGCGGGTGTACACAGGTATCATTAAACATAGAAGTAAAAGTGCTACTTAAAGAATTTCTTACCTTTGAAAGCTTTGAAAGTTCCTTTTCTATGACTTAGCGCTGAAAAATTAATTAGTAAAATAGGTAGCATAGGCTTGCTGCATCTGTGTCCCAGTAAAGTATTGTTAGAATGTAAAAATGCAACGATTTGTCAAAAGTCTGGAAAGCTTTAAGGCAAAATTTAAAGTTAATTTGGCAGGCAAAGTTTCAAGATAGACTGCAACTAAAATTTCATTTTCTCACAACAGCATTTCCATGTAGAAGGGGATTTGCATCATGATAATGTGCAGATAACCTTGTGAAGTAGGTAAATGGTCTCATTAGTGATTTCATGTAAAAATTCATTGTTATATCAGTGCACTGAGTGGTGCTCCAGTGGTGCTTGCTGCCCTAAAATATGCAAAATTAATGGGGTGAACATCAGTAAAAACAGTTCCAGAGACATCCAACCTACAAAGACAGAAACGAGTTGAAGATAAAAATCTGTGACATTTGACTGTTCTTTTTCCCTGCCTGATTTATCTATAATTCAGACTGCTTAACTTAACTTAAATACAGATACCATAGTCGGAGTATTTGTTAAAGCACTAAGCTGACAAGTACAGAGCACCGGCCATTATTTCTGTTTGAGAGTCAGAGGTTTGAGCTATTCATTTTGTAGCCCGACACTCAGCACCACAATTCCTTGAATTCCCAAAGCTTTTCATACGGCTTCCTCAAGGACAGCTATCATGTCTTAGCTGCTGCAGTGACAGATGGGATACAACGTGTCATGTGATGGATAACGCTGGAGCCACAGTACTTAATCCTTCTAATACTAATAGCGGCATTATCATAGAGATTTATGAGAATGTCAGTTCCAAGTTCCCAGTTCCATTCATGGGTTTTTAAAACTTCAGCTGCAAAAAACATGCATCCATCCCATTAATTCTAATTATCATGGTTCATCTTCTCAGCAGTTTTGTACTCCGGAACCTTTCAGTGCAAATTAACGTACCAAAAAAGTGTATTAATTAATATTTGTAGCTTTTAATTTCTGCAAGAGTGTTGTCTGGAAGCAGCTGGCAGTACAGGGCCGCTGCTATTGAATCTTTGCCAAACAAGTGCAGATGTAATTTTGTTATCTCTTGCTTAGTCATTTACGCAAATTAATTTGAACAATTAGCCTTTTACTGGTCCTTCATGAATCATGCAAAAGGGATCTGCCAAAAAATTGCTGGTTGACAGAAAAGAATCGGTTAACATTGTAAATCTTACAAAAAAGGTATTACTATGTTTGGGAGAAAGTACAACTTCAGGAAAAAGCGTAGTGTGTGGGTTTTGGTTTTTTTTTTTTCTTTTGTGCCTTATCTATCCCGCTTTGCACTGTTGATTGTGGTTGGAGAAAAAAATACTAGAAGAAACATAAGGAGTAGAAATCTGGGAACTTTGTTTTTGACAAATACTATAAAAGTTAAGTTTCTTGCCTAAATGTTGTCTTGTCTTCACTGCTTCACTGCTTCACTGTGATGAGTTTCTTCTGAGAGGAGCTCCACAGTGAGGTCAGGTACTCCAAAGGAGCAAATTTGCTCATCATCTGAAAAATCCACCCAAATCTTTAGTTTCTTTGGACATCATTCTAAAGCAAGACCCTAATGTCTCTCCTTTTAGTAAAACAGGCTTCCACATACATGCTGCAGCCCTGACCTGAAGAGATGCTGGGGTTTGTCTTCAGGTACCTCGCAACATGCGTGTAAGCTAAAACTTTTATTTAACTAGGGCTGAGAGTGCCAACTCATATGTGAGGGCTAGCTTTGAATGACAGTAAACTCAGATGTTTCAAAGAATTGTATCCTTGCTCTTTTCTTAAATAGCAAACTTATTTTTAGTCAGATAAGCTAGATAATCAAGCTTACCAGCAGACAGTGCCATCCGGAGACGCTGAATAATGCTGTCAATGAAAACCTACCTCATTTGCTGTCATTGTAGAGTATATACTCTCTAAATATTTTTTTTCTCAAAAAATTTATATATCCTTTTGGTTTAAATTGTAGTGCCTAAATCTGAGCTTTGTGATGATATTCCTAAATGTCGCTCTCAGGTGGCTTTTAAGGTACGACCATGGCATCACAGCCAAGTTTATTGTTACCTGTCCCTTTGATTTCACTGTTGAGACCGTTCTTGCCATTTTGCAATGTAACTGGAAGTGCTGTAGTTGAAGAAAAAGGAATTGTTACCATATGGTCAATTGCATTCAGAACCAAGCGCATTGAAATGGTCTTACCAATATAGTTGGGTAAAACCTCACAATTTTGTCTGGCCGATTCTCCTCCTGGACCATCTCAACACAATGCCAGCGTGCTGCTGCTGCTGCCACGCAGCGGACCCTGCAGGACAGGTAAAGCTTTTGGGGCTTGCTGGGGCACTAACAGGACTTCCAAGCCTGCTTTGCCAGAGGCTTTCCTGAAGTGTTGACTGTAGCTGGGGAACTGATTTCAGAATTAAGTCTTTGTTTTGTGGAAATCACGCTCAATCTCGAACAAATGCTGACTCTTTGTTAGCTGAGCCAGACAGTCCTGTGCAAATTCCATCACTCTGGCAGGGTAAGGTATGGGTCCCTTTTCCTCTAATTGTTTTTTACAAGCTGCGATTTCACAGTCTGTATTGTTATTTCCATTTGTCCATTTGATTGCGAAGAGAAGAGACCAGATGTTGTGTGACAAATCATAGCTATTTGCAATCTGTTGGAATTCTTATAAATTGTACCGGGGATCATTTTCTGATAACTGATCCTGCAATCACTTATGCACGTGCATCACTTAAAGCATGAGATGTCCTATTGAAGACTGTGGATCTATTCATATGCTTAAATTAAGCACGCATCATGCGCATTTGTGTAAATGTTTGCGTTGTGAAATATGCTGATATTTAGAACTTGCCTGTTAGATTCACCATTGCATTAATTTACATTTAATCAAATCACATATTATTATTACACTGTAAAACTTGAGATCAGTTAATGTTTTTCATTATAATAGGATACGTATGGCTCAAAAATTGGCTGAAGTTTATCCTGCAGCAGAGAGAGACGATTCTGTTTACTAATTCGTAATTCGCAACAAACAGCTCCTTTGGTAAAGTGCATCAAACCCAGCCCTGTTATCCATCTGTTTTTAGGGTCTGTGGCTAATCAAGGAAGTGGTCTCTCACTGACACAGTGAGAAGAATGGAGTTAGTTCCTCTGTAATTGAAAGTATCAGTAGTAAACTTGGCTGGAGCTTGATTAATGGTATATTAAAATCAGAGTCTTCATGGTGAGTGCTAGATAAGGAGTTTTGGGCAAATTACTTGGTTACTGGGAAACCTTTAAATTTTAATCATGGAGACACTTCAGCATCATTAGGAACTGAAAAAGACAATGGGCACCGGGAGGAAGTTATGTGAATTGATGTGCTTTTCAATCTCTTCTTCTGTGGTGATATTGAGTGACGCGTGGGCTGCAATCGAGAATCCTCTTGCTCCCCATGCCTTTGATTGCTGTTGTTATAATTTAATATTTTACAGTTCTTTATGATCATGGAAATCAGATGAGTTAGTTGCAAAAGATGGAAGGTTTTAGTCTAAGAAATATTAGTTTAGCATTACAGTTTCTCTGTGCTGTTTGGCTGGATAGCAAAATGGAGGGACACTGTAACTTGTACTTAGAACTAGTGGAAATAGAGAAACATGCTCTTTTACAGATGTTTATTGTTTAGTGTGATAATAATATTAGAAATCTCATACATTTACACATAATTTTGAAGTCCATTCTTGTATAGGGAGCATGTGAATATCTGTAACTTATATGGGTGCATGTATGCAGTATCTATGATGTATTTATATTTATAGGGACGTGAAGTGCTATAATAGCACTTTATGAGGATAAATATGCAATGTAGACATCTCTCCTGGGTGACAGATCCAATTCAAACAAGTGCTAATAAATCCAATACACTCAGCTCCTGCAGTCACATCTTTTGCTTCTGCCTGGGATTTTCAAGCGACTCTAAGGATGTCAGGCTCTCGGCTCCAATGTCATCGAATAGACTAGAAACACTCAACATATTTGAAGTGACAGCGTGGGCTATCAAATTCAGTCCCCAGCTTTTCCAGGGAAGCATACGATGGAATCTGGTTCATAAAGTGACCACTCTAATTTAAAGTTAAGTCATTTGTTTGCCTTAACTACTACTATGCGAGAACCTGTCTGAAGATGTTATTTAGACATATTCTTCTAAGAGTCTCTATTTATCGGTAGCCAGTGAATGCCTTTTCCTATTTGCACCAACATTGTCTAGTGGTTTAAAATAGTTTTAACCCCTGCCTTTATTCACTTTACTGGGCTAAGTAAATGCCTTTGTTTCATTCTGATCAATTAAGAGAGTTTGGACTTTTGCCCAAGTATCCCTTTTCCATATTTTGATGAATTTTCCTCCCGTGTGTGAACAATCTGAAGCACCAGGTAATCCCAACACAGCGCTAGCGTGGGCTTGTACAACAGCATGAATATTTTCCTGTTTCTAATGAGAACATTATTCCTTCCCTATCCTAAGCTGTATCTACCATTTGTGTTCGTGGGTGCATTGTACCAGTGGCTTATAGTCAGTGTATTGCAAAACCTTTGCTTTCCTCTTCCATTTCCAAAAATAAATTCAAGCTGTCAGTGAAAATACTGATTATTCACCCCTAAATTCCTAAACTTGCAGTTCTGTATTACTAAATGTTATCCTACTTCTCTCATTGAACTCATCAGATCATTTAATTTACCTGTAGCTTGATATTCCTTTGGGCTGGCAATGCCTCCCAAATTCATGTCGTGAAGAAAATGTAATTGGTATACTAGCATTCTCTGTCAAATTAATTATCAAAATTGTTAAATAAGATCAGTTCTGACACCTAGGCAACATAGGATTAAAAGTGATTTGTCCAAAGTCACATTGGAGTGCTGTGAAGAGATGGTCTAAATCCCAGTGCGCTCTCTGTATTAGAGAAACATTAATTTTCTTTCTAAAGGCAAATTTGTCGGGAAACATGTACTAGAAAACTGTAAGCTGGGAAGAAGGTTTCTTTCTAGCAAAGGCAGAGCTTGCTGCCACAAAACTATGTGCAGAAAAGGAAACTTCTTTTTGCAGTGTATGCATCGGTTATTATAGGAGAAGCTTGTTGGGCTTAGGCTGGACTTTCTGCTCGTGCCAAGGGAAACTCTCAGCATGTTTTGCTGGCTGAAAATTCAGTGCGTGAGGCATTCATACAGGATGCAGGAATTGTAAATCCAAGCCGTCAGCCTTGAGAAGGCATAGTAGAAATCTGCAAGGAGGTCTTTCCTTGTGGCTGTCCTGTTCACCCACTGACTTGGTTTCTTGCTGATGCAGATTAGAATCATTTTTAAAATTAAGAAAATTTTCATGGAGCAAGAAACTGTTTTCCATCCAAAATAGCCACGGGCTGGAGGCTGAATTCTGGCCACAGAAGAGAAAATGCCAGACCAAAAAGTGAGAGGAAGAGACATATCCTGGCAGGCTGAGTTGTGCTTTTTTTTCCCTCTTTTTTCTTTTAATAGCTGATGTGTACTTAGGAATTGAGAATATTAGAACAAGTCCTAGGGGGATATGGATTTAATGGAAGGGGATAAGGTTGTTGTGGAAACATATTGTTTATTAAATTTTCTCATTTGGATGTTTATTATATGATTTATGATGACTTAAGCTTATTATGTGCCCCTTTTTAATTTGTCACATAATGATTGTTCATATGTATAGTCGTGCTGTGAGTGAATTCATATATTAAGAACAGATAAAATGCTAGAATAAGCCTCTCTGGTCAACTAGTCTACCTTTGTTTACAGTGCAGCCCTTTAATTTCAACCAGTATCAGGTCATTCCATATACACGTTACTATATGATATAGATATATGGTACGTGCAGCGCATCTTTCAGAAACATTCTTGATGTACAGGGGTTTTAGAAGTATCGTTGTATAGTGTTATGTAGATTTTTGCATTGACATGCGTTCAAATATAAATAGGACCATATCCCCAGGGGTGTATAATGTCCTGTGATTTCAGACACCTCATTTTATGTTTACACAGTCTAATTGTGAGCTTAAAACCGGAGAAAAATTTGAGGCCTATAAAAATGTAATGCTTATCTAATGTAGTTTAAATTTGCCTTATCAGCCTGGCTGAAGTGTAGTCTGTGTGTGATAGGCTTGGGTTATTTATTAGGTTCAGACGGTTAATACACAGCGATGTATGAAAAGTTGAAACATGAGCTTGTATTTGCATTTCAAAAGTGCGGTAAAGAGCTGAAGTGGTTTTAATTGCCTTTGCAGCCCTCTGCACAGCCGAGCCTGGAGGACGCATGGAGATTACGGAGGCGTCTGAGCGCTGACGTGCGCTTGGCAGCTCCATCTCGAAGCCTCCCAGCCCGCACCCCACCCCAGCGCATCCCTGAGCCGCGTCCCCCTCCAGACCGGCACCGGGCGGGCGGCACGGGCTGTTCTCCGGCACCACGGGCCCAGGTTGCTCGTGTTGGAGGGATGCTCAGCAGGGTCTGGACTTCTGCCTGGTGGGAAGAGACAGGGCTGAAAAGAAGAGGTCAGTCCATGGCATTACAGATTCACTTCCTAAAACCATTTCTTTTTTATAGTTATGGCAATTCATAGCTCTTTTTTTTTCTTTCCATTTCTCTTTTCTTTGCTTTTCTTTGCCTTCTTTTTGCTTCTTTTTGCTTCATCTTCCTTTCTCTCTCTTTATTTATATATCTCAATTTCTTTCTCTTTCTTTGTCACCATATCACTGGGAGAGGAGAAAAATCAGGAAAAGGTTCTGATTAAAGATCCATCATAAATTAATGAACAAAAGTGCAATCCTAGCACTTCATGCTAGAATGGAACATTTTAAAAAATCATGAAGTGAAACATAAGAACACTAGAAAAGTTTGGATTGGGGTATAAAAATTATTTGGAAGGCTGTGTGCTAATCAACAGCAAATGTAAGAATCAGTGAGGTTGGTAGGGCAGTGAATGATTTGTATTTTTTATATTGGAGTTTTTCAATCAGCATTTTCTGAACATGGTTCCTCATTATGATAATGATGATGGGATTAATTATCACCATGAGAACAAGTGATAATGGTACTTTGAACTGTATTTGTCACCATATGACACGGACTATAACTTGTTTTTACATTCTCCAGGATGTGTGTGCATTGAGAGGGGCTGACTTGCTCGCTGAACTGTGGGGCAGGCTGGTGAGACGATGTGAAGGAGGACTAACTGGGCGGGGTGGCTGCCCCTTCACAGCGTCCTTACCTGGTTGCATTAGGACATCACCAGGAAAATCACTGAAATTAGTCCTTGAGATTAACATTCAGCTGCAGCAAATAATTTCAACACAATGTACGAGTGAAAACATGAGATTAACTTCTAAGATATAATATTCTTACATAAGTCAAATTTACAAAGTCCCTTTGGAAAACTATTAGCAAATTAAGAAAATTTATTTTAGCCCATGCTGGAGAGGGAACGTAAACCAGAGTTGTGGGCAAAGCGAGGGAAGCTAAAGTGGCTACAGCGAGCAAGTGCCCTTCTCACCGGCGGGAGTAAATCCACCCACGAGACTCAGGCTGTTTCCCTGCTGCAGAAGCAGGGTGGGGTGGCTGGCATAGTAAAAGGCAGGTTAAACACTGACAGTATTGGGTTTTTCGATTTGCGAGCTGCATCCAATGAATATTTTAGAGAAGCATTTAAAACAGAAAGTGAAAATATGTAGTGATATAGTAGGCCGGTAAGAGTTATTGGGAATTAGAGATTCATGATGTGATCCTGCCTTCACATGGGATGCCCAGCTTTACAGCTAAACTCTGCTTAAGTCACAGTCTATGGATACGCATAATTCTGCAGCCAGCTAACTTCTGATTCTCCTGTACATACCTGAACTTGAAATTTGTTCGGTGTACAGCTTTATCATATTACTTATGTGAATTCCAGAAGCCATTTTTTTGTCTGAAGACCTTGCTGTTTGTTACAATTAGTTTTTCATATGGATAGTTATCCATATAGAAGAACGTGCTCCTGAACTTCTTTCCTTGTAATTAAATTTATTCAAAGGATGTGTAAGCAGCTTCTAGTGCTATTTAGTATCTCTTACTATACTAATTAATGTATAACTGACATACACGTACTCAGCTTTCATAATGTTATCCGATTAATAAGCAATAACTACTTCAGTAAATCAAAATTAAATGCCTACTTACGACAGTAAGTTTAGAACCCGCCTGCCTAGAGACTTTACATTGATTGATTCATTAAATATTGCATTGTCATATGAAGATCAGTGGGGAAAAAAAAAGCTTGTGAGCAGCTTTGCCTTTTGTTTTATAAGTAAGGTTTTACACCAACAGTTCGCTGAAGAAGGAAAAGCTCTACCTCGTGTCCTGGGTACTGCCCACATCGGCCGTCTGCCGAGAGCGTGCTTGGCGATGGGCTGTAGGCAGGGATGGGCTGTCCTCCAGACAGGGCTGGAAAGAGGGACATCAGAGCAATATTTCACTTCCTGAATTTATGAGCCCATTTTGCAGATAACTAATGCCCCTGCTGGAACTATCCAAAATCCTGCTGGTTATTTCATAAAAGGTACTGGAAGCTTGGTTAAGGGTGAAGAAATAAAATATCTCCAAGAGAGTGGAAGAAAAGGAAGGCAGCCTTCTTTTGCAAAGGCAAATGCCCCTGGAGGAGAAATTTAGGCACTTAATTCTCAAGAAGATTCATGAAGTCCTGCTTTTCCTGAGGACCTCCCAGTCGGCAATGTCAGAATGATATGACAACCCTCAATTTTAGGTCACACATGAAAGTTCAATAGAAGAAGCAGTTTTCAGACTATCTCTTTCAGTGTGAAGGTTTCCACTCCAGCTATATTAGACTAATTTGGCTACCTTCCTGATGCTTAATAAAAAATGTACTTGTTATTTATGTTTAACAAATATGTAGTTCTCTAGTGCAATGAAACCACTCTCTAGAGAGATACACATATTCAGTACTATATTAATTTTTAGAACTACATTTCTCCCAAACTTCCAGTCATACAGCCAGCTTCACCACACAAGCATTACATTTGTTAGGAATTCTGGTATTTCTCATATGTTCCAATTCACATTTTTGCCATTTTATACTCATTAAACTCTAGCAGGCATTGCACAGAGTGCTGATTACATGCAGGTACCTTGAACAATGAAGGCCAGATTTACAGGGTGATTAGTTCATGGAGTTCTAGGTGGATAAGTGAAGGAATGTGAGGGATTGGGAAGGCAGATGGTTAGTATAATATCTTACTTCAGTAATATAAATGGTTTTATGCAGAAAATGAGAAAGACTTACAGTGATAGAGCTTTCAAGGTTCTTTACCTTTCAAATGTAACAAGTTAGAAAATCTTTGGGTTTTATTGTTCTGGTTTCAAATGTTTCCTTCACTTGGCATTTATTTGCAGTCTACTTTCTATCTCTAGTAGTTTTATCTGGTGGTGATGGGTATTCATTGTGAAGTAGAATAAAATCAGTGAAATACAATATGTAAGTTGCATTGCAGGTATTACCGTAAGCCTCTGCCTATGGTAAACTTTTGTATAATAAAATGTGTTGGCCCTGAGCTTACTTCTATGTTAAGGGCTTTTTGGTTGTAAAAAAAAAGCTATTCTAAGGACAAGAATCTAACACAATGATTATTTTTTTACTTTACTCTGAAACTCTATTTTTTTGTCACCGCGTTATCCTGAAAAAGATAAAGATACATCTTCGTTTTCCTTTAAACTTTTTCCAGTCATTCCTTTTTAACTCATTCCTCTAATAGTCTGTTTTAAGCAACAACTCTGACAGCAAAACCTATGAGGCTTTTCAAATTCAATAACCAAGACTGGAAAGAAGGCATCCCTCATCTCAACTTTAGCTGAGTAACTGCAGATCCTTAACATTACCCTCTACACTGGAGGTCTTCAAAGTCATCAATCTGTTGGAAATATGCTGACAGCTCAGAGTGGTTCTGTAGTGTCTAAAATGTGCTGTGCTGCTCAGAGTGTAGTGTTCTTAGATCACTTGGAAAGAGATGACTTACGAGGCAAAAGGTTGAGCTTTCTCTTTCTGCAGCACCTTCCGCGTCTGTTTGGTAGCACCGCGTACACGGTCCCAATGTGCCATGCACAGCTGACCCGTGCTCTGATGGAATCGGCACAATCCTGCTCCATCTCCTCAAGAGCAGGAAATGCCAGATGGGAGGATGAAAGTGCAAGCACACTGGTCACCAGCAGGAAAATGGAAATTATTTTTAAGAATGTGTAGAATATAAACCTAGCTCCAAACCTGTGAACCCTCTTTCTCATCCTCCTACACCCCTGAGAATGCTTTCAACATTCTCATTTTCCTGATGTGGAAATATTTGGAGACAGTCTGAGACAATTGCGAGGTGGATTGTCTCTGGGTCTCGTACTGGCCCAAACTGAGCTGCGTGTCTTCAGCACTACTATTTCTCTGCCAGATCTGCCTTTCCCTGCTCCTTGAGCAGGTTTTTGCTAAACTCACAGACTACTTGCAAAGATACAGGGACTGCCTTTGACTAAAGTTTTGATTTTTTTCTGTTGGAACAGTCTCTCGTACATTGTTTTGATAAGTTTGTTTTGAACAATGCTCTTAATTACAATATCTTCCCCATATAATACCACTATTTTGAGCTATGCCAAAGGAGGTTGTGTACAGGTGCTGACATAGAGGGATTATATGAATGTATCGTGATTCTGATCTTCATATGCGAGTGAATTGAAAAGGTAGCAGGATGCGTTCTGTAAAAGTTTATATATCTCATTCCTTTGTGTCTCCAGCACATGGCATCAGTCTTTTCAGGGTAATAGGAAAAGGTGTTTCACTCAAAGCTTATCCCTTTTGCTATAGCTAAGTATTTAATTGGTTTTAAGTTCCCCTCCTAGAGGAATCTACTAATGATTCTTATTAATGCACCCAGCCATTAAAAAATCAGTTATGTGTACATACAAGATTTTTTTTTTGTTTGTTACATGCTAACCACTGCTTTTTTCTGTGGTAGGTTTCAAGCTAAGGTGCCAGTTGTTTCACCAGTAATAGTGAAAGACCTGCAGGTACTTTCATTCCTGGTGCGAGATACCTCTGTGTGTGCGCGTGTGCGTGTGTAAAGACAATATTGCCTCTTCTTCAAAGATTATTTGCTATAATAGGGAATAGACTGATAATTTTTTCCTGAAATACAGTCTGACACTTGATATTCCTTACATGGAAAAGGCCAGTGTCCTGCATCTGCCAGGAGGAGCATCATCTGCCAGGAGGAGCATCCTTTGGTGGTCTCCTGGCAGAGATGGAGCTCGTGGCAACAGAAAGAACAGACCTGCATGAAATTTCTGTCCATGATTCCTCAGGGTCATTGCAATTGCCCCTTTTATAAGTCAATCCCATGTCAAAATTGATTGAGTGCTTGAAATGGAGTTAGGTGAAACGGGGCTTCTATCCTGCAGTAATATTTTGGCTCAAGGAGAAACATTTCTGCCTAAAGTTCACCTCTTCTATCTGTCATGGTAAAGGGCCACACACTGAGGATTTTGCATGAGAAATGCTGGGAGATATTTGAGGGAAGTTGCTACAGAGCTGTTTTCCTAAGCAGAAAGCAAATGAGCTGTGTTAGCTGCTCCTTACCTTTAAACAAAGATAAAATCCTCATGGCCAGGGCAGGAACCTGAAACACAGTTCCAGCTCTTGAGAGACTAGGGACTGCTGAGAGCATCTCAGGGGCCCAGAGCTACCATCCACTGAAACTGGACACCCAGCCATGGAGAAACTGGAGTGGTAAGGAGACATTCCCATAGTGAATTATACTGGTATGTTGGGAAAAGGGCTGAAGAGATGCTGACGAAATTACCATAGAGAGAATTTTGCTTTCATTCACTAGGATACACTTCTGATGGATTCCTTTTCTCCTAACACAGTTCTCTTTGCTGTGTTCGTAGTCTCAGTGCATGTGTGCTTTGTCCATGTTGTGTGTTAGTGTTCTGCATGTTCCCCAGGGAACGTGTTGTTTCTGAATAACACTTTGAGATTAGTTTCCAGAGGAACCTCTGGCTATTTGAGACCGCTTCTTTCTCCTGCCAACCTCGCCCGACATAGAGGCTGTGCACATAGCTGGCAGCTGATCATCATTAATTTCACCTTCGTTACATCTCTTCAGATTATTTGCATGTGAATTTTTAGGCCTCAAAATGTCACCAGCTGATTGTCAGTTTTAAAGGAATGTTAAGATTCTTCATAAAAGTAACGATAAACAGGATGCCAATATTCTTTTCATGTGAAAATTCAAACATATGTTAGGACTCAGCATAACCATGCCTTCAGAAGGCAAGTCAAGGATTCAGCATGCAAATTTCAGGTTGGGCCCTTCTGAATATTACGCTCATGATGCTGATCTTCACTGTAGTACAGGATCACCTGCTCCTTTTCTGTCAACATAATATAATGATAATCACACTTAATTGTGTCCATTTTTAGCTTGAAAAACAAGGGGTTCTTCTATACTTTAAAAAAAATCACAGGGGGATAAAGAGTGATGTAGACTAAGTGTTATCAATCTCAAAGTGTACCATTTAGTCCTGGAGCTGATTAATGTTTCCCTTGCAAATATTTGAAGGGGATGCGTTCTGATGTTTCTCACATTAAAGACTAAGCCATGAGTCTAAAGCCATGTAAGTCAGTTAGATACCCAAGCAGCATCAAAATGTAGTGGGAATTGGGTCTTTAAATCCCTTCCACTACATTTGAGACTTCTGCCTGATGAAATCCACCACATACCAATAATTTCTGCCAAATAGGAATACTTCTTAGGTTCAATACTTAGACTTTTTTTTTTTTCTTCTTCCCTTTTTTTTCCTTTTTCTTCTTTTCTCTCCTTTGTCTTTCACGTCTTTGTCCTCAGTTTGTCTTTGGTCATCAAATGTAATTTTATTTCAAGTTGCCTTATGCCCGTGCCCTGCTCCAGCAAACCCACATATGCATTTTGGGCCAAATTCTGACTGCCTTAGGTTTGAAGTCAGTTAGATTTCCTATGCATAAGACAAGTATGATTTTATGTCCTCTGTGTAAGGTCATATGGATGATGAGTGGTTCTGATATGTTAATACTATTCTCCAGATCAGTGGAGCTTCTCCACCAGAAGCTACAATGTGTAAGTGACACACTTGCACTGCAGGAATACTGGTTCTGACCCCAAGTCTCCAGTATATTAGTTGCTTTGCTGCAATACCTTTGGGCAAAGCCATTCAACCGTACCGCAAACAACTTGCTTTAAGACTGGAGCACATACTGTTTACTGTATAATCCTCTCTAATGCTCTATTTTATTTTTTTCTTGAGAAAAGATTAAAGAACAGAATTACATTGGAACTGGTGGAGGCATGATCCATGCCCCCTTGATTATATGGAAACATTAAAATATCATCAGCATGTTAATTTTATCAACTGAACTGTATGAGATTTATTCATATCTCTTATCTATTACATTAGTCTGGAAATACAATTTATCCTGATGGTGGGAATGTCAGACAGAGAGACCAAAAACATCTGGACTTCTTAATATGAAGCAAATTTTCTAGGATGTAGATTGCCACTTTAAAATTAATTCTGCTAATAAGAAGGCAGAAATTTCATAGCCTATTGATCTTTCAAAATAGGACCCCGGCCCTTTATTGTGGTAGAAAAGGTAGGCACAAGGAAGGTTTCTTTGAGTTTTCTGTTACACATTTGAATATCAAATACAATAGTTTATTTTAACATCATAATGTAAAATATGCAACAACAGATAAAATCCAGCCATCACAAACGACAGGATTAATAAAAATCAATGAAAATTCTCCTAGAAAAACAACATATCTTAAACATTTCCCAGGTCTGAATTGGTAGATTTTCTTTCTAAACATGTAAAATCAACATTAATTAAAACCAACCATAAAAGTCCCCTTGTCAATTGAAAGACAGTTTTCATTTAAAAAAATATATTGTGTTACATGGGCTAGATTATCACAAAACCTTTTCAGCCTTCGAGGAGTGTAACATTTCTCCTCTGATTATGTGATATTTGGGGGTGCTTGTGCTGGGAAGCACATGGAAGCAAAAGACATACCTACGGCTCTGTGCCCACCCACCACGCTCCGATTCCCATTTTACCAGGAGCACAGAGGAAAAAGCGGAGCAGTGATCTCGAATTCAAAATATCCCTTTCAGACTGCTCCGGGATTGCTGCATTTATACACGACTTCCCCTGGAAGTTCCAGGCTAGCCCATAGCAATAACTTGATAATTGTTCTGGGAAGAGACTCAGCACAGCTATCTTATGCACAAATAAACAGACATCTATGAGATTAAGAATTATATGCCAGGGCTTTGACTCAACCATCAGTTATGCCAGATGCAAATAATTTATTCTTTGTCAGCTCAAATATACAATCTTGTTTGGATGGCTTAAATTTATACTGGCACCAAAATACAGCAAGTGATATTATTTAAGTGTGGTGCTGAAACCACAGATATGCATCTCAGATGACCCAAAAAATGGAAGAAAAATAGTTGTATTTTCTGAGAGTAACTCATCATTATTATGTAATAATAGCTGATGTAATAACTTATCCTTGTGCAATAACATGACATCAGATGTTGTGAGATGTATCCTCTTTGACAGAATCATAGAATTGTTTAGGTTGGAAAATACCTTCATCATCGAGTCCCACTGTTACCCCAGTGCTGCCAAGCCCACCGCTAAACCATGTCCAAGTGCCACGTTTACACGTCTTTTAAATGCCTCCAGGGTTGGTGACTCCACCACCTCCCTGGGCAGCCTGTGCCAGTGCTGGACAACCCTTTTGGTCAAGAAATTTTCCCTAATATCCAGTCTAAACCTCCTCTGGTGCAACCTGAGGCCATTCCCTCTTGTCCTGTCACTTATTGCTTGGGAGAAGAGGCCGACCCCACCTCACTGCAGTCTCCTTTTGGATAGTTGTAGGGAGTGATCTGGTCCCCCCTGAGCCCCCTCCTCTCCAGGCTCCCCCAGCCGCCCCCCATCAGGCTCATGCCCCAGTCCCTGCCCCAGCCCTGCTGCCCGGCTCCGGACACGCTTTGGCACCTTGGTGTCCATCTTGTTGTAAGGGGCCAAAACCGAACCCAGGATTCGAGGTGCAGCCCCACCAGTGCTGAGTGCAGGGGGACGATCGCTGCCCTGGTCCTGCTGGCCACACTATTTCTGATACAGGCCAGGATGCTGTTGGCCTTCTCGGCCACCCGGGCACACTGCCGGCTCATGCTCAGCCCCTGCCCACCAGCCCCCCCAGGCCCTTCCCCGCCGGGCAGCTTCCAGCCCCTCTGCCCCCCACCCGCAGCGCCGCGTGGGGCTGTTGTGCCCCCAGTGCAGGACCCGGCACGGAGCCGTGTTGAACCTCCTGCAGCTGGCCTCAGCCATGGGCCCAGCCTGGCCAGACCCCTCTGCAGAGCCCCCTGCCCTCCGGCACATCAACACCCCCCAGCCCGGTGCTGTCTGCAGACTGGCTGAGGGTGCCCTCGATCCCCTCACCCAGACTGTTGGTAAAGTTATTAGAGACCTGGCCCCAGCACGGAGCCCTGGGGAACACCCCGTGTGACCAGTGGCCAGCTGGGTGTAACTCCATCCACCACCACGCTCTGGACTAGGCCATCAGCCAGTTTTTTTCCCAGCAAACAGGACACCTGTCCAAGCCACGAGCAGCCAGTTTCTTCAGGAGAATGCTGTGGGAAATGGTGTCAAAGGCTTTATTAAGGTCTAGGTAGACATCCACAAGCTAGCTTTAGGCAGAAACCATCCACAGCCTTTCCCTCATCCACTAACTGGGCCACCTTGTCATAGAAAGAGATCAGGTTAGTCAGGCAGGACCTGCCTTTCATAAACCCATCCTGGCTGGGCATGATCCCCCGGTTGTCCTGCACGTGCCGCATGATGGCACTCAAGCTGATCTGCTCCATGACCTTCCCCAGCACCGAGATCAGGCTGACAGGCCTGGAGTTCCCTGGATCTTCCTTCCAGCCCTTCCTGTAGATGGGCATCACACTGGCTAACCCCCAGTCAACTGGGACCTCACTGGTCAGCCAGGACTGCTCATAAATGGTAGAAAGTGGCTCAGTGAGCGCTGCCGCCAGCTCCCTCAGTACCTTTGGGTGGATCCCATCCTGTCCCACTGACTTGTGTGTGCCTCAGTGGTGTAGCAGGTCACTGGCCATTTGCCCTTGGATTATGGGGGTCTCATTCTGCTCCCTGTCCCTGTCTTCCAGCTCAGGGGGCTGGGCACCCTGAGGACAACTGGTCTTGCTATTAAAGATTGAGGCAAAGAAGGCATTAAATATCTCAGCCTTTTCCTCATTCTTTGAGGCTATGTTAGCCTCGCATTCAGTAAAGGATGGAGGATTCTCCTTAGCCCTCCTTTTGTTGCTAATGTATTTATTTTCTTATATATATAATATTCATATATATATATATATATATAAAATTGTCTTACGGCAGTAGCCAGATAAGGTTCTAGTTGGGCTTTGGCTCTTCTGATTTTCTTTCGGCATAACCTCATGATATCCTTGTAGTCATCCTGGGTTGCCTACTCCTTCTTCCAAAGGTCATAAACTCACCTTTTTTTCCCTGAGTTCCAGCCAAAGCTCTCTCTCCAGCCAGGCTGGTCTTCCTCCCCGCCAGCTCGTCTTTCAGCACTCGGGGACATTCTGCTCCTGCGCCTTGAAGGTTTCCTTCTTGGAGAACATCCAGCCTTGCTGAACTCCTTTGCCTTTCAGGGCTGCCTCCCAAGGGACTCTGTCAACCAGGCTCTTCAACAGGTCAAAATCTGACCCCCTTCCTTACCTCTCCAAGAAGCAAAAATTCTTCGTGACCACTATGCCTGAGGTGGCCTCCAGCACAGACCATGGCCAGGCATTTTTCAGGTGCCATTGCTATCACTGTGAAAACTCTTAACAGCAAACGGATTGCTTCTCCTCTGGCCTTGTTTGAAAGACAAAGCGAGTGCCAGTAACACAACAGACAGGTGTACCTTTCTTCTTCTGCTTTGACTTTACTGACTTTGTTTTGGGGTTTTGGTAGCTCTTTCATCAGAGCTTTTGGATGTTGGGGCTCATAGATCAAAGTGGCATTTACTTTTGGAATGAAAAATAGGCAGTTTAGGCTTTCCAAAGAAAAGCAAAGCGTATAGAGAAAGAGCGCTGAGGTAGTTGCTATCACAGAACTGCAGTTTTGACAAGGTGAAGCCAGGTCGGGTGCTCGGTTTGCTCAGGATGTGAAGAGGTTGCTCGGATATGGCCTTAGCTTTGCAAAACAGGAGGACATATGGAGGTTCAGCAAAGATGTATGAAACCACTTAACTTTGTGCACAGCGAGTAGTCCAGTGTGTAAAGTTAAACATATCTTCAAGATTAAGGCCTTCAGCTTTAAATAGTACCTTAAACATTAGGTTACGTTTGGTGAGACTGTCAAATAATTTGTTCCTGTGCCATCAGCTGAAAATTCTGCTCATTTTGTAGGAGTTCAGCTTACATGGATTTACTGGACAACAGAATAAGTGAAATTTAAGACACACATCTTAAGCCGAGTTCATAACGGCCCACATTTCCAATAACAAAACTAGCAGTGACAGTGATATATGGCTTTTTTTATGAGACCTGATAACTGATGGATATGTGATCTTATAAATGCTTAGACAAACTAATGCACATAATTATATTTTCCATTTGAAGTCTATTGCTAGGCATTCTAATACAATATCATTAGTCGAAATGGCCACAATGATACAGCTTGGGCAGTTTGTCACAGTAATTACGGGGTGATTATTTTTGACTGGAATAAAGATTTCAGTTTTAGTATGGTAGAAAGCATAATCACAAATTAGAAACAGTCTCAGAATAAAAAAATATCAGGGAGAGGGACTTTAAATATGGATTATAGTGCAATTCTAAAACAATTCCTTTTAAAAAGTGCATTCATTTGGCTGAATGTGTGAGTTCTTTTAGGTTTATACAAAGTTCCTGCCCAAAAGGATGACACTTACCTAATTAACAGTTCCAGGGTGTAAGGTTTTTATAAAAGGGAAAATGTGGGCATCTTAAGGAAGGCTCGTCTTATAATTTACATAACTGCTAAAATAGGCTTTCTTTTTTCAATCGACAAAAAAATAGATCATTTGTCTTCACCGTTTCCAGGATGGTTGATTAAAGTAGACAGTGTCCTAACATCTGTATTGAAAACTATATTAATCAATTGATTAATCATGAGGCATTAATCAAAATCTTCCTTAAGTGTTTTAGTTTTGGAGCAGCTCTTAGTATTTTCTATCAGATTCCTTTTAAGGTGTCCATTATAAAGATTAAATTTGGGTGGTAAATATTGAGGGGTTGAAGCACATGTGGCTTTCCACTTGAAGGTCACAGCCATTGCTCATTAGTGTTACTTTTAATGGGATAAGAAGCAAAAGTTTTTAGTATGTGACTACATCAATTAATCAAATACACATTTGATTTCCTTTCCAGTAAGCAGTCCGTATTTTCAGAATGTGCAAAGAAATTTCTAGTTCTCTAAACCCTTGGATCCTTCAGGCTATGCTGAAGAATATTCCGTGTATTTAAGGAACTTAAATTGTACGTGCAAATATAATGGACCGACACACTAACTATAATACTGTAAATTATTCTCTGCTGTTTTTAAATATTCTGCTTTACAAAAATTCATTTAAAGGTATCCTGGTCTGGTGTCATTAAGGCTATATTTAAATAATCTCATTTTTCCCATACAATGAATGTAGAACTTTAGACTACTGTCACAATGTGTTTTAGAATGAAAGAAGTTATTTGAGTATTTAGTTGATTCAAGTGAACCGGAGAGGACCTATGCAACGAAGCTGATCATCTGAGAATTTAACTCTGTTTGTTTTTGCTCGTTTCTATTTGTTTTTCCAGACTGAAACATTAAATACCGGTACTCAAGTAAATGTATTTTTTGAAGCCTCAATTACAGTACAAAAGAAAACCACTGATTATACATCTCTTCATGTGCAGAAAAAACGTTTCTTCATCTTGCAATCCCTCTGTAAGTGATTCTTTTAGAAAGATTTACTGAATCCTCATTGTGGCTGCTCTTATGACAGACCAGAAATACCTACATTTCTACTGAATGCTTTTTCCACAGGGAGAAAAAGAAAAAAAAAAAAAAAAAGAAAAAGAACAACAAAAAAAAAGTAGACCCCAAACCCAAGCATACGTTATTTGTATTTATTTGGATTTTAAAGTATACCAAAAAATGTGCATCTGGCATTCCCCTCACCTCTGGCAAAAGTTTAAAGAAACAAGAAATCAAAGCACAGCAAATTAAATCCTGCAGCCACTTCCCTGTGCCTGAAGAAGCTTCCTTAAAAAAATTCACCACCACCACCCCCCCGCTTTTCTAGGTAGTCCTATTTTTGTTTCTGCTCAGAGATTACCAGCTCCTAGTTTTATAGTGCTCCTAACTGCTCGTTTTGAAGGTGATGCATCCAAGTTGAACGAAGTACATACGGAGGTCTATTCAATCAACAGCTCTTTATTCATTTGAAGGACAGTGGCCCCTGAGGCCGGGCAGCCTCAGGAGCCCCTTTGTGCTGGCGACTCCAGCGGGAGACCCCTGCCTGGCCTTGAATTTGGGTCTGTGGGGAAGGTGGCAAGCGGAGGGTCCCAGCGTGCCCCCAGGAATCCTGTTCCCATTCAGGGATGGGGCGTCAGCAAGAGGAGTGGGACCAGGAGCTGGCTTTCACCCTCTGACTGGAGGCAGAGCATTTAAAGCAGCACTTCTAATCAGATTAAGGAGCCAATTGCTACTGATTTGCGCTACCTACTGATTATGTTATAATTCTTAAAAGCCACTTTGATGTGTGTTTACCGGTTTCTACATAACGCAGTAGAGTTATTACGTATTTAAAGCCATTAAAATGCACGGAAAATTTTGTACGCCTTTAAAAATGATACTGGACTGCTTGTCATATAATTATGTGAAAAGGAAACATGTGTCTTAAAGTCTTGAAATAATCAACAATACATATTTGGAAATAAAATAAAACCTGTGTTGTTCTTCCACAGCTGAGTTCTGTTTTCATTTTGCTATTGATGGTGAAGGTTGGTTGCCTTCAGCAGGAAAGGAAATGCAATCTGCATAATTCCCATTAGTTCTTCATCGCGCAAATATATACTGATAATAATTCTGTAGTGGGTTAGTTTGTGGCTAATCATCTTTATACTTAGCAGCAGGTGCTGTGGCAGCATTGGAAAAAGTATCATGCATTTTAGAAATTACTGCTGTACAATTTATCTATAATGCACCTTTCTTTTTAATACAATTATGTGCAACAGTTCATCAGTTTAGCTCATGGAGAACACTACTGTGATATTGGTGTATAGGCTTTATCAGTATTTTATTACCAAATGTGTTTTTTGTTTTAAACACTTTGTTATTATTTTTTTTTTTTAATGGAAACATGGTCAAGAGAAAGGAGCACGGTGTCATTCATTCATGACAAGGAGCCATTGAAATATGTGACTAGAGTCAGTAGCACCTACAGGCAGTTCTGCATTTTAGATTGCAATCAAAGTATAACAGTTTCAGAATACTCTGAGCGTATGTGTGGGAAATAAGTTTGTCGTTTAAAGCCAATATGGTTTGCTTAGGAAAAAATGAAGAGGTGTATGTAGGATTATAGGGAAATGGACCTGATCGCTCAGTTGCTGTTCAGTTGGAAGAATTTGGAAAAGTGAAGATTAGAGGAATTGTCTCTTCCAAAGGCAGTGGAGAGGTTTAATGAGGCCACAGAGGTTATAGGTGATTTTTTTCCACATATTCTTACAGTGCCTGCAATAACCATTCTGGAAAAAAAGAATCCTGAAGCCATGCCAAACAACTGAAACTTCTGAGGTTGCCTGAATTATGACTAATGCCTCTCCTCCTAACAAAGATGCTGCCTTCCCTTCATCCTTGCTTTCTTCCCCAAGAAGATGGTGAGAGAGAAATTAAACTTAACCTGAGCATCAGCATATATGATAAAAAGAAAAAATATGAAAGAAAAATAAAAGTTTGAGAAGTGAATGGGAAGGTGTGGGTAAAAACCTTGAAGACATTAGAAAATGGAAATATACAACAAAATTGAAATACCAGTCAAAAGAAAATATGCAAAGATTTTGAATAATGATTAACAGTATTGGCTAGAGGTGAAGAAGTAAGAATACAAAAAAGGAAAAGATGAAAGAAGATTAATAAAAAGTTTCAAAGAAGAGAATGAAGGCAAAAATAATGGACATAGTATGGGTTTAAAATTATTTTAAGGAAAGCTATCAGCAAAATATTTTGGTAAGTCATTAAAAAAACTATTTAGTTGTGTTGCACCCATATGCAAAAAAACATTCAGGGTCTGCATAAAGCATGCAGCCTTCAAAACTGCATACCTGGAGTTCAACAGTTCCATTTTTATTGATGAAAGTTGGACAAATGCAGTTGTATTCAGAAGAATTTGCCAAAAAAGCTGATTAGTAAAATCTTAAGTGAGAGTTGTTTGGGTTTAATCATCCTGAGTAGAAAATTTCATTTATTTAAAATACTGTATACCTAAATTGAAAAACTCTAACACAAAAGTAGTTAAAAATGATTTATTTTTTTTAAAAAAAAAGGATTTTTTTTGAATGAGAAAAGAAAGTTACAGGAAAGTGATACTGTCTGACCAATCTTAATCTTCAGTAAAATACAGTTTTGCATGGAAAAAAATTGTAACAGAAAATTGTGACTAGTAGCTGGGTACATTTAAAAATAACTTGATTTAGGAGATGCTTTTAGTTGATACCAGTTGTAGGTGGTTTCTTGGCATTTCTGAAAAAAACCCAACTAGATAATTCTGATAATAAAAATAGATATAGAAGCCTAAGTTTTGTCCCTGAAATGGAAAATTTAATTTTTTGTGTAAGTTGTAGTTCAATTGGGACCAGTTTTGTGTGAGATCTTTCTCTGATGATTGAAAAAATATTTCTGTGGGTTTCTAAGATAATGGAGTTTATCTAAAATTTTATCCTGAGTTGAACTTTCATGTTTTGCCATGCATTACACATTTTACCTTTTCCTATTCTATTCTATTCTAGTCAACTCAACGTGGCTTAAAAATTTCCAGATGATCACATTGCTTTTAAAATATTTTGGTTGTGTATGTTTGCAGGAAACTAATAAATATGCTCCTCACTTTATTTGATATAATTATGGGGGTGGGGGGTTTGGGGGTGTTAGCCCTTTGCACAAAGCAAGCAATGTTTTTTAGTGCTGAGGGACCACATCACACTACTGTTGCCTGTAGCTTTTAATGCTTATGAGTGTTTCACATTCTTCTTTTGCTCTACAGGCAACAAAGATACATTCTTCAACCGCAGCAATATTTATTTAAGCTTTATTTATTTAAGCTTTTTTTTTTTTTTTTTTTTTTTTTGCTGTGGCCTCTTGCCCACTTAAAAGCACTCTCAGTCATTGCATACAACCACACATTTTTCTTGGTTTGTCTTTTCAAACTTGTTAAATACAGAAAATCAGTATATTCTGAACAAGAAGACAGTTTTATACTTTTTTTTGGGTTTTATTTTAATTTTGTAATAATAGGGGTTAAAATCTTCAATGCTATCTTATCTGGTGATTCAAATAAATATTTTGTTACGTTGACTTCTAGCAGAGCAACTTCCACATAAAGTACTGAAAAAACAATTAAATTGGAAAAACATTTTCCCCCAAGAAACCTGAATAGTCATAACCCCTATTTCAGTGTGAGCAGAAGGAAGCTCTCTCTTTGAGCCAAAACATTTTAAAAACTTATTTTATTAATATGCTTACTGGTTTTTATCCCTATGTTTGAATCTAAAAACCAAACTTAATTCAGAGGGAAAATAGTTTAAAATGTACTGTATTAAAGTCAAGTGAGAATTAATCTACCATCCTAGGGCTTGGGGTGAGGACGGTGGGGGGAAGTCAAAAGCTAAGAAGAGAATCAACTTGAACTGTGTATAATTAAAAGCTCTTATAGCTTAATGTCAAGTAGTATTATATTGTTCTGTTCCATCCAATTTACTGGAACAGGACCAGGCTTTAGACAGCTGATATGTTTTACTTAAACATTCACCTTCAAGAACCAAACCCTGAATAAAAATGTTAATAATATGTGATGCCTAGAAAAGGAAAGGTAAAGCACTGTGTTCAATTATTATTTCATTCTGTACAACCGGATCTTTTGCTTAAAAAGCTGTTGGGTTTGTGGGGTGCTGATGATATCTTTGCAAGCTGCAACATTCTGTGATACAGGCAACTATAAGAATGGGTCAACTACAAATTTTATGAGCAATGTTACAGCTAAGTAGAGAGTTAAGAAGTTACCTCTCTCCTAGTTAAACTTTTTAGTGACCAATATATATTTTTCATCAGAAGACAGTTTTTGCATTTCAAACCTGGCTAGCATTGCTTCCTGTACATCTTCCTGTGAATTGATGAATTGTTTATCATTCTAACTACTAATAATTGAGGTTTAGTGATCTTTCACTTTTACAGTCTACAAAGCAGAATAAGACACTGGTTATATTTTTAGCATTACAACTTTTGTCACTGCCTTCTCTCTTCTCTTACTTGTAACTTAGGGATAACACATTTAAAATAGGGTTTAAAGAACTTTTTTTTTTTAACAGGAAGTTCATAGCATAACACATTGAGATGGTTTTATGTTTAATTTCTTTCTGTATTTAAAATTTTTGCTCATGTCTGTAGGGTGTTTAAAATTGGAGCTGTTTTGTCTGGATACGTAATCTGGATGGATATATGTGTCTGTTCCCTGACTGGAAGTGTGAAAGCTCAAGGTTACAAAGGTGAAATCAACCTCCAGAAAACAGCGTACTGCTTTCACTGGGCATAAAGTATTTCACCAGCTGTAAACTCTTTGATTAGCGTGAAGACAAGAGAAATTCAATTAA
The DNA here is from genome assembly GCA_035590275.1 of Ibycter americanus. Taxonomy (NCBI): domain Eukaryota; kingdom Metazoa; phylum Chordata; class Aves; order Falconiformes; family Falconidae; genus Ibycter; species Ibycter americanus. Next base: position 40,393,033 of record JAVJGI010000064.1, on the reverse strand, counting down.
AAGAAAGAAGAAGAAGAAAAAAAAAACCCACTAAACATCCAACTGTTGTGAATATATCAGATTTTTTTCTAGCATTATCTTTTTATTTGCATTACTACTCATGATGATTAATTCTATTAATCCTGTTTCTTACTCTGTACAGGACTCTGCAGGATTTTCTAAGTTTGATGCCCACATACTCTGTACTTAGTAGTAGCTACCTGACCAGGGAATCTGTGTTAGGAGCCCTTTTTTCCCTGGATACTCAAACATTTCTCCCAGACAGTGACTGAATCCACTTAAATATAAAATCACCTTCTTCAGTAACCAAGTACAACTTCTAACCTACTTTTATAAACTGTGTGAAGTATCGAATCTTGCCTGCTTCTCTCACATCTTTTTTTTTTTTCTAATGACTATCGCTTAGTACCTAAACATTAAGCAGACACATATGTACACATCATTCAAGTGTATGTTATTTTGAATACTTACTATCTATAAAGTCAGATGTAGTATCACAAATTAAAATGTTATGATCGTACTTACTTGTTTGTGCAACTTCTAGTGTGATGCAAGCTTCCTGATTCTCAACAGAAAATCTGCATTCAGTATTAGAAAAATAATTGGGTTTTTTTATGTTTTGGGTTTTTAAAGCCCTCTTTTTTAAAGGTGAATATTGAAACAAGTCAATAACTGTCTTTGAGTAACGTAACAAAATCATGATTGTTGATGTTAAAAAAAAAATCATCTTAGCAATTTTTACAGGATAAGTAGCTATACTCCCTGCAAAGGAGAATATTTGGATAATACCTATGTGGTTTATTTTGATATACATTCAAAAGTCACATCCCATTTTCAGTAGGTTTTTTGTTTTGTTCCTGGCCATTGAAAGTTATAGCCAGGTATGAAAATTGTTCAAGTATGGAAAAGTTTTGTTACGCCAAAAAAAGCTGAAGAACAGATGCTTGTGTTTTGGCAGCTTGATTAAAAAAAAAAAAAAAAAACAAAAAGAGAAAAATTGTCACCTGGTAGGGAAAGAGTGGAGTTTTGTGCTAAGACATTGACTAGATGTGGGCCAGATCTAAATATTATTATGATAATTTATCAAATCAAATTTTATTAAATTTATTGTGAAATCCAGATTTTCAATATATTCATATATTGAATATATTGAACTATATTTGTAATACCCTGACTAGAGTGTTCATGCGGATGGGCTGGTACTTTGATAGAATCCAATTAGAAACTGAATATGAGTTATTTTGACTTCAGAAAAGTATTATTATCTGGTCTTAGATACCAAATTATATAACAGTTTATTAGTAAATGTTTTCACTGAGGACTGATACAGTCCATTAAAAAATAATAAGAAAGAATATTTGTTAGTCTTTGCAGATGGGAAGTGTAAATTTGCATTATGAGTAAAAATTTCACTCCAGATAGGGTGGAGGGGGAGGTGGGTGGGAAGAATGTCAGTCTGTTTGTTTTGGTGGTATTTTTTTTGGTGGGGGTGGAATGTCTTCTTTATCTAAGATATAAAACTTCGATTTAACCAGGATAAAGTTTGAATCAATTTAAAAAAATGAAAAAAACCCTCTTATAAAGCAATAGTAATAACATTGATTTAATCGATAAGGTGCTGGTTTATTACCCTTGGTGAAAGATTAACTCCAGTTCTTCCAGTGTTTGACTGTTTCCCTGTAATATAAGAGATCAGATATCCTCCTTACATTTTCTGGTGTTTGCTGCTATTTTTATTATAGGACTAGTAATTTACTTTCATTACAAATATATTTTGATGTCCTTTCCACAGATAAACTTTCTCCAGTTTATTGACGAAATATGAATCATCTCATCACATAATTTAATATACCCAAGCTGCATTCAAAAACCTGTGATTGCATATAACCAGGACTACTTTTTACTTAAAACAGCTGATTTGCTATACTGTATTATTTTTAAACTATCTCTTTTAAAAAAAAATCTGAGGGCATCTCAAGGTTATATTAAGAGCAAAAGGAATGTAGGAAATAAACAATTCTTGCTAATTTGTTTTCCTACTTTTCAAATCTTTTTATGTCTTTCCAGAAGTGCCTTAAGATCAGAGTGTCAGCGGCATTCCTTCTCACTACCCTGCGTCTATCTGGTTCAGGGGAAAAAAATCCAGATTTTTTCAGTATCTTCACTGGTGAATATTAAGGATAGCTATATTTGATAATCTTCACAGCAATATGTCCTTGCAAAAATAATCTTAAAATTAAAAAGGAAGAACTTGCTAGAAGAACAATCCAATGATGATTTAACTGGACAAAACTCTAAACAGAGAATAAAATTATTTGTCCCTAACAACACACATCAGCAAAGGGTTCAGCTATGCAGCTTAAGAAAAAATAACCCTAAAGGCAGAGTCTTCACAACTAGTTAGAAAAATCTAGTAAAAATTTGATATGTCCTCATTTTGGTTTTTTAAGTAAAAATGTTATTTTTAAAATCAAGTCGATGTGATACAATGAATATCTGCTTTGTGTCAAAACAATATGGAGCAAAATGACAGCATTATCAACCAATTTTCAAACATGGCAAAACAGATTAAATCAATTAATTGTTATTGCTTCAATTAGCAGAAAAGCATCGAGGAAAGATGATTATTTGATTGGAGGAAAAAGCTTTTAAAGAAATCTTCCAGTTTCCTAACTGGGGGCTCAATCCTATCAACGTCAAAGTCAGATACAAAATTTTCTTGGAGAAGAGTGTAAGATTTTTTTTCCTTGTTTTCTAAATATTTTGTATTTTCTGCCAATACCTTTCAATGTATGAGTATGGTTTTGTAATTAATGCATGTGGCTGAGAGCCAGGGACATTTTTTCTTGGGTTTTTTTTTGACCAGAATCTAATCTCATAGTGGGTTTTGAATCAGTTTTTACTCTTATAATTGTTTTCCAGCATTATGCACTTAAGTATTACTCTAGTCCAGGGTCAAGTGTCAAGAACTCAACTTCTGCTGAAATCAGTACCTCACAAACATAGACCTTCTCTACATCTTGCATCACCTCATTAGAAATGAACTGGTTTTATTTAAGTACTTATTCTAAGGAACCTTGGGCACTTTCTGGTAAGTCAATTATACTTCTCCACATAACATAAAAAGCTTCCTGCAATTATGTTTAGCTTTTTATAAAAAGACAATAGAGCTGTTCAGGATTTATGTATTGTCACGTAAAAAAATGATAGCCAGATTTTTATTTAAATCAGTTCCTCTTTTCAAATACTTTGCAACCCTGTTTACTCACTCAGCATCTTAATTTAAAAAAAATCAAGTAGAAACCTATACTGTAGGTAGCATTATGCTTTTCAAAATTATTTGTGTAAAGAATGGAGCTCTAGAATACAGACTTAATGGAAGAAAAATGAGTTGCATCAATTCTTAGCATTATTAGCAATAGGAATAAAATAATAGTGAGCTTCTCCTATGTACATGGATAATAAAACCTATCTAGTTGTTTCTTTTATTGCACTCCTTACTTAGTTCAGATGAAAAGTTCTATTAATTAGTTCATTTTACACTATGGGCTAATATTAAGGATTTTGGTGGTGTCGCATGTGGAAACTCTAGGGAAATAAAACTTTCCATAAAATCTGTAAACATGTTTCAAATAGAGAAACTAGAGCTATACCTGGGAAAGCATTGTATATTCACTCCAGAGGACAGCTGCACAGAGGTCTAATTCTGCCTCACTGAGAATTCTGATGATGACTGTAATGGAAGTTTTAGGGTCAGGTATATGATAAGGAAGATAAACAATATCTGCTCTTTACCTCTGTGTTTGAGGGTAAGGACTTTAGCAACGACATTGTATAAGCAATATATAAACTTGTATAAACACATATACACATTTGAATAATTATAAGCAATGCAGGTTGCTTTTTTAAAGAAAATCAATACTAAAATAGAGTTCTGCTCTAAAGCTGAGAAAATTATTTTATGCCAACAAACTACAGACTAAATACACATCTGAATTAAACTGCTTCTACAATTAAGAGTAACTACTACTTATTTTAGATGTTTGTATCAGTTGATATGACTCCTGCACTGAAAGTATTCCCAACAGAGATTCAGAGAAAAAAGGCAGCTGTGATACACATGCTTCAAACTCTCCTTATAGCATGTTTATAATAATAAAGAAAAAAAAACAACCAACCAACCTTGTTTCAAATATTTCAATGACTCTGTGAGCTTAAATACCATGTGAAAGAAGAAGTATAGCTAAGGAAGATAAAGGACTTGAGCAAGTAAAGAGTGAGAGAAAAAGAACCAAATATGAAGCAAGCAAAAATCCTTAGAGATCTAAAATTTACTCAGTGTTACAGAATCCTATGGAAAAATCTATTAAAGGAACATTTAACATATGTATGGAAATTCTGGAATTAAGGAGAATGGAAACATGTTACAGCTTTTCTTTAATGATGTAGTAAGAGAAGTTTTTACTATAAGATTACGTTCTTAAAAAAAGTCAAAGTTCAAAGAATCAGGGGTAGAAATACTTAATTTGGCACACATGTATCTAGAGTAGTTTGGAATATTCCATTGTAACAGATTCCATGTGATAATGATTAGAATCAAAGCACCAAAATCATCGATAGGGTCTCCAGATGAATTAACACTCCAAAAGCTTTTAGATTATGTCAAGCTTTAGATACAGTTGAGGGTACAATGAAAATTCTGGAAGGAAAATAAGACAGTCCAGAATAGCTGGGAAGGAAGCTGGAAGCAAAAAACTGCAACAAAAACTGAGTTAAAATGGATTGAAAGAAGCAAAAGTCAGTACTTTTAAGAAAAAAAGAAAAATGAAAAAAGCATACAGTATTAAAGCATCTATAGGTCCAAATAGACTTCAACATTTGGAAATTGCAGTCAGAAGTCCAAAAGAATAATACATTTTTCGGGCAAAAGCTGAAACAGAGAGCAGTAGAAACAAGATAAGACACCATTTCTGAACAAAGCGCTCAGCACTGGGCAAGAATTCAATTTAGAGACCAAATCAGCAGGACCTGGAATAAAGGAGTATCTTTCATTAGATACTAACGTAACACTGCCAACCCATAAATTATTGCACAGGTAAAAGTTACACAGGACCATAAGCAGAGTCTGTCAGTAGCTGAAGCTGAAGTAGTTAAGAAGCAAACTGCCTAGCTTAGTCCAGCTCATAGCAGAAAGCACATACAATTTGAATGCACAGAAAATGCTGATAAGAACACACGTATTTGTGTGTGACAGGGTACAGGACACAGTTCAAAGATACTAAGATATCTGACGACAAGAAATACAGTTCACAGAAATGAAGACAGTCATGGTTTTCATGTACTAGGAAGGTTGCTCTTGGTGCCTCTGAAAGACAATTTCTGATGGACAGACTAGAGAGATACAACTGATTATTTCCAGGGAATAAAAGGGAGCAGAGAAGAGCTGTGAAAGTAACAGGAATGAAGGGGAGATAATTTTGCAGACTCACTCAAGGACTAGACAGTAGCTGGGAGTGAATTCGGGAGATAACTGTAGTAAGTAGATCTCCTGAAATAATGATTCATCAGTAGTAAAACAAGTAATATCGAATTTAAAAGTACTACACCATTATAACTTGAGGCATTATAGCAAAGTCAGTTTGTAAACAGTCTGTGCATGGGTATGAAGTTTCCTGAAGCATTTGAATGAAGGAGATTCGATGTTCATATGAAAGATCAGGTTTGATCTTGAGGTGTTAGCTAAGAAACAGGTGTTCATCTATGTTATGAATATATTCGGTGGGACTTAATGATTTTAAAGCATACTATTATTGTTACACACTTGCGAGCTCTAGCAGTTTTACCTCCTAGGCACTGTACAGCTGCATTAGAAAATAGACATGGCCCCAAGTCACTTAAATCGGGTTACAGCCATCTAAATCTCATACAGAAAAAGTTCTGACTATCTTGTCATTGCACAGGTTATTCTGTTTGGATACAGTAAGAAAGCAATCAAAAAGGAATCTGAGTCTGGCCAGATTTCTGCAGATTTCTGGTCATGTGTTGCTATTACAGGTCACAGCCACAAGCTCGATGTCATTTTAGTGATACTGACTGCAGGACTTGCCAAGCTTTTTTGGATTGTCTGTTCTTAAGGCAACAAAGTAATCTAATGAGCAGGTGACAAAGGCCTGTCTCGGTTTTAGCTGTACCTTAGCTTTGTGCAGTTATCTGGTTTTACCTTAAAAATATGCCATATGTGGTAAAACTTTAACAAAACAATAATCGTTGTACAATTAAAGCCTTGGAACAACAAGAAACACATGTCAACAGCAGAATATTTGAAAACATGGAAAGTAACTCCAAGAGGACCTAGAGACTGAGGGGGAAGAAACCCTTACCATCAATGTCCTTCTTCCAGCAAAAAACTCAGGGCACTGATGACTCAGTGTAACCACTCATTTAAAGAAGACAGACCTTGACCTCAGGTTGAGGGTAGTTGAAAGAGTGAGCGTAACACCACGGGAACGCACAGAAACACACCACCAGGAGGTTCGTGCATAATAATTGCAACTGTATTGCTAATGAGAAATGGTTGCAACAGGTGGATAATTTGGACTACAAGTGTTAGTGTAATCGTAAGTGGACCGGTAAGGCCTTTCAGATTTTATTTTTATTAGACTAATGTTAAATTCTTATCTCCACATATGAAGTGTGTTGCTTTAACTAACATAAAATGCACTTGATATAGCGCAGCAGTTTCAGATGCATGCAACTTTTGAATCAGGTATGTATTTTCTGTGAGATTGTCATTGAATGGTAAGCAAATATAATTGCAGGCAAAGATTCGGAATTTTAGATCTCCCTGTCCTCCAGGTAAATCCTCTGGCAAAATTCACCTTTGATTTGTTTCTCTGTTCCTAAGTACCTCCGGTCCTATCATCCCAGGGTGCACTATAAATGTCTCTACCTATGATATTCACAATCTAATTGAGAAGATACTCACCTGTGGGATAGGAGAGCTACATGAGTTTTTCTCATCCTCAGAGATTAGAAGCTTGACTCCTACTCCATGAGCACATGCTTTCACCCTACAAGTATTATGTGAAAAACAAAAGTAGTTGTGCTTGTCCATTTCGTGCCTGTCTCCTACGACAGCTGAGATCCCAAAGGGACGTATACATCTAACATTTCGTGTGATTCTCTGTACATTTAGAGGAAGAAGTAGATGCCAAACACAAGCAGCAATCTCTGAAGGCACTGAAAGAACAAATACATTCAGTGGAAAGAAAAAGCATCAGACTTATGTGGATTGATTTATTCACCCCTGCGCATACTCAGAGTTGTCTGCCTGTTCACTGACTGCACAGGGAATTTATTCAGTTAAGATTCAACAGGCTGTACCACCTCCTGTGGGACTGAAAGCCTAAAACTCTAGCGGGGCATTCTTCCTCCTCTGAAGATTTACAATAGAAGATACAATGTCTTGTATTACATTTATCAGAAAGAACAGATTTACATTATGAATAGTGCACCTACAAGGATCCAGAGTTGTTTAAACTTAATATTATTTCTCATCCTCATTGTAATCACTCATGCAGGCAGAACAACAATGTGCCACTTTCTCTTAGTTATATTTATTGTCACATGGCTGAGGTAAGATACTTTTATTGCCTCATATACTCTATTAATTATAACAGTGTACTTCCACAGTGGCCTTTATAGTATTCTGTCATTTGACTGGCTGGGCTCCTGTTCATAGCCTCACCAAGCTACTCAGGCTCTGTGCAGGTTCAGATGATGACGACAGTAGGAACAGTTACTAAGTGCCTGTATCAAAGGTGTCAGGCAGAAGTAGAAAGCAAAGCATTTACACAGATTGTAAATAAATTTATCCCCCGGTTACTACCTTCCAAATTATTCTCAAATGCTTAGGTCCTTCTCTAATGTATTCCTGAAATATGTATGCTGACTGTGAGATTTAATTCATACATGGCTACCTGAAAGATGAACAAAAGTTAAATAGAAAGTCAAAGTAATTATTCTGCTGGGCTTTAAAATAGTCAAAATGTGAACAAAATATGTGTTTTCTTCTAAAGATACTTGATTTCATATCTGGTTTCAGAGCAGGAAGGCATCCCACTTTGGTATGGTAAAATGGCAACTTCTCTTGGCTGAACTTTTTGAAACAATTCCTTATGGCATTTTTAAAATTACATAACTGCCTAGACCATTTAGTGTTTGCTTATTGATCTTATTCATTTTAAATAAATCCCCAAATGAATCTGCTTCTTAATATGAGGTATTCTGTTATCTGCAGTTGCACAGTCTATTCTTATGTTTATGTTTCTTATCATGAAAGAACCTATTCCTACAATTAATTAAAAAAAAATTTTCCTAGCAGTACTATCAGATAATCATTAACTTTGTTATACATTTTTTGTTCATATATTCATTTTTTGTTATTTTGTTCTGTGATTCTGTAACCTAAAATTGTGCTCATTTGAAAAATTCTCTTGTTTTTCAAGAACCAATTCTATGCTAGATCAGATTTGACTTATCTCTTCATAGATAATTTACGTAAGAGTTGTATTAAAGAGTATGGAGCTAATGGTAAAATATCCATATTTGTCTCTGAAAATATTTCTAGACAGTAGTGTCACAAAATCTGAGGTTCAGAATAGTCACAGACTCAGCACTACATTGTTTTTATTTGAGCTGAGAACTGTACTACAAGGCATTTTCCAGAGCTGATGATAGCTTTAGGTCTTGCAGAAACACATGGTAAGGGAAATATCAGGAACTCCTTTTACTCTGAGTGAAGGAGAGACTAAAGACATACAGGTTTTATTAACGAGAATGATTTGTCAACCAGAAAGAAAAGCAACAACAACAACAACAACAAAAACCAACCCAAAACCCCAGCATCCATGCAATTACATGCGAAAGCTTGAAACAGATTTTTTAAAAGTATTTCTGAGAGGACTCAAAAAGAATCTAGAGATGGCAAAAGAGGATTTGATGCAATTTCTTGTTTCCCTAGTTTCTGGTATACTCTACAAATGACAGAGGAAGTGGTGAAGTAAATGAGAGGGATTTGATGTCCAGATCTTACACTCTTGTTATTTAGGGATCTTTGTCAGGAATCTGCATGGGAGAGAGGGTAGATGCCCATTCAGATAATTTTGAGAAATTAAACATATGCAATTTGTAAATTTCAGTGGTTTGGGCTGGTGTGTGTGTGTGTGTGAAATTTCTGTATTCTTAAAAATATGTTTCTCCATGTTCCTTATGTCACGAAAATCAAAAGGCTGTATTAGTATTCCTATGTATTATGGTGTTAGTTGCAAAATATCATCAGTACTTTTAACAATTAGCTGAAACCTAAAGGAAGCCACGCTATTTCGACATCACTATGCAAGAAAGAACATAGGTCTCTGATTTTTAAGAATAAAATATTCCCAGAAAAGAAAGGAAAGAAATGTTGACACAGCCTTAAAGAAAGAGCCTATAAATGAGACTTCTTTGTTTGCTCAGGAAAGTCACAATGTAGCAAACTGGAGCGTAACGTCACATCAGCTTCCTCCATACTCGCAACTTTAAATTAGTTATGAGAGGAGCAATACTTCTCAAGGTACTTTGCACAAATGTATGCCTAGGTTACATTTATTAACCTTAATTAATGGGGATAATTAATTCATCTTGTGTCACAGTGTTCTTGTACTGGCTAGAGAAAGGCAGCACAAGCAAAAGAGAGAAAGCAAGAATCCAACTCATTATTTAATAACCCTTTCTAACAAAACAGCCAGAGGAAGGGGAAGAAAAGAGAGAAAATAATAAAGAGACTTCAAGATTCAGAAATGAAGTCATGTATAGATGAGAGAAGAAAGGTGGAGTCATTCCTGGATTCCTCTCACCTTTGAGTAGAGAATGTATGGCGATACAAGGGAAACTGAGGCACTGGACTGTGTATAGCTATGTTTTGTTGTTTTGCTATCTTCTCCAGCTACCTAAAGAATTTTAGAAGCAGCCTCAATGTCTGTTTGGTTTGGGTTTTGTATTTTTTTGTTGGTTGTTTGGGTTTTTTTGGTAGTTACGTATCGTTGTAAATTATAGCTAAAAATGCCAGCATTCTGGGATAGGATTTTTTGATAACTTCATGTATGTCAAGGGACTTGTGAAAAAGGTCTAAAGCAGTTGATTGCACTTTATGGATCAGCTGTTCATATAACTTCAGAAGTCTGTAAGTCACCTGCGTTCCGGCATAGCTCATTCACAGAAAGAAGTATTTCTAGCTTAACATGACCTATTTTAATCTTCTCCCATTCATCTGTGCCTGGAGGAAGGGACAAGGCTAAGGCAGGCAACAGACTACTGTAGGTCGTGCTCTAGTCTGAAGACTTTGGGGCCGAAGGACAGGACTCACACAGAGAACTTAGTACTAAGTGCAGCTGACTGTAAGGCTTTCTCTGAAAGATTAAAGCAGTCAGCATTGCCTGTTGTGCATTTAGTAGAAAGGAGAATAAGAAACTCTCGAGAAAATCACTGTCTTGTGCTGTAAACCCTATAACATCACCTCTGTATGAAGTAAGATCTTCTGATACAATGGTTCAAGAACACTCGTAGACATGATGTGTTTGACATCTTATTTGAAACACAGATTTCAAAAGGATTTTAGACAAAATACTTACATGATGCAGTTAGAAGATTATTCAGTCTCATATTTTTCATTATTTTTCTTTGAATACTGAATGATGAGATTAAAGTAAATAAAGCGTTCATCTTGCATTGCTGGGAGATTTTTTTTTTTTTTTTTTTTTACTAAGTCTTTGTAACCAATGTCAGTGTTCTAATTCTTGGAACAGTTTCAGAGGATTCATTATCTTTTGAGATAATGTAATTCCCTATGGCACTAGAAATGTCACATACACACACACAAACTATTTTTTTCTAATTTTTGTAATGATAGAGTAACTATTTCTCCAGTTTCCTATCCTTTTATTCCTATGTTCTGTCACTCTTCTTCATTATTTGTCTTTGTTTGGGCCAATGTTTTCCATTTCCCCTAAAGGCGACTACATCTGGTTACAGTAGACTTTTTGTGTTGGAGACAAAGCAAGATCAATTTGGGCTGCATTTGTACTAGTAGGTTCCTGACATGGACTCCTAGATTTTGATCCCAATTGTCCAGGTGGGAAGGAGTGTGTCATAGCTCCTTGCCGTATGTGTACCTGAGGAAACAGAAAGAGATGTAGCTGTGGGATACAGAAGGGAGTGAGATAAAACCGATGATGAAAGCACTCATGTGGATCTGTTGGAGAATGTGGAGTCAGGACGTGGCAGGAGAGAATGGTACAAGCTCAAAAGCTTTTCCATATCTGGCAGTTTGGATATAGTGTGCAAGATTTTGGCTGCAGGTGTCTTGAATCTTTAACTACTAGCACAGGAAATATGCTGAGGTTTATGGAGGAAAAAACATTGCAGGATGCCCTAGCGTGATTTCTTAAGCTTAGGTATGTGTGTGTACAGGGGGAAGGTGCACCAGTGTTTCTCTGTGAAGAAGATATATGCTGGTGCTGTTGTGTTAACATTCTAATAGGAACGTAACAGGATATTACAGCAGTCTAAAGCAGCAAAGCATTGACCCCTTAGAAGCAAATAAAGCTGCTGGCTTCCTGTTGTTCACTGTCACACAACTTCGGAATTTAGAAGCCAAATAAATATTGTTGTGAATATGTGAAACTAGGTGAAAGGCAGTCTAGTGATCAGACTAAATCATTTAGCAGTCCCTCTGGCCTTAGATTCTAAGACTTTGTTAAAGTTGTCATTCCAGCTAGTCCAATGTGTTGTTTCCAACAATGACAAATTATTAATCTCTTCAGCAAGAGGAATAGTTAACTCAAACCACATCTAAAAAACTGTGTATTATTCTGTGTACTAGGGGAAAAAGAAATCCTTTTTCAGCTCCAGTAGGAAAGCAAATTTTCTGTTTGTTCAAGAAAATTCATTTTATTTCAGTAAATTATCAGATAGTATGTGTTTGTTCCAAACTCAGCTGTCTCGAATGGAGTCATGCACTTCACTTGTAAGAGAAAAGCAACAATATAGTTTATTGATATAACAAAGTTCAACGGTAAATTCGACAGTGGTTCAATAAGGTTTGACAGCAAGGTACACTACTGCATAGAGGACAGGGTCAGACAAAACTGTCAGGGAGACCCTCCTGTTGAGTCATGAGGTTCAGAAGGGACCCCCTTGCACCCTAAACTCCATGTCAGAGAGGAGTCTAGATGCAGCTGGATCTACTCCCAGTCCTGGACTCGGTCAACAGCTTATGTCTAAAGGATTATATACGCACAATCAATCCTTTATATCACTTAGCTAAGATTTTAAAGTTTAGCATGTGATTAATCACTTACTGAGAACCTGCTGCAGCAAGGAATCTCTCAGCCTCAAGGAGTAAACCTGAGAGGATTTCGAGGAGAGATCCTGGTGTGCAGCCCACTGCCATGCAGGAGAGCTCAGCTGGCCCTTGGCTGTCCGTTATTTATAGAGTGAGACGATCGACTTATAGTCATATTTGCATATCAGCAAGACATCTGCATCACCATTCCAGGCAGCCCTTGGCCACCATGTTGCCATCCATAC
>JAVJGI010000064.1:40316385-40380306 GCA_035590275.1 Ibycter americanus | reverse complement strand
AGCAATATTTATTTAAGCTTTATTTTTTTAAGCTTTTTTTTTTTTTTTTTTCTTTTTTTTTAGGGGAAATGAAGCAATATGGGATGCTTATGGTCAAGCTGGAAAAATCTCAACGTAGATGATAACTAATGCCATACAGCTAATTTAGGTGTCTACATGTTTAGGGCTCCTCTCAATGAACAGGCAGTAACAGAGGAGGTGGAGCTGCTGTTGTATGGTATTGATAGAACTACTGACATTTTGTGGGATAGGTTCTATGACTGGAATATTAAAATCGATTGCTATTATTGGTTTCATTAAAAGAAATGGGAGAAAAAAAGAAAAAAAACCCAGACAGGCGTGGGTGAAATGTGGAGATTTCCTGTCTGTGAGACAGCATCTGTTTAAACTGAATATTTTAATATTTCCAGGTGACTTCCATTCAAGGGTCTTAAGGGAAGCAGGTGAGGAACTCTATGAGCCACTACGGTTATTTTTTAAGATATCTTGGACGTGGTCTTTCAAACGTTTTTCAGTAAAGCCAAGAACAAGGAAATATGTCTGCAAGCGGTGAAGGCAGTCTGGGGCACTGCCCTGGCTCGGTGACACAGGGACCTTCAGGCCTCCTGGGGACCTGCCCAGCCAGCTGGTTCACATGAGCCCTCTGGAGAAGCTTAATGCAATCCCTGAATTACAAAAGGGGACTATAACCCAGAGGCAGTGAGCTTGGTAAGAGGGCTTCAAGGCTGCTCTTTTATTTCCAGCATCTGCACTTCAAGGAGGAACATGAACTTGCTGACAAGAGTTCACAGGATGACTACAAATACAAACGGTTTTGTTTGAAAACGAGCCTTACGATGTGAGGTTTAAGGAGGTCAGCCTTCATGTCGTTGACGGTTCAGGGGTGACCCGAGTGCCTTCTGAACTGCTTTGGAATGGAAAGATACTGGCTGCTCTTTGGAGGTTTTGTTTGTTTTTTGACTTTGCAGACAGTAATGTTTGGAAGTTGACGTTAGGCCACCTCAGCCTGGAATTGAGACTTGGCTTTCCTGCAGAAAGGGTGACTGAAGTCTGGATCAGATCACTGGGAGGTGGTGGACTACCCTTTCCTTCACATCCTTAACAAGAGCTTAGTTTGTTGTTTGTTGTTGGTTGTTGGCTTTTTAAAATATATATATATATGAGTTTAGTTCAGTTTCTACAGAACACCCTAAGGCTGGCATTTGCAGAAAACTAGTTGTCCTTTCATAAGCAGCCACAACTACTTTCACATGGGCTACTCTACCCCAAACAGCAGCGAAATGCAGCTGGACCAGCCCAAAAAAGGCTACAGCACAGTCTGGTAGGAGGCGCTGGATCGGAAAGGGTTTAATGAGATGGTTTTCCCCAAAGATGACCATTTCGATGGGATGCCGGTGTTGCTGAGGTGGGGCTGACCTCCCTGCAGCTGTTGGCAGGGGCTGGTGGGGATGCCCAGAAGCCCACTGTGGTGCCTCTAATGTACTTCTGAGCCTCCCAAAGAAACTCAGCTCTCTGGGTCGTTTATGTGAGCTATCACAGCTCTATTGGTTGGTTACCATCGTTGCTGCAGTGTGTGGAACAGATGTTTAATAAGCAAATCCAAGGAGGGATTAAACAAAACGGGAAGTAAAAGAAATATTGTATTTATATTGGAACACCTTTTTTGCAGTGCCACTGCATATGGTATCTAGCAAGTAAAGAGCTGTTGGATTTGTATTCTTTGTAACTCCAAAGGGAGAGGTGAATTTTCTTGGAAATCAGTTGCTTTTAGATGATTCTGTACCATAAATCAACTGCCTGACCCAGACTGATGTTTCAGCTGGTGACTGAGCAATGGGGCATGGCACACTCCTGCTGAAAGAAGCGCGACCCACCTCAGTCCTCCCTTTTATCTCAATATATATTAAATAAAAACTTTTACTGTAGCATCCACAGGTGTTTTCTGGTACACTGTGACATCTCTTCCACGTTCAGCATGGACTACTTTATACACCTGTATTTGCAGAATGGCTACTATATTAAAACGGCAAGTAAAAAGTAATTACAACATACGTTCTGCACAGAGAATATTTATCCTGTCTTGAAGGGTGTTGTATGAAGATGGCAAAGGAAAGAAATCTAGAAATGGGGCATAGAACAACCACACTGCAATTATAAGAAAACCCCAAATATTCCTACAAATAAACTGTTTCCTATGGCTGTGTTTATGGTTATTTTTATTTACAGTGTAACTCACAGGAGCCATACCAGTAATAAAAGTTAAGGACCCTTCCTGCCCCTGTGGTGCCTCTTGCCTCCAACATCTGGATGAACACAAGCATTCCTCTGGATGCACTGCATGTCTGTGTGTTATTATTGCTACTAGTGTCTATATTATTATTATTATTATTGTTATTAATTTTAGGGTACTTCTATGGGGTCATTCCAAAGTTTGATCTAGCTCAGCATCTTCTCTGGCTGAAAGAAGATGACAAGGGAAGAATCCAAGAAGAAGGCAATTGTATGTGATACTGTTTTGGGCCCATTTTTAGGACCCAGAACAACAACAAAAAAGAGAGGTTTTTACTATTTAAGATTAAATATATATATGTATATATATGTTTAGGGTTTTGTCCTATTTCAGCCTGGAGTATCTTTTGAAAACCAGATTATAAAGCCCTAGAAATGAAGACTGCGAATGAAAAAAAAAAGAATGCAACTAATGATAGCAGTGGAAATGTCAGAGGAACGATAGAGCTACTGCATTTGCTCTCACTGCTCCCTGACTGCTATTCTTTATTGGCATGTGTGCCTCGATTGTTCAAACTACACAATGTCTGAACATTGATGTCATATTTTTGTTACTGCAAAAAGCCTACATTTGACCTTTCTTTGTAATTGTGACACTAGTTGAATTCTGCTTTAGTTCATGGCAATTTACTAAATCCTTTGAGAGTTCACTGGTTAATTATTGCCAAGTGAATTTTTAATTTGCTCCTATGATTACATTGGTGAATACAGTCATTAGTGGGAAATTTATTTTAGAAATTGGCACTAGAGGGAGCTAAGTAATTGTATCATTTATGTATCTAGGAAGGGAAAAAAAAAAGAACATTCATTAAAAACTTGCTTTTTTGTGAACCTGCTGATTTTACAAATATGGCAGCTATGCCTCAGCAAATTATAAGCGATAATGAATTAGTTAATTTTCCTTACTGAAAACTGCTATGCTAAGATTATTAAATTACTGTATTTCTGTTTAGTGAAACTAGCTACCAGTCAGTAAATTAGGATTTCTAGGACTCTTTTGGGAGGGGGAATTTTTTGTGACTATTATCCTTGTTTATCATTATTTTGGTCTTAACAGAATTAAAATGCTCACTGATACCCTCCCGAAGTAGAAGTTTGCTCCCAGATGCATTGCAGGATGGATGGCCTTGTCGGATGCTGCAGCTCTGGAAGAGGAGCTGGAGGAGGTGCCTGTAGCGCAGACCCTGAAGCCTTTCTGGACTGTGCCAAAGCTGTGTCTGGACACAAAGTGCTGTATTTTCCAGCTCAATGTCTGCTTAAATCAGTGGGGTCCCATCTCTGTTTAGTGGCAGCTGGCTCAGGATGTTTATCTTCACAGCTGATGGGCCAGCCTCATGCTGGACCCCATCCCCGACGCACGTGCCCGTACCTGCCGACCTGCCAGCTGCGTAGGCTTGGCTGTGGTTCCCAAGGTCCTATAGTTATCCCCAAATTGCCACGCTGCTTCTGCTCCACAGCTCTGTCCATCTGAAGAAACTGACTTTTTAGCATGATATAAACCTTCTGGTTCCATGTGAAGAGTTGTTTCATTTGAAGGTGGTTTTAGGAGGGCTCTGCCGTTCACCTGGAAGCCCCCTCTGCTTGCTGGGTTATTGCTGAATGACTGCTCCCTCCCAGGTTTCTGTACCTCTTAAAGGAAAAAAACACCCTCCTCTGTTTCCCTGTGGTGGGTTGAAGACCATCGGAAGGGAGTTACTCATCTCTGCCTTTGAGGAATACACATCTACTCCTTCCTTTGCTTCCATGAGGCTGACCCTAGCCTGGGAACACTGTGACCAAGTGCAAAGGAGTGGTTAGCTGGTGGTGCCCGGCTTACGGACCTTTGTATTGGCTGGAAGTATGGAACCACTGCAGGAATTGTCCATCTCCAAGAGCTGACACTTCCTTTCCTTAAAAAAAAAGTCAACTCTCAATGTAGCGATATATACTTTTTTATATCTCACTGTAGAGAGGTGTAATTTTTTATATCTCTGTGTAGAGAGATATATTTTTCTTTTTACCCTAGTAAACCAAAAGTAAGGCAGACAAAATAGATAAAAATCCTGAATCCAAAATGTAGCAACTGGCCTGGATTTTTTGATAAAAGTGAGCAACATCTGGCCTTACTGTGAA
Source organism: Ibycter americanus (assembly GCA_035590275.1). Classification (NCBI taxonomy): domain Eukaryota; kingdom Metazoa; phylum Chordata; class Aves; order Falconiformes; family Falconidae; genus Ibycter; species Ibycter americanus. The sequence goes on along the minus strand of JAVJGI010000064.1, from coordinate 40,375,905 downwards.
ATATCACTAACAAAAATTTCTGAAACATAGTATGGCTTTCTGATCCCCCATCTCTCTCCCCCCTGTCCCCTCCCAGTTTTTTCCTGTCAATCTTTATTTAGGCACTGAGAAGGCACCACCACCGCTACCAGCACCTGGAAGCACTATTGGTTTCACCTGCTGAGCTAACCTAGTCCTGCCAGGGAGGCATTTGTGCTGTTGCTTTTACTTTAGCCATTTCACCCACGGTGTTTTGTCTGCATTAAGGCATGGGACTAGTATGCTGCCTGAGTTGGATTTAATGATATGTCTTCTTTTATGTACTGACAGAGGTAGGTATAATCAGGGTCATAAATGAGAATAACATTGGTGGGTTTATTTGGTGGGTTGTTGTTGGTTTTTTATTTTCTGCTTCCTTTTCTTTTTTTCCTGGAATGTTAAGGATGTTCTGCATCTTCAGTGCTGAAGGGGTAGGGGAGTTTGCCATTTCTTTCGTCACTTATGACATCTGTGTTCTTCTTATGTGCTGTGAATAATTTTGCCAAGTTATTTATTCATGTCTGTGGTAGTCCATTTCACTGTGCATAATACTTTCCTGATGTAGTTTTCTGAACAGAAGTTGCCTAAATGGAAGCTCAGTGTGCTTTGCAAGTCACTTTTCCAGTACAACCTCTTGTGAAATCCTACGAGAAGTAAACACCACATTTCATGCTTTTGACGCTAGATGTGTTGTTCAATAGTTTAAATTAATATAAGTAATAATATTGCCAATCCAAGGCCATTTTTTTCCCCTTTCATGTCGTATGTGCATGTAGGCAATCGGGAAAATGATTTGAAGTTCTGTTGGTTTGGGTATGTTTCCCCAGTGACTTTATTCATGCTTGGCTAGAACAAGGCATCTTGCCTTACGCTTCTGGGGTGTGAACTATGGATTAGATTTAGCAGTCTGATATTACTGTACAATAACTGGGGCCCAGAACCGATACAAATTCTTTATATTCCTAATAAACTGGTTTATGTTAGTAAATATCAAGCTATTTCTGTCAGCTTTCTGGCTTCTCAAGCAAGTGCAAAAGTTGTGAATTTACAGTGGCGTAAAATCTGTTTCAGGAAGGGTAGTGCTCAAGGCATCTGTGCCGTCTACAAAAGAGTTTATTTCTTAATTCCTTTGATTTAGCTTATTCTGTACCAAAAGTCTGTACTATGAAGGTCAGAGATTATGGGCAATAGGAGCAGAGGGAAGAATGTTATCCTTTCCAGTTTCTTTGCAGTATCAATAGGTATGGGAAAACTTTGTACCTCTGTGTCCACTTTGTGCATTTCATTCCAAATTTCATTTGGAAATGAGGGAATCTTGTAGCATCTTTTCTTTATGTCATTTTTCTTAAAAGAGTATCTCCTGATAGACGTTGAACGTGATATGCTAGTACCTACCTTGCTAGAAGAATAAAAGTTATTTCCTTGTGTTAATCAGGAGCACAGGGAAGGGTCGTGGAAGCCTGTACACCCTTTACCTAGCAAAGGCTAAGGATGTGCTCTGTGCTCTGCACAGCTGTTATGAACAACTCCAAAACCCATAGGAGAGCTTTCTGGCAACCTAGAGATGGGAAACCAGTACCTCGAAGCTAGCCTGGGTGGGTGGGCTGCCAGGTGGGTGTGAAACTGGCTGAACTGCTGAGCAAAAGTCAGAGCAGCTGACCGTTCGCGGTGTAACCAGCAGCTGGCAGCTTAGCAGTGCTCCTCCAGGGCTGCTGCCAGAGCCTCTGCAGTTCTGGAAGTGGTGTCACCACCCAGATGGTGGCATCAGGCACACGGAGGCTCTTCTCGGAGGTTATCTGCCCTTGCGGGCTTTCAAAAAGTCATCTGGTTTAGGTTCTGAGCATGGGAGATTTGGGAAGTTTTTAGGTTTTTGGAGTGAAGAAGTTATGCGAGGTGGACAGCAAGGAGTATGTGTGTGTCTGTCCTTTAAAGGGAGAACTTAAGCAGGAAAGGGGAAGGCGTCTTGAATTTTTAGCATACTGATGGAATGCAAAGGGCAACATTAGATTACTGTAGCTTTGCTAAAAAAAAAAAAAAAAAAAAAAAAAGAAATAACCATTCTTTCATAAGAGATATAGATTTTATATCATTTCTGCCATGACAGGGAAAGAAAAGGGTAATATCATAGGAGACAGGTAGAAAGAAGAGGCAATAATGCCGTGGAGCCATCTTTCCATTTACTTGCAGTACTACAACTAGTCAGACTGATCATTAATGCTATGTTATAGCACTCTGGTCACATTGTTTCTACTGTCCTCAAAATAGGACAGCTTGTTTTTTATTGATCTAAAGCATGGGAACACAAGACCTGATGTTGTTTCTGTCCATATTAAATTAACTGGCACTCTCTGTTGCCCTATCATGCTTGGGAGGAGCATCCCTTAACCTTAACAATGTTCTCATAGTATTTTCCTTCAGATCCTTCTTTATAACTGTGTTTTTCCTACCTTTCTGAAATGGTTAGAGAAATTTAATACAGATCAAGTCAGTTGCATGTGTACTGCTGATGGCTCAGTAGAGTTTACTGGCTTGTATCCAGCTGTGCGTGCCCCTCTCCTGTATTTTGAAATGGGGACTGTATTTTATGTTGTATTTGAACGGCACCCAATGTAATGGAACACTAGTCCTTGTGCAAAGCCTTGGGGGCCTTGGTCAGACAAATTATTATCCATGAAATATAAGATGTATTTAAAGTGACTAAATGGCTCCATCTATTAACCATTAGTGTAACCACTATTTAAATGCATTAGGTGAATTCAGTGAGGCCGTTTTGTTTTCAGTAGTTGAAGTTGAATAGTTTCCTTTTGGAAAAATAGATAAGGCATTAGTGAAAGAGCTGATAGGACTTACTAAAATATGATAGTGGGTGACGCGTTTTATGGTACAATAGGAATGTCGGTATAATTAATAGATTAGGAGTTGGAAAGCCAAGGTAAGTGTAAAGGGAAACGCATAACTGAAATAACTTTTGAATCTAGTTGGCTGTGGATAAACACTGAAATGGAAAGAAAAGGAGTTAAATAACAGCAGAGCTCTGCCGAACTTTGCTTGTGAACTGAACTCTGTTGACTTGAGATGAGGCTTCTCCGGCTGGCTCCTGGTGGTGTACTGCTCTTTTCTGTGGGTCTGTCAGGCTGAATTTTATTAGCAATAAAAGCATTTAAAGATGAAAATACTGCAAGAAGACAACAAAAGTGTGATGCTATTTTAGATTAACCTCCCCCTTCCCATAACATTGACTTGATTCATAAGTATCTGAACTGTTATTTTAACCCATCTTGAAGGGCACTAGCAAACTTTTTTTTTTCCTACCCTCTATGCCCTGTTTATATTTTGAAGGGTATTTTTAGAGCTGTGAGGGCCATATATGTATATATATATATACACACATATATATTTATATGGTGGGAGGTTATTTTTTTTTTCTTTTTCTTTTAGAGTAAACTGAGATTCTGGGGCACAAGATGGCAGCATAAGGAAAACTTGCTAACATCAGAAATAGCTGACTTGTCTAAACTGCAAAAATGTGAGAGTCCTGGTTAAGTTTTGAAAATTATTTTAGCAGATTTAAAGAAACTTCTTACTAAGACGATTTATTACTTATCTTAAAAAATCCCCTCCCTTTTTCAAAACCTTGGTGAACTCGTATCATATAAAAAATTAGCTGTCTTAACTCAAAATTCTTTTTTAATAAACACTTTTTCTGGTTCCCCTCTCTCCCTCTCCCCCCAGTTATTTATTTGCATCTGGAGTAAGGTCAACAGGAGACTTAAACTTTATAAGGCACTTATTCAATAGCTTTTTTTGGTCATAAAATGTCCTCTGTATGCCCCTTCAGTAGGTACTTGTCACGGCACAGTGTGCTGTTTCAAACAGAAAGCTAAGTTAGAGCAAATTAAGCACTTCCACGCTGAATTTGGAGATGCTAGTCTCTGAGTTTGTTCCACTACAAATCGCAGCTTTGGTAGAGCCTCTGACTTTACTGTATAAGAAATTGTAGCTTTTTAGAATCCAAAATAAGAAATGTTCAACATGGTTGTGGTTTCGGGTTTTTTTCGGTGGTGTTTTTTTTTTTTTTAGTATTACACTGGTTGTGCCACCACAGCGGGTATCAGAACACCTTCAGTTGAGGTTTATACCTTCATTTCCCCAGTATACTCTTTTGATATGTTATTATGATTTATATACTTTGTAAGACAGTTTCCTGCTGTCTTTGGTATTTGTTATTCTGTGCTTTGGAGAAATGATGCTCTGTATAGTCATTTAACTTGAGAGTCGGTACTCAGAGGTCTTTCTGGATATGCTGATGTGGTAGCTCTCTGTAAGAAAAATTAGTGTTTTGCTCTCCTGGATGTTATTTTGCATCAAGTCTGCTTTCTAGAGCTAACCAACAAAGCCCCATTGATCATAGGGGAGTTTGGGCTCCTTGGGAAATGTGCGCTGTTTCTCTGAAGTTTGTGGTGCCCATCCATGCAGTTGTGGCAACAATGAGCTATGTAAGAGCCAGACGCAAAAGTTCTGTATTTCCTTTGATTTTACTACACAGCCAGCCTGTGACTGTCTACATGTGTCTTGAAAAATAAATATTGTCATCACCAAAAAGGCAGCTTGCATGAATGTCGGTTGCTAAGGGCCACGTCTGTGAAAACTTCAATGTTATAAGCTGCTTGTGCCACTAGAAGTGGTGCTATTAGTTTGTGCAGTTTGTTAGAGTTTTACAGAACATGTCACAGGATAACAAAATTCTTTAGTATAAGCTCACACAAACCTCTCATTTTGATTAATTTCTTTTGGCTTCCTAGCTATGATCTAAAATATAGTGCATCACTGTACCTTTCCTTGCCTCCAATTCTGTCTGCCAATTTGTTAGGCTGCAGTTTGTTCCACATATTCTAGGAATAAAAAACAAAACAAAAAACCCAATCAAAGAAGGTGATCTGTATTCACGTTTATTTATACAAGTACCTAAGTATTTCTAATGCCATCTTCTGAAGATGGAATCTGTCCCATTGTTTAATAGGTTTGGGGTATTCCTGGGCATACTTTAATTCATGTTGCCTTCTAGTTTATCAACAAAAATATGTTAAAGAAATTCTCCATGTGATGATACAGAGCTTGAAAAGAAGTCAGATCCAGTTATCTATAGATTTTGCTATGAAATTCGAGACAGTATATGTAACTTTTCACTGTCTGCACAGCTGCAGGAGGATTGTACCGGTGTTTTGATGCACCACTGGAGCTTTTTTATTTATCATCTTCTCCTTAACCCAAAGGATGCTGCTTTTTCTGTTTAGGAAATAAGTTTGGGAAAACATTGTTGACCTCTCCTGGTTATACTGCAAGTTTTCTAGTGTTTGGTGTCTCTTAATTTCAAAGCTATCCAATCAACATGTATTTTCATTATGACTAATGTAAAAACAAGCCTCCAACCACAACCTGCAAATGTGACTTGAATGTATTTCAAATGCTCGGAATGAAGAAAGAGAATCTAATGCATGAACACTGAGCTTTTCTCACTCCTTGCCTACTGCCTCTATGTGCATGTGGTTTTTTGGAGCAAGCAAGCAACAACAAAAAAAGCCCCAAAGCAAACCTCACTGGGGAACTCCCTGTATCTTCTAGGCTCTGCCCCACTGCATGCTGATGCAGACAGCTCAGCAGCTCTGGCTGCATGCAGTGATCCACATTTCAAAGAAATGGAGCATATGGGCTCAGATGCATACGCTGATTCCAAACAGACTTTGGCTAAAAGAATGGCTTAATTTGAGCAGTCTCTGTACTTTATGATCTACGTGCATTAACTGCAATAAAACGATCCAGGCGCGTCCATATTCATGTAAAAGGCTTATACCCACCTGCGAACGACTGGGTGGTTGTCATCTTGCAGCAACATTTGTCCCCTTCTCTCTTTTTGCATTGCTTTTATGGACCCAGAGGTCTTGGTTCCCCCTTGTAGTTGCAGAAGTAATCAGGAAAAACAGCTTCCTTGACGTCCTTTGCTCCTTGCCATGCAAGGTCAGGAGCACATCACAATCCCAGGTGTAACTTCTGGGGTGAATGGAGGCACCCTGTTCTTTACACAGCAGGTCACTATTGTCCCATTCCTTCTCACCTGCCACTTAGACCTGCTAAATTGAGAACCTGACAATGTTAATTAGGTGTAACGTATAATACTGTGGGTATCTGCACATATTTATGGAAGATATATATAGCAAAACCTTTTTTATTTTTTAATTAAGCATATCCTGCCCCACATTTTTTTTCTTTTTTTGTTTCCTCCCCAACTTTAAGGTATTAACCGGGCACTACGTATGGATTTAGGAGGGTATCAGCAGCATAGCCAGTGAAAGAGCTGTAACAGTGATGAGAATGTACACAGGTCAGAGATGAGACTATGCAGTTATCTGTGTCTGTTAGTTTTTACACTTCATGTACTACCAGTTTATCTATACATGTCTCAAAAAAAATAAGCGTGTCTGTGTGTATACACATGCAGAATGATCCCCCTCCACATCTAAAAGCTCTAATATTTTTTTAAGCTCAGGGAAGGCTGAGCTGTTGGGAGGAATTCACTAAAACCTGAACCCAGCTGAGTGCAGAATTTAGTGTGGTTCAGCTGACGTAAGGAATTAGTTGATTTTCGTGCTGATCTACGTTTCCTATGTTGAGATACCTCGATTGTTTGCTGTGTTTGGTACAGCTAAAGGTAGGCAGTACCTGAATTTCAGAGACATATGTTTTCATGAGTGACTTTATTGCTACCTCAACTGACCTGAAAGTGCCTATCTTTAGCAAAAGTGTATCAGACATGGGTTCTTTTTGGATATTTGTTCCTTTTAAGACCTATACAGCAAAAAGTAACTTTGGTCTACCAAGCCATATCTTCAGCATGATGTGAAGCACAGGCATTGCCTTCACATGATGGAATTATGGACTTTTACATTTTTTAAGAATGTATTTTTATTTTTATCATTTTTTTTTGTTTATTCCTTGTATCAGTCCCCCCTTCCTCTCACACTAAATGATAGTACTTATTTTTGTGGTACACATCCAGAGTTTCTTAAATTCAAATTGGACAGTCATCCAAAGTTTAAAGTCTTATTCAAGCCCGCACCTATTCTACTAGAGAGGGTGGATTGGACATGGAATAAAAAACTTGCAGAAGTTTCTCAGTAGTTCTTAATTACAGTTACCCTCAAAATATTAGGAGAGCAGACCTTCTTTTGAAATATTTTTAATTTGTGAAACCTTTCTTATTCCCAGTTTCATTGTTTCATGAAATGTACCTTGGTCACAAATCCTTTAAATAAAACAAGGGAAGGGTGTACAACAGAAATACTTTCTTAATCAAGCATTTTTTTTTAATGTCCAATAGATTATTGAATACTTTGGTAGCTTTTTTTTTGCTGATAAAGAAGAATTCATATCTTTGTGAAAATGAAAAGAGCTGCTGCCAGCAATGAATTACAGCTGAACTAATGTTAGGGAAAAAACCCATCCCTATGGCTTTGGTTTATTCCTGTCTGCTGCTGGAGGGGGTTGTGCCTCTCCATACCTTGTCTGATTTTCAGGGTGAATGAAGCACTCTGCAATATGTGAACTTTCAGCTGGGGTTGGCTATACGTTCTTCTCTCTTTACTGAAGAACTGTACCACACTACACTGCAGAAATTACAACTATTAACATGACATACAAAACGCCCCGGCACATAATTCAGTCAAATGAGCTAAAGCCTAGCGTGTTTGGTATTGGCTTAATGAGCATTAGTCCTGTTGGTACCTGAGGCTGCATCTACTTCTTTGGCATTTTCGGATTCATTTGGGTTTCTCTGAATCTTTGGGTGAGAGATGTGGTTGCCGCTGTTCAAGCGATGTGCTTCAACCGCCTCCAAAGCCTGGTGCTCCAAAGATCTGGGCATGGGATGGATTAGAAATGCGGCTATTGCACCTACTGAGCAGGGATGGAGGGCAGAGAAAAGTTTACAGGTCTCAAGGAGGCAACTGCTGTTGTTTCTTTGGAGGCCCCCTGTTAGAGGAGTTAAATAATCAAGGTGAAAATACCTCCTTCTATTCACGGCTCTGTTGAATGGAGGCTTAGTAAAATCCTGCTTGGTCTGTGGAGACCAAAAATCCTCAGCCTTGGTGAGTGTGAATGATGACTTCAGTGCAGCTAGACCAGTGCTTACCCATTTTATCAGAGCTGTGTTGCTCTAGCTTTGTTTTATTATTATTTTAGTGTATCAAATATATATGGACACCATGACTACAGAGTGATTGTAGCCAGTAATTTCCTTCCGTGTGTGTATTCATGGTGTGCGTTCAACTTCACCCCGTGGTCTCCGACAGAAGAGGTCAAAGATGCTCCTCAGCACAATAGTCTGTTGGAAATGTACCATCATGAGGAGAACTGCCTTTTCGGAAAGTAGTAGAATAGTAATCTCATCATGTAATCGACAACACCTTTAACCAGTAAGTTAATTGTAATTTATCTTCAAGGTTCAGAGAGTAATGCATTATTAAAGACACGTGCATTCTTATCAGCATCTATTGTCTTAGCAGCTAATTACTGCAGAGATTAACTCCAGATTTCATGTTAAAATTTGTATGTAAAATAATTTTGAAATTTGAACAGGAGTTAGTTGATGGTTATATTTCAATTTAAAGCTGAAGGTTGAAAGTCCTTGCCTTACAGTGACTAAATGTACTGCCTGCTCACAAAATCTGCATAGCGAGTTCCCTTGCCACACACTTCAGTGAAAAGCAGAGTGGGGGTTTTGTCTTTTTTTTTCCGAAGGAAAAAAAAAAAAAAAAAAGAGCTCTTTCAGACTCTTTCCAGTTGATGCTCCATGTTGTGACATGTCATGTAAAAATGCATCTGTTATGTTGAAATAAGAACATAAGAGAGACACTTTGACATGACGAATCACAACACAACTTAACAGCAGGAACATTTAAAACGCAACACGGTTTCGTTGTCAGTAACCTCAGCCCTGATAGAGATGAGGTATTTAGTTGAGCTTCCAGCTTCACTGAATCTGTGTTTCTTCCCTAATGAATTTTCCTCGTAACGTCGGGCCCAATCCAGCCACTCTCATAGGCAGAAACTCCTGTGAACTTTCAAATGTTGAAGCTAAGGAAAGTTTTGCCTGTGTGAAGATCTCAGGATTGGGCCCAGGAGTTTTTACCGCCTGTGAAGTATAAAATAGACTCAGATTAAGCTAGCAGACTTGTTATTTGACAGTTTATAAAATATTTTAGTATCTTTTTGGCAGTAGCAGTTTGAATGTTGGCAAATGTACACATTGCTTGCAGTTACAAAACCTTGTAATGAGTATTTTCCACTGTAATAGCAGTGAGTTGAAATTTGGATAAACCACTTAGACTTGTGAACTCTGACATGCATGGTAACTATGTCTTTGCAAAAGAATTTTGTCAAGTATTGGAGCTCCTACTAATAGCACATCCATCTTTCTGCACACTATAAATCTTAAGAAAATTTCTATTACTCTGCAATTTGTCTGGCTTATGCTATTTATTAGCCATTTTATTCTGCTGCTTTAAGAAGTAATGTGATGTTCATTTTATTGCTGGTTCAATAAATTGTTAATTATAATGCAGTGATTGCTGCTGACGTGATTTAAAAGCCACATTAGCACTATAGCATTAAGTTTTAACTATTTTACCCTTCAATTCCCTGTTTATACAACAGTAAAAGGAAAATAGCCTTAGACTAATTTAAAAAATGAAGGTACTTGTATCTATTGATCACATGATATACTAGAAACTTTTGTTGTTTTTTTTTAAAAAGGTTACATTCAGGTCTAGAAAAGAAAGAAAATGCATCAACTGAGTGTGGTCTCACTGTTCAGCAAAAAGTGTTCTTAAAGGAAGATTAACCCCAAAGTTAAATTAACAGACTTAGTTAAATTAGGACAATTGGCATAATATATTAAGGGAACAATATACCCAGATAAATCATAATCATTTTATAGTTATGCATAGCTTCTGGTGCCCATTTTGTATAATAATGGAGCGCAAGGGAGGCTGAGATTGGAAAGCATACCTATTTTCTCCAAGAATGTTGTAAATGGGATTGGGAGAAATCTCCATTTTGCTGATTTAAAGTCAAATCTAATTGCTGCAAGTAAAATGATATATCCTTGGCTGAGCATGTAGAGGCACTAGGACGGACTCTGTACCACAAACCACACACAACTATTGTGCAGGATGGACCGAACTATGGAAACACTGAATCTGGAGTGAATAGCGACACTTACTGCCTGTTGGAAACGTGTATTAGTGTTAGTGCAGTACCCCCTGACATACAGACTGTTGGTGAAAATACCTACCTTTCAAGTTAAATCATGTGAATTTATTTTTTTCTTAGTTGAGCAAACTACACTGGTAGAAAAATAGGGGGGGGGAATAGAACAACAATGGAAACTGTATAGAAGGCTGTTATATTTGCACATACACACGCACATATATTTTTTTAATATACATAAAAATATTCATAAATAACATTAACGGATCTAAGTGTTCCTGTAATGTTCCTGTGCTTCTGCAGCTTCACAAATGCACCACCACCCAAACCAATGCGCAGCTCTCAAACATGGAAGGCAGAAGTCATTAATTCAAACAAAGCCATTTAAATACATGGAAGAATGCAAATTTTAACTGCTCATTCCCATATAAATTTGTTGACCCTGCCATAGAGCCATTCCTTCCCAAGGGGGATGCTTGCCATCACGTGCTGTCAGATGGTCAGACTTTCAGGCTACAGCATCTCTGGTGGTGGTAAAGCATCGTGTGATCCTTGCATATGTAAGGACAGATTTAATGTGCAATTAATAATACAAGGGAGAAAAAAGTAGGAATATGTGGTTATGAAAAGCTGCTGCGTCTGAGTTTTCCATCTCATCCTTCCTCTGGCCTTTATTGTGAGCTGCTATAATGTGGTGATAGACAAACCAAACAAAAAAAATCACAACAAAAAGGCTTTTCTTGCTAGTTGGAGATTTGTTGGAAGAAATCGAACACCTGAACCCTTCAGTGAGTCCTAGGAGAGAGAAATGTTATCTTTAGATGCCTAATGGCATTTAAAAATCTGCCTAGCAAAGACCTTCCTACTCCTTGACTAAGTTAGAAATACTTATTAGCTTGATGACACCTGTTTTCAAAGGTGGACTCCTTTGAAACTGAAAGTGGTTGTGTTGTAAGACAAATTATCTTCTTGAAGGAAAGGCCTTTTCCCAAGAGGGAATAGTTTCTGGCAGGATGGTGTATTCAAAACAAACACCAACAAACCCACAAACAAACCAAAACCAATGAAAACGAGAAAAACCAACCAAACAACAAACCAGCAGCCCACCCCACACTTGAATTTTAATTTTTAATAAATCCTAACTTATTTAATTGTCTCTGATTTGATTTGTGTATCAGACAGTGGCTGAACGGCTCTCAAATAGGGATGAGACTTGGCTCTTGTGACGGTAAAAATTAGAGATATAAGGAAAAGTTTGACAGCCAGCTACCTCTGAGATTTCAGGTTTTAGGAGCAAAGATCTGAGCTACAGGGACTGATAAAGCTTACTGAGCGGTCATAATATACTTAAAATCCTATACTTGACTTAGTACTGCATGACACTTCAATACAAGAAATTAGGACATAAAAAATTGGTATAGCCCATATTAAACAGATTTAAAACCAGTAATCTAATTGCAAAAAGAAATTGGGATGTTTTCAGGAACATCTCCTAGGGATCTCACCATGGCCTAACACATTTCCATGATAGGAGTGATGATCTGGAAAAAACCTTTCCTCTTAAAGCTCGCAGATCACACAAGAATAAGGAGTGACAAATAAAGGGAATAATCTTTTTTATAATAATCTAGATTATTTTGGAAGAAAGAGCCTTGTTATCAGATAGAGCTTCAAAGCTGATTTTCTATTCCATCAGAAAACCCTAAGAAACCAGTGGGGAAGGTGATAGTGCTACAAAGCCAAGGCACAATTAAGCTCTGAAGCTTTTTTCATTGAGCAAGAATTTACCCATTTTGGTTTTCCAGGGTGGTGAGAGGCTCTGGCCTGGGGCAGGAGCACGGCCACTGCTCTGGAACTTTGGATCGGGGATGCTTGGGGACCTCACGCTAGTGCCAAGCTGGTCCAGGTCCTCAGCATCTCCTCATCTGGCTGAACAGCCCGGGTGCCCTGGCAGCCTGCCGTGTGGGTTTTTACGCTTCAAGCTGTTTTGTGTTAAAGTCTTGTTTAAAACCCACATGTTTGCAAAGGCTGTTTTGAATTTGTTTGAAGAATTCAGATCAACTCTAGCTCTACCAGAGTCAGATATGAGATTGTAGGGTGGGAGGCAGTGCAGCAAGTACGAGGCTTCCAGTGAATGTGAGCTCCCAGCCTGGGATTAACCCCCACCCCAATTAATGAATGCTGCGTTACACAAGTGGGTGGGTAACTGGGAGACAGCACGTCACCCCTACGGCCACCACCACCAAGAAACTGTTGAGTCCTGCGGTCTGCATTTTGCAAGGCAGTGGTCATGTTTGCAGAGTACCAAAGAGTAAGCTGCTAACAGGGGATTCATAAAACTTGAGTAACAATAAAAGAGATCTTCTGCTAAAAGCATCAAGACTGGAGGAGATGTAGCAAGCCTAACAGCTAAGGGATAAATCAGATCTACCCCCAAGTTTAGGGAATCCCTACATTATTTATCCCTAAATAAAGGAGAGAACTCATCAAACCCCAGGAATGCACAGCTCAGTTATCCACATAGATAAACATTGCCCAGCACAGAAAGCTGAGCAGCTTGTAACGGAGGATATAAAAGAAATGGATAAAAAGGTAGACTGAAAAACAACCACACAAGCTTACTGAAAACATCAGTTCCTTGTATGTAGGAAACTCCACCAGGAGAATAAGGAGAGCAGGGCGTAAGCTGATAAAGCCAACACGACGTGTGTCTGCCGTAGCTTTTCAAAAGTGTTCAAACTGTGACTTTGGAAACACCAATTTACTGTTGGCTCTAAAGAGTACGTATAAAGTTATCCACAAAGCCATAAGAGAAAAAGAAACTTCTAATGAACTGTGAAACCAGATGCTTTATGCTGGAGAAGCACATTCTGCAGTCTGCATATTATTATTTTGTTTTGGGGAATGTTGCAATGTGCTAGGTAATTTCAAATATAGATTCAAGCGCAGCTTGTACCCCGAAGAGTTTATACTGGAAGAAATATTCCTTTTCGTGGTTGGGGGGCGAGGTGGGTATACATTCGACAGAAACAGACTTATGAAAAATAAGTTTATTTTCAGACTGGAACAGCAGTTTAGTTTAGAAAACTCATACTGGATATTTTTGCATGCTAACAGTCAGCCCCATTGCCTAGAAAGGACATGAGTCTCTACAGATGCTGTAAGGGGTTTAGGGGTTTGGGCACAAACTGGGTTCTGATGGGAGCTATAAGAAAATGTCTGGGTGGCCAACTCAGATATCCTAAAAACTGCTTGGGCTGGACTGAAATCAGGGTCTTTTGCTTCCTAGAAATGTTCAGGACAAATAATATGCCTATATGATCTGCAGTAGTCAGTGTTCTGCGAGGTTGAAGTAAAGAAATGCTGACAGCAAATGATGTAGTAAGTTGTGTACATGAGTATCAAGTAAATTTTGCTCATGAGAAACATCTTGATCCTTAAAAAAATTGAGCAAAAAGAGGAGAATGTAAAAAAAAAAAAATGTGTCTTAAGTATATATTGTTGAAGTATCATTGCACCATAACTGAAATTTCTTGTGGGTTCTTGGAATTAGTTGTGACCCAATCACATATCTAAAATAGTATAACAAATAAGGAAAACCAATTTTATACTGAATTTATTGATGAGCTGACAGGATAGCAAAAACCTGAAGTTGAGATAAATCATGAATTACAAAGGGGCCTACATGTACTGAATTACCTACACAGAGTAGAAAAAATGAGATACAGAAATATGTTCTGATTAGTGAGACAAAGGGAAATGGTGCAAAACAGATATATGGCGTTCCATTTTGCCTTATGATTATGTATGATGTCATTACAAAACACTGGGATTTTTGTATTAGGTGATTAGAGATCAAATTATCAGCTTAACTTTTTCTAAACTTCAGCTTAATCTATATAACTTTAAATACCATGAGTAGCAGGTTCCAACAAGCAGTCCCTGAAACGAATGCTGCAATTGGGAGTATCAGTAGAAAGAGGAATTAAAACAAAACTCTAAGATGTTTTTCTGATTTTTCCATCAGATTCTGATTTTTTAATAGTTACTTCTGATGTATAACTTCTACTGCAGAGCATGTTACAAAAAAAATAGGAGAAATAGATTGCCTCAATTTATTGCTTGCGTTCCAACGGATTGGAGTGTTTGCAGTAGCAAGCTAGTTTGAGGAAGGATAAGGTAGGTACAAAGAAGGAGACAGATTATATGGTATCTAGAAATAACAGAGGAAATCTAAATATATGGCCTTTATAGACAAAACCCAATTTTTAAAAGTTGTTATTATTTTTACATGGGCGGAAAGAACTAGGAAGGAACCAATGTTCAGCACTGACTGCAAAGGGAATGTGTTAGACAAGCAGAAAAAAAATCAGAAAGTGAGACAGGCTTAGAAAAGCCTAGAAAGGAAGGATGGAGAGCTTGATTTGAAGTAGTTCCAGCTGAAGGAGGTCTGTGTGGCTAGGACTGCATCGTTAATGCCATTAATTTTACTTGATGCCAACGCTTTGGGTGGATTGGAGGAACACAGACAGAATTCGCACAGGCAAGAGGGACAAGGTTAAAGAAATGATGATAGGAGGTTTTGAAAGCTCCATGACTATTTTTGATTTTGCTGCAGCAGAAATATTTGCTTTCTTTGCTATACTTGAGTACTGGGCGCTTCTATTTCTGGAAATGCCCCAAGAATGTCATTCAAACTATTTCAAAACTCAGGAAAATTTTCTGGGTGGTTTTCAGTTTGCATTGCAGTTTCCCTTGTCTCTTACTTCCGAGACTGGTTTAGCCATCTCTGACAAAAAGCAATAGATCATGTAGATAAATTCATGTATAATTTGTAAAATCATCATGTAAAATGGAAATTAACAATTATTTGTCCTTTGACCAAAACTACTTCATCTATATCTTTGCATCTTCATTTTAGTCTTAAATCAGGATGCGCGAATGCTCCTTACCAAAATTCCACTCCCCCCCCCCGCCCCCCCCCCCCAGCATCATCTGAAAAATCAGAGGAGGGAAAGTCTGCTCTTCAGGCATTGAGATGTCTGATGCCAGTTTGATTTTGTGTTTTAGTGCTTTTAGCGTGTGTCATTTACTCATTCCATTCAGCTTTTTATCCACTTTTTGTCTTCTGTGTGTCACATTGAAAAATGTTTATTTTGACACGGGTGCTATTTGCTAAATGAAATATATAAATAAAGAGAAACAACCATTTTGCTTTACTGAAGACTGTACTTGTTTTAAAATACTTAGTGAATTCTTAGATGCCTAAAGTTTCAGGAATCAATATGAAAAACAGGAATGTTGAATGTGTTTCGTTTACAGGTTAAGTAAGAATACAAAAATATTCTCACTTTAGTGACAGTAAAAACAAGGTATGAATTAACGATGCAAGTAGAGAGGGAAGAGCGTAGATGTTACAGGGAATAGAGCCGGGAGGCAGCATCGGCTATACCTAAATTGTTCATGACAGATACTTGTCTAACTTGCTCTTCAAATCTTCAGTGATGGAGTTTCCAGTCTCTATAGGCTCTTTTTCCTAATGTCTAATCAAAATCTCCTTCTCAGCTGTTCAAGCCTGTTACTGGTTATTCTTTTTGAAGTGGACACACACAGCAATTTCATTGCAGCTACCAACCATCTACGTAGAAACTTATCACTGCTTAACCCTTTAGGTTAAACCACTTCAATTACTAGAGTTTTTATACAAATCATATTTTCCAGGTCAACCAGCCTTTTGTTTCTTATTTGAAGAGTTAAGGCAAGGGAAGAAGAATTACTGGATGAAAATACATGCAAAAATGAGCAGTGCTTGAGCCAAGTAAATATTCAAGCCACAAACAATCAAATAAAATATAAATGAGTGCTGATATCTAGGGTTTGTTTCTGTGGGTGTGTTTGTTTATTTTTATTAGCCTTTGCCCTGAATATATAGGGTCCAACATTTACTCCACTCCGTCCTTTGGTTGTGTGGGATGGGGATGGACTATTTCGAAACTGGGGATAGCCTTTTATCTTGAAATCTGTTAACTCTGTCAACAAAATCAATGCTGAATCAGGCAGCATTTGAAATGTCTCTCTGAAAGCATTTTGAAACAATTATTTTTAATGAAAATGGGTTTTGCAGAAGGCAAAAGGGCCTTCACAGTATAGCTGGAAGAGTAGGGTGCAGGACACTTGCTCTCTCTCTTGCTTTCCCCTCTCCTGCCACTTTGCATAGGAAACCATCACTAGTGGGTGAGACCTGTGTCCTAAAGGCTATGGAGGCCAATAATTTTTAGCAGCTGACAAATTTTTAAACAAAATGGAGAAGTTCATGGCAGAAATATTGTTTTGCACTTTCATTTGTATGAGACAGACTATGAACGTAAAAAACAAATTTGCCAAATTTTTCCATGTTTAAGGAAAAACAATGTTTGAATATTATTTTATACATATTAATCCCAGGAAAATTAATGTGTGGCAGTGAAAAAAATACTCATGTATATTTCCAGTGCTAGAAAGAAAATAAGGTCCGTTCATTTTTGTGTTTATATAACATGCATGTACATTTACGCTACCATACAGGCACTTGGATGGTCAGCTGACCTTTCAGAGATTTGTTGAATGATTGTATTTAAAGTAGGGTTATGGTTTTTTCTTTCCAAAGTTTCCTGTTCCATTCACCGTCTATTTTTGGTTGTTGTTTTCCTATTTAAATTTAGGTTTTGCTATTTTTATTGAGC
The DNA here is from genome assembly GCA_035590275.1 of Ibycter americanus. Classification (NCBI taxonomy): domain Eukaryota; kingdom Metazoa; phylum Chordata; class Aves; order Falconiformes; family Falconidae; genus Ibycter; species Ibycter americanus. The sequence goes on along the minus strand of JAVJGI010000064.1, from coordinate 40,358,902 downwards.
CTAACTGTTGTATCACTGCCTCTTGTACCAAAAGAATGGGCATGTAAGATTGGCAGTGTCCCATTTTGGAAAATCCTGAGTGATTAGCAGCATTGCATTTACCAAAAGTGCACGTAAGAAACTGGAAAGTTATTCTATTTTATTTTGCAAACTTGAGCCTTCTGTCTGTCAAGAAATGTGTTACTTGAGTAAGGAAACCCAGCTTCTGGGACACAAAGGCCCTGCAGCGTGCTCCCAGGCTGGCAGGGCGCAGAGTTTGACTTCCAAACCGTGGGCAAATTCATCTCCTGATGCAAGAGGATGGTCTCCCTGCTCCACAGTCAACACAGCTTAAAACTGCGTCCTCAAAAATCTGTTTACTCATCACTTTAGTCTTCCTTGAGCATGCCTAAGTAAAAAAATAGATTACCCCCCGGGACAGGATTTGCCTTATCTGACTTCTGGTGTTTGCAAGGCAGATCTCTACAGCGGAGCTAATCACCCAACTGCCCTCCAAGCTGGGAAGAAAAATGGGTACTCCCCGAGCACACTTCCCATCAGCTTTTGTTGAAATTTCCTCTTACAGTCCCAGCTGTGGCTACAATATGAGGAGATAAGTTTGGGGTTTTGCTTACTTGTTTTAAAGCAGATTCACAGACAGGTGCTGACCTGGTCTGGTTCAGCTGACTTGATCAATGTATGGGCCTGAATGTTGTTGTTGAATGTATAAGCAGAACAAGAATTTGGAGCAACATTTTCTTCTTGATCAAGGGGTCAATGACTGCATGTTGGAGTTTTCCCCCAAAACAGCCAAGTGCAATATTCCATTTCCCATATCCTTGTACATAACAGGCAGCTTTCAACAACAAATGCTACCGAAATGCATCAGTAAGTAAAGTTCAGCAAAGTTCTTATTGTAGATATAATTTCCGATAGGGCGCAAAAAGTGCTTTGCCTTAGGAGACACAATCGTAAACCAAAACCAGGCTGAAGCTGAAGCAACTACCCTCTCACAGTGCAAAAACTTCTTGGACATGATGTGGTCCTCTGTTCTGCTCTTCAGAGCAACATTGCAGGTAGTGAACAGGACGAATCCCTTTGCTGTTGAGAGCACATCACCCCCGTATTTCGGTGCCGTTGCCTTCAGGGCAGTCAAGTTTGTTTGTTTATGTCCAGTAAATAAAATATTTTGTTACTGTTGTTAGAATGCAATTACTTCAGTTGGGTAGTAAAAATGGAGCAAAAACATTATAGGCAAAAATGCCTATGTAAAGCTTGTCAAAGTGTCGGTGACCCTCAAAGGTTTGTCCATTTATCATAAGTGGCTTTGTTAATACATCTCATCACCAGCACTTAGACTCGCATTTGCTGTAATGCTTTGTTCAAAGCTGTAGCGCGACAGTAATGACAACGGGATATAAATACTTTATAAGAAATCTATTGTCATCTATTTGTCATTTATAACACGCAGCAAAAGCATTGTAAAACATTTATAATGCATCTGTAGGTAGCATTTTGTCACTAGTGCCGTGTATTCGGGAAGCAGCGTTCATGTCTGACTTGCTGGCAGGTAACCTGCCTGCTGCCGGGGGACCGGGGGAAGAGGGAGAAGACAGAGCACAATCGCGAGAGCATGCAGCATCACGGGCCAGTGCCGCAGAGGGGAGCAGGAAAGGCAGGGGGGAGCGGAGTTCCTCTGAAAATGTTATGTAGACAGGAGAAAAGGTCTGCGTGAGGGGTGAGAGAAAAGATTTAAGTGTTCTCTAGCATGAAGCACACGCTTGTTTTGAATGCTGTTGTAGAACAATCCTGCTCCGTACGGGATGCTGGTGCGGTGCTCCTGCTTGCACTGCAGCCGCCGGACTTTGCTCTGGCTGTGCATAGGGCACTGCTGCCACAGAAATGCACCCAGGAGGTTCAGGAAGCAAAATTCGGGTGCTGTTTGGTCAGGAGAGATAAATAACATTTGACTGCTTTTTCTTATTTGCATTGCAGCTGTTTCTTGTTCCCTGTGTGAGACATGGTACCAAAGCACTTCTCCAGAGGCGAGATCCCTACTATTATAATTTTTTCATTACAGCTTAAACATTTTCAGTTTTAAAAGAAAAAAAAAAAAAGATAATTTGCTTGATCTGATTTCTGATGCATTTTGTTCAGTGTATGTAGCCACATTTTTTCTGTAGGAAATTTGATACATTACTTTAAGTTAACTACATACAAGAGAATACTAAATAAATTCACTTTATGTTCTTCCCTAATTAGTTTTCAGTCATGTAATTCTCCTCAATATAGAGTTGAGAAATCCCCAAGTCTACCTTGATGTAGTTAGTGTCACATACACTGATCATGTGAAATTGAATTTGAATTTACTACTAATATTTAAACACGAAAGCTGACTTGAACCATATTTCCCCCTTGGATAGAGATGTCACTGCTCTCTGTAATGAGTAGCATTATGTTGAATACTTAAGCCAAGAACGACCAAGTTACAGGAACAGGGCATTAATCTTAGAGAACTGTTGAATTTCATGCTTTAGACAATACAGTGTCTTGGCATTACTGCTTACACTTTAATTACTCGAGACAACTATTTTGCAGTATGTACTGCTTGAGTATATTTTGTAAAGATGTAGTGGGAATACAGATATCACCAGGATTTCTTGGATAACTGGGTAGACAGACTGTATGCACAAACCCACATTATTTGTCGTCTATAACCTTCAGCGGCTGAAGGCACAAAGTCTAACAAGTTTCTGTAGGGATCCTTCTGGCTTTGCCCCCGGGTGCGAGGGAGTGTGTGCCTGTGTGCCAGACCCATGGGGGGACGGTGGGGGGACGGCTGCTTGCTCCCCGCAAGATTAGGTGCCGCCCTGCTCCTGTGTCTCTCTTGCAACTATTCTGCATGACTGCAATAATTGTGTACTTTAAAATCAGTGTCACCTCTAGGTCTTTCCCCCAGCTGGAGGGAAACTGAGGCTTTAGGGGGTCCATCAGGAACTGTTTGAAAAGACCCTGATTAAATCGAACTACTGGAGTTTCCTCCTGCAGCCTCTGGGGTGCTATAGCTGGAGAGATGGGGTGGGTACTGCTGGACTGGGAACTTGGGACCTAATTTATGCTGCTGCTTAACTCCTTATCCGGGTGGGTGCAAATACCTGGATGACTTTAAAGTCCTTTCCAGTACAGACTTTTTTGGCTCTGTTAGTGCTCGGTGTTTGTTGATCACTTTATACAGAAAGATGTGGGTGGGTGGGGGAAAGCAGAACTTAGAAACTTTGCCGTTGCATCACTCTGGAAATGTTTAGGAAAAGCAGGTGAAGTTTAAGCCCTTCATAGTAGATGTGAAAAGGATGATTACCACCAAAAGACACACACAGCGAGAATGCAAAGAAACCTGGGCCAGTGGTCTTGGGCACGATAACCCCCAGAACGGGGCAGAGCTGTGCTGGTCCCGTGCAGCGGGGCAGCTGCAGCTCCCTCCCAGGGCAGGGTCAGTCCCAAGGGCAGACTGGAGCGGCAACAGGCAGACTGACCCCTTGCTTTGTGCTGCTCAGAAAATGTCCTGCTGGCTTCAGCTGAGGATAAGTGAAGGAGCTGGATGGGCTGATTCCGATGGAAATCTTTATGTTTTTCTCCCTACAGTGATCAAATAGGAAAGAGACAAAGATGCGGAGAAAATCCCCAAAGAACTATAAAATGAAGTAGAAAACTTTCCACTGTATATACAAAGGGAGAGTCGGGAGACAGGTCATTGTTTTTTCTGTAAGGTGTCTTTAGAAAACCACAGAGCATGCATTTATGCATATAAAATATACAAGGTATCGCAGTGTGCGTTCAAGGTATTTTGATCTTCATGGGAAATATGTAAGTGAACACGTTTCTTTTCTCATATGTGGTTGTGAAACTGATGTTTTTCTAAACCTCCAGCAACAGGCTGGTGCTGGATGCATTAAGTCCTTGTTTAGAAACTACTCTTACAGAATCACAGAACGGTTTGGGCTGGAAGGGAGATCACCCGGTTCCCACCCCCTGCCCTGGGCAGGGACACCTCCCACCAGCCCAGGTTGCCCCAAGCCCCATCCAGCCTGGCCTTGAGCACTGCCAGGGATGGGGCACCCACAGCTGCTCTGGGCAGCCTGTCCCAGCGCCTCGCCGCCCTCACTGGGGAGTTTCTCCCTTAGAAATGAAATGGGGGCACTGTGCTTTGGCCCCAGCCAGAGGAAGGGTTAGCATGGTTCGCTAAGATCCTCACCCTGCAGTTTTTCTCCCTGAGACAGGCAGGGCTGGACCAGACTGGTGCCAGGTCTCCCCTCCGAGCATGTCCCGCTGCTGGGCTGAGGAGCTGGCTCTGCTCCCGCTGTCCCTCCAGGGCAGCAAAAGCAGGGCTGGAGTGCACCAGAGCAGTGTGAACTATCCGTGAATAGCCCGCATCCCCCAAACTGGTTCCACTCTTAATATCATTTCCAGATTAATGGGCACTCATGCTGTAGGCAGAACTAATGAGGAAGGTAATTATTCCTTCAGTCATACCTGGGAGAAAAACTCAATGTGCCACAGCGACTGAGGAATAATTATTTTGAGGAACGAATACCCAATCATATACTGAAGCTTAATGAAAAGAGACCACAATAAATTGAAAATGGACTTTTGTGTGGTTTACCAGCCATTTCTCTGTCCTTCCCACAAACCCGTACAGGTCCTTTTTATTTTATTTTATTTTTTTAATGGGGTGTGATAGATTTCTTTCTAAATGCATTGGATTTGCTTTTCTACTTCAAGACTTTAACGATGTTGTTTACAAACTAATTTACTGAACCTGCATAAGATTAATAACATAGTGTCTTTGCATGACAAATCGTTAACAAGGGACAAAAAGGAACTGCTAAACAATTGGTTTGTGACACATTCAGGGAAACCCCCTTCTATATATTGATGTGATTTGTTGCACTTTGTTACGATGGCTAAATATGTATTTTTTTATATATATATATATATATATAATAACAGCTCTTTGGCTGACTAGTCACACAGTTTAAAGAAGGAGTTTGGTGGAAATCAGGTACCAAAAATGATTTACCGATTTTCTAAAGAGGAGTGAACTCTGAACGCAGAGAGTTGCATCTATCTGTGTTAGGGCTGCATGACTGCCTTCAGGGATAACTCCAAAAAAGTTGGTGGGTGAAGTTGCCTTTTATTACCTTTGCATGGATGAACTTCTCGTGCTCCTGTTTTCTCAACAGCAGTTGTGCTGTGGTGTCTGCAGAAGGATTACACCGCATCTGGCAAAGGAAATTACGGATTAACATGTGCATTATGTAGGAGAAACATTACAGGAAAACTGTCATTTGGATTTTACAAGGAAATAATCCTTTAAGTCTCTTGGGACTGAAATAACTCCTTAGTTTTTCTCCCCTTTTGGAATACACTGTGAATCCTCATGTCAGAATTAGTAAAAAAACAAAACAAAGGTCAGAAGAATCTGGACTTCTTCAACCAGAAATGCCAGGGCTAGAAAAAAGATTGCAGAAAATGTTCAGGCAGTGGCTGAAAAACCCCCAGGCAGTTTGACACCGAACTGCTGGCGTGCCTGTCTCCTGCACTGATACCAGAGCTTGGATTTCGGGGCATTATACTCCAGGTGCTGAGTACGGCCATGGTACGTTCAGATGCCTTTCTCCCTTAACACAGTGCAAACCTGGAGTAATGACCTGCAGAGGAGCTATATTGGTTGCACAAAGCCTGAAACTGGCTTATGGCCCACAGGCTCAATCTATAATTTTGATCGTTAATATTGCCCAGGAGGAGTGCTGCTTGGAGGTCAGGAAATATTTTAGAGCTAGATGCACTGGAATACCCACTCACTGCTGCTCTCCTTAGCTCCTGTAGCAGTGTTCTGTTTCCAAATCGTTGGATGCTGCTGCCCTAAGCCTCTCAGGTTTGCAGAGGGAAGGTCCTGCCTGCATCACAAAATTTCTTAATTTTTTTTTTTTTTTCCAAAGCATGCGTAATTTATTTGCTTCCCCAACATGTGGATTAAGGATTTTTAAAACTGCAGCCATTGAGCAACAGTGGAAAGTGCTGACAAACAGCTGCGCGCAGTTGTTCTGCTCAGTCCTTGCCGTGTAACCGTCCAGCATCAGCTGAGCCATTGCACCGGAATGGCTTGTCACTGTGGAAGGAGGATGCTGGACCCCAGTGCAGAGCATCCTCTGGACAGCCGTTCCCTCTGCGGAGTTGCGCCTTTGCTCTTCAGAAAAGGTCTTGGTAGCGTCTTCCCTATCCAGTCTGGGCATTACAAGACATGGTGAAACTCGGACAGCTGTACAGCGTTTGCTGTTCTTAGGCAGTCAGAGGGTCACCCGTGTGTCATGTTGTGGGATGCGTGCCAACGTTGAAAATTAAGAAAATAATTTTTTAAAATCCCTAAAAATGGCTGCGTGGCCCCATGCTTGAGTGGGGGACCCCATGGACCCAATAAATAATTTAATGTTAACCCCAGAGCTCTGCCCAGCTTGTTGGAGAGGTTGGTTTTACATGCATTTACCATGGCTGCTCACTTTACCCTCATGCTCAAAATTACCACCTCCTTCCAAGCAAAACACCAAGCTGAAAGGTAGTTCTGAGGGAAAATCAGTTGTTGGATCGGGCCAGGGATCTAAATTTCTGCATGTTGGGTCGAATGCTGACTTTGGTGATGCTGGTTCAACTGAAACAAAACGTAATACTGCAGGGTGTTATTTTCACTCATGAAAGCTGTCATCTCGCTGTCTGAGTTTTGGCTAAACTAAGTGCAGATTCAAGCAATAATCTTAATTTTTTTAAAAAAAGGTTACATTTATTATATTTTTTTGGTGTGTTGTTTTTTTTTTTTTTAATTAATTCCTTGGCATCTGTTTTTCAGCCCACCAAGAAACAGTTAAATGACTGAATCTCAAAGGTTCAAGTACTTCCACAAACAACAGTCACAGGGAGGAAAATTAACGGTTTTCTGTTAATGACTCATATTAGTCCTCTTCGGTGGTCCAAAGTGACGGATTATATATATTTTTTATTATTATTTTTTTTCCCCCCATTTCTTCCATATGCCTGTCATGGGGCTGCTTTTCTGATTGCTAGTTTTGTTGTTAAAAATGTCACTCTCTTTATTCGCCCTTCTCCCCATAGAATCTTTAAAACTAAACGCAGGAAAAGTGGAATATACCTGTCATTTAGACCAGCTAGAACAAAGGTTGACAGAAAATACATTCCTAGTTTGAAGAGGCTTCCCTGCTGATTTTGTTTATCAGAAAATGGCAAGTTTTGTTCCTAATGGACTGAAATTTAAATAAAATCTGACTCTGGAAATAAAAGCAGCCATTATGACAAAATAAAATTATATATTTTATAGGAGAAATTGAATTAAAATGCTAGTTTCCTTTAGTTAAATTCTTTTACATAAGGAAATGAATAAACGAGAGAGAGTGAAATAGAATGAGATAGAAAGCTGATTGTTGAAGTAAGCTTTTTAAAAATCAATAATCTCTTGTAATTTATATTTTTGAAAAAACTTTGAGCAGACTTCCATACGATATCTTGAATTATAGCTACATTTCTATGTTTCCTTTCATTAGAAGTTGAACTAGGGGTTAAACAGTGTTTTCCCCCTGGGATTTCAGGTTCTTCTCAGGCTGTGGCTTTGGACTACAACCTTCTACAAAAGAAAAGCCTCTCCAGAACCCAGGTTAACTGAACAATTTTATTTATTAACATTTGATAAGTAATTAATTAAAAAAAAATCAGGTTATTTTGCCTGCTAGAATGGGAACTTAACTATGAGGGGAGATGGTGGAGCCGAGTCAGGGCTAGGGAAGGTGATGGTTGGAAGCAATCTACCTGTTTGAGACTTGGCTTCCAGGGATACAGTTCACTTGTGTTCAAGTAGTTTAAGATTCAGATAAAAAAAAATATCAAAAAAAAATATAGAACCGATATCAACCTATATGCACACAAGTGACTTGGTGTCTTGCTGTATGCACCCACAGAAATTTTGTCAACCTTACATTAACATGGCATGCTCTGGAGACATCCTTGCATTCCTTGTAGATAAAGGGATTGCCCGGATTTTGAGCACTGGCACGGGTTTCCCTAAAAATAAATGACTGGTTTTTTGGATAGGCAAATAAAGGAGCTTGCAAAACCTGAACTATTAATTAAATTTAAAGGGAAGACTAGAGTTGTATGAAGCCATTGTGTTAAACTTGAAAGTACATTCAAAGGCAAATCGTGACTCTAATCTGCAAAATTCTCACCAGGAGCAGAAGGTGTTCCTGGACCAGAGGTAAAAAGGTTAGGAGCAGCAGTGATGTTTTGTGCCTGGCTTCTAGTTGAGAGTGCATGGGAAATAAAATCCTGGGATATTGCAAATCCTAATTCAGATTTTTTGAAAATATCAAAATCCCAAAAAACAGATTTTTGAAATTTTCTCTGTCCCCTCAAAATTATGATTCCTCACCAAGTGCAGTGTTTCCTAGTGGGCTGGATGATGGGGGAAGGTCTGAGAGCACCAAAATGTTGGTTCCCGAACAGCTGCTTGGTACGAGGGTGAGCACCACCCATTCCCATCGAGCCTTGGTTTTCATGTCTGTGAAATGGCAGCAACGCAGCCTGACTGTGATCAGAACAGCATCGTTAATCGCCACAGAAATCTCTGCCACCCTTGAGTGTCAGCAGCGTTATAATTATTGTCTTCTTTAAACAGCAGCTGGGGAGATCTGTTAGCAGATGTTTTAAAAGTGCTTTGAAGATGAAAATATCTAAATATTCTTATTACTATTATTATTATAGCTGTCCACAGTGATTACTGTGATTATACAGTGCCTTTCTGACATGTCCCTAATGACAAAATATCTTGTGGGCTGTGAAGGGTTTGAAGTCATTCCTCTGCCCCACAGGCACATGCATATTGGACCTCATTTTGGGCAAATCCACCTGTGGTGCGGGGCTGGTGGTGCTGGGCTGGCCCCAGCTCTGCTTTCCCTAGCAGCGTTTGGGAGGATGGCAATCCCTAGGCTTTTTTCCCCATCGATTTGCCATCCAGTGTGTCTGTAGGATGCCAGCGTTGAGTTTCTGCTGTGGCACAGCAAAACCGTGGGCTGGCACCAGTCATGCTGTCGCACCGGTGGCTACCCGAGCCTTCCTCAGTCATGCAGAAATGCAGTGTGAATCAAGGAATTTGCTAAAGCCACACTGATTCCTGTAGTGAGGCATAATGCGATAGCATCATACTGGACTCTACCTCTTTTTTTCCCTTTTTTCCCCCCTTTTTTTTTTCTTTTTTTCCTTTTTTCTTTTTCTTGTTTTTTGTGGGGATTTTTGGTTTTTTTTTTTGTTTTTTTTCTGTTTTTCTGTTTCCTTCTTCCTTTTTCATTTTTTTTCTTTTTTTTTTTTCTTTTCTTCAGCTGACTGAGGTTTAAGGCCATGAAGCTAAATTTATGTTCCTAGGTCTAGATTTAGGCATCCTAACTGAAGTGGTGTGGTGACCCCCTGGCACCCTGATGAGCTGCATAAAGCACCCACTATAATGAGCGGGTGTGTGAGCATACTACACCTTTCTAGCTCACATCTCACATTCAGAATATAGGGTTTCAAGCCTAATTTTAGCAGACTGAATTGAAGAATTTTGGTTGTTTCTTGCTAACTGTTGATATGGAAAAAGTCTGTTCTCTGAGAAATGAAATTCAGTTTCATTTAATGCAGAATTTTTCTGCAAGAGGTGGATGTGTGGCACAGGTCTTACCTGTTGGTATATTCATGGGTTATTGCCTGGGTGTAATATTTCAGAGCTCCTGGTAATAATGTTGAGGCAGAGGGGACCAACAGCTGTTACAGCTGGTTTTGTGCTCTGTCAGCTGCTGGAAAATGCTCTTTTTCCAGTTGGCAGAGGGTACTGCCATGGCTGGTCCTTCTCCATCCCAGGCAGGGTAGGGCAAGGTCTGCTGCAAAGACCAAGGAGCAGTGGGTTTGTGCAGAGCCTGCTTTCCTAACGAGGACCATTTTACTCAGGAAAGCAAGGCAAGAGAACCAGGCAGCTGTGTACCTAGAGTGGGGGACAGGGAGAGATCCAGCTGTGGCCCCTTGGGTTTGGTTCGTGGGGGGATCGATTTAGCTGTATGGACCAACTGAGAGACAAGGGATCCTGGTGTGGACAGCTGTGTATTTTCACTGGGTGTGTAGGATCCGGGTTGGGGCACTTCTAAAGGAGAGCTGCTGGAAGCCAGCTTCCAATGATGCTGCTCCGTGCTGAGGACGTTGCTTGTGCTTGGGTGGGAACATTCCTGCAGAAAGCAGTGTGCTTGGTGGAGGGCAGGGAGGTCCTTGTCTGCTATGCCCGAGCTCCAAGCGCTGAACTCTTCCCTCTGAAGCTCTAAATCTTTTGAAACACTTCAAATACATGCTCTGGCCTCTCCCTTGTCCAAGGGTAATCAAAGCTGGATGAGTTGTTTACATGCTCCTTCTAGATAGGTTCACTCCCCCTTGAAGATGAAACAAGACCGAATAACTAATGGCTGCCACGTGAGCAAGTGGTAAGTGCGTGTTTGTGTGTGCACCGTGTGTTCATCAAACACATCTGCGTGGTGATCAGCAGATACGAAACTCCCTGTATATTTCTGGGTAAAGGCCAAGTACGAGCAAGGGCCCTGACGGTGTTTTCGTAAAATAAATGGCTCGTGATAATCCTACTCATCTGCAGGTTTTCCTCTTTCCGAACAAACCTGCACCGACTGGAATCACTTGTAACACAGCCAGTTAATATGCTGGTTGTATTTTAACTCTCTCATTGAGTAGGGCTCAGTTTCTTTCCCATTTGGCTTTTCTTTATTATTATTTCATATGTGATTACATCCTATTGTATCTGATACTTACCAGAATTAAGCTCTCCTCGTCGTAATGAAACCTCAGTAAGCCTGGAGTGCTTTGGCAAAAGTAACCTCAGGCTTGTTTGTCGAGATGGTTTTGCCAAGCCCACACAGCTCTAATTACATCTTTTCACTGGCCTGTTTTAAACTGTCCCCTCTTTCCAAAGTCTTTTGTGTGTTATTCAGAAATACATTGTTACAATGTTTAGAATAAGTTTAATTGGATTTGGTAGCCAAGCAATTGTACGATTTATTAGAGGTACTGAAGACTTCCAATGGAGATAATATTTATACAGTGGTCCAGAATTGTTTGCATTTAGAAGAATAAATAAAATGAATAATACCCAAACAAGATAATTAAAATGTCAGTTACAAAGTACCTTTAATTTGCTTTGGCTTTTGATTTGCATATTCCTTCCTTTACTTTGAAGACAAAGAGAAATACATTTGATACCAAATCTCCAGCTCTCTAATAGATCATGTAGTATCTAAGTACCTCCCTTTTGGACTGTATTTACGGTAAGATTGCAGAAGCACACCCACATCTGCATCTTTGGCCAGCGTTTTTCCGTACACAAACATTTTCTGTCTGGCTTTGTCAGATGCTAACTTCCATTTTTGTTAAATCACAGTCTTGTGGACGATCAGAAAAAACCCAGCCCAAACCGAATAAACGCACAAACTCTTGAAGTTGTACGTAGTGCTGGTAAAAGCTGTGATTGACAGTTAGTTGGGGAAAATAGTTTTCATTAGCCACTGAAGTGTCTTAATGTAGGTACCCATATTTAGTTAACAACCCCCCCCCCAAGCAAAACAACTGCCCCTGTTGTTATATGTATGATTCTTAAAAGTATATCACACACACAGATAATCAGGTAGATATATGTATGTATGTACATATATATACACATATATATATGTGTGTATATATATATACACATACACACATGTAGAAGAGGATGGGGGAGAGAGTTGATCTGTTAATCGCAGGCATTTAAGGCCTCCTGACTTATTGGCTGTGGAAAATTTCCTAAAAAAGTGGACTTTGATAAACTATAGCATTGTTTAAAGTATGTGTTCGGAGCTTACTGGCAAGAATAAGATGACAGAAGTACATAAACCGCGATCAAAACTTTGTGAACCTGTTGCTTGTTACATACCTGGAGTTTTGTCTTTGTTTACTACATATTCAGCACTTCTTTTAAAAATGTGTAAGCTTGCAATACCTGGAAGTATGCTTGTGTTTTGAACTAGCAAATTCTTTCTCGTGTTGTATAAAAATGGCCATTTTAAAACAGGTTGGACATTTTTTTGTCCCCGATTTGTTTGGGTTTTTTGTTGCTAAAACTATTTTTTGGTCACTATTACTGTGCCTATGCCTTGAATTAGTTGTCATTAATTATTGCTCTCCATTTTGATCTTATGTATGGGTACTTTGCAAAATCTGTTGGGATTACTCAAGATGAAAGAGTTGCTATGCAAAAATGAAATCTTACTAGCTAATATTTGTCACTAGTTGCAAAGCACAGATTTTAAATGAACAATTGTATGACATCCTAAATAAATAGGGATGCTGGCTAACACAGCCTGTATGTCTCTGAGACAAGTGGAAAAAGCAAGTTAGGCTTTTTATAACAGTTATTTCTATTCTCAATTTTTCTGGAGAGCTTTGTTAAGTAGATCTTAATGTATGAATCAGAAATGTACTCCTCTTTCTTTTTCCTTGAAAATTAAAAGCTTCTACCTTAAAGAAGTGAATGATACATTATCTGCTATCTCTAAATTGAACCCATTTGGAGCTATTTGCATCCTGCGGAAACCTGCAGCTGAGTGCTGTGCTCAGAGGTGTAATGACTGGTTGTCACAACACGCTGGAGGTGGCCCCATAACAAAATGATCCCCTGTCAATCCCCTTGCAGGAAATGCATTGGCAACCTGTAATTCAGCCTCAGTATTAACATCCTGCCTGGGTTTTGTTAAATAGCACTTTCTAGGAAGTAGATCTGCTGAACTTGTGCTTAATAATGTTTTAAGGGGAATATTTGATGGAAGTTTTAGAAAGCATCACATGGGGTTAACAGTGATTTGTCATCTGTTTCTAATTAAAGGACTTAATCTCTTATCACTAGAACAGCCTATTTTTTTAATACTAAAGGCACAGATGTGAATGGAAACATATTAATGAGATGTCATACTACACAGTCATTTAGTGTTTTGTTTAACTTAAACATAGCAGAAAATGTGCATCTAAGTAGACACATGTAATGACATTGAGATAGAATTATAATTTCGTACATTTGCATAACCTTTAGCAGCATCCACTTTAGATCCACCTTGCGGTGGTTATTCTATATTCAAAATTGGTGTTTGTTATAGTAGTAAAGAGGTCTAAAATCACACAATGACATTCTTTTCCTGTCAAATGGCCTGTTGCCTGTTTCGTTTAAGGAAAAAGTCTGTTTGACTTTGTTGGCTCTTCTTAAGAGAAGAGAGAAACAAAATCTGTCCACTGTGACAGTCATGGTGGTTGTTCTTGCAAAATGATGAAGAGCAAAAGCTAACCTCATCCATAGGTACCGCACCAATTATCGTCAGGTATGTAACAGCCACTTTACCGCTGAAACATTTAAAAACTAGGAAAAAGCAGCATGGTTAGTATGATATTTAAGGCCCAAAGAGACCATTTTGATCTTGTGGTCTGACACAGACCATCATGCATCACTCTGTAATATCTCCATCAAGCCCCAATAACCTGTGGATGACCCAGAGAGGGCCATCATTTCCAAAAAGTTGCTTTCCCAACGTCACAAAACGAGTTGGGGTTACAGCAAAGATGAACGAGACATTAAACATATTCAAATCCGCTAATAAGGGACTTTTCAGCCTAAGTGTTCAGTGTACATACTATTGGGAAAACCCTACGTGAAATAAAAGGTTTCAATCAGACTAGGTATGACACAGTTCCCAAACAAATATGATCAGTGAAGAATTCACCAAAGATGTACATTACACCTTTTTGCACTCTGAGAGGTGTGTTAAACTGGTGCTGTCATGAGGTTGGTGACTCCAGCCCTTCTACCACACCTTTGCGTTCCAGGACAGTGCCATCGCCAACACCAGGGACCAGCACTAGATCACGTCTGTGTGGAAAATGCCAGTCCAAGTGCATTTACTAGAGAAACTTTGGCTCATTTGTTGGCCAGAAGATTGGGAGGTCAAACACCTGGGCTTTATTTGTCTGACTGTCTTGCAGTAGAACTTGAGGCAAATTGCTTAGAGCCCAATTGTGGCCCCACTGCAGTGGGTGTCAACGTTTCCTTCAGCTAGATCAGAATTTCTGCTTTAATTCTGCGTGCCAGACTCTAAGCTAACTTATGCAAGTATTATAATGTGACTTCAGGATTGATGCCTCTCTGCCTTTTTTGGATGACTGAAGAAAGATGAGAGTGGTCATTACTCTGCCTGCCTTAACAGCTGTAGTAAAAATGTCTAGCATCGCTGTCAGATATTGTGGCGATAACTCTGAGAAAGCATGCTCTTTACATTTTACTGGCCTTTTTATATAGTTAACAGTAACCAGAAGAAAAGAAAATCTGCTCCAGTTTTCACTTAAATAATGTATAGTTATCTCACATTCAGAAAAGACTAGATGGTTTCCATGCTGGAGGCAACATCAGATGGAGCAGTACTAGGTGCAGGGAGTCTTTTTTTCCTTCAAATGCTTTCCTTTCCCATCCTGAAACTAGCATGGCAGGCTGCTCTGCTTATCTTTTTCCAGTGCCAGGATTGCATCTTCCAAATCGATTTTAATCCTTTTCTTTTTCCTACATATTCATGTTCCAGCTTAGCCTTCTCACAGCTCCCTCTTTGTATCTCCTCTTTCCCCACCTTCCCCATTGTGGCCTTTAACTCCCTTTACTGTCATCTTTTCCCCTTAAGCTTTTAATTTCCCTTCTTTTCTTCTTTCTGGAGTTCAGCTACCTTACTCTCCATCCCTACTAGCACATCGGTCCTCTTTCCTTCCTTGTACTCTCACCCTCAATTCCCATTACAACCCATGAGCTGAGCCAGAGCTGTCCATAATCCTTTCTTCAGCTACGTTGCAGTAATTTCATTTTAATTCCTCTCTTTTAGCTACTTTTTTTTTTTTCCCCTCAACACGTTCAATTTTTTATTTTTTTAAATGTCTCGTGACCATTCATTTTTTGTTCACTGAGCTTTTCCCATCACTCTGAACTCCTTCAGAAGCACCTCTTCCTGAAAGCCTTTCTACCAAGATCTCCCTGAGAACTTACTTTACCCTTCTTGGTTGGTAGCCTGTTTCAACTCCCATCTGCACTCCCCCTGTATTGTATCTTCACTGCCTTGGTCTGCAAGTGCTCAGCTACGTCTCTGCGGCAGCATGTGGTGTTGGGTGGAGATACTCGTGTGCAGAAGAGGGAGGTGGAGTGTCAGGATGATATTGCTTCAAGGCCAGAGAGAATGATCAGAGCCAGCGCAGGTGTCCACGAGAGGCAGAGCACTTTACAAAGTACTGTTTGAACTTATACCTCAAAGAGTTCCCATCAACATACCTATTTGTGAGAGTGCGCTTTGAATGTTACCAATTTTTTTGGCTGGCTGTAGGAGTTCCTGGGCAGCTGGTAAAACAGCTCAGGAATGCTGTTTGGGTAGTGGCTGTAAAATCAAGGAAGAATTTGGGAATAGTAGTAATAGTGGGTAGTAGCAGTAGAATACTAGTAAATGTGAAGAACCATAGCTTGAACAATGATCTTCATTAGGTGTCAGGGGAAACCACAAAACACGTCCCTGAGAAAGCAAAAGTTGAATATTATTTTTATTGTCTCTACTTCTATTGTCTTTTACCGTCTTCTACTTACTCTGCTTCATTGCCAATGCTTCTAAAAGGAAAGCCTTCAGGACAAATGTCTAGAAGAAGTAGCAGTTTCCTAACAAAATTCTTGTGGTTGGCAATGGGTGGGAAATGGTTCCTTCCCTGACAGCGATATGGTGCACGTGGGCTAGGGTAGCGCTTTTGCAGGAAAAGATTGCAGGGTAACCGTGTATTGCAAAGGAGATGAGAATCAGCCGGTCAAGTCCTTGGTCAGAAGTTTCCTTAGCTTTCTTCCAGTTGTGTTTTGCATAATTATATTTTTTTTCAGAAACTGTTGATTAGGTATGGAGAGTAATAGTAGTTTGGCATTTATGCCACTGTTTTAAATGTTATCCAGAAAATTAAGATTATTTATAAAACAACAGCGGTAGAGTTTAGCTAGCTATGAAAATCAATTGCCAGAAATAATGAAAACCATAAAAATTAAAATTTGGTTTGAAAAACAGCTTGTAATGTTAAGATCAGCTTGAGGTATTTTCCACCAGAGAGTTCTTTCGATGTCAGCTCTAGCAAATAACCCATTATTTTAGTGATTTTATTTTTGTGGAACATATATATGTATTTATATGCTAGTAATGAGTAAAATAGATGATTAAATAAGTCTACATTTTAAAACAAAAGTGCCTGTATTTTTCCTTTAAACTGGTTTATAGAGATTATGAAGTAACCATGCTATCGTGGCAGTCAGTTTATCAAAACGTAGTATTTGAAAGTAAATGAGAATTATTTAAGTCAATATTCATTTGTTTTTACTACAGTAACTCCATCTATCTGTTTGATCCATTGCACTTCGATTCAAAGGATTTCTCAGTCAGTCAAAGAAAAAAATATTCATTAAAATAGTTAAGGCAGAAATACAATGGAACAGTCCTAATTACCTTAGAATAACATTCTGCACACCAAGTTGCATGAATAAATCTTTTCACGGGGGTAGGAAAGGTCCCTATGTATTAATTTAGAGACTTGAACCACGAATGAACATAAACCCACGTTTTTCCATACTGAATATTTGGACCACTGTGCAGGTTTCCCTTAGTGTTCTCCTTTTATACTTTCTTAGTGGGAGACCACTTATAGTAGGTGACGTCCCTTCTTTTATAACAATTTTTTTCTTTTGGCTGGTGTGGTTATGATAATAAGGCTGTTGCTTCAGAATTTTACTTCAAATTTTACTCTTTCCTCACTTGTATCATAAGTTTTCTTAAAATGAAAGTAATGATATGCTAAAAGGAATCCAAAGCCAGGTCTATATACTAAGAGTTAAGAACAACTATAGAGAAGAACTGGGTTATTTCAGCACCCAGTGGTGTTTTTCAGGTGGCTTTAGCCTCTGGCTGATAGGGAAGAACGGCTCATTACTAAAAGACTCCATAAATAAGGTTCCTGGTGTTATGAAACATCGTTTTAGAGAAAAGGACAGAAATGTGTTATTTTTATTTAGACAAATATTCTCCTTTTGGGAAGATGTTCTCCTTTGCTTAACGGAAAAATTGTGATGCAAGTGAGAGTATCTTAGTGTTTTCCACTGGCTGTCAGATACAGCAGAGCTAGGTGGCCTTAAAAGAAAATCAGAAACCAATGGAAAACTTGAGTGCTTATATACACTGGCTAGAAAGAAAGATTACATTCAGTTTTGGAGATGAGACCTAAGTCTTTGGCTTTCTTATTTTAGTTAGTCACAGGTTTTAAAGTTGAGCGAAACTCAAAGGCTGCACCACAAACTGCAAAATACACGTGGTGATGGATTTGGCTATCGCTCTGTGTCTTTCTCTGCGACAAGGGCGAAGACTGAAATACTTTTCCATTTCACCTGTGCATATTGAGTAGTCAGACGTGTTATGATGGCAGAAGACTTTATTATCAGGGCGATTTACAGATCTAGCCAGGCAAATGCGCAATTTTAGTATCAAAATAACAGGTATGCTGGGTTGCATAGATTTCACATCTAGAGAACAAACATTACCTTTGTACCAGCTAGAATGCAAATTAATGAATGTATTTCACATCTGTTTCTCACAATACAGCAGTATAAAACCCAGGTAGGGCACATCTGTGCAGAGTTGCCCCAACCTCTGTGTCCAGCCTGAGGTCCACATCTGACCGAGAGACTGCTGCTCCTCTCAAGTGTGCAGAGAGACTTGTCAGCCCAGTTTACCGAGCGTTTCTGTTCCCCTTTCTGCCCTCTGTAAAAGTTTGAAAAAGGCTCATAAATGGCAAAAAGGCAGTTGTGTACAGGAAATGTAACTTGGCAATAAAAGCCTGTTTTGAAGTACACTACATGGTTTCTGAATAAATATTTCTTTAATGCATGTAATTACCGGATCAGCAGAATAAATGTGGTCATGTCCTTGTAATTAATACATTGTCAAAAGTTCATTTAAGTATAATAATTTCACAGGAAAAATGCTGTCTATGTAGTTTGTGCAATAATTTGTTAAATTAACTGCAATAAATATAAGATTATTGGTAGATATATATATCTATCTTTAAGTTCTTATTCATTTCAATGTACTATCTAATACTCTTAAGTGGATTTTTTTCATAAAAATAAAAGCTGCTAAAAATAAAAGTGCTGTAATAATGTTTTTCTTCTTTTCGCTAAAGGAATTTTCAAGCAGCACCACTTAGTACCGCAGCTGCAGTTGGCAAATATTTAGTTAAGGATTGTGTAATCAAGTTGGCAAAGGCTTGAAGATCCAGCGAGGAATGCACCGAGAAGGATGCCTGTTTATCCACTGTAGAAAAACAAAATGTTTATCTCTGGATTTGGTGTCATACTTCAATTCTACCCAGAGCCGATCCCAGGGCTGAGTCAAACGTTACAGCTGTACGGAGTCTTTAGCAACGGGAGGAGTGTCGTTCTTGGTATTCAGAGCTTGTTTAAGATAATTCTTCAGAAAAGAAGTAATCTGATTCTTCACTGACCATCTCAAAGCAGTGACTTTTGTTTGGTGACTCATTTTGTTACGATCGGGGAAGCAGAGGCTGCGGGGCAGTGGTGTGACCATGAATATGGTGGTGGCCGTAGCCAGGTTTCCTGGTGATATCAGTTTGTGCTCAATGGCTGTGTACGCGTTATTGGCTCTGGTGAACTGTATAGTTCAGAGAAATTTCAGCTGGTTTTATACTGGTTGAAGGAGGGCTGATGGTACCTGCCCTGGCACAAAGCTTGTGGAGGAGGTGCTGACCCATTGCCGTGCGTTGAACTGTTTTCAAGCAGCAGAATGACGTTTTGCTGGATCAGGGCTTTGCGCTGTACAGTCAGGGAATTTCTCATCTGGCACCACAGTTCCTTAAGTCTATGTATTATAATCCTGAACCCTGGTCAGAAGTTAGTTTCTCACTTGACCACACATATGACAAATTAATGTCAAAAATAGAACTGGAGTTCAACTCCCCAGTTCCTAATCTTGTGCTCAGCTGGTGCTTGCAAGACCACACCTCTCCCCTGTGACCTAAACCACAGAATGACTAAGAGACTATAGGACTTTATCGTACTCTGAGTCAGGCTCTTAAACTTATCCAGGCAGTAGAAGCTTCTTATTCTGTTTGTAGAGACATTAAAGCTTCAACTTTTCTTTCTCACTGAAATTTCATAAAATTTGGAAACCTATTGTCCTAACAGAGTTTAGGATGTGGGGCAATATTTGAAGAATATGGACTAGAAAGAATTTCAGGTGGTTTCACCTGAAGCTGGAAACAAACCAAACCAACCAAAACCTGGTTGGATGAGCAGGCTCAGAGAGGGCAGTAGTTAACGGGTGGTTTAAATACTAACCCCTGGATGTCTATGAGAAGTGCTAGAACCCGCAGTGTCCTTTGAGACTTATTCTGTGCTAGCATCTTTATCAATGACGTGGAGGAGGTGATGAGGTGTAGTCTCAACACATTTGCAGATGCCGCCAGCCTAGAGATCCAGGGCAGGGCTCCCAGCGAACCTAGGCAGGCTTGGGGAGTGGTTCAGTAAGAGCTACAGAAAAACCAACAGGGAGATATGCAAAATCCTGCCCCAGGAAGGAATAATTTCTGTGAATAATTCTGCTGGAGACCATCTGGTTAGTGAGCAGGTCTAAGGAAAATGCCCAGGTGTTGGTGGGCAGTGAGCTGTGCAGGAGCCAGCAGCATCCTGGGCTGCCGGAGCAGGGATGTATCCAGAAGGGTGGGGGCTGTGATTGCCTCCCTTTACTCAACACTTGGTATGGGGTGGGAGGATGAGGGACAGCAGGTGTAGGTCAGAAAGGTAGAGTTCCGCACTGCATACGAGGAAGAACTTTTTCACCATGAGAGCAGTCAAGCAGGGCAGCAGCTTGTCTAGAGATGTGCCGTTCCCGTCCTTGGAGGTTTGCAGGGCATGAGTGAGTCAAGCCCTGAGCAGCCAGGTTGGACCCCAGGGCTGACCCTGCTGGGGCAGGAGGTCAGGGCAGAGACCCCCTCCTTAGCCTCCCAAATGTGAACCCATGGATGTGAGGAAATGTTAAACAAACAGTTCCAAACCTGCACATCTGAACCACACTTTGTCAGCTCTGAGTTACATGCTAAGAGTAAATTACAATATATAATGAGAATCCAAAATAATCTCTGATGTCTGTCAGCTCCGGCATATAACCCACTGAATGCTGCATTTCATCACTAGCAGTTATATTTGCTCCAGTGAGATATAAATGTTACTTGACCTCAAAAACAGGTCATGAAGCACATACGGCATCTTGCAATTAAGCTAAAAGATCCATTGACAAACATCATTCAAGTAGCATGATTTAGATGGTTACAAGAAACCATAAAAATGTTGTGATACTGCAGGGAAATTGGCTCCAGTGGGTCTATGTGATATCTTGGCATTGAGACATTTTATGCAGTAAGAATAAAGCAATGCTGCTCATAAACAGAGGAACATTAATTATATACATTTAATTTTATGTAACATCACACTTGTGGAAAACATAAGAAAACGCATGTATTGTAAATGTCATCTTTTTTCCTGAAGGAATTTTCCATTATTATTTTATGATGATAAAATAAGGTGTACTGATGTATTCTCAAAATAATTTTATATTTATTTTTATGTATTTCAATAATATTGAGTCAATAAAGATGATATCAGGAAATCTATGAACTATAATGAATTTTATTTACATTTTTATTATAGCACTAACTTCACATCAGTTCCCTTCAAGTGTATATTTGAAAAAAATGTGCAAATCATCTCTTTTTAGCAAAACTACCCAAAACATCTCAATCACTTTTATAATGAAATTTTTATTGCAGTATTTGAAAATATTTACATCAGCAGGAAAAATGTTCATCCAGTGAGGCCATATTCTGGGAGAACGGGGAAATTAGAGTAACGTAAGTGAAATATTACATGGTGAGAGTTGGCCCTTGCCTCGATAGCCCTTTTCCGGCAAATGGTAGTATCAGTGTAGTAACATGAATATATCTCAGCAGTTCCAGAACCTGTTGTGCAGCATGGTATCGGTAGGTGATTTATTTTTTTTTCCTCTTTGAAGTTGTGTTTCAGGTTCGTCATGAGCGTATTAAATGGGCTTGACAGTGGTTCTCAAATTGCAGTCTGAAGACACTCTTATTTAGATGCTTTAACAGCTCGTTACAGTCAGAATCAGTCAACTGAGTCTTCAGAAGTGCTTTTAACTAAATTCCTGATGAGATGAGTGTTTTGCCATCCAAGAGAAATTTTGAGGATGGACAGCAGTCAGTTGGCACAAAAGTTTTGGGGCTCGGTGGTCCAGAGCAATTAATGCAACGATTGCGTATTGGAACCTGGGAGGAAAAAGGTGTTTCTGGCAGGGAGGACGGAAAGGTCTTCGCCACCTCTAAACTGGTGTCTCTTCATTTGGAAGCGTTAGTGGCACAACTGATGGCGTTTGTTTAAGGCAGCCATCTGGTAAACATGAGACTATAATGCACCATATTGCGTTCCCAATAACATTTTAAACTGTTTGCAATCTCAATAAACTTTCAACTTGTGAAACGCATGCACAGAGGTCAGTTCCTTGCTTCTGTTGGAGGGAATATCAGATTTACGTAGTGCCTGTACACTTCCATTTCCAAAAGCTGCAAAGTTGACAGCCAAAAATAAAAAAGCAGGCCAACAGCAGCAAAAACTCAAGCAAACATCTGTTCGCTGTTTTTCAGTTCTGTTTTATTCATTTTACCAGTAGAGCTTGGGGTTGGGCTTCTGGATGGGGCCACTGGGAGCTGCAAGATGTTGACCTCACTTGTTTTTTCCACAGGAGGAGATGGTAGGAGTTTGTTTTTGAAACTTGGTGTTGGGAGTGTGCAGAAGTGCCTCCAACCGATACCTGCCTGAAGTCCTGAGCAAGTATATAACTTTTCAGAGTTTTTCTTCTTCTTTTTTCTCTTTTGCTGTGCATTCTTCACACAGTGGATGAAGAGATGAAGTATTCCTTGTTCTGTTTTGGCAGGGTAGCTTTTGGGAAAGCAACAGAAATGACAGAAGAGCAATTTACTTTACCAGTTCACTTCTCTTCTAAAACAGTGATGTCCACAGCTGATTGTATGTTGTATCTGAGCATATCATCCATTGGTGTAGTGTTGCTGCTCTGTTCTGGCTGTGACTAGTCAGAACAAAGACTCTATGGCTTTGTTATGTACTGGAAGGAAACGAGTGTTCTTCCAGTCATCCATATAAATTCGGTGTTGACTGAATCTGGGTTCACGCTAAATTGTTTCCAAATCCAAACCACCTTCCTGACCTGAATTTTCCACATCTCTTATTGCACCAGGCATCTGCATTGAATGGACATTCTGTACAAATACGTCGTTAGTTTTGTCTTCAATAGACAAACGTTCTGGGTTTCACATGCTGCCTTCTCTCTTCTGCTACCATACACCATGCTACGCAGGCAGGGTAGCAACAGATAGTTGCCCTATTCTTTCCCATATAGCGCATCATGTTTTTTTCTGGATATTTCAGTGACGAGCCACCTCTTTTAGGACAATATCCCATTAATATAATATGCCAGATACTTATGTCAAGGCATTGATATATGTCATTAACACAATGGAAATAAATTCAAATTCATATGTTGTATTTCACACACTGAGTTTTATCTTGACCTCCTAAGGTGAGAGACAGATGTTTTCCATTGGCAATGCTTTGGTTATTTGTTTATTTTTGTAAAATGCACATCTGAAACCCACCTATATAAAACTGGAATATGGGCTGCATTTTAAGTGAAACCAGGGAAAAATATGCAGACTTTGAGAGGCGAAGGGGAAAAAAAACCTGCAGCAAGCACCAGGGTATGTGAGTGAGTAAGCATAATAGATCAGAATAAGGCCCTAAATCAATTTTATTTTCACAGTTCTAGCATCATAAAAAGTGGGTGGCAGTAAACCAATTATTATGCAACTTAATGAACTAATTAGGAAAATCAGAGCAATAATGGTACTGGTACTGACTGATCTGAATATAAAAAGTAGAATTAAGTTCTCAGTATTGAATTTTTCAATACAAAGGATTATATAATAACTTCTAAAGCATTTTGAATTTGGGGAGAAAGGGGATTGCATCTGTAGTTGCTGTGGGTACCCAAATGATCTGCTATTTCACTTACTGAACCCTCTGTGTAAGTACGCTCGTGTACCGATTTTTAAAAAAAGCCATAAGTAAGGACCAGGTCGTTAAAAGCTTCATTTTCATTGCTGTGCCCCTAAATAATGTTGAATTACTGATGTCTGTGGTCAGTAGGTGCTTAAATACTTTGAGCGTATGTCTTTGGTGGCTGATCCTGCAGACTGGTGACACGCAGCCTTGTACACTGGGGTTGCTGCGTAAACCCCAGCGCTGGTTTAAGCTTTTGTAGGAGTGGGATTTGCACCAGACTGGATGCGCAGGAGTAGAAGAAAGTCATCACAAAAGCACAACTTCTCTTCCTTAATATTAGCATTGTAGAACACACTGTGCTTTAAACTGTTTAAAACCCCTTGCGTAATATTATACATGTTGACATAAATTAAAAATATATTGCTATCAGACCAGTATTTCTCCTTATACATCTGAGATTATGTATAAGTGTTTCCAGACATTCAATAGTTTGTTGATTTTCTTTCTTTACAATATTTCTGCCTTTATATATGTTGATAATATGACCTGTGATTATGGGCCTAAACATTTTTCTCTTTAACATTAGTGACAACGCTGCTTTTGCGTTTGGTGCCGAAATTGAAATGAACTCTCATGAATGTCTCCATCATTTCCTTGCTATAGCGAAATGTACTATAGTATTTTCACTGATTTGTAATATATTTATCATACAGTTATAAAATAGAGTTTCTTTACTAGCTTTCACATGATTCCATGTCTGCTTTATCCCTGTGTGGCAAATTTAGCAGGTGTTTGTGGAACATGTTGATTTATTATTTTGTTTTGATGGCCTTTATGGCATTTGGATATATAATTGTGGCTTGGGAATCAACGTTGCCTTCATAGATTGGGTCCTACATGTTTCAGGGCCGTTTCTGTCTTGAAATATAAGCCTTGCATTCTCAATCGGAGTGTCACTCGTGTGTGTGTACCCAAGGACAGGACTTGGTTGTACCAGTACCTGAACCATTGTGGTGTTTCGGATGGTGTCTGTATTTTCCCCAGAAAGGTAGCTATTTGATCCACAAGTGTTTCATCACAAAGCGAAGGTGAAAGTAATTTCTTACATGGCTTCATGGAAAAACACAAGTAAGAAGAAAAATAATTTTTGCTTTCCATGATAAAAACAATCAATATGAATAGTTTTGTTTATTTTCCTGGTCAAAAAGTCACTGTCAGAGTATATTTAAAACAAATGGCGAGATGGGAGGGGCAAATAGCCTTAAAGCAAATGCATCACGTACAATACTCTTTAAAAAAGAGAAGGAACACAGGCCAGCATGTTAAAAATGAGCATTTCCAATACAATTTGTCACCCATGCATAAATCTTGCTGACATTTTCAGTCACTTTAATAGCCTTCCCATTTTATAAATCAGTATGAACTTGCACAGTTGCAAAAAGTGTGTATTTTGAACATCTCATTTGCATACTTTACCAAAAGCCAATGAGGCAGTGGAAGCAACACTGGTGATCATAATAAGTGTTTGGGAAAAGGCAGAAAGATCACTAATGGTTTGCCTTTAGGGATTTCTGTACTCCATAGGGGACGAAAATGAGAAATATTTTTCAAACAGCAGGGGTAAAGGTTTTAAAACTAGAAACACATGGAGTGATAAAAATGTTAGTGCCACAGGGCGCATAGCAGGAAAAATTTACAATGTAAAAACTGTAATTTCAGCATTAGGAAGTAATAATCGTGTTTCATCATTGTTATTAAAGCATGACCCTTAAAGTCACATAAATTAGATATAACTTTCTAGAGAAGTGTATTAATCTTCAATGGAAAATATTAGGAAAGTTTATTATCATATGAAGATCAGAAGAAACTGTTTTTTATTAAAAAAATGAAGTTAAACTTGGCAGTTTTTTTTTTTAAGAAATCTCTAGCATTTTGAAATGACAGATAGACTTGTGTTTACTCAATGCAAAATGCAGTGACCAGCTTTGCTCTGAAAACCAATAATAGTTACAAGAGAAGAAAAAAACACAACCAACAATTAAAAAATGAGCTAAGGAAATCCAGGAAGTTCTATTCATAGGCATAAATGACTTATGTTTTGGTCAACATTGTCTTTCTATTGTGTTGATGCCAAATGCATCCAAATGATTAATGAAGAATGTTAGAATTGTTGGAAAAAAATAAAAGTAAAATTGTAGCCTGAGGTACCACAAGAATATCCTCTGGGAGACTTGAAATAGAACCAGTTATCTGAGGTGTGTAATTAGTGACTGAGGGATAGTTTCCATCCTATCTGGAAAGTGCAGTTTTACAAGGGCCTCTCTAATCCTCGTAAGTGCTGTTTAACAAGGTCACTTCACCTGCAAGAACTTTTTGGTAAATTTGCATTTGCAGAAATCAAGTGCCATACCGGGACTGGAAGGGTGGGAGCCCCCAGCTCTCCTAGCTTGGGTCTATGAAAAAGTAGTGCAATGTGGTGGGAGTGGACCCGCTGGGGGAAGCACCTGCTGCTGGGGACCGCATCGTAGCACTGGAGGGCATTCATCCAGGGTGTGTGTCATTTCAGTGGCCATCCTGGCTCCACAGTCCCAGAGAGTTTCCTGAGATGAAGGGCTGGGGGTATAGATTGAGCCCTTTTTGCTGTGGCCCACAGGAGGTGTCCAGGTGATAACCGCAACAGGAGCGTGATCTCTGCATTTCTCTATTTTCGTAGTTTTATCTTGAAATTTCTCAGTTTCAATTTAAAAAACTAGCTGCTAGCAGTTTGAAGTGGAAGTGTGTGTAAAAGAGGACAGGTGAACCTGACAGACTGAGTGTACTTTTAATTTTCTGGAGACAGAGAATGGAATAGCGCTGTGTTATCGATAAAGCCTTTCAACTTCCTGGGAGACAATCAGGTTTTGACCTGTTAGGGTCTGCAACGCTGGATGTGTCTTGTCTCAGAGCCCTGAGGATGTGCCTTCCGGAGTATGATTTAGCCAATTCTCCACTGCTCAGTCACCAAAAACCCCCATCAATAACAGACTAGTACAGAAAAGATCCCTTATCTGTCCCTCCATATTGAGTGCCCTCATCATTAGGATGCAAAGCTTGACATCCTCTTGCATACTCTACTTCTTGTCCTGTGACTTTCCTTGTTTTTTTATTCACATTTTTTCATCTGCAAGAGGAAAAGGTCCATAGTTCATCTGGAAGAGTAGAAAACCCTTTCCCAACTTGATCTGTAGCTTGACTTTGTGGGTAGTCTCCAGAGAAGCAGTAGACTCCTTCCAAAGTGCTCCAAACACAGGAAAGCTATGCAGGAGGAGGGCATCGTCATTATCTCTCCTTCCAGCTGTGTTCTTATGTGAAAATGGTTGTAGCTTTTGTTTTTTCTGTCCCTTTCTGCCAGTCCCTCAGGCAGTTTATGAAACTCATGCATAGCCAAGGATTAGGCATTGTGCTTCTCTGTGCCGCTGGAACTGGGCAAACTTGCCCAGATGTGATTTTTTTTTTTTCCCCCCACGATGCCTTCCCTGTTTCCATCAGACTTAGTTTGACGATTTCTGTCACTAACCTTGGTGGCAGAAATTGTCATTTTCCAAAGCAAGGAATTTCAGATTTTTCACTTTGGAAAAAAATTATTAGTTTTTTGATTCAGAAAGGTCATCATCTGAGTCAATATGTACTAAACAGCAGCTACTGCAGTGGTCCCAATGGAAAGAGACTTCATCATTTTCTTACTGAAAAGGAAAAGATATGAGATAGTTTTCTACTTAATGTGGGGCAGCTAAAATAAGTTAATGAAATAGGGAACGTAGAGAATAAGTGATGGATTTGTTGACTTTATAGCTTTATGGTGCATTTTGTGAAAATTCTGCTGTTTTCAGATATTCCTTTACCATGAAGAAGAGTAATAGCTTTCATAAGGTGAAATGAATGACAGTAATGACTTGCTACTCAATATTATTAGCCATCTGCTTTATGCTGGTGTAAATTGATTCAGAAAAGAATTCAGCAAGTGTTGAGCAGTCTATACAATGTTAGAGACTAAAGCTTTTGATTTCCAAATATAGAATCCTTCTTTATCTGGAAGTCTCCTGCTGAGGTCACAACTTCATTAGTTGGCAGTCTGCTTCTGTAAGTGATCTGTAGGACAGAAATAAAACAATAAAATAAAATCCTGTTGTATAATAGATTTATGCATTTTTTTAGCATTCCAGAATTTGAAGAATAAAATGTTGGCACGCAGCCTGACACTGAAATGGAGTGATCTTAAGAATTATTAATGACGTTCATCCCATAACAGCATCCATGGATAGGACCAAAATGTTACCAGCATGGGAAGGACTCTCAGTGTACCAGCTGGTATCTGCTCTACCTGTTGTTGTAGATGTGGAAATTTCCATTGTATAAGGGACTGAGACCAAAAGTTAAACTACGTGGCCAAATTGTAGACTACAAAATGCTGTGTGCTGGTGTTACGGTCATGAAACTCTTCTGTCTTTGTGTTGATGTAGTCAAAAACTAAGCCTTGTTCAGAAGTTCAGCCTCTGAAGCTGTAGCTGCTAAACCAGGTGATTAGGTTTAGCTTTGGAGATCAGGAGTGTTTTTATGTTTTCTAAATGTAAATTGCAGCAAGCAGACTTCAAAGGAGGTGTACACATAACAAATTTTTAACCAGTGTCTGAAATGTTTATAATAAAATGTTTAATGTAGTTCCATACCTTTTGGAGAGTGTCACAAATTGCATTCTTTTCCTCTGTGAATTGAATAACCTTTTTAAAAACTCCAATTATATTAACTCAGATGTTATTTTGTTAAAATTTAGTACATTTGATTGTATCCAGTTTATTTACAGTATATGTAACTTGTAGTCTGGACTTTCTAGTCTGAGTTATGTTTTTCAGGGTCTGTTCCCTAAACCTTTTCATCTGTGACACTTTGAGTCCCTCTGTTTGGGTACTTTGGTCCGAGAAATTGCAGGAGCGATACAGGCTCAGCTCTAATGGCCTGTTTAAGACCATCTTTGCAATAGATAAAATACTAAATGACCAGAAAGAGATGGGAAGTGTACCTCTGTATAATACATGTTTAACGTATGTGAACAGCCAAACAGAAAATAGTAGGACATCTAAGGCCAAACCTAATATTTACAGCTTGAACCATTTCAGTGAATAATTTGAGGTGGTACCGTTTGGAAAGTGGCAACAAGAATTGCGAGAATTATGATATGGCTTAAAGACCAGCTATAGAAAATATATTCTGCATTGAAAGGTGCAGAGACATGTTGGAAGAAAATCAAAGTAGACATTACCAAAGATCAAACTTAAAACTTAATTTATGTAATATTTTCATGAATTGTCTTTGCAACAAACAAACAAACAAAAAAGGCATAATGTTTTAGCCAGTTTGGAAACATCACTGGTGCGAAACTGATTTGAGATATACAGCAAGAACAGACCATGTTGAATGCTGAAGCGGTTTCTACGGAATTAAATTTAGCACTGTTGAAATTTAGCGACTTGTGAAAGAAATTTTCTATGAACTGGAAGTTCTCAGCAGAGAGCAAAAGAGAAAAAAAAAAAAGGATTTGATTGCACAATGGTATTAACAAATGAAAGAGAACTACCAATACAAAACTACTATGAAAAAAGCTGGACACTAGCAAGAGAGATATTTCCAGGAGGAAAAGAGAAATAACATAATTCTACAAGGTTCTTGTAATATTTTTCCCCTCTCTAACAGTGATGTTTAATTATCTTACAATTTCTTTCCTCTTTCCTCTTGTTTTGTGGGATCAGTTTCCCTTATTGCATCCATTCTTTGGCATGAATTTACTGGAAGTGCACTTATAGTTACAGTCATTATGGATGTATGACATACGTAACTTTACATGCTCGAAAAATAAAAGTACGGTTCGGAAATACCCCCACCGCCCCCAATACAAGAGTAGTTTTGCAGAGACAGAATGTTTAAGTGGGATGATGACACAGTTTCTGGATTCCTCTGGGAGGTCAGGCATGTATCTCAATACCTTGCTGTGTGTCACGGATGCATCCCTGATTATCCCTGGCAAAAACCTTCTGCCTTTGTTTTCCATTTGGCTCGTGCAGCTGAAATGGGGGTTCGGAGCTGTTATATGACGCGAGCTCCTCAAAGGAAAGCTCACTTTAACGGTTGGGTGCATCCTTCAGTGAAAGATCTCTGAAAGTGAACTTTTTTTCTGATGAGGCAAGAGGTATACACCAAGGAGATCCTGACTGCCAGTAAAGGATAGTGAGGCAGGAGGAGAAGCAGAAGTGTCTTTTGATGACTAGTGGACTAAGAGGACTTGGGCATGCCACAAGATCCTGGGTTGCAGGATAGACACTGAAGATCTCCAGGGAACCTTTGCCAGGGGTCGTTCATATACATGGGCAGAAAGAAGTGTCAAATTTAGTCTTTTTTAAATACTTCTGACCTCTTGTAAAAGAAAAAAAAAAAAAGGAACAACGTCACATGGACTGAAATGAGTTCTTCAGTGACAGCCACTAATTTAGATTTCTTTTCTCACTTTTTCCTCTATAAGTGCTATGAATTTTTTGGTATACTGTCTTAAAATAAGTCATACTAATCCTGTTTTTCTAAAGTCAGTCAATCAGTCAGTAGTGGGCAGTCAACATCCACGGAAAACCCTACAATAATATAGTTTATCCTATAAATAACAAACTGGTTCATATGCCTGATGGAAGGAAATAAATTTGGAGGGTGATTTCAGTATCAAGTGATTGAGAGGTTTATTGTATAAACCAGAAGTGAAACACATTATTAAAAGTTATGAAAAAATACAGTTTCTTAATAACTGTAGAATGCCAGTCAAAACATGGTATTTTGCCATGCTACTTAAATTCAGCAGCCTTTTCCCCATGAAATATATTTTCCCTATGAGTTTTTAAGCAAATATTTTCTTGGGAAATTATGAAGTGTATATTGCTTAGGAAAATCTAGTCTTGGATAAAATGCATTTGGCTGCACCGTTAGCATGTTAGAAAGGGTGCGGTAATAGTCCCTACTGACCCTAAAATATACAAATGTATTGTTTTTTTGCCAAATTACCAGTTTTCACAGTTTTGATACTGAAACAGAGAAATATTATTTAATTTTACTTTGATCTGATACAACATTTGCACCTATCAAATGTAAAAGTCTGTGCTTCATACAAGCCATGAGAAACGTTCACACAAGGGCTGCTCTGGGGCACAGCAAGTATAAGGCAGATTGTGGGAGGGTGCTCTACAGTTCGAGGTAGAGAAATGTGTTTGCAATCATCCCCAAACTTGTGAGTGTGCAAAATACTCTCAGCTGAGAAGAAAATATAATGGTCAAGTTCAGCCAGAATATTAGAACTCAGTTCTGTTCTTTGCTGGTGTGACCAGTGTCTGTGTTTCCTACCATCTGGACAGACGTCGATGTAGAGATGTAGAGCATCATGCAGGGCAGTCATAGGTGGACTGCTCTGTCTCTTCTGTTGACTCTCTGCTACTATGTTTGACCAGTAACTGTTCACTGCAACAGGTTAGTGTATCAGCCTTTAAGCTTTAAATCATTTGGCTTATTGGCCTTTGGTGCTGTTAGCATTGACCATTTGACATAAATGCTCCAACAGATCACTAGGACTCTACTGAAGCGTAGAAGAGTTTATTATAAAAACATTGAATTGAGCAAGAAGAAAAATCCTGGGTTTGGTTACTGAATCTCAGGTTTTGGTGTTGGCCAAATGAGAACCATGTTCCACATCCTCATGTGTTGAAAATGTAAAGAGTAAATGCATCAGATTCGGTTATTGCCCAGAAGAAAAATGATTTCTATTAAATGTTGACTCCATTAGCAAGCCAGCTAACACATAACGAACCAGTTACTGATCTTATTTTTCTCCAGGTTGTAGATACAGCGACTCATATTCCATCAAAAGTATAGATTGTTGGTAGTTGATTTAATTCATACAGTTTTATGTTCTTAGTCAAACCCCACATTTTTGGCAAAATATTAACAGAGATATGAAAATGGTTGGGGAAAGTGCACACAATCCAGGTATAGCAACCATCACTCATGGTGGTGGTGTGAACTGATCTTCTCCAACACACTTGAAAAGCTATGGTCAACTGCAAATGCATATTTTTAATCTTTTCCCCAATATATGCTATACAGAGATGGGGACATTTTCTTTTTGCTCAACGTAGCTTAGAAAAGTAAAGTTTTTTTTAAACACAGAATATCATACCTGTAACAGCACAATAAACTTCCACAAATATCTAGGTTGATTTTCTGTAGCATGCAGGTTGTAGATCTCAGCCATTTGTACACCATGCATGTATTTTCTGCTGAACTAGATCATGACCTCTTAGAAAAAATGTTGTGAATTGATTTAAAGATCTTGAGTGAAGAAGATCCGTATGAATTGTTCCTGTGATTAATTTTTAGAAATCTGTGTTATACTCTGGATTTGAGTGCGTGTATTTGCATTTGCCAAACTTTGGAGCTACTTATACTATTTTCTCTAATAGATGCTTAAATTTGTATTTTCCTTCTAGTCAAGGCACATTTAACCTTTACTGGGGATAACTGAGAAGGATTTAGTTTAGTAAGTCTCTCCCCAGGAAGACACATCTTCCAAATAATTTCAGAAACACTTATTTAAACCCTTCCCAGGTTTGTGACATTGAAGTAGCCAAGAGAGGAGCAGAAGACGATGCACGATTTCCTGCCTGACTCTTCCAAAGATGGATTAACGATGGAAGTGAACTACCTACACAGCAAGGTAAGACCTGAGCCAGACAGAAAGGCATGAGAATCATTTGGCAGCCTGCAAATGGTTAATGTGAGCTGTGATAACATTTCAGTACCTGAATGCTGCTTTTTTGTGTGCTGGAAGTTGCAATATTCAGACTGTAGCTCTTTTTTATGTGTTGTCTGAGCTGGTGCTTTCAGTACTAAAACCTACGATGGCTACAGAATGGAGATTAGATTGGCTACTTCAGGGCTGGATTTTGGAGTACGGTCAACGCAAAAGTAGTAAAGGTGCAAATTTTGGTGAACAGGGTTAATGGAGAGTGCAATAACATTGTCAGTGCAGCGGGGGAGGGTTATTAATTAGGTTTAGTCAGGATTAGTAGCGATACCAGCGAGTAAGGCAAAATCTTTGGTATCCTAAAGAGCAATTAGCATTTTGAAGGAAAGACAACTGCTGATGTTCCTCTTTGCCCGGCATTTGGTATGCACGGGCGTAGGCATCCAGCGAGCAGCAGACAGCACTAAACAAGGACTACGCCGCTGCAGAGAGAGACGTGCAAAGCGAGAGCAGCTGCAAATGCTGGCATATTGAGCTGCTCAGAGCTGCCGACCCTCGCAGATGAGGCTGGCACGAGACTGCAGGAATGAGGATGGGGTAACACTAACAAGACTGAATTGATCTGCATATATTACAAAGGAAGACCAGAACACTTGCATAATCACAAATCTGTAAAGTAGGTCCAGGGGAACACCTTGACTTTCCCAGGAAATGAGAAGGCAGCTGTGAATGTTTTTGGCAGAAAAGTGCTTCTGCTTTTGAGAGTCATCAGCCCACCACTGTTCTCTCTCCTTTTGGGCTGGGCTCAGTGTGAGCGTTACCGAAACTCACCCTGCATTGCCCCAAAGTAAGATTTAGTGTTCTGTGTCACGGAGCTGGAAGAAACAAAAATAAGCCTCCTGCCTAAAAAACTGTGTTACAATGCAAACAGTATAAATACATTACGGGAAGTCATCTCTGCTGCTTTGATGGAATAGAGAAAAGTGGGGAACGGTTCTTTTTTTAAATGAGAAATTACATCTCTTTCCCTGATATAAAATGAGATTGCTGGTTAAGAAGGGTCATATAGATTTCAAATAAGTTAAATATGCTTCTTATGAAAATGTGAATACACTCTAAGCATATTTGGCCAGTACCTTAAATTACATTGTTGAAGTTGCAGAAAGCTTAAATGAAAAAAAAACAACCCAGGAGCAGAAAGAGACAAGGAAATGTATCAGCCCTTTTCTCCAATAAAGAAAAAAACCGTGGTCATGACTTGCTGATAAGCTGTAAACTTTTGCATTTCCTTAGGCAACCACAATTGTCCTCCATAAGGATTGTTTCAGCAAATCATGCCATTTGGATAGGCATAGCAGAAAATTTCAGCAATCTCAAGAATTGCAAGCTCAGTCTTGCACTTGGTGAAGTGCATAATGTAAAGTGATGCCTTTAGAGAAAGTACCCTATAATGCAAGAAGACAAATCACTGATTTGGAATTGATATGTTCCTTGTACTTGATATGTTCATTTATATGCAAGAAATTTATTGGATCCCAAATTCAGGAATTTAACCAAACAGGCAGATAATTACATGGCCATCAAGTGAAGAAATGGGAAAAAAAACCCCATCAAGATCCCTGTTGCAGAAAACAAGTATATAAATTAGGGAACAAGTGACGAATCCTGAAGAGGAAAGCAATAGACTAAATAAAGTATTATTTCATGCATGCAACTTGTGTAACATTAAGGTTATGCTTACACAATAAGAAGTAAAGAAATTGGAACTAAAGAGGGAAAAGTCAGCATTAATGCTGAACCTTGCCCTTCTAATTTTCAAAATGAATTTATTTTTATTTTCCATGTTACACAGTGCATATGCCAATATAAATCACAGTGCATTATTAACACAAACAACATTAAAACACAGAAAAAGAGCGAGCTCAGACTTTATTTGATTTTTCGAGTATGACTGAACAAAACCAATGTACAGCTTCCTCCTCTCTCTCTCCCGCTCCTTCCCTCCCGCCCCCTCCCCCCCACCCCCTCGTTTGTTTTATGAGGTTTTATGTTTGACTGTTGTGTTTTGGTTTTCTTAGTGTGACATCTTTTTTTATTTCAGGGTTCAGTTACTAGATGCATAGCTAGAAAATCTGCAAAATTGCTTAGATATTTTTAAAAAGAGAAAAATGGAAAAAATTGCTAAAAGAATTTCAGGGTCAGATATCTTCTTTGGGTTTTTGGAGAATATGTATTTGGCTTATTTTAATATTTCGATTCAAACTTTCAGGAAGCATTTTAAAGTAAGTTAGCTAACTAGGAATCTCAGTTTCAGTAACAGTCCAGAGAATTTAGATCCAAAGGACTTAGGTGACAGTGTTTTCTATCTAATTTACCTATTTCCTTTAATTTGTAAAAAAAAATTATTGTAAAGGTAATTTTTATAGATAATTCAAAATTGATTAAATATTGCCTGTATACTTAACAAGTAACTTTTTTTTTTTTTTTTTGCTGAGTGATATACTCTGCAGTAAATAAGCTGCTACCTTAAGTTGTCCTGGAGCCATTTCAGGGAACTGGTACCTCAAATGCTCTATGTCTCTTATTAGACAGTTTTTATTGTAAATGCAGTAACTTGATCTCAGAAAATGTTTATGGATCCCAATATGAGTAATGCTTCTGACTGTTAGCAGTTCACAGTGTCTGATAATCAAATGATACCTAGGATCCTGTTCAAAAGTGTGACAAAAAATATTTTAGGTGTGTACTAATTATCCATAGTGAGTAGGAAGGCTCCATGCATTTAATATGTTAAAATACAAGTATAAAAAGTATAGACAGAATTTGTACTTGAAAGAATGGAGTGGACAAAACATGCCATTTTTTGAGCTACCTCTGCTTTTGCAAAAGCAGTAAATGAGTCCAGACCTAGTTTCCTTCATTATTTTTATTGAAATATGGATCATTTTAGTTTCCATCATTCCAACTCCATGAAAACCCACCAGACTTCTGGTGAAGCTGATCTGTTGAACGCTTCAGTGTTGATTAAAAAAAAAACAACCAAAAAAACAGTAGAGACATGAATGTAAACGAATTATGTAAAAGAAATGTTATTTATGTATTTGTATGTATCTGCCATGATTTGTTGGTTGTTTTTTTTTTTTTTTTTTACTTCTTCCTTTGACATTTAAACAGAAAAAAGCAGGATTTCATACACTGAAAGAAGCAGAATTACACAGTAAACCTGAAAGTCACAGCTGTAAAATCTCTGGGAAATTTAGTGTACAAAAATGTACCCAAAGAGATGACTTCTTTGAGTGTCACTTCTTTTTCTCCACATAAATTCATTCCAAGCACAAGACGCATGCAGTGTGGATCAGATCATTAAATGTGAATGTTTGGAATATTCCACAAAGTGCATTTCACTGAGGTTGGATTTTTTTTCCTAAATACTGCAGATGCATTAAGATAATTGCAATAGTCTAATTAGACTTTCTCCTAAAAATGACTTGTCTACAAGTGGTTTAATAGATTAAGGATTTTAAAGGGGTTAGAGAGAACCAGTTACAGTAATCAGAGAAGAAAAAGTGCTGAAGGTATCATGAAGGCTCATAATTAAACTGAAGCTTACAGCTCAATTAAACTTGAGCATCATTATGCATAAAACATCAGTGGGCATCAGGAGTCCAATAAAAAGAGATGCTATCAATGTTAACAGCGAAAAGGTAAGACATAATATGGATTGGACCAAGTCTTCCAGATAAAGTCAAGGAAAATTGTGAACCCATTTGAAGTAGAATCTCAGCCATGTCTAATAAGCTGATTAATAGAAGTTTGACATTGGAGATACAGTAACTGCAAGACATAACACCGAGCTCAGTTTTATGCAAACCACAACAGATTAGTTTTGAAGAGGGGGAAAGACAAGAGTGATTTATCTGGTAGAATCAGGACAGGCAATGCCTTTGGCTGTGAAAACACTGCTCGTGTCATCCAATCCTGTGCAGTATTTGCTATATTTAGACACGGACATCCCGACCTTAGTTTGGATTCTCATTTCAGTTTTATAGCTATATAATTTGGCAGTGCTTCCTATTTCAAGATCCCTATAATCATGTAACTCCTTTGTAAATATATGGCAAATACTTTATAAATAAGCAGTAATGGAGCCATCAAGCAGATGACTTGGATTGTGACAACACTTCCAAGCTCAAGGCAGCTTTATCTGTTCCTGGTAGCAGTTGGCTTGTGTCAAATTGATGTACAACTTACAAGACGTTTTCTTTTACATACCTTAAGGGAGGTGAAGACTCAAACCCACCAAATTTATTGTGAAGATCTTCGTAGTGGAGGGGGTGATGCTTTGAATTAAAAGCTCATGGGGTTGTATCTTGAACTCTTCATGTTTTTCTTTCAGTTAAGAGTCTTGTGTTAAATTTTTCTTAACACATATGCAAATGCAGCAGTCAAAAAGTTTAAATATTGTTGAATTCCTAGCAGTGTAAAAATATTAGGAACAGTGTATCAGTAAAAAATTGTGTGATCGAAATTAGTTGTGATATTGCACACAAGAAATCTGTTGCAAAACACAATTGCATAAGAAAAATTATTGCATAAGAAAACAGCTCTTGATGCTTTTCTTTGACAGTTATGGCAGGTGCTTGCAATACCAGCTACTAAAAATTAAGAATGCATTGATTGTGGAGTCTGTGTTACTGTAATGGGAAATTTATATTACTGAGTGCTGGGAGAAGTACTGCAGTAATGTTCTAGAGGCTGCAGAGTATCACAGAAAGAATGAAGAGATCCTGGTGTGAAACATTTTACACAGATTCTACGAGATTCACAGGTTAGTAAACTAATACATCTAGATTTTCTTGTCCTTTTCATTTGCAGCTCTGTATGATTTACTGTTTTTTCTCTCTTCTGTGGTGCCCTCTGGATTGGTGCCTGCAGGAACCTCCAGGTTCCACTTGGAGAAATATGATGTTAGGAAGAAAATATCATTTCATGTGGAGGAAAAAAGAAAATTTGTATGTGCCAGGCATGGAAGTCTGAGTGCTAGCACATATCAGATCCAGGTTCTTCCCTTACATGTACAAAACTTGTACAACTCCCACTGTCTTCCTGGGGAGTAATTTGTAGAGCTTACTGGTTCTTATTTGTGTAAAGGTTTTTATTTTGTTAGAAGCCAAACTATTAATTAATACCAGTTTCAAAGAATTCTAATCTGGAAAAGTTTCCAGGTACCAGATGGAGTATGTGGCGCAGAGAGTCCAGAGGGGAGAGGCTCTTCCTAATCTAAAAACTGCAGGAGACCTGCCGTGGTTCAGGTCTGAATCCGAATGGAGGTCTTCTGCACCCTAATGAAATGCCCCTGGTTTCAGGCTGTTCCTTAGGAGATTCCTTTTCTGGATCAGAGCAAGATGTAAATTCAGTTGGTAGCTCATAACTCCAAGCAATACTCGGTCAGAGGGGTAGTGTCTTGCAGAATCCCAGATCCAATCATGTATTTGATCATGTCTTAATTAGCTGCTCTTCTGTTTATAGTGAAATGAAGATGCTCCAGTGCTAATTAAGAAGGGTCTATTAAGCCACATGGAAATGCCTTCCTGATTTAGAGCTTAGACATGAGTTACCTGGGCATCGATGGCTCTGCGGTGAATGCCCACATACATGCTTTGTGGCAAATGTGAATTTATTTGTGTTAGCTTACCTCACAGAACAAGCAGGATAAACCAGTTTAAATTTGTCCTGCCTGATTAGTTCATGTGAGGTAAATTGGTACTCTTTGATAGTATTTAGATTTTATTGTGAAATCAATAGTGAAGGATACATTTTACATTAGCCAAAGCAGTGTGTTTGCTCCTTCTCAGGACCTGAAGTATTATTTTTGTTATTATACTTGTTAGAGCGTTATTATATTACATCAAATAACATTACCTACAATTATAATCACAATCATTATAGTTCATATTTTATTAACTGTTACATTGTGATAGTATGATCATATTATAGCACTATTGGTGATGGCAGTAGTGATACACGTCCATTTCTGTAAATAGGTAAATTCTTTGTACAGCTGAAGTGATGGTAGGAACAAGATGAGATGAAAGACTTTAGCAATTGCAGTGAGATCAGCAGAAGGAGTAAACATATTAGATCCATAAAATGCACAGGAAAACACTTCTGAATTTCCTGGAGTAAAAGGCTTTCCTTTTAGGGCCATTAGAGAGCAAAGAGGAGGGTGCTCAGAACATCTTCCCAAGTCAATACACCACTTGCTAAATAAAATTATTTAGCACTTTGCTTAGGTGAATTGCCAGCTTTTGTTCTGCAACTTTGTGGGTTATTGTAAGGTAAAGGGGTCCATAGTCACCCCAAGAGCAAATGCTGTTGCTAAAAGTGACAAAGGGGATGAGTTTCGACCATGTCTGTTGTCCATAGTGTCCTGATACAAACCCACATGTACAACAACATCATCATAAATGCCCATGCAGAGAAGTCTTTTGAGCTTGACATATTTTAGGTGAGCCCTTTATTCTCCATTAAAAAATACACAAGATATGAAATATAAGGAAGAAGGTAAAGGGTCTCGCTAAACCAATGGAAACAAGTGAATTTGTGATTCCCATCATCTGTCCCTTTCTAGGTTGTTCAGTGTATACTGTGATACCTAATATTTGCACTACTGTAATTCACTGACCTAAGAGAGTGAGCAAAGAATGAAGAGGCAGTATTTAATCTTGAGGGGTTTTTTATTCTTTCCCAGAAGATACTGTTAGTAGCATGAAAAAAATGTAATATAACAAAATTGTATAAAAATAAATTCCCTCCCCCCAAGCCAATAGGTATTGTTTTACAGCTGGGAGGCAGAAAACATATTGGTTGAAAAGATTACAATATTTAAAAACCACATGGAGTTGTAAAAGTTGGAATGAGTCCTCTAAATCTTCTATAAAACGGTTAATCAGTTGATCCTTAACAACTGCTACGTACAGTACTGAGAGCTTATAATTCACAAATGCAGGTTCAAGCAATTTTCCCCAAGGATGGGAAGAACAGATTGAAGCACTGAAAAGAAAGGGGAGGGAGACAGAAGGAAAGAAAGAATTAAATACAAAGGTCAAATTCACATTTGCTTTTTTATTTTGCGTTTTCCCAGTTATTGTTCCCTCTCTTTTAATGCTGACAAAAAATCTTCTTTCACTCTCTCGTGATGGAAATGGAAAAAATTAGTTGCAATATATTTTAGAATACTAATTATTAAACTTGCTTGCTACTTGTTTCATCCCTTCTAAGAAATCCTGCTATATTTTGCAAAATTTAAAGTCAAGGGCTTGCCCTCAGTAAAAGAAAGGAAAAATATTTTTTTTCCTTTTTAATGACAGTCTAACAATAGTCCCACAACTCACCAGTGCATTCCAAAACTTTCATGCTGTCATCATAAAAATCTGACTGTAGCAGAATCTGTCTGGCACTAGACACAGCCCTAATGACCCTAAACTCACATACGATCCCTGGTGATCAGCAGAAGAAAAATACGGTAAAAATAGAGAAATATGTAAACTGCTTAAGTGACAGAAAAATATTCTCTGGAGAATGTCAGTCATTTTTTTTTTTTTGCTGTCTTTCACAGCTGTCAGAGGTACCAGCTCTCTGAACTTGTCTTTTATTTTCTTTAACGGGAAGCGTAGGAGAATTTACTAGTCACGTGGAAAGTAAACGTAGTGATGAAGGCAGGTCATTCCCCCATTTCTACAGTTGCAACAGTACATTTACACTATTTAAACAGAAAGCGTAGCATAACCATTTCCACTTTTACTAATCTTCTTAGTGATGAATTTCTCTCATCAGACTTCTGTTTCCTAGGGTTCATTTAACGAGAAATTATGTTTCAATGTAAACCAATAAATAAGGCCTCACATGAACACAGAAAAGTGTGAACGGAATCATACATGCATTTAAAAAAAATAAATAAGTCTTTTGTACGTGCTTTTTCTCTTTTTTTTGTCTTAATACGGAATAGCTCGATTTTAATTGTGATTCATTTTAGCATCAGTATAAATTAAGTAGGGAGGAATTTATAGGTTTCTTTGAAAGTTCAAAAGCATTCTAGAGAGATTAGTCTAGAGAAATAAAGAATTTAATGGAGTTTGATACTTTTTTGCCATATTGTGTGACATTTGATGTTTTTTACCTCCAGCTTTTGAAATCAACCTGATAGTAAAAACTTCTGCCTCTCCTGATGGTAGAGATAAGACTGAAAATATGAATCTTAAATGTGCTGACCCTAAAAGTAACGAGAAATATCAGTGTAGTATTGCTTTGAATAAATTGCTGACATTTTAAAGCCAATTGGTGTTTAATTCATTATGCTTTTTAACGTTAGCGGTTAGCAGCAGTAGTCTTTCTGTGCTGTTTAGTTTAGCTGTGCTATAGCAATTTGTTTTACATATCATCATGAACCCACTGATTTCCCTGTGACCTGGGTCTCTCTCTCGTTCTTGAGGTGAGCTCTGAGTACCATGTGGAGCATTTTCTTTCAAGTCCTCCTTTTCTTCTCATGGCAATTCCTGAAGAAACCTTTGGCTTTTACGGAGCTCGTCCGAGGTGAACAAAGTCAAACTTCCTTACGCATGGCATAGATTGACCCATACGTGGACTTCCAATCCTAAAAGTGTAGAAAAAAGAAAGACCCATATGACCAAAGACCTAAACAAGAAAATCACAATTCAGACATGCCAAGATCCTGTATTTGGGGTGGGGGGTGGGGGGAATCCTTCTTATCGGAAGAAGGTTCTGTCCTTTTAAGGCTTGGAAACAGATATTGGGGGATTTGCATCTGTGCGAAGAGCAGCTGGACTGCTGTTCATCAGGAGGAGGTTTGATGTCCTGACTCATCAGAAAGATTGCCATCCTCGTCTCCAACTAAGCAAGGAAAAAATGGACAAAGTGTCAGCCCAGTACAGTCCTAAGTTGTATTTCAGCCAGGGCGGTCGGTTCCCAGCAAAAAGTAATTTCTCCCTGTATAAATGGATATCTCAGCACACAAGGAGCTTGGAGAAGGAGGAACAGGCAATTTCCAAACAAGGTTTTCTGATATGTAAAAACTTGATTAAAGCTACTAGAAATCTTGTGCTCAAAGTGTGCTGAGGTGAACATTTGCATCAGTGAGTCCACTCCCTCCTGATCAAACTGTGCACGTCCTCACGTTTAATTGTAAGAGTTTATAGGCCTGTGTCTGCCTTGCTGTAGAATTTTGTGCCTCGCAAACATTAACAAATCTAGCTTCACAACATCCTGAGAGGTAATGTCAGGAAAACATCATATAAATATTTTAATCTCTCCTCTTGCAGTAGAACTTTCACTTCCCTTACACACATCCTTCATGTTTGTTGAACTTGTATTTATTGGTCTGAGTTTTCTTAAACCAAAACAAAACAGTAATTTATCTAGTTTATTTCTTTCAAAATGGTATTCTTAAAGTACATCTTGCAGATAGATTATCTGTCCCTCACAGCAAAGCCTCACAATGGGAGTCTAATAATTGCTCTTTTTCTAATTTCACTAAATGAGTTATAATTATTTTACGTCTGTTTTATGGTTACTGAATAGTATTAACCTAAGCTCTAATTATAATATAGCTTTCAAAGAAATGTATGGACACTAAATTGATGGACTGCCAGCTTATGTAGGAACATCACATAAAGCAGATATACAGCTAATAGTTTAAGGCATAGCATGTTAAAATTCAGGGGCACAACTTGTTCATGAATAAGTAACAGGGTGTAAATTCATTGACTATCTGTTTTAGTAGATCAAACAGAGAAGGGCATGATTAATACTTGTCAAAATGAAAGTACAGTTAAAGTTGAATGTTACTTACACCAATAGGATTGGAAGTCTCAACCAGAGTCAGAAAGCCAGGTTAGTCAACACTGCAACAGTAATGATGGATATTATGTCTGTTTTCTTATGATTTTCCCTGTGTTAGAGCATTATGAATGTTACTGCTACAAATTACCCCACTGTTTTTCATGTATAAAATGATTCTCGACAAAATATTTTGCAATTCTCTTATTGTCAGCGGTGGCCGAAGGTCAGAACGTTGAGAACCCAAGATTTTAACATCTATGCACGCTTTCTATAGCCTCTACCTACTCCTGCCAATGTGATGCCTGGCTGCAGCTTTGCAGCCATGGACCCTCATCCCTGTGCATCCCTGGAGGTGACAGAATCTCCTCCCAACAGAGCTCCCTGTGGCCCCCAGCGCCCTCAGCATGC
This sequence comes from Ibycter americanus, assembly GCA_035590275.1. Taxonomy (NCBI): domain Eukaryota; kingdom Metazoa; phylum Chordata; class Aves; order Falconiformes; family Falconidae; genus Ibycter; species Ibycter americanus. The sequence continues at coordinate 40,316,471 of JAVJGI010000064.1, read as the reverse complement.
TCAGCTGCCCCCCCTCTCCCCACACCCCCCCCCTCCACCCCGTCTGTTACCATAGCAATGGGAAGCACAAGGTGAGCACACAGCAA
>JAVJGI010000064.1:40289614-40316285 GCA_035590275.1 Ibycter americanus | reverse complement strand
CCGACCGAGCTCCCTGTGGCCCCAAGCGCCCTCAGCATGCTCAGCTGCCCCCCCTCACCACCCCCCCCACCCCCCCCAGGCTGAGATTCATGGCTTGCTGGTGTCAAAATAGAAAATCAGACATCTTTGGGCATTTCTCATCTGTTCACTGGACAGGTCAGCAGAAGGATGCTATTTGGCCCAAAATCCTCACGACTGGCTTTCAGCGTGTGTTTTTTTTTTTTCTTTTGCCTTTGGTGTAAGAGGCTGCATTGGGCAACACCGACTTTTTACTGGTCATCTTAACACAGCTAACGGAACCCCGCCACCCCCACCCCCCACAAAACCAAGCACACCAGAAATGAATGAGGATCACCTTCTCACTTAGACACCCTGAACATATATGACACCCATTCATCCTGGATCTAGATTTTAAAAGTCAGTTGCAGACTTGTAGTTAAAAAGCACTGTTTGAATTAGCTTCAGACTAAACAAATTAGATGTGTAAAACACACCTGGCTCTTATCTAGCTAACAGCTAAACCTTGGCCTATGAGAACTAAATAAAACCTATGAGCCATTTCCTGGCCACTATGTGAGATTTTTTGTTAAGTTTATTTTTTAAACCTCAGTGACTGTTTCTTAATTACTTAAAGGTCCGTGAATTCATTCTGTTGTATGAAATTGAATATAAATTGTTTACCAGACTTAAGGGGGCAAGGAGATTATGCACTTTCTTATTTTTAATATTTCTCTCTCCTATCTGCTATGACTGGACAGAAATTTCAAGCAACAGTTCTTGGAAAACATATGGAGATCAGCCTGGGAGTTTTGTAAGGTAAGGGACCAGCCGCGATGCCAGGATGTCTGGCTGCTGCTTCTGCTGAGCTACTCTGCATCCTTCATGTTTTGAAATGATTCTATCGTAACCATTTTCAGTTTAGTTTAATTTGGCAATATATCCTTGTTTCTAAAGGTGTCTACACTTATTTGACTACAGAAAATATTTACTTTTCTAAAGGGCAGCTTAACCTTTGTTTAAATTTGAGGTGAGCAAAAGGGCATTGTAATTATTTGCTGTATTATTTGTGTCACATCTGAGTTACTATGAAGGCTGAGCATGCATTGCCCTTTATTAGGAAACTGCTTAACAAAACCCAATATAACCACGTTTTGCATCCAGCAAATATTTTATTGAACCAGTGGCTTGTACAGGCAACTTTCACCTCTCTTGGGCTCTGACTGAGAACATTTAAGTTAGCAGAAGGCTTCCCCAGGGGACAGGGTAGCGATGGGTGTTTCGTTAAGGCAGCTGTAGCCACTTTGTTTTAAATGTCTTGCAGTCAGGTAAAGAGGAAATTTGAGTTCAACGCTTCCTGATAAAAAGCTGCAGTGTGGAGAAATTGCAATAATGATGCAGGTTTTATAGCTAAGGTGGAGTCACAGGAACATCACGCTGCTGCTGCAGCTAACAAAGGCTTACTTTCCCATGATGTTCCCAAAATGTAACTTACCCGTAATTTCGTTGAGAGGTAAGGAAGAATAAATATGCAATACGGCTGTAAGTTATAACTAGAAGTTACATGGGATGTTTTGACTACATTTACAGGTGGGAGCATTTATTTGTTTTGCAGAAGGCTGTTTATCGCTGCAGGAGGCAGCTCCACCGTTGCAGGTAGCAATGGTGCCCGTGGCTGTGACTGGCTTCTCAGCTGGGGCAGATGTAATTCCCAGAGTGAAAGCCAAGATCATCCTCTAGTTTCATTGCTGTTGATTTCTTGTAGCGTTTCTGGTCTATGCTTACTATTTGTGAGATGTTACGCTGTGTCAATAAAGCTGTCACCTCTACCTTGATATGAAGTTGTGATCCAGTGAATAATGAATTGCTAATCTCATTTGAGGCAAACCCCTCAATGCCTTTACCATAAAAATTATCTTTTTAGTGGAGCAGACAAACATTTAAATACTCTTAGATTAGTATGTCTGGTTAAAGACAGAAGAAGTTTCACCTGATAGTACTCACACACAGAAACAACGAGAACATCAAACAAATCTTCAGGAGCAGAAACTTCATTATAGATTTATATGGATGCACAAGTAGTATAGGATTCAGCATTTGATAATACAAATTACATTGTGATAATGTAAAAAGGAAATTGTTGAAAAGGATAAAAGCTATTACAGCAGGGACCAAAAAAAGAATTGCAGCCTTTTTCAAGGTACGAGTCTTGTTTGCATCAGTAACAAACTGTTGCTGCTCTCCTACAGAGAAGCACACAGATGTGCTTGGGTTTATCTCACCTCCAGGCTATGTAAAATGGGACAGGGAAGGATATGAGATCCAACCGGATCAGAAAAGAAACTGGAATTTGGTCAAGGCAGGGGGGGTGACTCCTCTGTTAGCTGGGAATGTACCATCTAATCTTGGATGACAGGTGACCTGCCCCTCCGGACCAGAAGTCTGTGTCCCCAGCAGGAGCCCGGCGGCTCTGGTAATAGAGAGATGCTCCACAGAGCAGAGTGTATGTAGAGACCAAGCTCTAATTTAAAGTCAAGAAACTTTGCTTGAATTTGTTACTTGGAAAATATCCCAAGAGCATCTTATTGTGATAGACTTTGTGTAAATAATCAGTACCTCCCAAGTTACTCCTATGATAAAGCGTGATAGCCGGGAAGGGTTACTGCTTCATCACATCCCTCAGATGGTTTTATATCTGTATGGCAAAGTAGCAAATATATATGGATTTGAAAGTGCTTGATACATGGGATTTTCAGAGCATGGGGTGGGTTTTTTTGGTATTTGTGTATATTTATGGTCACTCACTAAAGGAGCAGTGACCCTTTGATAGATTAATATAATGTACTTCAGATACAGTAGCGCAAGTAAAACGACTTTGACATTGAATCCACTTGTTAGTGCTGGAGTTGCTATGCAAGCGGAAGAAACCATAGGCCTTCCGTTCAAAAACCTTTCCTAAAAGTCAGCCTGGCCGCCAAAGTACACTGGTATATTGAGTCAGTCCCCTCTCTTCAGCAAACAGAGTTGTGGGGTTTTTTTGTCTTTCACTCAACAAGTTCCTTTTAACAACATCCATTTAAAAACATCAAAGAGAAGATGGAGGTGGTAGGCGACAGGCAGCGATCACTAGCCGGGACGGGTTTGCATAGACCTTTAAGGGTCAGGTGAGAGTATTGCTCTGTGGAAATACTGATGTGAGCAGAGGGAAGCAGGGAGACGTCTCTGCGTGACCTCGCCGCAGGAGGCGAGCACGCGGTGCCGCAGCAAAGGTTTGCGTTGGCGAAGGTCCACCGCGGGGAAGGCTGGGCTGGCGTCGCGCCGCGGCTTTGTTGTTCCGCAGATAATGTGACAGGAACTCAGCTGGAAACGATGCCATATTTTTTCTTGTTGCTGAGGATAAAGTCAGATTTCTAAAAACACCAAAGGCTTTAAAAACATTTTTGTTTGCTTTTTTGAAAGAACTGCCTGCAAGACAGAAGTCTCAGATCAGAAGTCGTCTTGTAAAAATCCTGGGGAGTATTGTTAACCCTCAGTGCGCGTTTGGTGATGTGTCAATCTTCTAGCGATACCGCTCTTGCTAGGAAATCATAATTTATTGAGGTCAATGGGTTAATGGGCTGGACTATGTGCTACCAATTGGTAGACATAAAGTATATTTAGTCCTGTGACATACCTAAAAGGTTTTCAATAGAGGGAGGCTCACAATAAAACGTGTGATGAGTCATTCTATTATTTTCCTCCCGTTCTTTTCTTTCAAAGATAAAAGAAAAGGAAAGTTGATGTTAGAAATAAAAAAAAAAAACAAAAACCTGAGTAGCTGGTATGTTACAGATGTGCATTTTATAGTTTAATATTTTTTGCGTGAAAAAGCAGTTGGGATTCTAAGCAGACATGATGTAGAGCAATTTAAAATTAATAGAGCACTTCAAATTTTTAGGAGCACTTTAAGTTAGAAGTGATCTTGGTTTTGGGCAGGCTTGGTGTAGAAAGATGTAAAATTATGAAAGAGTTCCAGATATATAAGAACATATTGGTGTAAATGCAGACACTAATACAGCAGATTAAGACAAAGCAAATTATTTAAAAATGCAACTAAACAGAAATCCAAACAACAAAATTTGTCTCACTATATTCTTTCAGTATGTTTATTTGGCTCCCGTTGTTCTGTTTTCTTAAATATCCTGTATGAGATGGAAGAAAGATTCTCAGAGAAGAATATTGAGAATAAATATTACCGAAAATGCAGAAATTCTGTTCTTGCTCATGTGTCCTCCTGTGGGCTGACCGTCCCTCCCATGGGGGAAGCAGGTTATTGATCAGCACATGGAGGTATCCACCAGCCCCTGCTCATCTTTCCTAGGTGAAAGAGCAGGGTGAGGCAGAAGCAGACAAGCTCGTTATTGAGTCTCTCAAAGGCCGCAGGGGCAAGACTGGGCTAATAAATTCTTTTTTAAAGTAAGTAAATGCTTGTGCTGCCTCATGCCCTCCCCGTAGCCTAGCACTATGTTTTCTGGGTGCTATACAACTGTCCAAATTTTCTTCCTCATCACAAACGTTTTTCCTACTGGGCCAAGCTGAACAAAATTTTTGGTTTGGTTTGTTGGTTTGAGTTGTTTTTTTGGTGGCTTTTTTTGTTTGTTTGTTTTGGATTATTATTATGATGATTGTTGTTGTTGTAGTTATTTTTATTATTTATTGTACCATCATCAGCATCCAAACTGTTGGAAAGAAATGGAGTATTGGAAATTATAAAATTGCTTAGCTTGCCAGAGCATGATGTGATACGTGTGAACTTTCCCTGGAGGAACTTGTGCTTGTGGCAGGTGGGAGAAGGGATATCCCTGGGGCTGGAGGGTGCCTGGTGGTGGGCAGGGCAGAGGATGCCCACCTGGGCTAAAGGAGAGTCTCCCTGGCTTGATGGAGGCTCTAACACCAGGCTTAAATGCTTGATCTATAGCGCATCCATGCAGCATTTGATTAAACCAGGCCTGAATTGCCATTTGAATTAATCCCATTACCAGCTTGTCTGTCCAGATCAGTTATTTCAGTACCAATATCCATTACAGTCCTTCGGAAACCAGGGAGCATCAGTCACCTGTCATGCATTTGGGGCTGGTGTCATAGATCAGATGTAAAAGGCACACAGAGAGTCTCCCAGACAGGTACGTACGGTCTGTAAGAGAGAAACCACTGACCCCGCTGAACCTGATGGTTGGGCGAAAGAAATAAAGGTAGTCTGGAGGGCGAGACATAGGAAATCTCAGTTCCTTTTCCACGGGAAACCATCAAATGTACCCTCAGTTCTGCAAAACATGAGTGCTCTGTTAGACAGGGTCTGTTTTTTCTAAATCTTTCTTTACCGATGACCTAACATAAAAATATGACCCTCATTTATGGTGCACTGATACGATACAAATTATATTATTACTATCCATAACTATAAGGATAAAATCTTTAATGGGTTTGAAGCACTCCTCCACCAACTGGAGCACAGAATAAATATCTGGATACACAGATTTTAGGCACTTTAAGCTTTTTATTGCATTGGAAAGATGAAGTAGCTCTGACTATTGCATCCCAAATAATTTTATTGCTGCAGTATTCCTGTGAGTGATTTACTAAGTAACCAAATATTCTTGTCACTCTCAAGAAATTAAGCATAACGTATTATGTGTCTCTAATGCCTGGTTCATTATACTTTCGTATTGATTTACATTGTTTGCTATTTTGACATATACTTTTTATATTATTAAATGATGTTTTCTGATACCACAGAGATGTTCTTATCCTATTGGACAAGGCTTGTTGCAAACATAATGACAAAAGCAATCCCTCCCTCAAAGCCCTGTCCCCTCTACATTTATAAGAGTTAGATAGATCATTGTGTAGTACAGTTTTTATCAATGTCTGTCTGTACGTACAGACACTCATGTCTACCTCATGGAAAAATATCTTGTCTATTTTAGTAGGGGTACAGCCAGCAATGTTGTATACAAATAACACAAAACCTATTAAAATTTAATAAAGAATATGTTTTGCTTCTTTTTTTTCTTTTTCCTTTTCTTTTTTTTTTTTTTTTTAATATCCCACATATTTCTGTATATGTGGAATAATTTTGTGAGCTAAACTCTAGTGGGTAATTTGAAAAAAAACCCTCTATGAAATTACAAAGATTTTTCCCCAACGTGTTTTGTTTTATACATGTATTATAAATATACAATTTCACATGTGCATGCTTTGTTTTTCTTGTTTATATAAAAAATGACAAAAAGACTTTCAAAGCAAAAGCACTTTGTTTTATGGCTAAAACCAAGAAAGAGACTGGGGGTCCCCTGCCTCCTCTGAACCGGGAAGTACCTTGTTTATCAAACTTCACACAAAAAATGTGTTCCCCATCACATACCTTGAAATGCCTGACTTTCCCCTGTTTCCTACACCCCAAACTGAAATGGTAAAACTTCTGCGGAAAACCCTAAATGAAGTTTGGTTTTCAGATGTGCTGTACACATCGGCCTCGTTTCATGCTAGTGCCCAGCTGGGGATAGAGGGCGGTCTGAAGGGGTCTAAAAAATAAGTAATTATCACACGTGTCCCCTGCCTTCTGACATCAATTTCCTTCTATAAAGGCAAGCCATTTAACAGCAGTGGTTTATAGCGCTAAAGTAGTTCTAAATGAACGGGGGAAAATAATCAAACGGCGAGGGCTGTCTTCTTCAGTTTGCATGATAACGCTCCGTTCCGGCCCTGGGACTGGACCAAGGTAAACTGAAATAAGGATTAACTGACAATAGCAAAGGCTAATTTACAGAAACCACATGAGGAGTTCCTGAGCACAGCCCAGATAACAAAAATATTATCAACTTTGTTTACAGTGAAGCCAGTCAGTTTATTAGTTAGAGTGCTTCATTATGTATAAAAGATGCCAATGATAGTCTCCTAGTCAAAATAAACAGGCATAAAGTGTTCCACATATACAGTTTGGAGAGAACGGTTACTTTGGTATTTATTTAATAATTGACCATAAATGGAGTCAAAGTGCAAAGGGAAAAAACCCCCTAAAAAAAGCAGCACACTAAGGGCTTTTTGAAAGATTGATAAATAATGTGGAATCTCAATTAGGCTTTAGAAGGAATGCAGATATTAAAAATTTGGTCAAGAATCTAATTAGCTGGAGGTAATTAAACAGTCTCACACGGGGTCATTAATCTTTTCCACAGACCTTTGATGTTTTGCACACTGTCTTCTAGTCATTAATAAAATTCATAACACTCCTCTTTGTGGTGTTTTATCATCGTGTTTTTCTCTGTAAGAGCATAGAGCAAGTGTCATTGTATCACAAGGGCCTTACTTTAGTTAATTTCTTTTTTTCTCCTTGTTAGACTTAACTCTTTCTTGAACAAAATGATACCAATTTAAGCCAGAAGTTTGAAGACAGGTTTTAAATCCTTGATATGCTATCCCTGGTAGCTTTCAAAATCCATACGTTAAGAAACAAACCAAACGTTTCTGACGTGTCTGGTGAAATAAGAAACTTTTATTTAAATCTAGTTCATCTGTCCAGTGCTTAATTTTGCAACCTGGTTCATATATTAGTCATATCCATTTCAGAAAAAGTAGAGGATTTTATTTTGCTTTCTTCCTTTACCTTGGGTTTCTCTTGATGGCAAGTCCCTTGGAGGCATAACCTGTAGTGTGCAGTTAATTTTAGTGGCGTAACCAGAGAGCTCTTGAGGACAGGACTGTGATAGAAGTGAGGAATAATTATGAAAAAGAACTAAGTAAAATGGAAATTTGTTGAACGTGACTAATTTTATGTACGGTCTCAAAAAGGAAGCAGTACAGTACTTCAATAATGCATTATCCTGACATATTTCAAAGACAAACTGTGTTCAAGAATAGCTGAATTTAAAAGGCAAGAAAGCTACAAAGGACGCCTTTGGAAGATGTAAAGATATGATTTCTATTACAAATATTAATATACATACATATATAGTGTGTGTGTGTTGTATATTTATGGATGTTTGTATTACAAGACCTACATTTATGAGCTGTTACGTAGAGTTGTATGAGTAAGTATAAATAGAAAGATATATAAATGGTTTGTTAATGAAATGTTTGTGTCTGTACAATGACATTTCACATTTTAGGCGAATACATTTCTGAAACAGACAAATCCATTGTTTCATAAAAGCATTTGTAGATTTGGTATTTTGGACTGAACTGTTTCAGGCATTTGCTTGTCTGTGGCCATAACGTGTTGAGTCATTATAGGATGTAGAAACAAAGCTAACACTTCACAAGCCTTCAAGTAGAAAAGCCTGATGCAAAGCTGTATTGCTTTATCTGCTGCGAGATGCGTAAAAATATGCACCTTTCTTTTCTTCACAGCAAGAAATGTAAAATGGTCTTTAACTACTGTTATAAATGGCAACAATTGAAAATGTTGATAGGAGTCATTTTTTGTGTTTCTATGACTGATTTGCACAGCTGAAATACAGCAGATTTGTGCCTAAAAAGCTGGGTGATCTTATCTGCTAGTTTAGAAAGAAATCACACTTGATACCATTTCAGGAGTAAGAGGGATTAACGAGAGACAGAAATGAAAATATCTAAGAGTATATAGTTATCCAGAGCAATCATACTCTGAACTTGAAGTGTTTTTCCATTCATTTTGTATGTTCTGCCCTTGCATATTTGTCTGATAAGTCTCTGTCACTACTTGAAGTTGCTACTTTTTGCAGCGTCTTCTGTTAAGTTTATATCCAAAATGCAGCATAAGCCTGTACAGTCCAGAAAAAAGAAAAAAAAAAAAGGAGAAAAAAAAAGAAAAAGAAAGAGAATGCATAGCCACAAGGCTTTGGGTAAAAAACACAGTTTCTTTCTCAATTGAATTTTAAATGTAAAATTTTATGTGTCATTTTCTCAGAGGAAAGAAGTGATAGCAATTATTTTATTTCCATATTAATGGGCAAAAATGTTTCCCCTTAAAAATGTCAAACCAACTGCACAATATTTTGCAGAACCATCTACTTCAAAGTGAGTGGGAGATGGACAGCAAGAATTGTTCTCTTTCGTGTTTAATTGTAATTTATAAACAAGTTCTGTCAGGCTTTTTTTCTTCAAAAAAAAAGAAGGAAGAGAATTTTTCTACTTTTTACACAGATTGAAAAATTGTTTCTTACCTACTTAAGACTATTATTACAGCTGGAAAATTGATGAAGTGATACCTTCACAAGATAAAATGAGGAAAACTGAGCAGTTGCTAAGAGAAAGTCCTGCTAAAACTGCCTTTTCTTTTTTTTTTTTTTTTACCTTAATGCTCATGCATTTTCAGTGACTAATTAACTTTTCAATAAGGACTTCATCTTTAGTGATTTGACCTAGCTTTCTTTTACAATGTGAACCACACAATAACCTCAGGAGTTCCACCAGGAAAACAAAGGAGGGATGATGATGTCCCTGTTACCTCCAAAGCAAACAGAGAATAAAACCCCACAACAACCAAACAAAATTGAGCAGACTTCTAGGGTCCCTGAGAGTTCTGTTTGTTAACATCAGAAATACAATAAAGCAGCCTAAATCTTCTTTTAAAAAGGGTTACCTTTAGCGATAAATTTTAAGTAAATTGCAGATGCCACCTTGTGACCTTTTTTCAAAGTGATGGTAATGAGATCCATAGGTGATTTAGGCTGCTTAATAATAATGGGATTGATGTAAGGAATGCTCACATTGGCAACAATTTGATAATTGTCTGAGCAGGAAGAACTAGCCCTCCCTGGTGGTTTGAAAACATAGCTGAGATTTGAAAAGCTGTACAGACCTCTTATTTAATCTAAGCAATTCTATAATGATGTGAAAAGGTAAGTGTTTTTGATTTAGTGATGTCTATATTTCAAGAGACAAGATGTTGACGATAAAGAAAAAAAAGGCAAAAGATGAATGGCTGGTTTCTGGAGACATCTTTTGGCTTAATATCTAACACCATGTATGTCTGTGTGCATTTCTCTCAGTTTTCCCACTAGTAAAATAGAATACTAATTAGATTTTGATTACAGTCAGTTTTTAAAGTGTGGAAGGCACACTCACATTTTGCTCTTAAAAACTAATGTAATAGCTGGACACAATCCTTTACATCTGATGTGCTATCAGGGCTGATCAGCTGGAAAGAAAACATGCATGTGTTACTTAGAAATGTGGTACTTTATTTTTCTGTGGTTGAAATTACCTGGAGATTCCTGGTGACAAATAATGAATCCAATGAAATACGTCTTTGGACCTTCTCAGAAAAATTGATATTTTTGAAAGGTTAAGAGGTAAAGATAAAATTACTTCCTATAGGGACCCTAGAGTTTGGGTTTTGTATTAAAAGTCACTAGGGTTTACACAGGTAAAGATCTATAAAGATCTGTGTTAAAACATGACATACAACCTAGAAGTGCCCAGAGCTGAACCTGAATACCAGTTCCAGTGACTCTGAGTTCAGTACAGAAGTGAAGATGCTGCAGGTGACCCTCTTCAACCACCTGGGTCACCCCATTGCAGACTGCCCTACTGAGGAGCCAGTAGAAAGCCCTGGGTGAATCCTCATCAGTCGTCTGATAACCAGAAAATGTCATTGAATTTCGTAGGTGGAGAATAAGAAACACCTTTATGCTTATTTAGGTATAGCAATTTTGGTTTTAGTAGTTAGGATATAGCATATGGGTAATACAACTACTTACACAACCTAGGGTACCAAAATATTGCATTCATAATGCCTGTCCACCTGCAAAATGTATAAAATTCCTGAGTATAGATGCAATTTTTTAATATTTAAAATCCATTTTAAATACGATGCTTCAATTTTAAACTAGTTTTGGGGAGAAAAAACGTAATCTCAAGAGAACTGCTGTTGACCTTGCATTTATCGGTGTGAAATTTTTCAGTTTAGAAAGCAATCCAAAATGCTGGAAAAAATTCTTTCATATACATGGACTGTATTAGACATCCTTTAACTTTAGGGAGAAATGCTGAAGAAAAAAAAAACAATTAGGAAGCTTTTTATGTAGATGCAGTATCTTTATAGGCACATGATTATTTGTTCCTTTATAGCATTAAGCTGTTAGGAACTGCGCACTATGGCCCGCCCCAAAAATAAAAAGAATTATCCAATGAATGAAATAATGGAGGTCTTCGTGTGATACTGAATTTTGAAGAAATGCATTGTCTAACAACACAATGGCTATTTTAGATCTGAACCAGATCTCATACTTCAAAAAGAAAACAGCTACTCAATAATGGGAATTAAAAACACCCAGCGAAAAGTTTCTCTGCGAGGTCTATAAATACCGATTAGGATGTCCATTAGATCGAATCAAATATTTCCTTTCACTCATTTTAACCTTCCCCAGGCTGAGTTCAGTGAAGTTTTATGTATTCCTGCATGGCAGCTTCGGTCTGAAAAATGAGAAGACCAAGGTGTAAATCTTTTGAGGTTCAATGCCACCTGGTTAGCGGTAAGGTCACCCCGCAACCAGCGGGGCGGGAGGGAGCCGCGCGGCTCTGGGGCCCTTGTACCATTTCCTCTTCCGGTTCCTCTCAGCTACTTCTGCCACAAAATGGCTAATAACGGGCTATTTGCATAGGGCAACAGGAGAAGGCAGGCTGCAGATAGGTTTTAATGCTGAATTTCCTTTGTAAATGTAGTTATAAAAACTGGACTAAAGAGGGCAGGAGATACTCTATTTAAAAAATAAACGCAGGCGACTGGATAGTAAAACTCTATGGGGAAACAATAATATATATTTCAGTATATAATAAAGTGATTTATTTTCAATAAAATCTGTAAAACTGCTTTAGTTACTTTGACACCTTGATTAACTGGAGTTTCAAAGATATTTGTGTGTGTGTGAACCTTCTTCATACCAACAGTTCCGAATACTTTATTGCATCTGCTATTGAATATGTATGTTTTAAAAGCATTTGCTACACTGTAGTTTTACTGGATGTCAGGGACAAAATAGATTAATATTAGACCTCAGCCAGAAAGCATTTCTGTGGCAGCACATGAAATGTAGCACTCTTCACTGCTGACGGTCTCCCTGACTTATTTCTTGGGATGCTTTATACAGAGCTACGGGCTACAGAACAGATTTATTTCCTCTAAAATCACTGATTACCATTATAAAATCCACCCCTAAAAAGTTTGCAGCCATTGAGGAAATTTCAGATCTGGCTGTACTGGGAATACAAGGATTAGCCAAGCCAGGATGCGTTGTATGTGTACAGTTCGAGGGGTCTTCCTACGGGCTGTACGTTAGGGAGGGCAAAGCTTGATTTCTTGTCTCCTGCACCACACGAAGCAGCACAGCGCTGATAAAGAGCTGATGTTGCACCCTGCAAAGGTCCCAGAGTTTTTGCTGAAGCCTCTCTTTTGGAGATTTCAATGCGCAGTACCTCACACCCGAAGGACATACGGTGGTTAGCAGCAAATACTTTCTCTTACAGTCAAGCACGGGGAAAATTTTACATCGGGAGGAAATCCTAGCGTTGAGAAAGACTTCTTTTTCCTTTCCTTAACACGTGCAGTCTCTGTGAGAGCCTGCAGCTTAGCAAGGGTGGAGGAGGCTGTGGGAAATGCCTTTCTCCCGCCTCCATCCTGCCCGGCGCACGGGTGCAGACCTTATTTCACGCAGGGGCATCGCTGGGCCCTAGCTGGATGCGAGAGGCACGTGGCAGGGATGCAGGAGGTGCAGGAATCACCCTGCCAGGATGGTTTTCTCCTGCCGTTTTGCTGCCCTTCCCTCTATACCAGCACAAGGGTGTATAGAGCGTCTACCTTGCCGGTGTGCCGTTGCTGTGTACCCCAGGGAAGCGTTGAAGAGCCTGCCTTTTGGGAAAGGAGGGCTGCAGCCGGCGGGGGGGGCATTCCATTGGGACAAGGCCCCACCAGAAGCTGAGTGTCCCAATCCCTCTGCTTAAATCATATGGGATCTTTCCAGGAGTTTTCTGGTGCTGGATATGAACAAAGTCACACATTGACATGGCTTTGACTTCTACTGCTAAATACAGTTGTATTTTGATTTGTTTTGTTCACCTCTGTGTGAGCGATACACTGACAATATCTCACTTGTGAAAAAGTATAAGATTTATTTTTTGTAAATGCTACTTAATTCTACATGTTGTATATATAAAATTAATTGATATTAGAAATACTGACAAAACACACAAATATTAAGTTTTCATGAATCTTGAGCTTAAAAAATGATATTATTTTTTTCTGGAAGAAAGGATCTATTTTAAAATCATTCAAAACCCAACACCTTCAAAAATGTTGAAAATTTGCTGTCGTGTGTATATTGACAACCTCTGTGTTTTGTCTCTTCTTGAATATACCAGAAGTTTGTTGCTGTTGTTGGTTAAGTGCTTCCAGTGCATTCGTCTCAGACAGTATTAACAAGGAATAAACAAGACGTCACTGAGGTTTTAAAGTAACATCCCAGAAAAGTAAGTATTTATGTGTTCAGAGTGAATTTTAAATAAAGACCCTCTTTTTGTGCTATCAGAAGTACAGAAAATCAGAACCACAGGTTTGCTTCAAAGTCCCTGTTTAACAGTACTTGGGTTTTTTTTTTCTAAAGCTTTTAAGATTGTTTTAGCATTGAAGTATGCCAGTCCAGCGAATAAACTGAACAGTAAACACGTTCTTTGAATACAGAAAGATTAGAAACTCTCCCGTGGAAGAAAGTCCAAGAGTAAACAAAGGTTGCACGATTCCCTTGGGAAAACACTCAAGTTACATGTCATGTGTTAAATGTTCTTATAAACCTCACAATGTTGGTCCTGTTTTGAATTTCATATGCTCTACGACACTCTTGCTAATATATCATTACATAGAGCTGAGAGGAGAAAGACACCAAAACTGTACAGACAACTATGCATAAAAAGAGCATTAATAACTTCCAGGACTTTTTTCCAAGGTTGATGATAATTTACTCCACAGAATTAAGGCTTTTTTTTTTTAAGATGTCAGAATGCTAAAATGAAAAGTATGCAAAATTATTCCAGTTTGAGATGTAAATTATGCTGCCAGAAGGATGGGTGATATGTGTAATGGAAGAATTAGGTCTCTTAGACTAAAGCAGATTCCGGTAAATCATAAAATATGTAAGGAGTCTGTGGCCAATCCTGGATTTGCTAAAATGAATATAAATGTGATGAGCATCTGATGGCACGATAACTTCTGCCCTTTTAAAGTCACAAATTTCCACATACAGACAATTCACAGCAGCACAGGGACACGTGTGCTTTGGGCTGAATACCGCTTGGAGGCGACCACATTCGTTTCTGAAGGCTTTTTACTGTTTTGACCCTATTTTCTACTGACATGCTGGACTGAAGATCATGGAGATCTTCTTACTTCTCCATCCTGGCCCTCAGCTGCGGGCTGCTCCCGTTGCTGCAGCGTGGCTGAGCCAGCCCCTCTGTGCTGGTGTGCAGGCTCCAGCCCCGGTGCAGGTTGTCCCAGCAGGTGAGAAAAGCAGCCCAGGATCTGTGCACAGTTTAATTTTTTTTCTTTTCACACAATACGAGCCCAGATTTATCCCATTAATTTGACAACAGCTGCGAAAACGTTTCTTTTGCCATCAAGACTGGCTCTTTCATTTAACGTGGCTTGCATTTTTTACATATCCAACAGGCTTTGTATCTCCACAGTGTTTCTGTTTGCCTGAAGCCCGGTGTTTTACCTGTCCCTGTGTGCTCACACATCCTCCTGCCGCCCTAGGATGGACAGCACACTCTGCCCTGGCAAAATGCTGAAAACGTTTATAGTTTTTCTAGATTCTTAGACTGTGACCAGAATCAGGAAAATCACTGTCCACCACCTGAGTGATATACACAAAGCATTTGCTCTGGGGAAATGGTAACTGGGAAGTTTTTGCAACTGTTATAGCAAAATATAGTAAAGCTCAAGCTTCTTCTACAAGTCATTGAATATTATTTTTGTCTGTGTTTACACATATGACATATATATATATACACACATAGCTATGTAAAAAATCTAACTCTGAACTTTGATTTTCCCAAGGGCTCTAGAGAGTGTGCTTGCAATCACCAGCCTTCTCCCAGATTTATGTTGAGTTCACCTCTCATATTTGTAAACTAAAAAATAAAGTTACTGTGGAGCTGCTTTGACAAACTCCTTTTTGTTAGTGGCAGTATCATGGCTTATAATGTTTATTTCCAAGAAACGAAGACATGACAGTGTTTATGCCCATAGACTGAAGCCAAGTTTCCTTCTTTGTTTTGACGTATTGAAACTCACGTTTAGCATCCTCAAGATGCATAAATTATGCAGTTTTGACCACAGAGTTGTAAAACAATGACATTCATACCTTCCATTGATGGATGATTTGGTTTTACTGTCATACCATCTCAAAACTCAGTCTGTAACACAACTTTTGAAAAACTCAGGGTGTTAAAACTTGCTTTCTGTTCCTGCAGGAAGCTGAGCTGGAGCACAGTAGCTTGCTTGGATGGCAGGAGCAGGCAGCTAGATGATGTGCCAGCTCTCTGACCCGATTTAGCTTTCCTTTGCACCACTTTCCCATTTGGCCTTTGGAAGCGGCCTGTGAAGAATTCTTTTAAAGGAGAAATGCTGTTTTATTCTCTCTATCCATGATGCACATACTTTCCGAATTCTTGTAGTATAAGGCAATGCATCACATTTCTAGCACCTATGCTGCACCCTAGGTGCTGTGCTCTGTGCCACAGCATAGACAGGTCTGTTTTCCTGGTTTTCTGGTAGAATCTGTGCTTCATTGGCCTGACATTCTCAGTTTCCTTCTTCTGCCATGTTTTTGACACATGGTAGGTCCATGATTTCACGACATGCCTGTCCCTTCTTAACTACTGTTCAGGACAGAGTAGCTTTATTTGAGGGATAGTCTCAAACTGTTTTGTGGCAGATTAATTCAGTTGGTGATTCTCCATTGAATTGGAATTCTTACTCTCTTTTGGGGGTTTTATTCAGGTTCTGGACATGATTTGGGTTCAGATCAGGAACTGGGATCCCGTTAGCAAGGCCCTTAAATGAGGCAACCACTCCTCCCTAATCCTATCTTTCTACTTATTCTTTAAAAACTTTACGATATGAATTGTTTCCATGTTTATGTGAAGTGCCAAAATCTCTGCTTTTATACAACAGTTTCATAGTTGCAGTCCTTTCATAACTGAACATAACTCTTACACAAATGTACTTCATCACATCACTCTTTGAATTAAGGGTAACTTTGACAGTCTTTTTGTTTTTCTTTTACGCTGGCATGCACTGCTTGTGGGTGCAAAGGCCATTTAAACATTTATCCATTTTTCCTGTATTTCCAGAGCATTTCAATTCCCACAGGCCCTTCCAGCTCCCGTGTTCTTCTATCCCAACTCCTTGATTTCTTTTGATTGTTTTTAGTGTGGTGGGGTATTCATTCACTCACCGCTTAATGCCTGCATTATGACTTGACTTAATTTTGCACCACATTGCAGAAGACTCATAAGATCTCCACAGCTTCATCATCAGAGTGAGCCTCTAAGCCTCATGCCTTTGCAGCCTGCTTCCCTGACTGTATGAGATGTCCAGGCCTGCTGGGAAGAAAGTTGTTTAAAGAGAGTTTTCTCCTTGGCTGAGGAAGCTCATGAGGAACTGGTCCTGTTGATCTCTTGAGACATCATCTCAACAGATTTGGAAGGACAAGCAGGTGTGGGAAGTAGTAACGGAGGGATTTCTGTAATGCCCAGCCTGAAGCTCACAGGGAAGGGAGGGCAGGGAGCACACCTCCTGTGACTTCCACATGGAGCATGGCTTGAAGGACAAGTGCTTGTCACTGCCACTGCCATCTTTCAAGGATGGCAGCAGCCACTAGATACCTAGGACCTCTCCAGCAAGTAGTTCCAGCCAAGTTTCTGACAAGAAATCCAGAGGAGCCACTGACTATTTAAATTTAGAGAGTGGCAGGTTGGACTGTGTAAAATGTGACATCTGTGTGAACCCTCTGAGCCCTGCGTTACTGGGTTTGGAGCCAAATGTAGGTCAAAGCCTGCAGGAGGGGGAGGCGGAGAGAAGGGCTGCTCTCTGTTCTCAACCCAAACCGCCAGCTCTAAAGAAATGAGCAGCTCTGTCCTCGTCTGCACAGGAGGAATTTCAGTCTTGACAGGGCAAACTGCCACCACATTGCCACTGTGCAAAAGCTGGTGCTTCTTGCTGCTGAAGGAGTTTAAGTGAGTAGTAACACAGAGAGGTCACCGTGCCCCTGTGCCTTGGTGCACATTCATCAGCCTCTGAGTTACATGGGTCATAGTCGTAAGAATTTAGCTATTGGCCTTGTGAAAATTCACCCAAACTATCGTAAACATATGGGACGTGAGGTAGGGACTTTTTGAAGGTAGGATACCCACAGAGCACATCCTCAGGGAGCACGCTTGTACCTTGAACAGCTCCTGGATCTGCCCAGGCTTGGTGGGCCCCAGCCCCTTGCATCTGCTGTCTACGGCTGATGTGCTTATGAGTCAAGTCCCGTCTGGGAGTGCAGCAGAAGCGGGTGGGAGCCAGGACTGAAAGTCTGAGAGACCTGAGCGGTGGAGAAGGCATTGATCAGGCACAGAGAGTGAGGCTGAATGCCAGGTTAGTAACTGGAAATAGATGGGAAGAAGGTAGTTATGGACTTGGCACTGGCCGGGCTAGTGGTATATGGGGGAATAATGAGATTTTGGGGACAGGTTTAGTATCTGGGACAGGAACCGGTGTGGAAGGAAGGACAAGGGTTCAGACCTGGCAGGGCCATAATGTAATGCCTGGGAAGAGGAGCCACAAGTACATGAATTAAGGGCTGTGGCAGGAGAGAGAAAGAGATGATGAAATGGTGGGAGAAATGAGAACATGGAACATGCCAAGCAGTTCTGATGCCACACAACCATAACTTGTAAACTCGTTCCTAAGGAAACCAGATGTATGTAACTGTGTAGTTGTCTGCCCTTCCCTGATAGCTTCTAAAATTGTTGGTCAATTTTAGCCACTGAGAGTAAGGGTCATAATGTTATTAATTTCCTATAAATTTCATGAAAGTAGGCAGTTGAGTAAATGGGGTAAGCTCAAATTAATGAGGAAAAAGCTGCATTATCTGTTCAGCTGTGACAAACTGAGAAATCCATGGTGGAGAGAGAAAGAAACCATGCTTCATAAATGCTTCTTCTTGTGGAACCACTTGTATACCACTGATCCAGTTTATTAAACCAAAAATTACATCGAAAACATTAAGGCTGCAAAGTCAGATACTTCCAACCTGCTAAAATTGAAGTAGCCTTTGCATTTTCTGCTTCTGCATTACGACATGGGCTGAAATCACACAATCTTGCAATGTCTTGCCTTTGACCAGTGCACACAATGGGAGCTCTTCAGCCAATGTACTACCCACGCAGCTCACCGTGTGTCTGAGTGCCTCACATATTGTGTGCTCTTTAAACCTGACTCTGAAGATGTCATTACTAATTTGTTTTGTGTGTGTCCAGTAGTGTGTATTTGTAAAATACCTGAGTGCTTTAGAAATGTTACTTAATTGTCACAACCCCCTAGTGAGGACAACGATTTCTCTGCTAATAGATTAGGAGCTGTAGCATGGGAATGTCAAGGACCAGCTTCCCGAACACTCCAGGTACCACGCTGATCATGACACTGTGGTCACCGTGTTTGGAGGACGCTTTCATTGATGTTACCCTCAGCTGGCAAGGAGCTCGTACTTGCTACTCCAGAAATTTAGGGACACAGAAACAACAGCCTGCTGGGAACGGTTTGGTTTAGGCAATTTCCTTCATTTCCCACTAGAGTCCATGACAGAGATGATGCGTTTTCTTTCCGCATTTGTTATATGCTGTCCAACTTGTGCAACAGCCAAGACTGCTAGGTATTAGAGATATTTTTATATCTTTTTATATATTATAGATATCTTTATATACAATTATGATTATATAATTATACAGACTATACAATTATCATAGGTAATTTTTCTTTTCTATCTAATCTTAATACTTCCTCAGAGCAAATGTTTGTGGTGAACTGAATAAGGAAAGGCCTGTAAAGGAGTGATCAGGCAAATGAATGCTGCATCATAACAAGTATCAGGGCACAGAGTTAAGACTGTCCACAGTTCGTAAGGTCTAAACACCTGGTTTTTCAGCACTGGTGTTCTTTCAGCAACGTGTGGGTGAGAGAAAAGCAGACAGACAGAAAGAGAGAAGAAGAAGGCTCTCGTTGCTGCAGTCCTTCTTGCAGTCAAACTCATTGTAATTGAGTGTTAATTTTTCTTAAATTAGAAATGATTAAAAAACTGTGGCCGGGGTTGTAATGTGAGATGATCCGAAAAGGAGGGTTTGATTTTGAACCACTGCAGAATGAATTGCAATCTTAACAAAGTAAATGGCTTGTAAATATAACTAGCAATTGTGTATTAATGAAACTGTTGTGCACACACGGCACATGCCTCTTTGTGGCTGCAAAATTCGACTGTCATTCAGAGATTTGATTAGAAGAGCCTTTTTTTGAAAAAGTC
This sequence comes from Ibycter americanus, assembly GCA_035590275.1. NCBI lineage: Eukaryota > Metazoa > Chordata > Aves > Falconiformes > Falconidae > Ibycter > Ibycter americanus. The sequence goes on along the minus strand of JAVJGI010000064.1, from coordinate 40,296,714 downwards.
TGGAAGGAATGGAAAAACTCATGGTTCAGAGCACAAGCCAGAAGAGAGTCAGGTCAAGAATATTTTTCTCTAGGCAAACTATTTTATAATAGCTCATTTCAAGGTTTTGTGTTCTCTCTAGGAAACACCCAGCAGTGGCCATTTTCAGAGAGAAGATAACGGTTCTGACCTGGTGTTGTTATACCTTTGGCATTTTGTGATACGGTTTGGTAAGACTTCCTCATTATAAAGAAGAAATTGCTAAATAGATTTTAAGTTAAAACAGACAAATATCTAGACAGCCTACAACATTACAGGGTAAAGATCAAATTCTACCCTTGCTTAAATTCAACCGTCTCATTAACATTAATAGGGCTGCATGTGTAACTGATAGCAAAATTTGGCTAGTAAACCTTGGAGGACTTCAGTTTAAAAAGATTTTTATGTACGGGCCAGGAAAAAAACAGCTGAAACTGATAAAATGCAATTTATATCACCATAACGACAGTGCCTAGTAGTAAGTTGTTGGGTTTTTTTCCCCTTCAAGTGGGTAAAGATTGTTCCCAGGCTGAAGCCTTCATCACAAGCCAACTTTTAACTGCAAGAGAAATGTTGAACTGGTGAGTTAAGCCTTGCAGACCTTTTTTTGATGCTGGGAATATCAGTGTGCAGTCATATGGTGCAAAAACCACCATAGTAAGTAGGGAGTTTGTCAGTGTGGTGTCTTTGCAACATCAGGAAGTAGGATCATCTCTCTATTGCGGCTTCACTCTCCTTTTAGATATATCTTGGGGTATTGGGGTCTTCTCTGCAGGAAGGTGTCATACCTTACATATTACCTCCATAAATACAAGTGTCTCAGTTTAACACTGCAGTCCTAGATTTGTTCATGATGATAATCTCAAAATTTCCATGCTTTAAAGAAATGTTGGGATTGTCCTTTGTGCTTCCACTTCTAACACACATAAGTCTGTGATCACCATTTTCACATTATTTACTCTTACAGAAGTACAATGATGTAGAAGATGGCAACTGTGGTCAGAAATATTTCCATTCACAGCTGGGGAGTCAACATTTTATTCTGTTTCTCCAAGATGTTGAGTATCAGAAGTAGTGTGTAATCATAGAATAGAAGAAAATACAATAAAATACTGTGGTCCAAAAATACACTTTTATTCCAGAGGGTGAGGCTCACAAAACCTGTGAAGTTCTGTCATTCTCAGCTTTGTGCACTGACAAACACAACTTTCCTGCTCTTTCAGCACAGCTTCTGCTGGTTGGCTGTGTCTAGAGGAAAATATTATAGCCATAAGCTATAAAAGACATCTAGAGTTTCTCTTATTCTGTAACATGCAAGGATGTCAGGCTGCTCTATGCTGCACTTCCAGATCAAGGAGCTGTTTCAAACTGTAGGTTTTTAATTCTTGTTACCCTGGTAGCAGCGTAAATGAGATGTATCCCTCACATGCCCAAATATCACAACCATCGGAGATAATAACCTCCCTGTACAGCACCAGATATGGACTGTGGTCCTGGAAGGGACTCCCAGAGCCCCCCATCACCCCCCCCAAATTCAGAGCTTGGCCAGGCCTCTGAGGGTCAAGTGCAGGACCCAGTAGCGTGTGCTTTCCCTTCAATACCTGCATGCAGAAACGACACTTGTATGCAAACGCTTGGCAATAGGCGTTACGGGGTGTCAGTGCTACGCAGTCAGTTGCTTCCAAGAGTCGCAAAAATCTCAATTAAAACAAAGAAAATGGCATGTTTTTTTCCTGTGAGCAATAGAAAGCAGGTACTTCAGCAAAGCAAGATAACTCAAGAACTGATGAATAAATAATACCGCTGGATGAATAATTTAAGTGTAGTGTCAGATGCCTTGAACAATCTTTATCCTTGAAACAATAAAATGTGACCACGTGCAGTGTGATTGTGTGCTATAAAGAGGCTATAGGTTTAAAGCCCTGCTTTTAGGGGTGCTGGGCTGTAAGACTTCGGAAGATGTTGAGCCATATCACGTGCGGCACTTGTCAGGGAGCGAGAACGCTAGGCTTCTACCCTGAAGATTAGGAAGGGCATGTGGCTTTTTCCCAGGTTGTTATGCTTTACCTCAGCTGCTGAGGATGGAGCAAATTGCTGTTAGGTGAAGCTGATTAAGGTATTTCAGCCATGCAGGGAATTGTGGGGACTCAAATCGCAACTGGTGTGTAGGTAGGAGAAAGATTTTCCACACTTTTCTTCCTAAAAGAGGGATGGAAATGTTTCACAAGGCAAAGGAGCCTTTAGCTGCTCTTTGCTTTATTTAATATAGCTCATTAACATCGCTCCTTCAGGTGTTTTCAGTAATTGAAAATCCAGGCTCAGGCAGCCCTTCTGCAAAACTCACTTCTCTGGGTCCGTGGTGTCCTTGCTGGTTTCCAGACCTGCCCACCATGACACGCAGATGGCTTTTCTCTGCAGGGAGAGTTGCAAAGCAGATGTTTTGGTGTCCTTGGTAAGTCCTGTGGTAAGGGGTGGCTTTGGGTAAATGTAGTGAATTTGGGCTTACTCAGTGTAAAGGAAAAGAGGGGTCTGACTGTGAGAGAGGGTGGATTGTTCTCATTAATTTTATTATCTAGTTTAGTCCTTGAGAACTCTGTTTTATTTGAAAAAGGTGTGGGGTTTATATATATATATATAAATGAAGATCTTTTGAAAATGCCCACAAGGAAAACATTTCTCACTTGATCTTTACATAGTGATCTTCACCTCATCTTCACACAAAGGATTTTTTTAAGGTTATTTGAATAATTCAAGACAGAAGTCTTCTTTCAGTCTTGGAAGACATCTGTGAAGTAAGAAACTGTTGTAGCAAAGAGAAATTCAAGATGTGTAGTCCTGCAAAAGAATTTATTTCTAAAATTAATATGAGAAAATGGGGAACATAAGATCTCTTTTAACCTGGTATAGTCTGGAGTAAAACTGTGGTTCGGTTTTTATGACATTAGGCATTTTGGCAAATATTGTCTTTGGGCTTTGGCTTGGACTGATATAGTGAAAGACTTGGGGAGGAGAGATGCTTCATGTATTTTGGTGAGGAAGAAATATGAGGTGTATTCTCTAGCTAGATCTAGGTGAGGACACATTGGTGCGGTGCTTATGCTAAAGGAGGTTAAAATAAAAATGCACCTTGTGGCATAAATCCTGCTAGTGGGTTGTGATAAATAAAACTTGAAAAATGTAAAGTTTGGCTTTTTTTTTTTCGGTTCAGGAAAGTCTTGGTTCACTTTCAGCATGTAGATTGAAGTATCTCTTCAGTGTGCACAGGGGTACTTTTTACTATTGACAAATTATAAAACTTCTAATAATAACTGAAATCTTACTATCAGCGTCATTAATGTTTTATTTACATTGTCATTATGCCTATTGAAAATCTCTTGAGCTGTGCTAATATTGTGAATACTTTGCAAGCTATGAAACTGAACATCTCATCAAAAAGCCCATCATGTGCATGATTCATAAAAACACAGCAGAAGAGTACGAGAAGTCATAGGGAATAGGTTAGGGAGTGGGAAACGGCCTTTTTATTTCTGCTTTAATCTCAGCTTTTATTTCGTTTTTGTTTCTCCATCTTGCACTACAGAAGAGATCTGGATTATGTGACTGGGCCACCACAATTAATTTAAACCAGACAAATGCCACTGTTCATTTAGATATACAAATATCAAAAGACAAATGAAAAGTCAGTCTAGTTCCACTACAGTATTATTTTTCTCTTTTCTTTTTATATTGCTATAACAATTAAAAATGCTGAATCAAAAATTATGGGAAAAGTAAGATTACAAGGTTAAAAAAAAAAAAAAAGTGTAGCATGCGTATGACATTGCAGAGCTAAGGAAAAATAGATATTATATCTTTACAGGAGTGTGGAAACATTCCTGAAACTGGAATTGCTGGATTTGTAATAGGTGAAATCCAGTGCTAGTCAAGAAAGGAATTTGGCCTTGAATACGCATCTGCACATGTCTATCTACGCCATTATCTTCGGTGTATTAGTGTTTGTAGTGATTAAGCTGCAACAGGGAATGGCAACAAGAAGGCGCAATGTTAATAATAAAGCAAATTACTAGGGGAGAATATATTTGTAACTGGAAGTCTGATCTCTATATTTTGAATTCCTGACCAGCTGTAGGATTTTGAATCCTCCTTCCCATCCCTGAGGTTGATGTTTGTTTAATCCCTCTTTCCTGTTAGTGGTTCAGCCAAGATATATAATAAGCAGGCAATCAGGTGAGTGAAATAACTGTGGGAGCAGGGCAGAGACAGAGGTCAGGACAGATTTTTAACCTTATTTAAATGCTATTGTGCTGCTGAAAATAAGAATCTACTTCAGGGCAGATATTCCCTCAAAAGCCATATGAGATCATGAAAGGGAAAATACTCTTGTCTTTGTGCCTGGTTGTCCAATGGTGTCACATTAAACTTAAGGAAATGGATATTGAGAGGTTTATCATTTGGGAAAGAGCCTGTCCTGGAAGCAACACAGATAGTACAGCACCTTCACTTAATGTGCTGTCAAGGCTGATAATTACAGTTACAGGAACTAAAGTAACCGTAATTGAGAAGATGTAGTTTGAACAAATAACATTCAATTGTGGAGAAAAATAATTTTAGTGATTCTCTGGCAGATCCAAGGTAATGGAAACTTTTCCTTTTTGCATTTCTCCGATATCCACAACAGACAAGACATGAAGGAGAAAACAGGAGACGGAGGGCATGCTGACACTGCCTGATGCTTTTCTTAAAGTTGTAATGGCATCGACATATTATGGGAATTATTGGCTGGGAGGCTGTGCAGTTCCTGGCACAGGTTTTGAAGCTGTGTTGGTGGCTCAGTAGATGTTGTGTTCAGAAGCGTCTGTTGGCTTGAAGGTGGATCAAAAAGAATTTGTTATAAGCAGAGCTGTACACCGATCTCTGCATTAATATAGGAAAGGAGCCGTCGTATGCCATGATGTATAAATATATCAGTGACTAAAAAGATGGAGACCTTTTCTGTTTTAAACTTAAGATTCAGGAGTTGCATGTCATCTGTTTTCTTAGTTTTGCCGTAGAGCTTTGAGAATATAATGATTTAGGATGAGATTAGTTTAGTGTAACTTCAGCTACCTGAAAAAGCATTTGGTCTAGTTATCTCACCAGTCTACCTCTCTAATCAGTGGAGAGGAATTCATCATCTCTTAGGGTGGTATCTGTCTTTTCACATATTATAGACCATAGGCCATTCCCTGAATTAATTTGTGTCAAATCTAAGAACTAGGTTTTACTGGTAGCATATATATTTTTAGAAAGATATGAAACTCTGTTGTTACTATTTTTGATGCTAAGAAGTCCACTGACATTAGTCTGCACTGAAAGTTTAATTAATAAAATATTTTTTTAAAAAATCACCATATTTTTAATCTAGTTTGGGGTATTAGTCGGTGGTGTTGTATCCCGCCTGGCTGATACAAAGTGACCACAGTTTCTAGTTTGGGGTGTGTAGCTTGGTTCTCTCTCCTTCATGGAAGGCATTTACTGGTTGTTGGTAGTTCAACCCACAACTATCAAACCTTTCTTTTTTAGTCTTCTGACCATTCTCAGGAATCTTCTCTAAAACTGCCCAGTTTCTCCTGATTGCTTGTGAGGAGCTGACACCAGAACCATATGTGTCATGTTTCAGCAGTTGCTGTGTGTGTGCTTGCTGCAATGTCGGTGTGTACCTTGTGCTCTGCTGGGGCTTGACGCATCTGGGGATCTTTTTATCCCCAGCACTACCTGTCCTGAAAAGGCTGGTTTCCCAGAAAAATCCAGAAATTTCTGTATTAGTCAAACTTTCTAATCATTATTTCTCTTTCTCCCATCTCATCACTTTCAGATTTGATGAAACCATAATTTTACCTTTTCTTCCTGTTTTTGGTTGATATTTTTAGAGTCAAGACCTCACTCTTGCAGGGCTTCTCTAAAACTGCTTATTTAGGATACCCCACTCCCAGCTACATTTTAAGGCACAGCCAGTTTTTAATCCGTTTAATGTGGGGGGCGGGGGTTGATTGGTCTTTACTGTGGTTTCTTAATCAAAATGTCATGTGTGAGGAAGTCAGGTGCTTCACTGAAGTGTATTACATAAACACGGTATTACCTTTATCACCCAAACTCATAATCTCATTAAAAAGATCAGGTTCATGTGATACAATTAGTTTTCCAAAAACCTATTAATTGCGCTACAACTAATTCTTTATTAAATTGTGTCCCGTATTAGCCATTACATTAGCTTGTCCCAGATACAGGTCAGGCTGACACATATACTCAAATATTTTTGCTTTTACAGAGGTGTGGAGTTTTTAAAATTAATTTTATTTTAACACATTATCTTTCTTCTAGTTATGCCTATGTTTTAGCTCTGCCATCTACTTATGGTATTGCTTTCTCATTTTTCTTTTTCCATAAATGAAATAGTATTAAGCACTTTCTTTTGCCACATTATAACATACAACTTTAAAAAAAGAATAAAAAAATACTTTAGGTTCCAGTAGTTTTCTTCTTCTGCATCTTTTGCTCCACTTACCGTTGTGGTTTTTTTTTATGGATTCTGGTTTCTTCTTTATGTGAATTGCTGCCAAAATTTTTCTACTTTGAGATATATGAGAGCCTTAATTAAATGCTTTATAAACATCAACTATTTCTCTAAGTTAAGTCTTTCTGGTGAAGCTTTATTTGCATATGCTGGACCACCTTCCCTCGGCATGCAGGTACTGTTTGCATTTCACATCTCCTGGTACAGTAGGAAGTGTGTAATAGCATGGCAGTAGAAAAATACATAAGTAAATCAAACTTCGTCAGTGTTCTTTAAGTGTTTTGGTAAGGTTTAGCATATAACTATTAAATCATGCTTTTTCAGTTCTTCCAGTTCAAAGTTTCTGGCTTTTCTTCTTTAGAGGATCATACCTGAGTCTGCTCCCTGATTTCTTAGTGTGATGCTGAAACTTACAACATAGTCCGCTTGGTCGTGTGACCTGCTCTTCAATTGGTCTTTGTTAATGAAACAATTTTCATTCATGATGTGACTTAAAGTCTGCAAAACTTGGGGTGGGGGTGGGAGGTGT
>JAVJGI010000064.1:40211679-40279476 GCA_035590275.1 Ibycter americanus | reverse complement strand
AGGGAAAAGTGCATACATTCGATATTGTCATCTGAGCTCATCTGAAGACAAACTGCGACCAGTGCTGCTTGCATGAATACTGAGGTTCAATTAAGATGGCATTAAAAATCATTGCCAGTTTAATCTCTCTGTCCACATTCTCTGATGTAGCGGTTTTGTTTGTCAGATGGGAAATAATCGATTTGAAAGTTGGAGTCTGAACAAAGTAGAAGCAATTTATGGCCAGCAAAGGCCATAAAGAAAAACTATAGATGTAAAAAGATGAAGGAATATCAGAAGTGCTTGTCTGCAGTGTTGGTTTGGGTTTTTTTCTTAATTCCTTTTAAAAACTGTAATAGTAATAGATATGCAACTTCACAATTTCTGATCTGTTTGTCTGAGCAAGTATGCTTTACCTGTAAGGGTAAGATATGAAATAATTTTCAGTGTATATATGAATGCAGATCTTCAATTTCCCACCCTGAGGAAGGGGGGAAAAAAAAAAAAAAAAAGAGACAAACCCATAGAGAATACCTCGAGTCTTCGTATCTCTTAAAATAACAGATGAAAAAAGAAATTTGAAAGCAAAACAAAGAGAAAAAGAAGCATCAGCCGCTCAAACCCCCTAGGTATTATACCTTCCAGTGTGCACCATCTGACTGACACACTTCTCCATATGCTGAGGAGGAGAAAGAACTATTCCCAGCTAACCCACAATTATGCCTTCATTATTTCTTTTTAATCTCCTCAGAGTTCCCATAGGGCCTCATATTTGGTTAGATGAATGTCCCTGCAACAGACCAACTCAGAAAGCTCTGCAAGTGTAGAAGAAAACTTTCATGTTATGCTTAGTGCAAATTTGGTCCTAAGCTATTTTTATCTTCCCCTTACTCTCCTTTTTGTTCCATCATTAAATAAATTATTTTCAGGGCTCCTTTCAGTCTCTCTTATGGAGTTGAAAGATTTGTTAGTATAGAATAGGAATAATAGACATTTCAGTAATATTTTTCCCCCCTGATAGTGCTTTTAGAGGTGTTTATTTTTTGGGTTTTTTTACAGATGAGTTGAATTTTTTAGATGTAAAACAGTATTTAGACCACTTACATAATTCTGTAACAAAAATTTCTAGATTTCACTGGAAGAAATAGCGGGACCTACTACTCATGTTGAATGTACTTCATATATTTCACACTCTGTTCCATGCAGCTCTAACTGAGATAAAATGATATAAACAGAGATAAGTATTTTTGCCTACCTATTCTGTGTGTAAAGTTATTTTGCTTGGGGGCCCAAAGTATAAGCAGTATAGTATTAATATGGTGAAATTGCTACAATTATGTTGTACTCCTACATTACCTTTGATGTGATATTTTGCAAATTGTTCTGTGCAGAATTATTTTGCTATGGTTACATTGTAAATGTCATTTTGTGACGAGATACTTTGAGATGTATATAATGACTTATAATAAACTTTATGGAAGAATCATAAATAAGAGATTAAAGTCTTATACATTGTAATGGTTTTTTTTTTTTTTTGCATCCTTTTTCTGTACCACCTGTCCTAGTTGCTTGTATTTGAGCATTATCTTTCTTTTGCACTTTAGAGGTTTACTTAGTGAATTTAGTGCTAAAAGAAGGTGATCGAAGGACAGGGCTGGCTCTCATGTCACTGCACGGTCCTTGTTTTTACGTGTTTGTGTTGGAGATTTTTCAGTGTTGGGCTGACTGGTAAAATACTCAAATCTTCCTTTGACGTCAATTTTTTTCTTTTCTTTAAGTGTATCAGCCTCTGTCTGTGGTTCTCAGCTTCTGTCAAATTTCTAGCAAAGCTCAGTTGGAATTGTATGTTTTCTGTTGTAGGGGCCAAGAAAATGAATTAATAAATCTAGATTTTGTTAGTTTAAGGTATCATCTTTGTAGTTACGGGCCCATACTGAATCCGGATGAACTGATTGCTTAAAGCCTAAATCTTTGCAGGTTCTCAACAGATCCAAGAAAGTTGTCTTCTTACTCCCCATTATTTTTCATATAAAAATAAAAATGTGGGAACTGGATCCCTGAAGGACAGTTTGCATCAAGAAAAGCTAAACCCAAAACATATCGAAATACATGCAGTATTGACTGGAAGGACTGTGTGTGATGAAGGAGGGGAGGAAAAAAAAAAAAAAAAGGCAGCAATTACAGTATTTTGAAAAGACCACATTTCTGCATTTCCAGAAACTTAAAGAAGAAATAAAAACCACACTTGTGGTTATATTGCTAACTGGAAGCAGGAGAGTATTGCTACTCTGGAGCAGGGTCAGACACAACCTTTTACTGTGGCTTGTGGATGAAGGCTGCAGAAATACACTTAATGGACTGAGAAAGAGGGTGTTGAAAATAGATCCATGAACGATAATTCGAAAAATAAGTTGCCAGTCCCAATAACGTTCTTAAACCCACATCTTAGAAAGCATTTATGCTATTTTTGGAACATTGTGAAGTCCATCAAAAAGTGCAATCAGCTTTGAACGCGATAAAATGAAAATCAGGTTTGCAATTATGGTCTGGTTAAAATCTTCAAAAAGAGGGAAAGTTTCTCTACAGACAGAGAATTTATAATGGCTTTTGTAATGGAAGTAGTTGGTAGCTATTGGTAATCTTTGTATTTCATTAAGAGTAATTGTCTAAAGGTGTTTTACTGCATTATCCCTTAGTAAAATTTATATTTTTATTTTTTCTCTAAGTGGGTTAAAGCAGTAATTTTAAGTGTTTAAAGGACATTTTAGTCCCTTAGATACATGCTGAAAGAATTAAAGACAAGTCAATAAAATCAAGACGTGTTTATTGGACCATAAAACTATCTCAAACATGACATGGTATGGTGCTAATGAAGAAGGAATTGCACTCGGTCGGGTATAAGAAAGTCACCTCTCCCTATCGCCCCGCCCCAGGACACTGAATCTTGAAGTGCAGTCATGGGGCAGGACTTGTCAAATCTTTTTTTCCCTAGTGTTTTGAAAGTCCAATAGGTCTGTCTGCAGGCTGGGTTTCTCTCGTTGTTTGTGGTTTATGGCCTAGATGTACTTGCCAGGTGGGGTTTGCAACGGCACTGTTTTCTCTGAAGAAAATAAATGGGAGGAGAAAGCAGCTTCATCCCAGAGTAAATTGCTGCCCATCAGGTCTTTGCACCTCTCCCTCGCTTTGCCACCTCCTGCTGCTTGCCCAGGCTGATGTGCTGATGAAGTACTGGTGTTGTCCGCAGGCTGACATAGTCATGGCTAGAGTTTCTGTTTTGAATAGGCATGAAAAAGCAGGGAATTAGTCAGGTTACAGATTTTTCAAGGTATGGCTGGCCTGGAAGGAAGGGGTGGTGTTTTATGCTTGTAAACTCTTATTAGAAGGCCATTTAAAATGTGTGTCAAGATACCCCAGAGACCTGGCTTGCTGCTATCTCTGGTTGCCTTTTGAAGATGGCAGTCTGAATACTGATATAGTCATCATTCCTGCTACTATGCTGGACGTGAGCGTTGCTGGTGGATTTTCTAAGTGATAGTGGTCTTTGGAAAACAAAACATGGACATACAGCATGCCCTGTGTTTTTGGTGGATATAACTTTTGGCACCCTTCCCCCAGGTTTTTGGTTTGGTGGTGGATTTTTTGGGTTTTTTTGGTTGTTTTTTTTTTTTTTTTTTGTGGTGGTGGTGTTAATCCTAGTGATAACTTCTCTTGCAAGTTCATTCCTACCCCTAGGCTCAGTCTCTTAAGGACATACTGTGAACTGATGCTTAATTAACCACCTGCCTCCCCGATAAGTGCTTACTCCAACATGATTCTGAAGGAGCTCTGGATAAAGGAAAACCCAGTTTTGTTATTACAATAACTCATTTTATATTACTTCAACATGCCTGGTGTCATAGCGGGCAGGCTAGGGGAATGGTATCGCCGTGACCTTTCTAGAGTACCCATTCTGTTAAGATATACGTGTTGGAGATGAAGTTTAAGGACTCTGAAGGAGTTAAGAGACATGTCACGTGAGTGAAATCAAATCGCCCCGTTTTTAAAGTATTATTTTTTTTTTTGTCGTGAAGCAAGATTAGTTTAAGATTTGGAAGTCAAAGGATCAACCCATAAGCCGTGATCTCTGGACTTCAAACCCAGACTCTCAGCTATTGCTGTAAGTCAAGCAATCCTCAGTTTGTTTAAAGCTGAAGTGCTTCAAATTAAATGGCTACAGCAAAATTAAGTTTTCAAACCTGGCGATGGAACAGATTTAATGAAATTTCTATTTAAAGTTGTGCTGTGAGGGTGATATTATGTACTTGTATTGAGTGCCAAGTTGTGCGCCTGTGTATTAGGCGGAATGTATAATGTTGTGTGTTTGAATTTTCGGGCATGGATATCACTCAGCAGAAGGAAATGAACACATACGAATAACGTTCACAGATAATTATGCTAGTTTTTCAGCCTAAATACCTTGGAATCTACAAAGACAGTTCGTAGACAAAGGGGACACCAGTAAAATTCACCGCAATAGATTTCTCCATTCATAATGACAGGAACATCTCTCTCAATATTACTTAGCTAATGAAGGAATAGATCTGCTGTGAAGTTCCTAGGAGGCTCATTTTCTTGAGTACAGTAGTAAAAGTTAGCTGATGAATGACCTAAACTGCTTAATGTTTCTACTTATAACTTCTGAGCAGCAAGGCGTATCTAGGAGAGTACTGAAGGAGTTATCCTCAGGAGGCCCCAGTGTCCTTGTAGGTTGTCAGAGTCAATGAGCCAGGTTTATTTCAAATGGCTCCTTAAATGAACATTTATTTTGTGCCAGTAACACGTTTTTGATTAACAGCTCCTTTTGACTAATTTGCTTCCCAAAACAGCCCAATAAAGGACTCGTTTAAAACATAATTAAAAGCATGTTATTGCTAGTAGTTAATACTGATTAAAACAGGCATTAAGACAATTATCGTTGAAGGAAAGTAAGCACCCCGTAGTTAGTATAGAATCCATTCTTACAGTTTTTATGCATTGCATACAGAAGTGGGCTGCCTGCCAAATGCACAGAAGTTCTTATTCTGCACATAATTGTATCAAAATTTGATTTCGATTAGTTTTTTAATGGACAAGCAATCTGACAATATTTGTGTTAAATGTTTGGATTTTGCTTTTTTAGAATACGCGCTCATTTTCAACAAGTCAGTTACTGCTTTCTCTTGTCTGGTTGCTAAATTGACTGATAAGAGAGAGGTATCCTTGGTACTGTGACTTGCACTGATACTTTAAAGAATGAGATTTCTTAACTGGATGACAGTTTTTTGCATCTTTATTTTGTGCCTCTGCAACTTTACACTGCAACTTAGTTGCTGATTTGATTTTATTTTTTTTTAATGAAAAAAGAAGCCCCAAAGCATGACCAAAATACTGACTGGCAGAGGTGGTAGCTATTTTAGGTGCAGAAATAGAAGCTAGTCTGAAAATTGTAAGGTCTTAATGTTTTCTGGTAGGTTTTTGGCGGGTTTTGGTTTTTGGTAGCTGAATGCACAGTGTCTTTTCTTCAAATATACACCAAATTCATTAGAAAATACACATAGAAATAATTGTCATTATTAAAATACTGGAATATTTTCCATCAGAGTGAAATATTAAAGGTAATCTTTTTTTAAGATCGGGAGCTCTAATTATGACCCAGTAGCTTCTTTACACTTACTGTAGAAAAGGTAAACATAAACATGTTTGTCACTGCTTTTAATCTTTACTTGAAAGTTCAACTTGTCATTTAACAAGTGCACTTCTCTTTTGAACATCTTGATTCCTTAATTTCTTAGCTGCATTCTAGATCACATCACTGCATTTTGCAGCAAAAGAAAAATGTATATCCACTGTAATTCATTTTAATTTAACGAATCGGTGAGAATGGAGGAAGACTTCTGAGGTTATTTTTAACAGTTACTTCATGCACAGTTTAAAATTTTGAGGAATTTTAACTAAAGACTTGCTTTCAGCATTGATTTCAGCTTTTTCTGCCTTACCTCAATATAGTATTAATATTGGAGAACGACCAAAATTATTATACAATCTCTTAAAAAGGGCCTAAAGGAAAATTTCCTATTTCTAAATGTATATTCTAATATGTTGGGATTTGTATTTTTTTTTTAATGAAAAAAATAAAAGGAAACTATACTAAAGGTTATTTAGCACATAGTTTTACACCTTTGGCTGTACACAGCATGAGTGTGCTTTCAGCCTTCACATTATGCTGGGTTGATGAGGGGGAGCTGTCAAAGATCTGACACGTTCTCAGGGGCCAAAGCTTTGAGTTTGAGATAAATGCTGTCTGGTGTGTAGGGAGCAGAGTGAGACCGATGTGTCACTGAAACTTTAAAGTCTGGTGGACTTCCAAGGCAAGCATGTAATTTGCTGTCATTGGTGTCTGCGGTAACGAGTCTCTGAAAGCAGCCTTCCAACCTGAAGTGGTTGTGGTGGGTCCAACATCTTCTGGATTCCAGGTTTTTACAGTAACGTCAGCTACAAAAAAAAAAAAAAAGTTTCCCTTTTTCCTCAAATCTTAGCACTACTAGAGACCAAAACAAGCTGAGAAGCTGAGCTGAGCAGTCTTGACAAATATAGAGGATATGATATCGATCCTAATTCTGTGGCTGATACCAATGCTAATGTCTTTGGGGAAATAGCTGGAGATGGTGTGGAGCTGCTTTTCCCCATCCTGAGCTATTTCTAGGAGGAAGGTATGAAGCTTTTGAGCTTGTGGGCTGATGCTGAAAACATACCATGTGTGATCAACAGGTTTGGAATAGTTTGTATCATTTCCCCCCTCAGCGTGTGCCATGCTGCTGCCTGATGTCCACGTGCCCAAAAATGCTGTTTTCCCCGAGGACGCTGGGACCTGCCCTCCTGCAGGGGTGCGGGTCCTGCATCAAGGGCCCAAAGACACCAGCATCTGCTCTGCACAAAACACCACCAATACCATTGGCATTTGGCACTGAACGCTTTGTGTTTCTCCTTGGTGCACTGTTGTTAGCTATTTACTATTTCAATCCTTAGGCTGATGTTCATGTGTTGCTGTGACAGTCATTCGTAGGACGTGTGTTACGCGGAGCTGCGGATAGCACCGACCATCATAGATACCAGTAATAGCTGTAACGTGCTATAGCCACACTGGGCATAGCAGTAGTGTCTGAAACACTGAGCAAAGAGTTGGAGCTCTATGTGTGTTGACAACAGACCCCTTGGGGTGAAATATGAGCTTTGCAAGCACCCCCACTCTGGAAAAGATTAATTTTCCATTACTGGTAGACCATATCTAGAAATAGATGCATGTGGTAAGTGATTAGTACCTTACTTGGCCAGTGGTCCCAGAGCTTCTGAGGTGTAATGCTGCACTTGGGTGTGAGAGTGACGTTTGTGATGTGTAAGTGTGGGGAACCTCTCTCCTGAGCCAACCCATGCACACCTAAAGTTGTCTCTGAAAAAAACTTGAGCCTGCTTCCACTGTAGAACCTCGCCGCCCTCTGTGAGTGGAGGTTAGGCCTCTGACCTAGGTAGAAAGACAGACCACTTTGTCTACTGAAGAGGAAAAATGATAACAGTGGCATGTATATAATTAAAATCGCATAATTTTTTTCCCCCCTGTTATTCTTCTGAAAAAAATCAGATCTGTACGTAATCCTCTTGGGGAACTAACATCTCTTTCAGTTTATCTGTTTTAATTAAACTGTTAGTTAATTCTTGATTCTTGGGTGTAAAGACGGGGAAGGAAATCATGTGAAATTATTCAGTTACTATAGTCTAATGGATTTTTAACAATTACAGCATGAAAAGCAACAAAAATAAATAATACAGTTGTTAAAACTAATAAGGTAACAAAGGTAAAAAGACATCCCTGTAGGCTAGAAAAAGTATTAAAAGAAACAATCAAACCCCAACATCCCTACAATCAAAGACTAGCCAGCTTTCTCCCACTAGATGGTCTGGTCATTAACACATTTGCAAGAACATCTGAAGAGTGTGGGGCAGTAACAGAGGAAAAAAAAACCTCAAGACTTTCAAATTGTAGCAAATAGGCGATGGAAATTGGACTTAGTTGTGGACTTGGGGTGAAGTTTGATGTTGTCATAGTGAATTAGAAACGATGGATTGTTACAGTCCTTGCAAATGCCCCTGGTGACAGAAGGGGAAGAGGTGAGGAAGGGAAAAGGGGCTGGTGTAGCCCAGATAGTCACTGCCGATGGAGCTTTGCACCACCCCCTGTTCCATACAATTTATGTTGTGCTCAGGTTGCATGCTATCCAGTACATCCTCATTAACCTCCACCACCCTTCCAATCCTTTGATACAATACTCAGATACCATTCCCTTAGTCTATGGACTATCCTTGGAAGATGTCCAGAAACGTTCATTGAATTCATTTAGTCCATGACTTTGGGCTCCATCTCTTAGGTGATCACTCAGGACAGGAGAGGTGGTGAGCTGCGTGGAGTTATTGGGCACCAAAACCAGCTCAGGTTGGGTCACTGCTGCACTTGCGCTGCTTCTTGTAAAGCTTGTCCTTGTTTGGTTCAGGTGGATCCTGCTATAGTAATTCCTGTAATACACAACTTGAATCCCAGGTTACAACAATTTAAAGGTATATCCATTACAGTCTCCACCCCTGGTCCTTTTGGAACAGACTATTGGGTTTGACATTGTAATGAACTCCTCCCTTTGCCCCTGCTCTGGCTTGGACTTATTCACAGACTGCAGTCCCTTAGGGGTGTACCCGCTCCAGCTGGAGGCCTTATCTATGTGCCACAGTCTATTCAGGTGTATTGCTGCTGGGGCATTGACTTATCCACAGCCACAATCACTTTGAGGTGCACGTGTTTCAGCGTGGCCTTCTCCATGGGCCACAATGCTTTCAGAGAGAAACTTGCTCCAGTGTGGCCTTACCCACAGCCACAGTCCCTTCAGGAATGACTCTGCTCCAACATTACCCATGGCTGCAGTCCCTCCAGGGATGTATCTGCTCTGTTGGGGGCTTATCCATGGCCACATGCATTGAGGTGCTCCAGCACGACCCGATGCACAGCCATTGATGCTTCAAGGTGTACCTGCTGCACCAGGGACTTGCCCACAGGCACAGATGCTTTGAGGTCTCTTCTCCAGTGTGGACTTAACCATGGACCACAGTCCCTTCAGAAATATACCTGCTGTGGCATGGATGCTTAGAGATGGATGTGCTATGGCATGGACTTATTCCTGGCCACAGGTACTTCAGGGTGTGTCCTGCTCCCAAGTGGGCTCATCCACAGGTGCCAGTCCCTTTGACTCAAGTTCACACTGGAGCTCCAGCCTGTCCAATACAGCAGCACAGAAACAGCAGCCATGCCCTGGCCATCTGCCAGCCCAGGTTCATGGCCATTGCTGTTATCAAAATGTTCTGGAGCCCAGCACAGTAAGATGATAAGCAGCGCAGCAAGCAGTGAAAGCAAAAAGCTGCCACTAATGAGCACTAGACTGTAATATACAGTAAGGCAAGTGTGTCAAATAATAGCTAAAAAACAATAACAACTATACATTTCATCTAGCACATTCCAATGAAATCTGTGGTTATCTCCAGCCCTTCAAGCCCCACATTGGGTGCCAAAAAGGACTATCGTGGTTCAACCCCAGATGGCAGCTAAGCCCCACAGCTGCTCACTCCCTCCCTCCCTGGTGGGATGGGGGAGAGAATCAGAAGGGTAAATGTGAGAAACCTCATGGGTTGAGGTGAAGACAAATTAATAGGTAAACCAAAAGCCATACACACAAACAAAGCAAACTGAGGAATCAGTTGGCACCCCATTGGCAGGCAGGGGTTCACCCATCTCCAGGACAGCAGGGTTCCATCACGTGTAAACAGTGACTTGGGAAGACAAATGCCATCACTCTGAATGTCCCCCTTTCCTTCTTCTTGCCCCAGCTGGATGCGCTGAGAGTGATGCCATATGGTATGGGACATCCATTTGGGCAGCTGGGGTCAGCTGTCGTGGCAGTGTCCCCTCCCAACTCCTTGTGCCCTGCAGCCTCTTCACTGGCCGGGTGAGAAACAAAAGCATCCCTGAATTATCAACAGTTTCCAGCACAAATCCAAAACAGAGCCCCATACTAGCTACTATGAAGAAAATTAACTCTATCCCAGCCAAAACCAGCACAGGGTAATAAGGCTTTCAGGAAGACACTGGCATGCACTCCCAGAGGGACTAGGTAACAGATGAAAACCAGAACTACGAAGTTCTGGTTCTGACTGCAAACCAGGAAAAAAAAACATTTGAGATTTTGGGGAAGAATGGTTTCAACAGACCGCAGAGATTAAGTGATTTCTATAGATTTGAGAGACGAAAATCAATCTGCCACCAGCACAAGGTGCTAGAGGTGTGCAGAGCTGCCTCTGACCTTGCAATGGGATGAGGAGGGCAACTCTGTGAGGAAAAGGAATGAGAAAGAAAACAGAAAAGGTTATTACATTTTCCCCATTTTCCTAATGAAAAGCTGGGCAGGCAAGAAGGGAGAACAGAACGGAGAGGTCTTTTAAAGGTGGAGGGAAAGCTGGTTGACCTGAGGACCCACTGGAGTTGTCTGAAGATGTGTGCAGAGGTGGCCACGTCCCTGGGTGCAGTAGGACCAGCTCCCTTCCCACAGGGCTGCCTGGCTGCAGGGTGAGTGGAGCAGAGCTGCCAGGGGTGGTGGGACAAGGTGCAAGTGGAGGAGCCTTCCACTCATGCCATGAAGCTTCTAGATTACAACAAGGAGTAGAAAGCACCAGCCAGGTCCCAAAGCATGCTGCAAGGATTGTCACAGGGATGAGAGAGAATTGGGCAAAATTTTCTGCAAGTGACTTGAGTCAGGTAAAATAAAGCCCATGGGTAAGGGCATGGACAGATAGCTGTGCAGAGACCTTTCTACTTCAGCCTTTGAGCTTTCTCTATTTGAAAGTTAAATTCCTAATTTTATTCAAAAGCTTGGCTTTCTTGTGTTTAAAAGGCTTTTGGTCTTCAGGGATCTCGCTGTAGGTGATGGCTTCAGCAGATCCACTTCAAAGCTTTGGCGGATTCAATGTCCTATCATAGCATATACTAATTAGCGAAACTGTGGGCCAAATTCCTGTGGGATATAACCCAACAGACACAATAGTATTATACTGGAATTAGTCCACTAAACCAAAACTGTAAACCTGCATGCACAGAAGTCCATGGCAAATTTTCAATTCCAGTAAATACAGGCTTGGAACCTAATGAAGAGATTGGAAAAATCTTGTCAATATTCTAAGATTGCAAATAAGAGATCTGGAGCTCTTTTATATCAGAAGGAGAAGATGTTTTCTTAAAAGCTCACAGTGTATTAGAATAACAATATGAAACCACTCTATTGCTAATAAGATATTCTCATATTTCCTTAACGTAAAAGAAAACAGGAGATGTGTAATGCGTATAAATGTATAAAAAGGGGATTTCTTGCTTTTATCCAGAAGGGGAGAAATAAAGAGTAATATGTGAGAGAAAGCAGGTTAAAAAAAAGTGGTATGCAGTTGAACAAATTTGTTATTCACCATTTTAATGTATAGTGTTATTGCTGATGTCAGATGCATTTAGCATTTGCCAGTCTGCTATAAATGAAAATGAAGCGCGTCTATCTTAAAACTTTTATATCAGAAATAGTAAGCTCTAAAAGTATGTGTTTTGACACCTGTGCTTCCACACCCGTTCAGAAAGCAACCGCATATCAAAATGCTTGAGGAGATGTCCTTGCTGTGGCAAGCCTTCTTCCCAGTTCTGTGCAGCCTAATAAGGCAATGGCTTTGTTGATACATTTTAGGAGGAGAGTGTATTTGGAAGGAGAAATTGGATGCTGAGCTTTTGTTGTGATAGCTCTAAGACTCTGTATTTTGGCTTAGAGTTCTAAGACTCCATTTGAAGAAGGAAAAAAGGAGAGAAACCAGCAGAAATGATTCAGGTGTCAAACAAAAATCTCTTCCAAGAATAAGATTTATTTCACTCTGTAACCCCTTGCCAGAAGTTTGTGTTTTTGGGAAATGAAAATTTCTGTCTTGGTGGTATTAGTAAAGCAAAACCAGCTGAGTACATTCAAACAATGGACAGAGTATGTCTCTGCTAATTTTGAATTTTCTGGCTTTTGTCACTGTATGTCACAACCATAATTATTATTTAAACATAGAGGTGAACTGCAAAACGTAAATGAAACTTTAGCTGAGAAATGTATGAAATAAAAGTTCCTGCTAAGTTGTGCAAACCTTCAACATGGCTGCATATTTTAATTTATCCTTGTTTAAAATTTGGTATCTGCCATCTGAAATTATCCCAGTGTAATGAGAAGATCCCAATGAAATATCTATGTACCAGCAAAAAGTAAGTTTATAAGGTGGTGACTGGGGAATTTGGGCACGTCCGTGTGTTGAATGGTGAGCAGAGATTTACTGTCTCAGCAGAGAGCCTGATAGCCTGGTCCTCACCTGAAAGCGTGGTCCAGTGCTGGGGGTGTCAGGCTTTCCTCCTGCCTTCCAGCTGCCACATCACTTCTTCCAGTTAACATGCAGCGCTACGGTGTAACCATAACTCCACGGTTTTGGGCTTTTCTAGTCTGGAAAGTTTCATGCTTTAACAAAATTGCAGTTGTGAGGTTTTTTCTTTTTGTTTTGTTTTTAAACACTAAAGAATAGCCCATCTGTAGCAGCGTATATATATAAAAAAATCTTTATGCAAATATGACCTCTGTTTTAGAATTGGTAATTTGGAATAATGTGACTTTACAACTGTCTTCACATCAGCTTTCTAATGCAGGCAGGTTTGGTGCTGGGACTGTTGATGGTCTGCAGTGCTTGTTCCTCTCAGACTTTGGGACTGTTGGCAAGAATTGTTTAAAATGTTACAGGTTTGTTAGAAAAAATGCTTACATTGTAGGATTCTCATATTTTAGCTAACGTGTCTTAAGGAAGGCAAAAGAAACCTTGCTTTGTGGGCACTCATTTCAATACCGGGAGACGGCACCTGCCATTGTCACATATATGTACACAGATGTCAATGTGAAAAACCCACCTGAAAGCTTAAAACCTATGTACATGTTAGAAACAGTTAAATCAATAAAAAGACTCAGCTATTTTTTAAAATACATATATGAAGAAAAAAAAAAATCAATGAATTTGTACTCCCCATTCCAGTTCACTTTACTCATCTCTAGCAATCCAGCTTCATCGTTCCTACTCTGCAATTCTGGGGCTATTTCCAGCCACTCGTAGCTCCTATTCATGTACTTTAGAGAGTGCACAGATGATATGCCAGATGTGCGCAGGGTTATTTCCATCCCTGATAGACTTGTTGGGCTGCAGGAAGGAAGAAGCCTGCCTTAGTATCCAGTTGCAAGCCTAATCTGGGCTCACCCCAGCATGGCAACTATGGAACTTGTCTAGAAAGGCAGTATAAATTGCTATGACAGGTTATGACAAATAATTCATATTAACCCACTCAAAGCTAATGGAAGCTAGAGACAATATAGCAAAGGTTCTGGGATCTTGATGTGGAGCCTTTGTTACCTTTACTACAACACCTCTGTGCTGTTCAGTATACCTGCCTTGGTGGTGCTGGGTTGTGAGCTGGTGATTCTGCTGCGTGCTCTGCAAATGTCTCTGTAGTGTGTTTTAATTGTGAAACCAGCTCCTCACCCTGTAAAATCTTTTGCGTATGCTTAAAACCGAGGTTAAACTGGAGAGAATGCTTTCTTTTGATGTGCCGCACTAGGGGACAAGAACTCTTCTTTTGTGTTTTTCTCCCTAACAGGGAGTGGTGTTTTGCTGCTCGTGATTTTTGTATAAGGACTTTGGTTAGAAGCAGTAAGGGAAGACCAATGGAGAGCTTGAAGCAGGGAATCAGGTCACCTCTCAAACAATATCTCATATCTATAATGTTAATATAAAAAGATAAAGGGGCTTTTAAAACTAGGCATGTTCAACATTTTTGTTATATTGTGGAAAGAGCCCTTTTTTGCAGCAGTTGCCCTGCTGGGTGCTTAAGGAGACCACAGCTGCCAGCAAAACCTTTACTAAAAATTTGAGAGTCTTGGCCTGAGCTTGGTTCCAGACCTGGGAAACACAGGGTTACTTTTGCATGCAAACAGTGGGCAAAGTGGATTTCAGGATGGATTAGACATGAGACATGCTTCAGTAATCATCAAATAATTTCATGAGGTACCTTCCTTAACTAGAGGGAAGTCTGGCCTTTGTGTAGTTTTGTAAAAGCTATTCTTACATGTCTGTCCCTGAAAAATAGTTCATATGTCCATCCTGAGAAATACCCTTTTGTTTTATCTGGTATATCTGTTTGAGTAAGCTTTAAAATGTTATAAAAGAGAATCCTGAATAATGAAAAAAATTATATTGGTAACAGTAGGCAATATGATATTAAGTCACTGCCATTCATACGCGCTGGGTCTCTGTTGTATTTCCTTTTTTTCTCTGGAACAAACTAAACAGACTTTGGCAACACAGGATCTTATAACATCAAACTGTACTAAAGGCAGATTTCCACAAAGTGCTTGCACAGCACAGAAAGTTTAAGTGTTGGCACTGAGACAGGGTTGTGTGGTACAGAAGAATTCTTATATTTGAATGTTTCTATCTTACAAGCCTTTATATGTCAAACTTTAAGTGGAATTGACTGTTTATCCCAGTTGATTTTGACTAGTGACGCCTTCCAGGTTGGAGGGCGCTCACTTCACTCTGTTTCCCATCAGCACTCCTTGACTACCGGCATGTGGTGCCAATTTGTTCCTTCTGTACAGAGAAGAAAAGAAGTTTGGATTTAATTTTAAGCCTTGACACAAGGTTTAATTTGCTAAAAAGGGGAGCTGTGCCATTGTAAATCTTGGAGGAGACACCAAGGTTGCAGAAATTGTCAGCCCAATCTGTTTTGAGCACCATTTCAGTCGTTCTATTAAAGGAACAATATTCCTTTTCACAGCTTGTTCAGCTGTATCAAACCACACAGGTTAGCGTGTAGTTGGCTATTTATTGTACCTTTTACTGCTTTCTGATCAAGTTTTTATGATAAGAGGGAAATTTATGTGCTGAAAATGATTTATCAATGCATTAGATAGGAGGGAAAAAAAAGTTACTGTTTCAGGTGACTAAACCTCAAAGCACAGCAGCTTATGGCTTTGCCAGAGAGATTCACAAAGAGAATAAAATCATGTTGCCACTAAAACCGCCCTAAACTTACAGAAGTAAGTACATCGTGGATCTGCAACCACTCTTTTGAGAAGAAAACCATGGTAGAACGTGATACTGGCACGTGTAGGAATTTGAAGTATTGTTTTATTGAGTCAGAGCACAGGTAGCTATGAAGACTAGTTGGGCCTGTGGGCAGATGCTGATCTTGGTTAGGATGATGTAAATGGTCACTCTTCCTTCACTGCCGTACCCTGTAGAAGAGGAGAGGTTTAGCATGAGACTCCACATCTCTGCTGAGAAGGTGAATTTGGTCATTGACTTAAGCTGGGTCAGGGTTTCAGCCTCTGTCCTAATTCTTTGTAAATGTTTTCTGATCCATGATGATATCGCCAGGGAAGGGCAGTATGACGTGATGGGATTTGGTAAAGGTTTGTTTAAACTTGTCTGATTTTTAAAAAAAATAATTCTGTAGTGGGTTAAAGCTAAGAATTTTGAAAGTATACCAGGAAAGCTCTAACACGTTAACGTACATTAAACATACAACATCTTGCTTCAGTCCTTTTTTATTTTACTTTTTAAGAAGTACATGTCTGACCCAATAGTTCATTTACGCTCATTTGTCACGTAAGTCCTTTTTATTTCTTGGATTAAGCGCTACAGACGTAATAAATCATAGCTGCTCTTTTGGCACCATTCCAGCTCATGTTGTCAATCTGGGCAATGTGCGCGTGTAATGCTTTAAATTCTGCAAAACAGCAACCTTTTGTTAACTTTAACTTTGTGCTACGACTGACTTAGCTTTGGGGATAGTTTTCATTTTTCCATATAACCCGGGTGACTAATACAGTGATTTTACTCTTTTAAAATTCTGTTTAATTATAATGAAAAAAACCTTGGTTTATTCTAAAATATGAGGGTTATATTATCTTACTCCTTCTACTGCTTATTCTTGTTGCGAAGAAAGCCTGAACCCCTTTTGGAGTCAGAAAAGAAAACCCAATGAACCCTACAACCCCTTTTGCTATCTTACATTTACTGCTGTTTCTGAGCTATGTATCTTTTCATCTCATTAACATGTGTTCTCTTTTTTCTTCCTGTGATACGGTTGACTGGGTGGGTAGATGTGTATACCCTGAAATGTTTTCCAGTATTAATCAAATTGAACTGTGATGTAGTATTATAGAGAAAAGAGGAGAAACTAGAGATGTGCCATAAACCGGACCATTTATCAAAACCTCTGCTTTCTGTTGGGTGTATGTAACTGGAATGAAGCAGGACCCGGTTCTAAATTTCCAATGGCTTTGCTAAACACAACAAGAACTACTAAGGCTTTGCCAGAACAGAAGGGAATGTGGATCTCATTTTGTCTTTGTCTGAGAAACAGGGTGGAATCAGGGCTGGACAGGGAGGGTGGGAGCAGTATGCGTCCCCCCCGTGTGAGCTCAGGAGCACACGGGCCAGCAGTGAGCACCTCTCGCCTGTGCATTTCAAATATCATCCCCTATAGCCCTCAGCGCAAGCGTTTTGATTCTTTCCAGACATAAACCCATGCTCTATGTTGTACATTATATGCCTGTTCCAGATTACAGGATTTATGGAGAGGAGGTGTTGGTTGCTTTGCAGGGAGTCGTGTAGCCAGCTTATCTGTGCACAGCCCCTTACTTATCAGCTCTGTCTCCGAGATCTTTTTCTCCTGGTATTTATAATAGGATAGCTGCTACTCCTGAAGGTGAAGGAAGAGTGCAGTTAGATGTGCTTCTACAGCTTCTCTGATTACTCTTTGTGCTTCACTCTGACTCCTTAGCGGAAAGATGCATTTAGACCTTTTGCAGCTCAGTCAGCAATACCATTTTCTGAGTTTGTAGGTATCACTGGTGTCAGGCATATAATGCCCTTAACTCCATCAAAGATGTTTAATCACACATAAAAGAGACAACTTAGAAACAACACACCACTTCTAAAATTTAACCTGAATTTATGAAATTCTACTACATTTCAGTAAAGAAGACAGGTGCTGCAGAACAGACAATTTGTCTGAGATTCATCATTCCCATTTCTAGAGATCAGTTTACTACAACATAAGTTACACTAGCGAGCATTAAGCTTTTATTGCAAGGGGTTTGCACTTGATGATAGCAACTCAAGTTTCAGCACAAGGAATGGTCTGTCTGTGCATCAGTCTGAGCTAGAAACTGGCCTCAGATTTGAGCGCATCCCTTGCTGGTTCCTGCTGAGAAAATCCTGGTGACCCGGTGCCCGCCCTCCCCCCGCGTCAGGCATGGGGATTTAAGTCAGCTGCCGAAATCTGGCTTGAGCCCTGAGCACTCCCACCTTCCTGCCGACAGCAGGAGATGCTGTTAGAGAGGGGAAGCTTGTCCTCGAAGGAGACCTCTCCAAGCTCACTTCTCATCCCAATTGCCCTAATGTTTCCATTTAGGGTGAGGTAACAGCTCAGTTTGGGGCTAGAGTGATCTGCAAGGTCTTGTGATGAAGCACAATGTTGTTTACCTGCAACAAACACAGAGAGAGAAATCCTCTCCCACGTGACTGCCAGGAACGTCTCAGGCATCCTCATCCTCCGCTGGTCCCCACAGACAAATTGCATTTGTAGGCACGCAGTGTTTGTGCAATTAATCAAGCACGCTCTGAAGCCAGTATAATTTGGAAAGATGACCATTTATAGAAGATTTGTCGTTCACTGACCGCGGTTACAATTATCTAGGAGAACAGATAGGTCAGATTTATTTAATTTGCTTTTTTTGGTAAAAGCAGTATATTCTGTTAAAATTGGCTAGCAAAAAGATTTGTTTCCGTGTGGGTGTGTATTTCAACACTGTGGAAAAATGGTTATTTCATAAGCTTGAACATCAATCTTTGGCTTTACACAAATTTTAAATTATATTCCTAAGAGTTTGTAACGGGAGCCAAGAGTTATTTTCTGGTTATTAATCTTTCTCCCCTATCCAAAAACATCCCCAAACTTTGTTTAGCTGTACAGTCTCTTCAGTCTGTTGATTGTGCTGTACTGGGGCTGAGAATGTTTCAGTTTATGTAACCAGTCTCTCTGTTTAAATTTCAATGACAGATCTTTTCATTTTGTTTACAGCCAAATAACAATGCAAACGTGTCATGCTACAGCCGTAGACGTGGTGTGCGGTCATTGAAAAGGGCATTCACCAAACTGATTTCTTGCTCTTTTATCCTCTTAAAACTTATTAAAAGCATTTCATTGTTATGTGCGGCTATTAGTGAGCAAATCTAAGCTTTCCTTATTTACACAGGGATGATAGCCAGTCACTATGTCTTCTCAGTTATTAGTTGTTTGGTTAATCAGAAAGCTGTGTTATTACAGCGTTTTTGTAGATTGCAGTTAAGCAGAAAAACCACACATGGCATAATGGTAAAATGTTTTACTGCAAACCCAAATACTTAACTAAAATCATATCTTTAATCTGTTTATAACATTGCAATATTTAAATTGTTTGCATGGATTTGATTATAAACTTTTACGTAGATATATTCGTTTTGTAGTATTTGGTAACGCAAACGTCAATGTGAGGCAGCTTTCTGGGCATAATTAATGCTAAATGACAATTTGCAAGTGAATTCATCTACTCTCTTCTGGGTTTTCCATCTGGTCCCTATCATGCAAAGATGTCCAGTCAGCAGTGTTCAAGTTCTTTTCAAAATTCTTCCCCAACCTCTTTACGCACAGAAGACTCTTGCTATTTATCCTTGATAAGGTTTCCTAACCTTCCAAGTAGCTTCTTTCTGATCTTCTAGAAAACGATAGTGACTTCTTGTTGTTACAGTATAATAAATCTCAGTTTTTTTCCCTAATATTTTAACGCAGATTTTTGAGGTAGGTTAATGACGCAGTCTGAGCTTAGGCTCTATTTTTGGCTACTGCAGAAAAAACCCACGTCCTAAAATCCTGTTCATAAATTCGTCAGCCTCTGTCTTGAAGCCAGTGGAGTATTTCATTCCATTGCTTTGCCTACAGTGTGGAGCACTGTGTGGCTATGTGGGAATGATGTTCCTCTTGTGCTTCATCAGTGTTTTCTGGTATCCAGCCTAAACTGAACGACAGCAAGTTTATATCCATTTATATCTGTGCCAAGATTAAGATCTCTCCTCATTTACTTTTCAGCTATCCTGAGCAGTCGTGTTCCTCATCCGCTACTGCTTTGCCTAGGATTAATATACCACCTTGAACTTGTACTTTGTATAACTATATTTAATTACATTTATATTAATCTGGTTCTCAAGGACACATGATACTTTTATAGGAAATATTGCTGCTTTTCTGTGTCTGGATGAATCCCATGAACTTCGGTATCACCAGCAGACTTCACGCTCCTACTCTTTACAGCAAAATCATAAACGAAACGTAAAGGCTTATTTTCATAATCTTATTTAAGGAACTTCCCCAGTATCTTCCCTCCAACTCAAGAGCATAACATATTGAGGTTGGTACTTCATATTGTTTATTTTTCATTCCTTTTTTCTGCTTTCTACCTCATTTCCTTCAACTTCAGTTTCTCCTTGATGAGTGCTGTGTTTACGACAGATTTTCATGGTTTTAACAGGGTTGACAATCACTGTCTTGCAAAAACATTTACCATTTACCACTCCTTCCTTATTCAGAAATACAAAGAGTATAGGGCTAGCATATGTTTAAGACTCCCTAGATAATTATTCCCCCCCCCTTAGAAATTTTGTCTGCATGAAATTCAGTGAATTAAATACATTTGTTCAGCATTTCTGGACATCTGACAGCCTGGGAAAAGCAGTAGATCCAAATGGTCCCCTGGACATCTGGAAATCCTAGAAATGTCATCCACAGAGAACAAGTGCGGTGCAGTTTGTGTTTTCCAGAAGCATCCAACCTGCTGCCCGAGCAGCGCCTGCACGGTCGGGGCACGCACGGTGAATCGGACTCTTCCTGGAGTCATGAGGCTTATGGACCATGTATGATGTGGTGCATGCACACAGGCTCCCCTTTGGAAAATACCCGATGAAATCTGGTGGCAGCCATCACTTACTCCACTCTACCATGTGCATGTTCTGGAAAAAAGAAAGAAAAGCTGTTTCAGTTTTTGTATTGTATCCCCACTTGTGGTTTTGCGATGTTGATGAGAATGAGTAGCCCCAGATAGGGAGAGAGTACTTAAACTCTGTCTGCTCCGTAAACTAAAACACATATTTATCCGTTTGATTTGGGTTTTTTTCCTACAAAACTTTTGTCTCTTTTTCTTAAAATTTCAATTTGGGTATTACCCAACCTGGAATACAGCTTCAAAATTATTCTTATAGCCCAGCGTGTGTCTGTGGCTAATACTGAGCTCTGAGATGGAGGTTGGGCCGTAAGAGCCTTCTTACCTTCTCAGAATATAGTATTTTATGTGTCAATAACAGTCTCCACAAAGGTGAGCATCCAACCTAATGCTGAGATGGAGACCAGAAGCCAGATAAATAAAATTCAAAATGTGAGGCCCTGCTGTGGAGATAGCACAGAGAGCAAAAATTCCATGAGGTGACTAAAAATAACTTGTCTCGTGCCTATGTAATCCAATAGTTTCAGCTACCGGACGACATACGGATTATGGCTCGTCTATCTTCTATCAAATTTTTTGTAAAGGTGCTGAAAATAATTTAGGTGTACTTGTGGGAAATGAGGAAGAATGTGGCAAAAGTTTTGAATAAAACACCCGGAAAGCAAACCCTTCAGATTTCCAAGAAACACTCTTTTTCTCTGGAAAGAAAACATAAACACACCCCATAGCCCTGAACAAATGCACATGAAGTGTGGGTGACTAAGGGATTAATTCTTCCACTGCATCAAAACCAGGATCAAATACCCAAAATGTCAACTATATTAACTACTCGGCACCTGAGGACGCTTAATAAGCGGTTATTTCTGAGAGGAGAATGTGCAGCAGTACTATCTTGCAAAGAGAAATCCCATTCACATGCTTCAGAAAAATTCAGGCCGTGTCTTGAAAGGAAAGTTCTCGAAAGGCTCTGGTAAGAAAACAGAAGCTGTGAATCATGCCATGTGGTATTAAAGAATTTAGAGAGCACACTAAGAAGTTCCATATCAATTCTTTTTCTTAAATATATTCAACAAAGGGACTATTTCCCTTTAACATTTTCAAATTTCAGCTTTCTGTCCCTTCTGCTTTTTAGCAGAAATACTACTCAAAAAACTTGCACAGTTATAGCTTTTAGTGTAAAATCCCCGGATTTCTTGCTTTTTATTTTTCTGCTTCTCAATTGGTTTAGAAAGAATTTTAAAGTTATAGCCTAAAAAGTGAATATTAAAAGAAAGAGATTATAAAAGCAATTGTAGAAAAGTTTGGCAACTTGTAACTTCTGTAATAGCCACAGCAGAACTGCATATGTGAACGTGTCATTTTGCTCTCCCACAGCGCTCTAAAATGAAAGAAAATAACTTATTGAATCTTTGATTTCTTATCAGTACAAAATACATTGCCAATAATGATGGTTGAAGAAAGAAATTCAGACTCCCAGGCCCCTTGAATAAAGCATTTCAGAGACTCCTCTGATTAATCTTTCTTGACTTCCAATTAATATTTGTTGAATCTTTCCTGTCTAGAAGTGTAAATCAGTCAAGGAAAATGCTTTGGGATTTGTTGTTTCATCTGATTCCTTGGACAAACCTTAACAACCGGCCACTGGGATTGAGTTGCCTGGTACAGGCTGGTTATGGGAATTCTCCAACTCATGTTTGGATTATTTTCTACTTCTAATCAAAGCTCACTGCTGTAACTTACGTAAGTTGAGAGTTTTTGTTGGGTTTTGGTTTTGTTTTGGGGTTTTTTTTGGGGGGGGATTTTTTGTTTTGTTCTGTTGGGGGTTTTTTTAATTAGAAAAAATAATTACTGCATGCATTTCTCTGGGTCTGGCTTATACAGAGGTCAGAATGGAACATTCTAAGGTCATTCTTGAAATGGAGGGCAGCAGAATGTTACACAGCAACAGCAGTCTCAACCTTCAGACTGATCAACTGTAAGTTTCACTTGTGATTTGATCTTGTTTGTTTCCTGACACTTCTTTCAGAATTTATTTAGTTGTAATTTTTCTTGTAGGTCCAATGAGATCTTTGAAACAAATCTGAAGAAAAATTTTGAAATGATGGTTTAGTGAGATTTGTGAAAAAATGTGTGTTTCCACAGCACATATTTTTGTTCATTAGACACACAAAACCCTGCAGCAATAGAATAGATAATTTTTGAAATGGCTCAGAAAAATTGTGCTTTCCTGGGTGTACGAAGTAAATTTTTCTATACGCTATGATTTTAACAATATAACTAATGCGTAGGATAAACTAAAAAACTAACATTTGAGGAAAGCTACATTTTAACCACTCTGGCTTCTCATCTGCTGTAATAGATGGGAATTTTCTCTATCCTCTCAATTGTACGCTTTAAAACCTGTTAGTGTCACTGAAGATTATATGGGTGTTTCTACAGAGAAATTTGGTCTATACTTTACATATATGAAATTGTTAGAAATTGTATCATGTTCCTAAAATGATTGCTGCGGGACAGTTGATATCCAGCTAACTCATGCAAAGCTAATTTTAGACCATCCAAGGTAAAAGTAAGGAGGGAATGAAAAGGTGTGAAAGCAAGCCTCTTTTTCTTGAACAAAGCAAATGCTCGGGGGTAAAAACAAATATATAAAAGAAACAGAAGGATTCGTGTTTTGTCCCTCACTTCCCACAGTTGCCATTTGGTGCTGGAGGATGGCTATACAAGCTCTCCTGATCTAGTGTGTTGTGTTGCAAGAGTCTGGCTTCTAGATAAAAAGGATGTTCCCTTCCCGAGGTGGGTTTGGAAGTTATCCCTGGTTATCCTCTGGAATGAGGAAAGATAGTGGAAAAATGGATTGGTGCCTAGAGAAGGAAAATATTTTCAGTTGTACAGGTGGAGTTTCCATTAAAAATGAAGTTTCATTATGCTCAACAGTCTCTGGTGTCCCAGCAGCTGTAGAAAGGATAATCTTAAAATAACTCATATCCTTGATCTCCACCTGCTGTAGTAATATGGTATGTATTGACGTGTGTAGGTATTCAGTGACACACCAGCTCTTATAAATTGTTCTATGATCATGTGAAAACACAGAGCAAGAGTTTTTGAGAGGGGCAGGGAAGAGGGATGGCCCGTGCTTTGCTCCTTGCCTCGTTGCCAGTGGGCTGATGCTTTACCTCCAGCTGAGAGGTCAAGTGTGTGGTCGCCTCTGTAGCTGGTGCCCTTTGAGTTGGCCAAGCGATGCAGCTGCCCTGCTTATGCAGCAGATGTGTTTAATCTCAAGATGTTTTCAGTATCCTCTGACCTGGGGCATGGGAACCTTGGTACGTTTCCCAGCCCAGGTGTCATTAAATGTGATACAATTGGATTATCGAAGAATGCAGTTGACAAAAGGCACGTATTATTTATAATTTGTGTTAGTGATAAAAATTGCTTTAGACTGAAATTTCAGAAGCATGTCTTTATGTCATTTGTCGTACAACACATCTGATAAGGAAAAACAGCATATTATATTGTTGTAATATTTAAACATTTTAAATAGTTGCATGCATAATAATATTCCCCTTTTTATGTTGCTTCCAGAAAGAATTTAACACTTCTATTTTTCAACTTCCTTCTCTGATGTATGGGGGTTTTTTCCTTGCATTTTATTGGTGTACCATTTTAACAATATAAACTGCGCAAACTGACTGCTTTTTCTTGCATATGGAACTTTTATTAGAAGACGTTCATGAGTGGGTTTTATTAGAAATGAAATCTGCAAACTTTGTGACATATTAAACTATGCTCAAACTACATCTTTTTACCATAAAGCACTAATGTCTCTCCGAACTGTACTTTTCTCAATAGAATATTTAGAAAATAAAAGCACAACTTAATTTTGCTTTTAAGCATGCTTAAATGAACTAATGATAATGCACTTTACTGCAATATATTGTATATCCCACATGTTGTAATGCTGCACAGTACTATTTAGAGTATTGATTTTTTCCAGGCAAGACTTTTTTTTTTTTTTTAGTTCCTGCAGAAGTGTATTACTTTGACTATACACTCTGCTATACTGCATGAGATATTGAAAATATCTGGTTTTCCCCAAATTACACGGTGAATTATATTTTACCTATGGCATTACATTAAATGCCAGTAGATACAACAAATGTGACCTGCAGTCTGAAGCATTAATTAATGATTACATTAAAAATATTTGATTATTTTTACAGTGATCTAGTGTGGTGGTATGATGTGGGATTATTGATGTATCAAAACATAATGAAGATTTTTATGAGGAATTCCGGGCATTTTTATTTCTTTTCCCCCCTTGCGATTAGATGTCAAAAAACTTTATACAAAGAAGATAACAGAACCTACATGAGTGTACTTCACGAGACTAAGAAATTGGTTAAAATTCTGCTGAAGTTCCTTAAAGAAAAAGGGGGATTTTAGGTAGAGTAGTTCTGCTCCAGCAGTCCCTTATTATTTCCTCTCACACTGATGTTATTTCTAGGGTCTGTTTTGTGCTACAGGCTGAGGCTTGGTAAATATATTTTCTGTTTTGAGGGGGGGGGGGTTTAAAATAAATTAGAGACGTTCCAAGCTAAGGAACTGGGACCTAGGTGGGAACTCCTAGTATAATCACAATTTAATTCTAAAGTTTATCTAAATACAGCAATATTATTAATTTATATTAACACAAACCATTGCAACACCTAAGATACTGGTAGTTCTTATTTTCTTTTTCTGTTTGGCAAGTTTTCCCCTTCTGCTTATGAAACGATATATTTTTTGATTGTAACAACACTTTATAATACAGATAACATTAAAGGGAATGCCAGCTTCAGGCTTTCCGTGTATGCCCTGTGCTGCTTTCCTGTATTGAATACTACGATTGGACTGTTTTCACACAGATGCTTGAGATGTCCTGCTCATCTGTCACTAGTACCGCAGAAAGACATTTCCTGTGCACCAAACAATTAAAAACATTTATAATACCTAAATGGTGCTATTCCTTCAAGTCTTAAACTCGGTCGCATTGTGATGCTGCTCTCTCTGCTATTGCTGCATCTCCCACCAAAGAATTTTGCTAGTTGCCTCTGGCCAAATAACACTTCTGGAATTATAAAATATATTGGGTCTATTTTTCCTTCCCTTCAGTAGGCAAAGTTTAACAAGACCAAAGCCTGCTGGACAAATAAAAAGAACTAAAGAATTGAAAGAACTTGCAGAAAAAGCAGTTTCAGGCTTCTTTAATTATCCACGGATGCCAAAAGGCACAACAAGGAGGAGATTCATATCAACAGTGTGACAGATATTTTTTTATTCTATAGTGATCCTGTCAGTAAAAGAAATTTAATATAGACTCTCTTATCACTCTCTACCATCTCATTTAAGCATGCAGGTGACCGAGTAATGTACCCCAGGAAAATTCATCTTCTCAGTATCTGTAATTTTCTGACACAGAAGAACGTATTGTGCTGGGAAAAGGGATGAGGAGAAGCGATACTTGTGCAGAGGAGCATGTTTGCAGTCTACGTTATTTCTAAATACTGCAGAAATTACAAGACCAGTAACATTATGCTGTTGTGTGTTTGACTATTGAGAGGTTTGCAAGCTTATCTGCACTTGTTGGATAAAACATAAAAGGCGGGATATTTTGTAGCACCATTTATTTATTTAAAGGCTATATAGAGAAGACTTCTTCCTTCAAACAGCCTAGGTTATAATCTGCGCTCTGGGAATTTGGATTTATCTGGAAATCTTAGTGGTGGCACCGCTTTGCTATTGCAGGGGAAAGCCTCCAGCTTGATCGCTGCACTACCTGGGTTCTTCTGCTCAGCATGCTGCTCACTTCCCTCCATCCCAGGCTCTCAATAAATCCCTTTTTATGGGACTTTTTCCACAGATCTCAGCTACCTGCCCAAATCTTGAACTTGAACTATCTTTTGAGTAGGTAGTCCAGATGTACTGACCATCAAACCAACACATGAAGAACTTCTTGGGTATGGTTATGGCATATATGTAAATATTTTCTTCTCTGTATAATTTGACCCTCAGTGCTTGAAAAGTGCATGGTTCTTTTCCAGTGGCATAAGGAGGAGATAAATGTAATTACCAGAGTCGGCTACAGTCAGCTGATTTGCAGGATGCTATCCAGGAGTGTAGCAACAGGGGAGGACAGATGTAGACAGTGCTAGCAAGTGCCTGTGATGCACCTAACCCATCCCTTGTCAAACAGCTGCCCTGCAAAAGCGCTCATAGGGTGAGCAAAAAATGTGTCTGAAAAGTTATGCTGCATTTAGAGTGGAGCAGTTTGTAAAAGGAAGCGAAGGCATTCTAGAAATAATAAATAATATCAGCCAGAACGAACATTTATTGCCCATATTGCTATGCACAAATATATATACATATATAAAGATATATACAAAGATACAGTGTAGCAAATATTTATTAAGGAAAGGATTTGGCAACAAAAAGCTTTAAATTCTCAAACCTGAAAGAGGTGATCCAGTGTTGTCATTGCTCTTTAACTGGGATGGGAAAATTAAGCAATTTGGGCAAAGTTTCAGAGAAAATCTGTGGTGTGGAATTAAATACTAAATACCATTCCAGTCTTTAATAGCAAGATTTATTTTTTTTATCAATAAATAATTAACATTGTCTCAGGATTTATTTCTGGTTGTTTTCAGCAGCTGTAGATGTTTATTCTGGTATTTTGGCAAACGCAAAAGGTAAAAACACATTTTAAGTTAAAAAAGATGAACAAACCGATGCTGAAATAACCAAAAATATTCTGTCTTTCTGAGAAAACTTCAGAGGAACTGTACCTACATGTGCTTGTCTCACACTTGAAGATTTTAGGAGGATTCACTGTTTTGCTTTGGGTTATTGTTGAACCTCAACTAGACCTAGACCTTTCTCATGGGCATTACTGATCCATGGTCCCCAGACCAGGTAGAATGGGGGAAATCTTTTTTCTCATTACACTCGTAGCCCAATGTCCATGTTAAAGATTATTGAAGAGTGGGAAGGGAGTTGCTTTAAGTGGAGGGATTCAATTCTTCATGGTGCTGAGTATATTTTCTGAGTTTGTTTCCAGTTACGTAGAGCCTAGGGTCCTGAGCATCCTGATCCATGGAGATTGTTCTCTTAGCAGGATGTAAGCTCCTGAAATCACAGGGATTATATGGGAAATGCACTCTTCTTTCAAACTTATCTCTCCAGCCCTGTTTAATAAATGATGTGTTCATGATCTTTTAACATCAGTAACAATTTGTTAGTCATATTACACTGTAAAAGAGAGAGACTTGGAAGCTATCTGAACCATTTTAAAACTTAAATTAGCCACCATAAAGTGCAGAATAAAATTATAAAGACTTTCTTGTAATACAAAATTCATAGAGACAAAACTCTAATTTCCTGATGGATATATGATATTAATGTAACGGATACCTCAGTGTAGTTAAATTGCATTAAATGGTTATTAATGCTTGAATAAACTTCAAGGAAGTGGGTACTGGTTGAAATGGGATAATATTTTGTTCTGCTAAATTATACGTTAATTGGTATTTCCTCTCTTGTAAAAGGACCTAAAGGGCTTAATAAAATATGTGGTAGAAACATTATTTTTTCTTCTTGAGATGTTAAGTCTAGAGTTTAACTGGAAACATTTCAAATCATTCCCAGAAAATTCATTGGCGCTCATGATGACATGCCTTTCAGGACTCCCCAAAGTAAATAATTACGGCTTTCAGCTATTCAGGAGTATATGGGGCAGCGTGCAAGGGAAGGGAAGAAAAGCTACAAGTGAATTGTTTGCTGTTTTATTTTCAATTTTGGAAGTATACTTTGTTTAGATGTAGGTAGCACCTTCCAGTATAATACAGCAAATAATGAAATCTATAGGCACAACATGGGGAGACCATTATTCCTGGGCTAATGGAGGAAGGGAACAAGCAAAGGGTCCCAACACCCATCTCTGGATAATTCGGAGATGTATCAGCAAATCAAGAGAAGACTGTTTAAGAAAATCTCATTTAATACATCTCATTCAGTAGTCTAAACTTTTCTGAAGTGATTTTTATTCTGTCTTTGTAGAACTGCTTATTCCTTGTTGTGTCAGAACAGACCAGAGTTGTTATTTAAAGACTAAGTGTGATATTACTATATGGAAATATCAAATATGGATACCTTTTCATTTGGAGAAAGAAAAAAAGAAAGAAAAAAATCTCTATATGAATATGTATATTCTAATTTTTATGGATTTATTGGTATTATGAATAAGCTTCTCTTCACTTGAACATTCAATAATACTGCGTTTAACAATTACTGAAAATGAGATGTTTCCACCTTTTCTTCTAAAGGAATTTTAGTTGACTGATGAGTGAATGCCTACGGATAATTAACTGCATCACAGAAAGGAAGGAAAACTCTTCCTTGAGAACACAGCAGTTAGTGAGGATGCTTCAATCTCTTGCTGTACAAAAGCCATTAATGTTTTGATTGCAGTGGTGTTGGCTTTTCCAAGGTGGATATGAAAGGTTATGCTTTTTCTGCTCCTCCTGGCGCCTCTCCCCATGTTAAAAACAGATGCTGTCTTCCAGGTTTCTCATAAAATTTTTATTTTTCAGGTGGTACTGTCTGGGAAACACAAACTCGCAGCCCCCAAATATCTCAAGTGAGATATTCTTCTTGTGTAACTTAAAGCAAATCGGAGTGAAAGAAGGAGGTTAGCCAAAGTTTTTGAGCTCTGTGATTTGTCTTAGAAGAAAAACATGATAGTGGAATCAGATACTTTTGATGCAATATAAATACTTTCATATTTATGAAGAACGGGTGAGTTCCCATTTCCTGATTGCCGAAGGAATCGTATGGAGACAGCATTTTTGTTTCCAGCCAAGTGTGTGATCCCTTTCATACATTTAATTCAGGGTCTGGCTACAACTGTTTCTCTGACTGTACCTAGTCTTTTCTCAGCTTCCCTTCTCTTTCTGCTTAATTTTCTCTAAGACAGGTTTTCAGAAACCCCTTTATCCATCCGTGCTTTGGGTGCATTCTTGCCCGAAGTACTGACCTGGGTCTGGGTGTGGAGCAGAGGCTGATGCAGTTTCAGCTACCTGGGTACGCAAAGGTCATAATATAACTCTCTCATGTGAAGGCTGGTAATTGAAAAAAGTTACTTTCAAGGAAGCTTTATCCATTTGCGAAAGCATAGAATCGTTTAGGTTGGAAAAAACCTTTGCAATCGTCGAGTGCAACCGTAAACCTGACACTGCCAAGTCCACCACTAACCCATGTCCCTAAGCACCATCCTTGTGTGCTTTGCGTAAGGTGACAGGGTAAGAACAAAACAGTCTCCAAACCAGTCTGTATATGCATGCATGTAATTGTGGAAACAATGCATATAAGCATAACTGACCATAAACAAAAACTGTTTTATAAGCGAAGTGCTGCAGAGCCCATACCACAAATTCATAAGTGATTTATGATTTTTTTCTGTGTTGCTTTCTGAGATTTAACCTGAGTGCTATCCAGCCATTAATATTCCTCACTCTAAGGCGGCTGATGAGCTCTGCCTCGCAAGCCATGCGATGAGGCTTACTCTTCTGAGCAGAAGTTCATAGTCTGGTCCCAAAGGAAACAATATCTTCATTATCATTTGGGGCTCTCATCGTGGCACTGTCTCAAAGGTGTGCTTGACAAGGGACTGCACTCAACAGTTCCCACTCTCACAAGGAAAAAAAAGTAAAGAATAATTCCCTCCACAACAGGGATTCATCTGGAAAAGTCTGTGACCTGACCTATCTGGGGGGTCAGGCTAGATAATCCAAAGACTCCCAAAGGGCATTAAGATCTAGGAATTGTTAATATGGCACCACTGTGCATCTCTCACGGTGTTATGAGATGGTGTGAGCTCATTTCCGTGCTTGTGCAGAAGTATGGCTGAGTGTTTTCAGAAACAAACTGCTGTTTTGGGGTGTTATCATTTTCTCCAGAGCAAAGGGAGCTCAGGACTAAGTATTGTTCCACCAGGGACAAGTGATTTACTGGATGATCTCCCTGAGCTCCCAGCTTTTTCCTTCCCAGCTCCAATACCCTGCACAAGAATGGAAACACTTTGTGGGCTTCATCTTAACAGGGACTCCCCCACCCCAAAACAAGATCTTTATCCAAAGATTTTAATTAATTGCAAAAGTTAAAAATAAATCGTGCTGGAGTACCATTGATAATCCTCCTAGGCTGGCTTTCATTCATGTTAATGTGTAATACAGCCACAGTAAGATTTAATTTTAACCATAATTATAAAAGTTTGAAATTAAATCTTACTAGGGATGTGTTCTCCATTAATATGGACAAAAACTGATCTGGGAGGATTATTATGGGGGACACAAGAAAGATTTAATTTTTAACTTTTATAATTAATTCAAAAATGTGATAAAGGATTTTGTTTCAGGGGAGGGGGAGTGCTCTCCAGACCACTAAGACATCCCAGCAGTCTTTCAGAGCCATCTTAATTACAGTGACAAAGAATTATTTGTTAGAGAATGGTGGTCAGGAGCTCAAACTGCTTCTTTTATCCAGAAATAAATGTGCAGGCACTTCAAAACTTTCACTGAAAGAAGCATTCCAGTTCATGGTGAGGAAAGGAGCTCAGAGGGACATAGCTATATATATGTAAGCACGCGCGTATGTGTGCATATATATATGCACAAATACATGAACACATAGAGGTAGAAACATATATATACACAAAAGTGTATTTAGATATGTATATATACAGACGTTTTGTGTATATCTGTATGTGCATATATAAAAATTGTAGCAAAAATGCATTTGTTCTTCTATACATTTCTAGTACTTTATGCACTTACATCTACTCAGATGTACTCAAACATATGGACATATCTTGTCCCCATAAAAAAAGAAGAGTCTGCAATAAGGCAAAAGGAAGATTAATGGAAACCATTTCTTTCAATAGATGCCATTGTATTTGGCTGCACTGAATTTCAGTGCATTTGTCATGCTGCACACCAGGCAGAGGGCAGAAATCAAGTAAATTTACTGAAAATTTTCTACTGAGGATCAGGTTATGTCACAATTAAAGATGTATGAAAAAGGTTAAAAGGATTGAAGTATTCATTTCACAGGTACATGTTTAGGAATCAGCTTCGGCTTTAAATCGCAATTCCCTGAAATACTATGCCTTGATGATATCACGTTTACTGTGTCTTAGTAACTTCCACATCAAACGTGCATGATCTTCCAGTGCAGAGGGGCTGGGGTTTTTTGGGCCTAGCTTGTGGTCACCTTCTCTTCTTTTTGCTGCTCTGTTTTTTTCCTTGCCTCCAGCATTGAAATTTAAAGTTGGATTGGAAAATTCAAGAAAATTCTTCCCTTCTTCTCATGCCAAGAAATATGATGGAGTGAAGAGTCTTTGTGAGGATGCGTGGAGTTCAGAGCCAGGTTTAAATCCTTATTCTGACAGTTTCTCATCAGTTGGGGTTCAACTTTAAATTTTTAAAAAAACCTGGTAGCTCTTTGTAATTTATTAAGAAAATATATATTTATTATAGTATGAATAATGAAAAGATTTTTCTTATTTCTAATGTTATTTTACTGTTGAAGTTTGGGGATTTTTTTGCATTTTCTCATAAAATTTATTAAGCTCATTTTGTAACAAAATAGAAGAATAGTTGCTTTTTCTAAAAACAAAAAACAATCACTTCAAAAAAGTTTGGAAGCATGAAACAATATTCCAGAAGACTAAGAATATGTGGACAGTGATGGACATTTTTTCTTCTCATCTTCATATTTTCAGAAAATATACCTGTATTTTGTCTACCCTAATTTAAATAATTATAGAAGCAAAATCAGTACAAGTCCCTCTTCCGTTCCTTAATTCAATGAAATGTTTGATGTGGTTTGTATTTTTTGTTTATATTGTAGTCTTTTACAAGCATCTGCTTTCATTTTTTATTTTCCTTTCTACAAGTAATCAGGTTTGGACCACACTGTAAAACACATTATTATGAAACTCTGTAGTTATACAAGGCAGATTCTCGCTGCGTTAGCACCAATAACCCCTCCTCACTTTACACTTAAATTAGTAAGGTCACAAAGTGGCCCCAGGTGGCTAAACAGGGACGGGTGGAAGAGCATTGTCAGATAGAAATGGTGAAGCGTATTTTGAACCTCAACTTGCCTGTGGGATGAGCTAGGGTAGACAGAGCAGGTTACTTTGAATTTCCACCTAGCTGCCTGTAGGACAAGAAATCTTTATTTCCTAGGTAAAAGGGAGGTGTTTTATGCAGCACGTGTCTCTGCGTTGAAACGCGTGCTCATGCCGTGCGTTAGCCCTGCCTCTGGCGGTGAACTGACGGCTGCTTTATCTCACTGGTCCAGTTACAAAAACAACTTGTAACCTTGATAATTTCTTCCCGTGGTCTGAGGTGGGCGTGGGGCAGCCCCCCCTCCCCAGTCGTTTCAGAGGGCAGCTCTTCAACTGATGGTGACGTGCTAATGTAAGCCATAGCACCATGTTCCCAGTAAAAGTAAATCTGGAAGCGCCGTATAGCAGAGGTTCTGCTGGTGTCCCTTGCTTGCTGCTGTAGATGCTGATCTGCCCTTTGTGTGCCATTTTTTGCATGTATCTGCAGAAAATATGGATACAGCGAAAAAGGACCAAAAAAAAAAAAAAAGTTCTAATTTAGGTACTTAATTAAATATTTGACACCTTTTATAGTTACAGAGACTTTCATTTTAGT
This sequence comes from Ibycter americanus, assembly GCA_035590275.1. Lineage (NCBI taxonomy): Eukaryota > Metazoa > Chordata > Aves > Falconiformes > Falconidae > Ibycter > Ibycter americanus. The sequence continues at coordinate 40,246,487 of JAVJGI010000064.1, read as the reverse complement.
ATTATTTGTGACAAACAGCAGCTATCCTTTGCAAGACCTTTGGAATAATAATGATAATAATAAACAGAAACTCTCAAGGAAAATGCCTTTTTTTGTTGTTTTGTTTTGTTGGTTTTTTCCTTCAGAGAAAGCATTTGGTTCTTAATTGACAATACAACATACAACAGCTTCCTTTTCAACTTTTAGGGTTTGTTTTTGCATTCTACCGTTAATACTTTTGTACAAGGTATGCTTTGTGTTCTGTTACAGGCTGTTTGAATGTTCGAGCCCAGTTTAACATAGATGGGGAAAGCCACGGAGTGTGCCTACTGCCTTCAGTGGTCTTTGAGTCTGGCCCATAATAAGTGGTTATGTGAGGAATAACATTAATACAGGGAAATGCTAAAAAGGAAAGTATTCTTTGGATCAGTTTTTCCTCTTAGAACTATGTTCCTGAGGAAAACTTGCCTTCATAGTCACTACACATCGCTATACTTCATAAAATTGCTAAGCAGAACGAATTAGAGATATTTAAGTAATATATTCTGAGGATCTACCTTAAAGTTCGGAAATAGGTAATAACAATTGTTCTCCTGTTACTAAAGAGACACTGGACATGGCATATTATAAAAACATTATTGCAAGATACTATAAAAGTAGTGGTAACACCATCTTTCTTTTACTCAAATTGATGGGAACATGGAATTTTATCAGAGACCAAATTCTTCCTGGTCAGTTGCCTGAAAAGCAGGTGAGAGACTGGCTGTGATCAAGTATGGGATGAAGTGTAAGAAAATATCGCTTGTGCTTTCAACAGGGAAAGTCTCATCTGCAAAGGCAGATTTGGATGGCCAGGGTTGCTGCTGTTCATGAGCTCGAGAGCTGAATTTATTGTGGCATGAATGAGAGGAAACTTGAGCTTTACACGCAGTTTCTTGGCCAGGGGTCTGCTGTGTGTATTGATTTTTGAAACATGCTTTTGCTAAGTACATAGCTGAAATCTCCTAATGATTTCTTTGTATTTGGGAAAAAAAGAAGTTCAGTGACATTGACTTAATCCTTTTGAATACTTCTTTCCACATGTATCATCAGCCACAGAAAGATCAGCCCTTACGACTGAACCTCACGGGGCACAGCAATTACAGCCCAGCTGCACACACACCGTGTGCTGTCCGTGTCTTGGTGGGCAGGACGGTTTGACTGAAAATTTGGTTCTTGTGGCAAATTCACCTTCATAAATTTAGAATACTTAATTACTTATAACATGCATCCAATTAAGTTTATCTAATTTAAGGTGAATGGAAGAAAATGGTAAAAGAAGTTTTTCTTCCAAAACAATGAAGCTGAATTAATATTACTCTATCCCTTCTGGTTACAAAAAATTCAATACCTTTTGGTGGCCTGAGTTTGTCATTGCCATGGAGAACACATTACCGAATAGTAATACTTTACTCTCCTGTAATACCTTCCATCTGAGTACATCTAGCTTTCTTAAAAACGGTAACGAAGGCATGCATCATCTCTGCAAACTTGGGAATGCCTCTATTTTATGGATGGGGAAAGTGAGAGAGCATACTATAATTGAGTTAGCTAAACTTGCAGAACATGCTATTAACTAGTTTAGGAACAGGTTCCTGAAATCCAGATTTGACCACTTACACATTGTTCACTTCCATAGCGGCAGAACAAATCTGTGCAACTCTCTGATCTTCAACATTTCTGGATTTCACAAACTTGCCAAAGAACTAAAACATTCAGTGTTTCATAAACATGCACCAAACAATGAATTTTGAAATCTGTGCTTGTCATTGGAGATATGTCAGACAAGGACTGACCATTTAACTTAAGGTGCATTGCATTACGACGTATGCATTTGGCTGCCTAGCAAAAGGGAAACAATGGTAATTTCAGGAAGTCCCCAACCTCATCAGAAAATGCCAAAGTGCTCCTAAATCTTCAACCTCACTGTAAAAAAAAAATTTAAAAAAACAGTAAAAGATATTTTATTACAGGGTCTCCCCTTCTGTCTGTTTGGCTTTGAGCCAAAGTACACTATGAAGTAACAGTTGGAAATGACCTCCACTCTTTCAGATGTGTTGTTTCTTTGGTTTGGCTTAAAATTAATCATATGTTTAAAAAAAATATATGTTGTAGACAGTTCTTGGTAAGCCCCAATTTTTACTCATAATGTGGCTCTTTGCCAGCGTCTAATATGACATCAGAGTGATGTTACTGTGATTATGCAGTACACATTGGAACTGTAATACATTGCTATGATGATATATTAAACACTGACATGGAACCTGAATACATAATTGGCAATGACAAAAGAAAGCATGATTTAATATCTTCCATGCCACCCTCCCCACTCAAGTTGCTCAGGGTCATCCCTTCTCGGTGCATTCTCATTATTTCCAATAGAATATCCTGATGTTCAGCAAGTATTTATGGGAACCTACAAGAGCCTCTTTGTTGGATACGTTTTGTACATAATACAACAGTCAAAGGATTTCTAATGTGACATCTTTCTTACAAAGGAAAGCCTTTAAAATAGATTCCCCCCCACACACACCCGCCCCCTTGTTGTATCTAGAAGATAGGACAACGCTTAGTTAAACATTATGTCATTTTCGTGATAATATTAGGTGCTAGATAAGCTTAAAATGTATCATAGTCTGCAAGAGCCCTCAGCTAATCAGTGCATGAGTTGAGTTGTTTTTGACTTGCTTGATTTGTTCTAAGAATTACATATTGTATTTATAAACTTGCAGAGAACCCTTTGGGTATAAACTGTCCTTTACATTTTTACATATCCAGCCAAACGTTCCCTTTCCCATAGTGTCTCTTTGGCTTTTATTTCTTGTAGTATTCAGCAGAAACATACTTTGTCAAACACAGCCAGAAGATATCATACCCTTGAGGAAAGCTGAGTATTTGTGTTCCCACAAATTTCTTCCCCCTGCCCAGTAGTGCTGAAGTGAAGATATCTTCCCTCCCTCTGTGTTCCTCAGCACTAAGTTTGAGATTTCTGCCTTTTGAACCGACTCATTTGTAGCCATCTTCCTTCCTTTTCAGCAAAACCCAGATAGGGTACCTGAACTATTCCACTACGTTTTTGCATATCGGAGCCTTTTCTCCATCTTGCATTGCTTTGTCAAAGGGAAGGAAAATAATATTTTCTGTGTAACGATCAGAACTATATTTCTACAAAGCTGAAGTTCCTGAAGGGACTCAAACCAGTGTTTAACTTAGCCGCGTCGCGACTTTGTCACGCAAGTTGTGCATTTCTGTATGTGTGTAGTTTTCTACACTTACCTTGCACCTGCTTTTCTAAGAGAAAAGTAAGCCTGCTTTTCTAAGAGGCGAATTTAGGTACAACGGCCTCCTCTTTGCATTACCCGTATGAAAAAAATCAAGGACTCCTCCCACCACCATGGTGTAGCTTAGTTCTTTTCTAAGAGATCAGCCTGGTCGGCACACAGCCCGTGGCTGGCACAGGAGCGGGTTCTTGTGGGCCACCTTCAAAGGCTTTTTTCTACTTTTCCCACCTCCCCGCAGTGCCAGGGAGTTTTATTAGGACACCCTGTGAAATCCAGTAATGTATCTGGTAGCAATCTAAATTGTGATTAGCCAATGAAATTCTGCATTTCCATTAATGCTGAAGCCCGGTGTCCCTGAGATTTATATCCCTGAATCTCTCAATTGATTTATAACCTGGTAATCCTTTTATCCCCATTTATATGCAGCATAACTTGACGTAAGTGCTAGAGTGTCTCCATTAATCGAATTCAAGAGTGTTGGACTGAGAAACTGGACTAAAAACTTTTAGGCCATACTGTAAATACACTATGTGTCAAAGGAAGCCAGGAGGTAATATGTCCTTGAGTTGCTTCATCTTTATGTTCGCTCTCGAGTGAAATGAAGATGAAAAAAAACCCTACCAATTATGAATGCTATTTTTGGAGTATCTGTTGCAACAAAAACATGTTAAAATATCTCGTTTTGCATAGTGAGTACAGCCCCGTTGCCTAGTGGCTTGCAATGCAGCACGGCTATAGGAGATCCCCTACCTGGTTCCTATATGCTGTGGTGCAGAGACGCCAGCCTGGGTCCCAAACACAGTGTAGCGTTTTTGTAGGGCTGTTCCAATCCCATTGCAATCGATGGGTACTAGGTATCTGGATTTTGAAAAATGTCTTTGGAAACCAAGTCAGTCTCCACCTGGTTTAGGTGCCTGAACGTGCCTGCTGCTGTTAAGAGCTAGGAACCTTCTCTTTCCTTGTCTCAGATCACGCAATATTAACATTTCCCATGTTGTAGGGCACACGAGAGTGGAGTCCCAGCACTGCTAATTTTAATTATATGATGGAAAATTTAATAGTAACTACAGCTTTGCATTATTGCCTGCTTCTTCTGCGTAGACTTAGAAATTAGATGAAAATATCACTTATGAGAAAATCTGTGTGGTTTCCCTGCAACACCGGCTCACCAGCAGCAGCCCCTTTGATAACCTTCAGCGGCCATGTCTACAGAGGATGGGGGGAGTCCCATGTTACACTTAAATCACATATGTGGCACAGCAACTGGAGGAGCTATTAAAATATATTTATTATTCATTATTAGTAAATTGCCTGCATGTGGAGTAGTAGAGTAGCAAACTTACAATTTTGTTGACTCATTAAAAGTCTATGGTGTGATGTCCTGCAAACCCAAATTTGTATTTATAGTATTAATTTTAAAGCTCTGTTTAAGCAATTACATCTGTGTATTACGTGAAAAAGATGCAGAATAAAGGTAAATCTTACAGTATACTGGAAATTTGCTGGTTGAATACACTACTGTCTATCTTGAGACTTAATGTGCTGTTGGGATAGAACCTGATTTAACCCAGAAATTTACAGGTGAGACTGTGGAAGATAATGTGTGCCACTACTGAAGATGTGTTAATAAATTATAATTCTGTATGCTGTATGCATTCTAATTGCCTCTTTAGTAAATACTTTACACATTAAAGTCTGCCAGAAAATCAGATGAAATGAAACCAATTTAATTCCTTAATTTGTATGATGTTATGCAATACTACATCATGTTGCGTCCATAGAAACAAGAAATTGATAGTTTCTGAATCAGATCTTCTGTTTCTCAGCACTTTGTTAACATGTTGGTATCTTTAGGGAGAGAATGGTAACTTTCCATCTTTTGGATGTAATGGTGTCTTATGCTGTGGGAGGAGAAATAGAGTAAATAACAAAAAAGGATGGCCATCATTCCTGCCCTCCTGTGTTATGATGATGAAGCTATACTTCTACAATAATTATAAGAACTTAATGTTGAGACCTCATTGTCAAGATTGTTATATTTAATAATAAAATTCAACATGTTTTCATCCTAAACCTGCTTAGAACTTATCATGAGCACCTAAGATGATTAAGTTGTTTAAAATTAAACATGTACACGAATACATAGATTATCAGGGTATTTAGTTAACGAATATATAAATAAAACCAACTGACCACAACTAATCACCCATGAGGGGAAAATGCTCTTCGGCTCACTGCGTGTGTGGGCTGAGCAGAAAGGCCAACAGAAATCTGGGAAGTGTAATGGTCAACAGCAACAACAACAATTTAAAAAAGCTAATTAGTCTGAAAAAAAGCCACACAAAGGTCTTTGTTAACAGTTTCAAAAAGGCAATTCCGTGACATTAATAGTGGAACTAGCTGAGGAATTAGCTATTTGTGAACATTAAAAAAAAACCCCACCCTGAATCACTTTCTTTTGATTTGAACAGAGCTCAGTTTGTAAATTTCTTGAGAATTTGTTTAACAAACAAACAGCAAGAATTCCACACTTCATGATCTGCTCTGCAGCAGAGGGGACTGGGAGCTGCTGTGGGTCTTGGCAAACAAATTGAGAAAGGAAAGTGGACTTGAGCCCCAGTACCTGGAATATGGCCCATGACCCTTGAGTGTGGGTCGAGTAAAGCTCCTGGAGGGAACAGAGAAAAAACACATATTAGGCATCTGATGTAACCTTACCATAAGTCAATAGGCTCGTTCTGAGTGAAGCCATAGACTATTTTTCAGGTGCTGCCTAAAGAGAATTGGTGTTGCAATATCATGGGCAAAAAAGAAAATGAAAAGAGTTTAAATATCACCTTAATTTTCTGAGTGCACTTTTAGTATGCTTTGTTGATCCTAAAGCCGTCCTAGTGACTGCTTTGACTATTCATAATTTGGTTTTCTAGTTACTAAAAGAAGCCAAAGTCAAAAGAAGGATCATCTTCTGTATTTTGGCTGTGCGCTGTATAAAATAATTGACTGTCTGATGAAAAACTGTCTTGTCATATTTTGTAATAAAATAATATTTTTGTGCATAACTTGACCTGTCCTAGTGAGTTATGCTGCTCATTGTTTCATAGTAACAATTTCCAATGGGATTTTAATAATACTCTTGCTCTTACCATCTTGTGCGATGTAAGCTGTTACATTCAATTTGTAAGAAAAATATTCAGGTATAAAACTAGATAATCTGTATCCCTTTAGAATCAAAAGTCACTTTGCCAAAATATTTTAACACTTGAAATTGCTTCTTAAGAGATGTTTGCTATGATAAAACGACAGAAAACTACATTTCCATTATAATTATAACTGACTAGTGGTGCTAAGTTTTTATAATTTAAAGGTATTCTCAAATCTGACAGCTCTTCCATGTTGAATTATGCATTTCTGGCTCTTAAATAGTTCTGCTGGCATGAGACAGCTGAGATGAAGTTGTCTCTCTAAAATAATTGCTCCATGGAGCATCCATTATACCTTCAGAAAAAATGTATTACTTGACTTCTACAAATTATAGACTAGCCTATAATGGGTATTTTTGACAGCTATTAGCTTTTTTAAAAAAATCTGAACAGTAAAATGAGTATTGATATCACTCTGCCGTGTCTTGCATGTTAATACCAACCTTTTCTGTACTTCTTTCCTAAAGCATGATGTAATCATTAATTACAATAATATTGATGTAATTGCACTCATCCTAAACTCCCTCCACTTTAATAGCAACATGTGATTTTTTTTTCTACAGTAATACTCACTTCATATTTCCTGTTCTTGTAAAAAGAAAAAAAAAAATCCCAGACACCCTTAAGCGTAAAATCCTATGCTGTATTGTGACATCATCACTGCTTGGGATGAACGGATCTGTGGCCAGAGCAGAGTTCAGCTGTCCAGCCTCTGGGAGGCTGTGGTGCTCTGACCTGCCACGTGTCACGTGGTGGTGTAGTTCCTAGGACAAGGGGACTAATCCCAGGGACCACACCTTCACAAGTAAGGCAAGAAGAGACACAGCAAGGTGCTTTGGTATCTGAACCTTCTTCTGTTGGGTGCCTGCAGCACCCAGACGAGTTCATGTGTGCTTAACCCTGTCTGATGTGTTTACCCTTTCAGATGCTTTAGTGATTTCAGTATGCGGCACGGTGTGAATACATGGCAGTTCACAAAATATTAAAAGAGAGGTTCCTGGGGTCAGGGCGGAGGCGGAAAACAGAAAAGCCTACTGAACTTTTTCAATAAAATGATCTATTCTGTATATTCAGTATACATTGTATTTTATTTCATAGGCTTGTATCTGGAAGTATACATACGAGAACTTATGCCTGTCCTCCTGCATTGCCAAACTGGGTGTCTTCACATGAGGAGCAACTTTTCAAAAGGCAAGTATACTACTTGCATATGTACTACTATAATACTTCCACAGATACGTTACTTTCGTGAATTGAGTGGTGAGAGTAGGGTGGTTATGGACAGCATTTTTCAGGTCTTTTGGAAATATTGTTCAGATCTAAACTATAATAGCATGATTATGATATGCAAAACAGATGAACTGACTTTTGTAATTATGGTGGAATATATTCATTTATGGTGAAGTTAACCACAATAATAAGGGAATGTACAAGCTCTTCCACACTCTGACCATTGCACATCAGTGCTGTGGTGTGGTACAGCTGGACTGTGGCTGGTCCACATTTATGTTTATTTATATATTTAGTGCATGAGTGAGAAGAGTTTGTCTGGGAGGCTCTGATGTCTGAGCTGGGGGGTGAGGAGGAAACAGAAGGTATGGCTGGGAGGATTATTCCTCCCCTAGGACTATTTTGGCAGAGGCTGGATGCTTCTGCCAAGTGTTGGTCTGTGCTGAGCCCCTTCCTATGCTGCCTGCAGCATCCCAGGAAAAGGTGTCAGAACCTGCAAGAGCAGACCAGCTTGCAGCAAAGGGTGAAATCAGACTGAGCTGCTGTGAATCAAGGACAAACCCACTACTGGGTTCAATTTTGCCTGTGTGCTGAGAACATTCAACTTGCATAAAAATCACCCAGTAGCCAGATCAATGGTCTGAGATGTTCGTAAGGATAATGAAAAAATGTGAATGTGTAACCTTGGTGCTGTTGATGGACAGGGACGGCCGAACAGCAATGAAAGATGCACTCATGGTAGGACCCACAGCTACTTTTGGTGTCATTCAATTTCTTGTCACCATCTTAAGTGTAAAAATCATCTTGTGAAGAGCAGTAAGAAAAAAATGACCAGATTTCCTTTTCAAAGTAAATATTTCCCTTTTCACAAAATAATCAACACTCCAAGTATTTTGAAAGAAAGTGAATGTCATAATAAGAAATATTAACAACTGTAAAAGTTCCTAGTGTTGATAGAACAAACTCCAAAAATTCCATTGTAATCTCACAAAAAAATTTAATGGCGCAGTAATCAGTGTAACACAAACTATATTTAGAAGCACTACAATTATTACATAATACATCATGCAGACCCTCTAGAGATGGTATTACCAGAGATTATAGGCTACTTCTGAAAGCCATTAAGGATCTATTAGTTGCCAAACTCATCCATCCGTAACTTTCAGTAATGTCCTCTCTGGAGCATTGCTTTCTTATCACATGATATCTGTAGTAGAGGAACTTAAGCTTTCAGCCCCCGACTGTTGAAAGAAAAAGTAGCTTTGCCACCTTGGCTATTTTGTAATTAATGCCTTTATTATATTCTTGACCCAAGTTTCACAATTATTGGAGGAATTAATCAATATATCTCCTGAGATTTGAATTTTTTGTTTTTTGGGGTATTTTTTTCACTTTCCTTTAGGTAATTTCTGAAGTAAAAATCATGATATGTACTTCCGTGTTAATGGCAGTCTGTGGGACTAAATATAAAGTAAAACAAAAAAAAAAGTTCAGAATTTGGCATAGGTTTTTGTGAACAAAAAATTGGTGTGAAATCATGAAAAACACTGTTGGAGAGTCATGTTTTCTTTCAACAGGAATGGCTTAAAGGTTAACTCTTTGAACACACATGACAAAAGACGATTATGAATTTTGGAAAAGTAGAATTGTTGGTTTAGAGCCATGAGCCAGTATCTTGTTACACTGGGGGCTGCAGAAGAACAGCCCACAGCACGTACAAGAGCATAAATAGTGACTGCTGCAACTTTCATAAAAATCTGGATTTTTAAAATCTAAACTCCTTAAAAATGATATGGAAAATGAAAGAGTTTGCATCTATGAAGTAATGCTTTTCAGCATTTTTGGTATTTGTGAGGAGTTTATATGCAATTTGATCTTTTTGGTATATTGGAGGTCTCTTGTTCCTTGATCCGTCCTCTTTTCTTATCTAAGTATGAGAAATTTCAGATTTACTTGTGAGAGTTTCTGAAGTGGTCCATCTGACATCATAAATACTATGACATGTATCTGATTTCACTTGTAGTTATTCACCTAATATCTGAAACCATTGTGAATGTAGAGCAAATGTGGTTTTCCACTGCTTTGCAAAGCAGATTTCTGCACAATGATGCATTCATTAAACATTCTTCCAAACTGATTTTCTTACTGGAGAACAAGAAAAGTCCATTGTTCTAAAAAGTTTATAAGAAAATTAAAACAAGACCCACAAAAATGAATTCTTGGAATGGTTGCAGTGCTGCTAATGCATATAGAAACTATAGTATATAACCTGTATCCTAGTGGTCCCAAAGATGCAGAATGTTGGCATAAAATATATAGTTGTTGAACACTCGAGGATATAAGTGCATTCATAAATAAATTGTTACACTGTGCAGGTTGCTAAGATAAAGTGTGCATAATACAATAGCAAATCATTAGTGTTATGTTTTGCATAAGAAAGGATGAATGGTTGCACAAGTTTCTAAGCAAAAGAATACTAGCTCTTATTCTGGAGATCTCATGAAAGGCCTTCGACGAAGAAAAGTTTATGGGTTTTAAAGTTTTCTTTATTATTTACTGTAGGTGTAAAATCAGGGCTCTTCTAGACCAAGTGGGCTGTCAAATCATTTAATCACAAGATAGCAGTGTGTACTTTGTGTGTGAGTACGAGATTTTCCCTAGCCCTGCACAGCCAGTCTGAAGTAGTGTGTGGGACGTTAGCTTGTCACCGGTTTATTGGAAAAAAAAAAACAACCAACCCCCCCCCAAAAAAACAAAAAAAAAATCAAGAAATGTCTGATTAAGTCAGAGAAAAGTTACTGCATTATTAAAATGGGTGAATCAATTTTTTTTTCTTATGGTTTGTCAAATTTATAAAATATTATATTTCTCTTCAGATAGAGTTACATACTGTGTAGCTCAGAGATAATCCCTATGGTCTTGGCATATGTTACTTAATTGTCTCAGAAGGAAATACCATAAATACCATGCTGTCATCTCCCATGGGCATTTGCTCATCTGTCACAGTGGGAGCTCCAGACTGGGTGAGGTGCTCTAAGACATTTCTTAAACTATGTAAATCACAGCCATTTCTCCTTCCTACTTCCCAAATGGTCAATTATGTATAAACATGTGTTAATAAAAATTTGCTTCTTTTTGCCTCCGAGGTACACACCCAGAAAGCTATGTGAGGATGATAAACTATAAATGCCATTATTATGTGATTCAACCTATGACATAAATTACTGATTTAAAATGCCGACATAGATATGGAAGTCTGTGGGATTCAGGCCCAAAGTAGAAGCAAAACAAAACTATCAATAAAAGTCATTAAAGAAACAGAAGTTTCTGTGTTTCTCTCATTCTCTTTTAAGGAAACTGGTTTGTATCTACCTACCGAGAGAAAAGCAATTAGAAGATTATGCCGAAAGTATGCTAAAGGCTATTTAACACATTTGCTGCTTAATGACCTCTGCACAGGTTCAGTTGCCACATCAGATAGAAAACAGCCAAAGTTGAAGGGCTATAGATTGCAAACAACCATAGTAAATGCTGATACAAATAGATAATGGAAAGGCAGCTAAAAAGGTGCGCTATGCTGAGCCATATCCGAATAATCAGGGGATCCCCACAGGGTGTAAGGAAAAGACCTTACATTACAACACTCCACATTATTGGTGTGGGTTTTTGTCTTCAAACAACTTGTGGCAATCATGCCTTATTTACCAAACACGTATTTCCCACACTAAATCATCTCCTGGACTGTATTTATATAGGTCATCATGGTTATTTTGAACCACACTCTCTGACTTAATTTATACTTGTCCATATTTAGGATATAGCCAGTCAATAAAGTATTAAAACTGATGCCACACTCTATATTCTTTAAATATCTAATGGTGAAATATTTCTGATATACTGAGAAATTGAATTGACCGCATGTATTGCTGCTGTAACAACGGTGGGTCTGGAAAAAGTGTTGGATCAAATTATGGACAAATTTATATCCTTTTTTTTTTTTTTTCTGAGATAAAGAGCACTTGAGAAACAGGTGTATATAAGACGTCTTTAGAGCAGCTCATTAATACTTACATACTTTCAGAGGCAAGATAAGAAGGATATTGCATAGAAATAACAGAAAAGCTTGGTCTGAAAATTGCTTAGAAGTGCTGAGGTTGAGTTGTTTGTAGGAAAAACGGTGTGCTGATATTTTTGTGTGCAGAGGTAATTTCTATGGGTTTTGTTAAAATAATAGAAGACAAAGATGAATAAGGTGAAGAAGGTAGCATTGAGCTCTAAAATAATAGTTTAAAAACGTGGACCAGAGCATCACGCAGCTAATACTGTGGCATGGTCAAGGTGCAAGGGACAGTGATGAAGTGAGGGACATGTCACTGCTTTCAAATTCACTCCTTCCTCGAAATCTCAAGTGGAAGTCTGACAGCCTGAACATCTAGGTAATGCTCTTTCTTCCCATTTCCAAACAACAACAGATACACTCTAAATTCAGGCTTCTTTGTTGGGGGTTTCTCTCTTTTACCCAAGCCCGTAGAAAAGTTTCACGATGCAAATGGTTTTTTTACCAGAGTGCTTTCATTTGGAAGGGGGGATTTGAAGCAAAGCGATTTAATTTTTATTTTCCCATTCATGTTTCATAGTTTAACAAGCATAAATGTACTATTCTTTATTTTGCGGTAAGAAATCTGTGTGTTAAATATCATATTGGGTAGTATCAGAAATGAAAAAGATAACTAGCTGGCACTGTTGCTTTTTTGATGTTATGACTTTCTGGTCATACTTACAGGGTCAAATAGATAGTGTGAATTATGATGAATTTGTATGTTTCCCTTTTCTCCTTAAGAAAAAAATGTGCAGTGTAATATGAGGCATTTGAATTTATTACCATTCATCAAAGACGGCTTTTGGCAGCATTTTATCACCAACGAACTCATTGGCATATGAAAAACAATACATGTGCAGTGCTGTGAAGCAGGAAAGGAAATTTGATGGGAAGGTCTATTACATCACTTAGGCAAGTACTTTTTTTTTTTTTTAACCAAATAAAATCGTAGAGGCGCCATTCACATTGCTGTAGCTAAAGGCCATCATAAACCCCTGTTTTCATGGTGTTGTATATCGTTACTGAACCATTAAAAACTATACTACCTTTAAAACTAGCGTTTTGTGGAGGTCTCAGCTTGGAAAGGGGAATGTGTCTGTGTATTTCTAAATTAGGAAAAATATTTGTCAGTTAAAAAGGTCAAGCAGCTAATATTTATTTACATTGTTCAATTTTAAGACCATTGTATCCTAATGCTTTGCATATGCTTAAGCCTCTATATATGAGGATTTTTTTTAAATGTCCATTTGTCTTTCTGTTCCAAAGTCTAGTTTTGTGGGAAGACATGAACTTAATAGTAAGATTTATTATGTCCTGATCACACAGAGACATGAGCACGTGCACAATTTTACATACTTGGAATAGTAGCAGAGAGCTAGGAAAGCTACATACGTCTTTGCTGCTTGTGTGGGACTGGAAAAGTAAGCACCCAACACCTTTTAGTAGTCACAACTGTGCGAAGTGCCACTAATATCTATGCCATTACAACCGCACTTAAAATGAGAGTAGTAATGAATAGCCATAATTGTATTGTAAACTCATGATTTGGTTTGCTAAAATGTCTGCAGAAAAGAGAGGAGACGTATATGAGTTGTGTAACACCATTTTCCAAACATCCCTCTGAACGTAGAACCCTTTTCTCCTTCCTGTATCTTGCATTTCATATAATCTCAGAAAATCTTCTTCTATAACTACGCAATGATAAACCCTTTAAAAGCAGTTAATATTGCAGTGCGAGTAGTATCTTTTCCTTGAAGTAGGTGAGGAGTTATATTTTCTGTCAGAGGAGCAAACGTCTGGATAGTTCTGTTGTGTCACAGTGATGTAAAATTATTGAACAGGATCATCTGAACGCAACTTTTCCCTGTGTGTTTCATGTAGGAAAGTCTATGTAATTTTAATTTTTCAATTCAAAAGCATCTGGTATACCTACTCTGAGGAGAAACTTTTATTCCATCTTGAAGCCGCATTATTCATTTCCTTGCATGTTACAGAATTAGTTAAAGCACCTAAATGATGACATATTAAAATGAATAAAAATACAGACGGTGGTATGTGTTATAAAGCAGTCTACCTGTACTGGTTATCTGATCATGGGATATTCATTCCCTGATCATGGATGCAAATTGCATCAGCTGCTCTGTGACCTTCAAAGTCTAATTATTCTTAGTTAATATTAGGCACCTGAGTTTTAAAAAGAAAATATAGACCATGTGTACTTGTGATTGAAGATGAGAAGTGTCAGTATATCACTATCGCTAATTTAAGTCCAGTTAAAATGTCTGATGAACCATATGTAAACTTGAATCATATGCATACTGTATTATAGTGTGCTACATTACTAATAGAGGAAAAAGGTTCTTTTTCTACTTGTTTATGATACAATTTCAAATTTTATCAGCATAAGGCCAGCATCTTACCAGAAATAAGCGATCACAAGATTAATAACCAAAGGCAAATAATAAACAGTGACACATGTTACCAGGAGCCCTGTCATTTACCTCTCCTGGTGTATTTAGCGTGCTGTGAGCTGCCTTACACCTCCGCGCCATCCGTAATTCCTGCCTAAGGCGCCAGCAGGTGCCTGCCGCTGCGCGTGTGGTGCTTCTCCATGCTCTCGGTGACTCACTCGGCAATCGCCCGTTTTCTGTCTGCCTTCAAGAGCAAATACCCAAAACACGACAAGAACTTGCGCAGGTGACCGGTTCTCAAGACGTTCAGCTCTCCCGTTCAACGTGAACTAAGGAACAGCAGGGGAAACCCACAAAGTTTAGAATGGGTGAGAAAAGAGGAGAATAGGTTGTCAGAGAAAAAGCAGGGGAGATAGAAGGTGAACATTGGAGTAATAGTGCGTTAATTAGCGAATAATGCGTTTTCTAAGGAGAAAATTAACTGATATGGCCATCACGCTACATCAAACCTGCTTTTGTATGAAAAGTGTTATCAAGTTATGTAAAGATAGTGTAGAAGCCAACAGGGCTATGGCAGCAAATCTGGTCACGCGTAGCCTCTGCTAAGGTGAGTTTGGTGCATGTCTGAAAGGGTGAGAGGGTGACATGAGGAGGAGAGCACGGAAGGAGGCCAGAAGGACACATGCTGGGAGCTCAGTCTTGCTTTATTATAAAGTAAGATGTGTAAGTGTGTGATAAATGGAGCTGTGGCTGAAGTAGGCTGCCTAAATAGATTGCATCCACAAAAGTCTTACTGTTGGAGATTTTGGGGGGGACCACAAAAAGGAAGGTTCCTCGCTCCAGTATCCTTTAAAGACTTTTAAAACCCCTCAGCTTGGTGTAAGGAAATGGTAAAAGACTCAGAGAGTGGATGATTTCAATTTTATGCTTTTTAAAATTCTACCTTAGTGATTATTTCAAAGGCTGGTTCGTGTCGCTGAAGCGTTGGGTTTAGCAGTGTGTGGTTCGGGGCTGTAGGACTTTGCCCGGGGGGAGTTTGTGTTAGTCATGAGCGAGGGGGAGAGCTGGGAAGCGGCAGCAAGCGCAGAGCCGAGCACGTGCAAGCCAGCGTAAGAGCTGCACAAATGCACAAAACCTCCCATTCTCCTAACTTCTGCCTACATTTCTGTTGCTAAGGTTAAATTTTCAATTGTCATACACAACCGGCAGGATGAGGCAGGTTAAAAAAAAAACAACCCCAAAAACATATTAGAAGTTTAAAAATAATGTTTTTTAAATACTCCTCCATATTTCTTGCCTTACAGATATAGTAGGTCTGCTTGCAGCTGTAAAAAGTCAGAATTTAGCACTTGGTGGTAGCTGTCAACATTAGCAAGGTATACAGGATGCTTGAGGGGCAGGGGAAGAGATGAAATGTCCTTTGTGGATCTCTACCTGCACAGTAAACATTGTTTATTGCGTGGCTTTGTCCAGCAGGTACTCATTTCTCCTAAACGGCCTCACAATTACACTGAGAAAGAAACCAGCTTGCCTACCTCGGAAAACCGCATATATATATGTATATGTGTGTGTATATATATATATATATACACACACACTCCTTTTTTTTCCCCCTGCTAAAGTCCTAAAAAATGGTACAGACGTGTATTAATACATTTGAAGAATACTAAAAATGCACTACATTTTCACAGGAGCTCTCATTATTACAGGATGTGTTAGCCTATCTGAATTAGAAATACATTAGCAAAGGGATTTGGGTAGACATGTCTATATGGATTAAACAGAACTGCACTTTGCTTTCCTGAGGTTTTTTTCTCTTTTTTTCCTTCCCTCCTCTCCTCAATCATAATGAGAGGTGATTGAATTTATTTGGGCAAAATCCAAGCTGAACCCAGCAGAGGATATTTTCAGAGTTATCCTTTTTAGATACTTGCCATATCAACCAAGATCTGTTTTTAGGCCCCGTTATTTAAGGCTGCCTTAAAGACTAATGAAATATAGTGTGATGGATGTTACCCCATTTCAGGGACTTTAAAGTAAGTTACTTTCAGAAATGGGAAAAAAAAAAAAACCCCAACCAGCCCTATAATCTTCAAGCCCCGCTTTGGTACTACTTTTCAAGATCATACATTTATTTTCAGTACTAAGATGCTCTATGTAATGTATATGTTAATCTTAAAAAAAAAAAAAAAAAATGTTGATTCTGCATTTTTCTAACTAAGGTGAGATTCCTAATTGAAGAGGCTGTCTTGAAAAGCAGGGTGAGCACGGTTTGAAAATGCTTCTGGTTTTACCTCTGTGAGAGGTAAGATTTTAAAAGCACCTAGGTGAATTAGGAGCAAACGTGGAAATCCTCTCCCAGCTGTACGATAGCGTATTACCGCTGACAGTTTGTGCATTTTGATAAGTAACATACTGTAGTATTAGCATTTTGTCACTGTCTTCTTTGCAAAGCCAGATATATTTAGGCTTCTAAACCTGAAATCCTGCTTTATATGCTCTGGAGATTATATTTTTATTATTATTATTTTTACAACACAGTATATGTAGGAAAATAGCATGACATCAGTTTGTCACTTTTTGGGTCATATTTGTATTATAGTTACAGGATGACCCACATTTATTTGTGAGATTTGTTTATAGACAGCACTATATAGATATTTCTATTGAAAGCCCTTGAAAGTAATGGGTTATTATAAGTGACATCCTTAAAGAAATGGTTCTGTGACCTTAAATTTCTAAAGTAAGGTATAACATAGTTTAAATGTTTTGGCTTACATAGTTAGTTTATAATGAAATAAAAATCAAGCAATTTTTTTAACATTATTTATACTTCTTTACTCATGCTATATTTCCAAAGTGCATTGAAGCTTTTTATATTTAAAAATATAGCCCATTTTAAAAATCAAGTGAGTACAGTTGTTTCAAGAATCTTTTTTCAGTATTTATTTGTATTTCAGTGGTTTGACAATTGTCTTGTCTCTTCTGTTCAAGTGAAAGCGTTACCTATCAGGCATAAACAGCTAAATGCAATGCACCAAGAATATAATAGAATGATTGCTAACTTTGTAGAGCATAAAGTAAACAAGGATGACAATGTGAAGGCCTAATTTACACCTGAAGAGGGCCAAAAAATGAGGAAAAAAAAAATTATGTCAGTTCTGGGTCTTCAGTTCAACTGCATATTCATAAAGAGAAAACACTGCTCAAATGAGGTTTAAGAATCTGACTTGAAAGGTCATGAAATTCAGATTTGCATCTAAAATTCATCGCATTGTTCCTCGCTGTAGCAGAGATCTTGTAACAAGGAGTGATGTTACTTACAGTGCTTCATCTCTGGTCGCTCTGGAGAATAAACCACTAAGTGAAATTCCTTTTGAGAACTATTTTATCAAACTGTTATAGCTCTTCAGGCTGGGACCAAAGACAGGCTGCATTTATATGAGCTTCGAAAATGGCTATTTTTCATTAATAAATTGTGCAATATGATTTTCTGTATTTAAAAACATGATTTCCATGTCTTTGCTCCTCTGATCAGTTATGAGAGGTAAAATTAAATGGTTTTTTTTATTCCCAGTCTTCATGAACTATACTGGGGGAATAAAATCATGTTTTAATAAGAAAACTCAGGAGTACATTAAAAAATTGCCCCTTAGAATGAAACGGAGCTGTACTACAGATGTTCTCCAGTGTGTCTTTGTGTACAAGGCAGGATGCCATCCAGGTAAGGAGAGAGGGAGATGGGTCTCTCCCAAAGCTGGGGAGCTATGAGGTTTTTCACGGCTTTGAGAAAGTTGATGCACACATCAGGAGAGCCAAGAATATCGTTGTTTAAGCACTTGCCTTTTTCTCAGTCAGGCAGTGTAATGAGGAGAAGCTAGATCCACCATGTCCTCCATATGTCCGTCTGTGATTTTGGTGAACATTTGATTCTGAGTATGAAAACTTTCCAGGTTTATTCCTGTGTAAAGTTTTGATTTCAGCGTCTTGGCATTTTCAGTTTAAAAACCATTTTGCTGGAAAAGTCTTTATGCACTTAACACCGAAAGAATGAAAACCGTGATGCGAAGACTGTTTCATTTAATACCTTTTTTTTTTCTTTTTTTCACATGTAAGGAACCTGATTTGACGAAATTCAGCCCACAGTGTTCAAGAAACTGTCTGCATTTTTTAACTATTTTTGTCTTGCTGGAAGAGTCATGGTGGGTGATGCAAGTGCATGGCAGCACAGAGTTTCTGCTGTGGAAAAGGATAGAAAGGAGGGATTTGGGAGCAATGTAAATAAAACCTCAATTGCAGAAATAAAATACCAAATTACAAAAGAGGAAATGCTATCTGGACAACACTACTCTAGATAAAAACAACTAGTTTTAGACTTCCCATTTCTGCAATAACTAAGCAGCTCAGATTTCAGCTCAGTCTTTAGCACAAGTTTCCATGAACTGGGGACACACCTTTATTCTCAAGAAGATACCTTATGCTGAAGAAAAGAACTAAGCCCATCTATGAAATATTCAGAATTCTAATCACAATGTCATTCCTCATAGTTATAATTAATGTTTTGTCATGAAAAACTTTTATCAACATTTTATCAAGAACCTCTAAAGCCTTATGGGCAAACAAATACTGTTATGCCCATCTTAATGTTTTATATGTCATAGCAAATCTAAAAAATAATTCAAATTGGGTATTCTATGATAAATTTTGTGACAGTGCAATGTAGGTGTTAGTTCTTCGCTATGTGTTAACTATTTCATTCTGAATTCCATCTCTTCTTCAGCGCATTTTAACCGAGAACACATTTACCTCTTGTCAGTCTAAATTCAATATTCATCTAACAGAGGATGTTGGCATCAAAAGGCAGCTTTTTTTTGTAAACACTGCATTGATTTCATACTTCTGGCTGTAACAGAATGTAACCAATGTATTTCTGGTTGCATGTACTTCTTGTGTTAAAACATTGGGTGTAGATTGCCTTAGTTAGCAGACTTTGTCAAGAAATACTCCAGAAAATAATTTTAATCATTATTCTGTCTTCATTTCACCACTTATTTAATTTACAATAGATTAGTGAAACGACTTCATTACAGGTATTTAGAGCAGATTAGTGCATTTGTTTGTGCTGATTGAGTCCACATTGATTTGTGATGATTGGCTCCACATCATATACATCTGGTTTGAGGTTGACCTGAAAAAGTATAACTGTGCTGGGGCTGTCTTCCTGTTGTAATTGTATGGGCTTACTTCATTGGGTTATGTGTACGTTATTGCCATTGAACTAAAATAGGTCTGTTTTTCACTGTGTGCAATTTAGTCACGCATCAATACATTTTTAATTAAAAGTGTATGACAGGTACAATAGTAGAGTACTCCAAATAATTTTCTAAAGCAGTCTGTTTCCTCAAAGACAGGTAATCAGAATCTGTCTCAGTTAGTCTGTGAATGTATAATTTTTTATTAAGATATGTGATTAAGTATCTAAAAACTTCATGCTAAATTGTCAGATTTTGGTCGTAAGCCCTGTACTGTGAATATTTGAAGTTTATAATAACAAAGTGAGCCGTTCTTCTTGACAGCAGAAAAAGACCTTGCCGGACAATTTGATTAGCTCATTTTGTAGTAATAGTCAACATCAGGATAGAATATCATGGTTTAAATGCTTGCATCACCTGGCTGGCTCCATATCAGGGACAGAGCTATGGCAGATGGCTCCATTAATGGCATTGGGTATCTACTCCCAAAGTCAGTGGGACAGTGGTGGAAAATGGTTTGCTCTTTCTCCATTGTTTCCTTACCTAATACTGTCAAAGGAACTTGAATAAAAGAGTGTTTCGTGCAAGAACCTGAGGGCTCTTGTGGGACAGGTTATGGTCTGCCATAAAACAGATTTGTCCTATAAGGCTGCGAACAACTGTAGAAGGGTTTTCCCACTGAAATAACTTTAAGGTGGTGTTATAAGGATGTAATGGAGTTAGCATGATAAAAAAGGTTTACTAGTCATTTGACTCACTCTAGCTTAAATACCAGAACTGATGCCGGGATGTGGGAAATCCGAGAATCTTGACATAACAGGGAGTTGAAGAAAGTTGCGTGAGGTTCCAGGTTGTCCTGAACCGTGCTTGGGTACCTACCTGTGGCTGCATGGCCGTAACGTCAGAGTAGGCACAAATAAGCGTGATTCCGTGCCCATTCATTCCTCTTGTTTTGCTGAGCACTTCTCACTCTCTGGGGTGCTATCACAGTGATAGTAGAAATATGGTATAATATAAAACCAAAGGCAAGTATTAATTATAAGGGTAGAGAATATATAGGAATATCTGTATCTGTATATAGGTGAAGACATATCAAGATTTGGGTGCCCAGAATAAAATAAAATAAAATTAGAATTAACAATATAATAACTTTCCTCGGTTTATTGAATGAATTTAAAAATCACCAACAGCTTTGCTTTTTTTTTTTTTTATTCCAAGGCAAACACAATAATCTCAGTTCAGGTTGGTTGCTCTGGTAAACGTGCAAAACAAGACAAGGCTGCCTAATTAACATTTTACATGTTAACATCATCTACAGTTTCTTCTTAGTATTTTGCCAAACAAAGGAAAAATGATGAGTGGTATTTCTGTGACCTGACATTTGTGCAAATTATGATTGTGGCTGTCTGAGGAGTGTAGAAAAGCTGTAGATACTCTCCCTGTTCAGATAATATTTCTTTAGTTCTGAGTGTTTGTAATGAGAGCACCCTGGAGGAGTTTCTCTGATGCTAGTAGATTAAGGGTCATCAGTTTTATTTCTACATGAATCTCATAAATAGGTCCAGTTTATTGAGTATTTCATTTCAGCACGGTATCCTTATTCAGAACATCTCAGTTTTCCTTATTTTTTTTCTTCCATTTAACAGCCACAACCTTGGTAGGAATGTTACTGCCACTCGTACTAGCTACCAGAGGCAATTTGGCTTTCACCTCTGTGGACTAAAATAGGTTTGGCCAGCAAAAGACGATCAACACGTCTTGTGCTTTTCTATTTTTCCTAGCCTCAGAAGGGCTCGGAAAATGTCAGAACTAGTCACAGCTGCTGATTGTTTGTGTTCCTGGATAACACTACAGTCTTTTTCAGATATATACGTTGATATCAAACTTGGTCTGTTCTAGTTACCTTTGCTGTTAGATACCATGGCCAGAAATGCCACAAGAAACACGACCAGCCATGATTTGTAATTGATTTAGAAAGCCATCTCCTGACTGTAATTATAACACGGTGACTGAGGGAAGAGAATATAGTATCCCCCAAAAATCCCTTTCCACTTAGCTAAGTGTATAAACACTATCAGTCATTAACAGTAAATTAGTGAATGTTTTTTGCAGGAAGTCATTAGAGTACACACTTAAGGTTTTGGGTAGTAGACATTTCCATGCATGTCTGGATTGTTAAAAATTCTTTCATCTCCATAGCTCTCAAATCAGAGTTCATCAAGTAGCTTCTTTAAAAACAAACAAACAAACAAACAAAAAAAAAACCCCAACAAAACAAGTAGCACGACAGTTACAAATGAAACACTTTGAATTATGTTTTTTCATTATTGTTACTGATTTTCTCACAAAAACAAAAGGTAAAATAAGCTCTGTAAGGTTAAATGAGATATTTGACTTTACATGTTTTCCTTCAAATTTCTGGATTAAAAATATTTCACTTTGAAACTAATTTTTTTGGTAATATCTGTAGAATTATTTTAGTGATTTTCTTTCTTAACCTTAGCTCCCATTTAACGTAATATTTTTTTGCTTCAGTGTATATCCCTCTGGTGTAGACATCGGAAGCACACGGTGACATTTCCTTCTGCACTGAGGTGTGCTTTTGTAGTTCCATTTGAAGTACTAAATATTTAACTAGGAAATCCTCCTTCTTTTTCCTTTCTTTCATGTACATCACACAGGAGACGATATGGAACATGTGGATGCAGTTTCACTGAGTGTGTGCCTGCATGTACCCACTACCTCAGAGATGCAAAAAAAATTTGGATGATTTCTTATAATGGAAGTACTGTCAATGCATAGGAATCATGTGACCTGAAAACTGTTGTTTAAATAATAAACTGAAAAGTCATGCTTTCATGTGTGTATGCCCAGCTATATGTGCATATTTTTTGACAACAAAAGAAGGAACTGAAATGTATGGCTTCTGTAGAAAGTACATTTAAAATTTAGTTTATCAAAATTGTGTTTTTTTAAATTTGAAACAAAAACTCAAAAAACAAAAAACTCCAAAACTCAGATCTGGATATTACCAGAGATTTCTTGTATCAGCTTGGAGGAATCATGCAACCTCCCCACACCTCTGTGAAATGAAGGTAACACATTATTTCTCTCACTTTTTCTTGGTTTACCTGCAAATTCCTCAGTGCAGAGATGCCTGCACTGCGTCTGTGCAGAGAACGTTGCACAATGAAATGGAAGTTCAGCTTTGGGCGCAAAAGCATTAGTACAATGAAGATTAATTCCCCCCCCTCCCCCTTTTTCATTTATTTAAAGAAGATAAAATCTACCTCTGCTTGAGCTCTGCCTGAGGTATGAAATATGTGTAAAAGTTCACATTTTTAACAGCAAGATGTTTCTTAATTAGAGCTCTTCTTATCAGTCTGTTTCCTTTAACCATTTTGATTTAAATTTTGTCAGTCTCCACTTTTAAAAAACATGCCATATTTTTAAAATATTTTTTCTCCTTATTAATATATCTAAATTATGTGCATTTCTTTGTGGGTTGAATTCTTCCTCAAAACTATTAATGGCAGAGGGAACGCAGAAAGGTATATGCTGCTGCTGCTGTGATGAACATTAATTTGATGGAGATCTACACTTGCAGGAGAACTTTCCCCATGACTTTCTGGAATGGAGATAGATTTTCTACAGAAACCTCTAAACATAAAAGGACACACTCCCCAGAGATCCAAGAAAATCCCTAATTAAATGAATTAGAATATAGTGGCCGTAAAATTATGTTTCTGTTCTGCCATACTAGACTTCACAAGCCCGGGGACATTGTCTAGCCAGCGATCAGAAGCATAAATAAACTCTGACTCTGATAACTTTGAGACCTAACAGAGGAAGAATGGTGGAAAGTTTGCTAGAGAGGCCCCAGAGATAATAGTCAGAATTGTATAACGTACATATATAGGACAAAAACTACAATGATTTTTCTCCTTCAGGATGACAGCTTCAACTATGAATGTGACTTCGATAAAAATGTTGCGGTTTGGAGACAAAAATGATGACTGCTGGCCAAATCTGGACCCTTGCATCAAGCCTCCGTGAACGGGGATTTGCAGGGATGCTGTTTGCAGCAGGCAGAAGCACATCACAGCTACTTTGTAGATATTACTAAGCCCCTTAGTTCTCCCCAAACTAGGGGATTTAGAATAGTGAATCCTCCGAATTGCCACATTAATTTTCTCCTGCCCGTGCCCTGTTCTCGTACTTCTGCTTGCAAAACATAGAAATTGTTGCCTTTCCTTCTCTTGACAGGTCCAGAGTGTTCTTGCTCTGACATTGGGCAGGATATTGGTTTTGGAAAAATAATAAATCAGAGATTGCTAATTGCAAAATTAAATAATTTCTTTATCTTATTAACGGATCTGTGAAAACTTTAGAGTTTTTATAGATATTTATATTGCATTAAAATAACAATGTATGTTAAAATATTGCTCGAAATATATGCAGAATTGAATACTCCTCAGCATCCCAGAAGTAGTGAAAAGAAAGCAGTTCTCTTCTGACAATGAAAACTTTTTGGATTCCATCTGCCAAACTTAGGGGCAAATTTTATCTTTGGATGTGCATACTGGATTGTCGTCATCTTAACCTGGAGGTATACAGTATGCATTGAAATCCAGAACACTCTTTTTATTTTGAATGTAATACACAAAGCCTATGAAAAAAATGACATTCATCAAAAGCTACAGCTTCACCATACTGAACATTTGCTTTGCTGTAGTGGAGAGAGGTCACTTATCCTTGATTGTCTTCAGAATTATTTGAGGACTTAACTATAGTTAAAATGCGACCTGAAACAAATGCCTCTAAGGAAGGCGAAATTGCTTCGCTGCCATAGAAATACCAGTACAAGTCAAGAAATTCCGTTGCTCTCTCTAATCTTCTTTCCTATGGAAACTTTGCTAATGAGATCAATTCCAGAGACAGTTGCCTTGATCCACAATAGTAAAAGTCCTTCTGTCGGCTGCTAAATAAAGCTGGATAACCTAAAGCTATGTTAAGAATTTGTAGCATAATGTAAGGTGAACAGACAACCTGGCTTTACTGAGGCAATACCGATACTTAAGTGTGTCATATTTCGTTTGACTGTTAAAAATGGCCTGTAACTGTTCTTTTAGCATAGCGTCCTTTCTTTCTGTCCCGCTGCAAATTAGAAGCTATGTCCTTCATCAACATGACGTGCAATTCAGATGTAGTCCCAGCAGATTTTGTAACTCAGGGGTAGGCAGGAGGAAAGCAAGCAGTAGAAATACTCCCTTTAGTTCAATGTTCAGGGGCTTAGCTGAAAAATAAAATCTTTGAGCATATTGAGTTCTAATTGTCTACTCAGCACCTGACCTTTCTGTGAGCTGTGGAAAGAGCCTTGGAATCAGCAAGTATTTGTTTAGAAAATCAGAAACAAACCACTTTGTTCAAGGTAGAAAAAAAATCTGAAAAAAACCCTCAGACAAACCCTCTGTCTTTCCCAGGCTGAAATTAGGAGTGAGGATGTAATAATCACTGGTAAAGCCAAGGGAACGTTGGTCCTGGTCTTTGCCCCATACAAGACTTCCGAGCTGTTGGAAGGCTGCTGGAAGGTGCAAGAGGTACATGGGGAATAAACAGAGATTACTCTTCTGCATTTCAGGTTGCTGTGGCCAGTGGCTTTGTGATGATGTTAAATCTAAGGCATTCTGGTAATGGTGCCTACGCAAAACAGTGAAAAGGTGAGGCATCTTTTCATTAACAGTCTTGCAGTGCAAGGCAGCAGAGCTAGTAACATCGGTTGTTTAACAGCAAGTCTGTTATAGCAATAAAGGTAACGCAGCATAGCTATTATAAAGAGGTTTTTGTACTGAGTTGGCAAAAGAATGCAAAGTCTTAATGAACTCATTCTTACCTGCTTCTATCATAAAATATATGATATAAATCGTGTAATGCGCTGGAAATTTTTGGAATTTACTTACTCTGCATTTCTGCAATTCCAAGTGAAAGAGGTGTGGGGTTTTTTTTTTCTTTTTTTTCTGTATCTCAGTGAATTTTACCTCATTAGGAAATCCTTTAAAATGCCTGAATTGCTATCTTGAAGATTTAAGTCTTCCATTTATTGACAGAACATGTGCAGCTTTGGCACGAGCAGTGTAAATTACCCACTGTTTCCTGTCAATGGTTTTCTGTCTTGCTTGGGAGATGCACATCTAGAGAGGGTTGCTCAGACATTGCGGCCACTCCGCCTTTGATCTAACTCATAAAAAGAGTTGGCAGGACAGGGGAGAGAATTTTCATGATCTCAAGAATGACGTATTCTTTGATTTAATGAATTAAGGTATGTTCTCTTAACGTGTGTGTCCCCATCCCTGTCCCCCCAGCCCAGTGATTTTTTTTTTTTTTTCATTTTAGTTCTGTTGCATATTCTGAAAACTGCAATTATTGTAAGGTGACAGCACAAACATTTTTGAGGCATTTCCTGATGCTCAGTAAAATCCATTTATTTGTTTTGGAGCTGGTCAGACAGTAGAAGTAAACTAATATCAGTTTCTGTCTTAGTCTTTGTAAAATGGAAATGCACCTAGAAGCAAACTCTAATTGCAAACAAAAGCTGGTGCAAAGTTTCGGGTCACATTCTCAGCCCCTGTCAATCCACAGAGCTAACTTAAAGCCTGTACAGTTATAAGGATGTAAATGCACTGAACATCAGTTTAAAATGCCTCGAACTCAAAGCACTGCTGGGTTCAAGAATGCTCGTGTGCATGGCTTGAATTAAACCCCGGCTAAGTCAGCCAGGGCTGGGGAATTTTTTCACCCCTGTAAATTCATCACCAGTGTATTAGCAGAGGAAGGGAGCCGTGCAGGTTTCCCAGGAAAGATTTCTGCCAGTTGAAATGGCCTCTCTGCTCTTTCACATTATTTCGTTTTGATTATTATTTTACTGCATTGTAAACACGGAGCTCAGTGGTTTCACCTCTTCTTCTTCAACGAAAGTAGAGACTGACATAAAAAACAAACAAACAAACAAAAAACCAAACCCCCCAAAACAACCCAAACCATAAATTCTGAGTATTGCTTGATTGGTAATAATTACAGAAGAATTAGGGGGAAGAAAATTCCTCAAGTAAGGCAAATAATTGAATTAAATGGTAAACCCCATGATGGTTACACCAGGATCTAGGATTTTGGCATTGCTTTAATCTCTGGCAGGATCCACCTTGAAAGTCAACATATATTTGCACAGACCCTTACTAGCAAAGACTGTTGGCCTGACTGGTACTAAAATTTGCTGAACTAAACAGGTATTTGTGGAGGAAGGGCAGGAGCTGAGAAGCTACTGGGACACTTTTGGTATGTGTGGGGTCTGAGATCCTGAGATGTAAACCACACTTTACCATCACTGAACTAAACTGAAGCAACATCAGGCTCAGTTCTGTTACTGTGCACAAGGGCAGATAGCAGGTGCAATTTAGTATTTGGTCACTCTGCCGAAGAACAGTTACTTGGTGATAATAAAACTTTATTATATTGAACTGCAGAAGAAAGCCTTGGTTCCCAAATCTGCATGTTCTGCACGTTCATGTTTCTGAATTTAAACATATATGCTTGGAAAATACCCATAAGTAGAAGAGGGATAATTGATATCATATGAGTTAGCAAATTTGTTTGTTGATAATTGGAAAGACATTTATTTTAAGTGCAGCGATTCCATTTTGCTGTAAATTTAGGCCTATTTTGTTCCTGTCAGATATGAGCTCACGTGTTATTACATGACAGAGCTTTGAGTAAAATGATACATTTTTCTCCCGATCAGGCTGTCTGGCCTCAGCAAGTTTATTCAGGCAGTGGAAATCCCTTATTAAATACATTTTTCAAAACTTCCTGCAATACTGTTTATTTATAGATTACAGGGGAGATAATCAGTGCTTTCCACTCATATTCGCCTAGTTCTTCCTAATGATACCTAGTCACACTCAGTCATGGTCATGCATACTCTGTTCCACTCACAGTAAATTCCATTCACAGTAAATTTGAATTCACACTTCATAGTCAATCATTTAACTCATTCACATCAGTCACACTGAATCAATACTCTCTCTCTCTCTTTTTAATGCTCATTCCTTTCCTTTCACATTTACTCTTAAACATCTGCAATCATACTCATTTGCTTGATGTCTATCCTTACAGCGAGAACCTAGCTGTCATTAATTGTAAACCCTCCGTTACTCATAAATTAAAACGCTTATTGCAGGACTAGACAAATATTGCAGAATCACAGGTACTGCTTAGATTTCCTCTGATAGCAACAAACCAGAGGTGATGTAGTTCTTGTTTTGGAGTGGAAAGCTTACACACGAGTGTGTTACCTCATTACACCCGGTGTAACCTCGTGTGTGATGCGGATCTGTGAGCCTTAGCTTGGTGGTTTTGGTCACCCTGGGGATGCACATCAATTATGTACAGTTGATGCTGGTTGTTTTCTGGTTTTGGTTTGGGTTTTTTTTTTTTCCAATTTGATATGATTCTAAACAAAGGTGAAATACTGTGAATACAGGATGGGAGGGTAAGTATATTGTTGTGGTCAGAAATCATGAAAACGAGCAGTGCGGTGAGTCGGACAGGGTTTATTTAATAAATAGGATTTTGTAAGATGAACAGTTGCAAACTCTTTTTGTCTCCATGTTATATCTGTTTGAAACCTGGCTCAGGAGAGGATGAACCTACCACTCTGTTCACGTAAATTTGGCCCAGTGTCTCTGGTCTCAGGGAGCTGTTTCATGCAAGACTGAATGGTGGGCAAAAGGGATTGTAGATATATTTGTGCCACCTTTTACTTCCAGATGGCATCAGGCAACTATTTTTCTGTGAAGGCTTTGATGTCAAAATGCTAAAGATACCTTAAAGCTCTAAATTTCCCAGGGTATTACAGCACCGAAGTCACTAGTAAGATTTCCTGGTTTTAAGAGCTAGAACCTGCAAGAATATTAATGCAAATATTTCAACCAAATATTGAATTTACTGATGAGGAGCTTATTACGTTTTGGGTTTTTTGGTTTTGGGTTTTTTTTTTTTGCCTCTGTTTATGTCTATGTCAATAATTGACAGCTGAAACAATAATAAGAAGTAGGATTTAACCAAAGGACATCATTCCCTGCCCATTGAAAACTAGATATTACATCTGAGTTTACATAAATAGTGAGCAATGGAAAAAATAGGGCAAGGAAGAATACATAAAGGTTTTGATGAAATTGCTGAAGTAGTAGTGATGGGCAAATACTTGGTGTGCAAAGTCTCCCTCGACTCTCAGGGCACTTACGAGTCCTCCAACAGGAGGAAAGATGAGCGAGCCTTACTTGCAGCGTATTGTGACTTCCAGTGGAAGGAAAAAGAAACTATTGCGTTGAATTAATAGCATTGCTTTTGGGGACAAAAGAGCACGTCCCATGAGACACAAAAGGATCATATCTATCATCTTGAGATTGGCCTAGGAGGAGAGAAAGTACATTTGATAGACTATTATCCTAATTTCTGTCCTGAAAATCATACGGGTATGGACAGTGGAGCATCAGCTGTAACCTCGGAGCTGCAAACCTGAAGCAAAAGGCTGTAACTGGATTGTTCTCTTCCTTTTTTTTGTTCTGTTATTTATCCTTAAAAAAGAAAGAAGGAAAACAAGACAATTACATGCTCTGAGGAGTCACAATAATCAATAGCAGAAGTGAGCAGGGAAATGGGTCTGGACAGCTGAGGACTGCAGTGGCGCGATGCTTTCGGGACACGCAGTTTGCCAGGGGTGAGCAGCAGAGCAGGGGAGCATCAGACCCCCCATGTGCCACTGAGCACCCAGGCGCAGGGACGGAAAGGTTCATATGGCATTTAATTAACATGGCCAGGGCGAGATGCAACTGAAATGTAAGAGTGGAGGGTC
Organism: Ibycter americanus; assembly: GCA_035590275.1. Taxonomy (NCBI): domain Eukaryota; kingdom Metazoa; phylum Chordata; class Aves; order Falconiformes; family Falconidae; genus Ibycter; species Ibycter americanus. Next base: position 40,217,086 of record JAVJGI010000064.1, on the reverse strand, counting down.
ATGTTCTGTTTCCTGCTCAGCACAGGGCAGCGCGGGGGAGCTTTCGCAGCCCCTTTTTGCTCTCTCCGTGAAGCCGTGCCCACCCGTAATGCCGCGAGAGCCGACCCGTAGGAAAGAACCGGTGGACGACTTCCATAATGCCTTTTCTGTATCAATAACGCCTTTCACCCCCTGAAATATTCTTTTCACCCTCAGGTTTTGTTTTGTTTTCGGGGTTTTTTTTTAGCGGCGCAGTTCTTAAACAAAGATTTCTATGTCAATTAGTGAAGTGCATTTGGACTTTCGTTCCTCAGTGTGTGCTTAGCAGATGTTCACAGAAAAGCAAAGTTTACCCAAACATTTCTGAGGTTGGAGTTTGTATATACAGCCTCTCTCTTTTCTTTCCAGAGGGTACCATATTAACAATTCTTTTCTCGCCAGTATAAATATTTTTACTGCAATTAACTGCATAATGGTACAACACAAATACTTGAAGAGGGTGTACTTATCCACTACAATTTGAGTCATGCCTTTTCGGTAGCATCCACCCCTGCTGTATCAGAAATCAACTGAATTTTTATTGAAAAAACATCTAAATATGGGAATAATTCCCTAACCTGTTTATTTTGAAAAGTGGCTTGCCTTCTAATAACACAGCCGTAACGAACATCTATTAGCTTTGTTTTACTTTATTTTATTTTATTTTACTTCTTTCTGAGTCATTCTTTGATTTTCAAAACATTTTGGTCATCCACAGACTCGAAGTCTCCTTCCAGGAGAAACACTGAAGAATCAAGTGCATCTCTCCTGCCTTTTAAAATTACCCTTCAGGGCAGTGCACACACAGAGTGACCCTGGCTTTTGACAAACCTTTCCTGAACAAAATGTAACAAGCCCTGTATATTTTGAGCAGCATTTTCTATTCTGACAGAGACAGCTCGGTAGCATTTGATGTCTGCTTGCTGGTCATAGATAATGGTGCATCTTGGGACCATTGTCATCCCTGTCAATAAGACGGCCTGGGGGGACGTGCAACAAAGCTACCTTTTGATTCACCGTTTTTCCTTCCTTCCCAAGACATTTGTAAGCCTGTGGTCAGCTAGGTCACTTTATTTCATCCTGATGTGCCTTGATAATAGCATCATGTCTAACAAAAAATTTTGACAGACCATCGATGTATGTTTCTTTGGTTCCTATGTTTTCTATGCCTCCTCAATGTCAAACAAGCTTTGAAAGCTACTGATTATGTTTGTTTGGACTGAATTTGACAAGATTCCTATTCTTTCAAGCAATTAAGCTCCTGAGGATGGATCTTGGGATTTGAGCTAATTTTTTTAGCATTGCAAGAAGTTACCAGAGCATATCAGATGCTTTGGTTTGCTTTTTTTTTTATTGTTTTGGTTTTGTTTTGTCTCAAGGTTGTGTTTTTGTTGTGTGTTTAGAAATACCTGAACCCTAAAGAAAACTTTTAAGCTTGAGAAGGAAATAAAAAGGGAAAAAAGAAAATCTGCAGCTTAAACCTAAAGGTTTTGCCTGTGTATAAATTTATTTTATCAGAAAATGGCAAGTTTGGCAAGTTCAGGTAATGAATTCTCTGCCGAATTTAACTGTTCTGGGGCCATATGGGCTGTCCACTTGCAGAAGTTATTTTAGGAGCTAATCTATTAAACCCCCTGCTTATGAAGAGATGGCAAATAAAGTATTTTGCTCAACTGGCCACAGATAACAACTCACAGCCTGGCTGGCTTATTGTTTAAATTAGTTGCAGGCAATTTAGCATATTACAAATGGGAATTAGCAGTATTTTTAGTTTTATCAGTTAGCTAAATGTAGTTAAATGGTGTTACTGTAGTTCAGTAAAGCATCTCCAGAGCTACACAACCATTTTTTTTTTTGGCAGTCACAGATAGAAGTTTGCATCCTGCCCCTGTAGCAGTGGGCATGAAACACACACATGTTTACTTGGGTGAAGGCTTTTTTTTCTTTCTTTGGCACATAAAGATGGATTTATCACAGTTCATGTAATACTAGAAAAGGCAAATGGTAATTTCCTGTTACAGAAAGAAAAAAAAAAAAAAAGGCCTTTCATTTCTGTTCTGTGCTATATTTTAAGAAATTGTTGTTGCTCTTAAATATATTTAATACTAATCCTTTAGCTTTGATCCCCACACAGTGGAACAGACCTTCCCTTTGAAAATATCCGTTAGCAAAAAGTCACCTTTTTTTTTTATATTTAATGAAATTTGAGGCCAGATCCCAAATGGCTTGTGCATGTCCTGGATCCCACCTTACGAATGGAAGGTTCCCAGAAGCCTGTCCTGGACTCTTGACAGCAGCTGGGCAGAGATTTTTGTCTTTACATTGCCCTTCAAAGCACTGGAGAAGCTTCAGGAACTTCATGAGTGGTTGAAATCCACAAGAGTAAGCAACCTTTTAAGATCAGCTCTCCATTCTTTCTTGGGAACTGACAACTGTCACTGAAAGGGAAGTATCTGTGATGTTAAATTACACAGATGAGGTGACCAGCTGTGATGTGGTACTCACACCTGCACCACATCCCCTGCTCCTCTCAGCACAATTTTGGTGGCCCAGTCTAAGATCCGGCTTACTGGACTGCTCACCTTCCAGTATGGCTCTGCCGCTGGCCTCTGAGACCAGTGTAGGCAGATTTCCATGCCTCAGTTTCTCTTTAGATAAAAGGAGGAGACAAGTATTAATCCCCTTTTAAAAATAATTTGATATCTCTCATTGAAAGCAATGTAACGAGTAGGTACAGTTGTAAATCAGACTATTTTCTCTTTTATTAGAATTTGTGATTAGTTTTAATATTATGATATTAATATGACAGCCTCTCCTTTTTGTACATTTTTGCTTAGATTCTGAGTTATTATTTGGGTTATATTACCTTCAAAACATGTATTTATAGAGTTATAATGGCTACAGATGCAAATGCAGCTAATAGTTACCTACTGCAAATTTATGCATTTTCCTTGCTCATAGCATATCAAAATTGCAAATTTTTCCAAGGAATTCAGCTCCTTTTGCTTGTGGCCAGGATATTCCCTCCCCCTCCAACACTCTGAGCCAAGGACAATGATTTCAGCCCACAATAATACCACCAAAGCCATGTCTGAGGGCCTCCAAAAAAATTATCAAGTATGTAGAACTGATTGGTTTGCTTTCTTTTCACTGGTATTTTGTTACATGAATACAGTATTTCCCTGAAATTAATACTGATGCTTTTCTGGCTCTTATATTCGGTGCCTTTCCATCAGGCTATCTATAGTACTTCAGGGCAGTATTGTCTAGTTATTCTTTCATATTAAATGATTGGGTTATTACTTTTATGTCTTTAGAATATTTCATTTTACTGATTTCTCCATATTAAAAAGATGATAAATTATAGCAGCTATTAAGGGCCCAATCCTGAATTCTTAATGTAGTCATTTCCATTAAAGTTCCTCATGACATAGATTTATATGGAATCTGATAAATTTCTGCTTGGCAAATTCCTAGAGAAACTACAGAAACCTGAATTAAATTAGTCTGTTAAAATAATCAACATGAGCCTGATCTTGTCAAGTAAGTGGTAGATGAGTGTATTCTGTTCATCACAGGACAGGAGTTAATGACTAAATATTAAGCACCAAAATGGGAAGAGTGCAGTGGGATTTCCAGGCACATGAGGGATTTAGTACTGAACCCTATTTTTGCTTTAAATCTTACTAGTCCGCAGGTTTCTTTTCTTGCAGTTCTAATCTATTTTCCTTTACTATGAGAAAAATGTAGACAAATGAATCTCTCCACTAATGGCAATTCTTAAATAGTGCAGGACACAGAACAGGCCCCTTCTTAGACGGAGAGACATACAATTAATGCATTGGCAGTTAATGAGCAAAATAATACCCTCCCACCCCTTCCTCCTTGAGATGCAATAACAGCCTGATGCCAGTGGGGCAGCAGGAGCAAAGGACACAAGAATCCCAATTTTTCTTCCATTTCTTTTCTTACGGTATGGTGAATAGTTTTTAAAATTTAAATGTCAACACAAATTGCAGTCCTATCAAGAATTTATTTCTGATACGTAATAATTCAAATGCAAAAGACAATTCACAAATGCTGAAGCCTTTTTTTGTGCCATAACCATCTTGAAAAAAGGAAATACATCTCGTGAAGCCCCTTAGGTCCATTTTAATGTATGCTGTCCAGCCATGTGGCAGACTGTCTGCTGCTCTACGGAACTTTTTTTTTCTCGCTGGTATCACCTCAGTGACCAAGTATTCCTTGATGTAGTTGTGAATAATGAATGTAGCAAAATCTTGTTTCCAAGTGCCTTCTTACAGTTTTCTACTGACACACAGGTTTTAGCCATCACCTTATACTTTAAATTACACTTAAATTAGTCCTCACTGAAAGATATGGATGTTATTAAACAAAGCTTCTACCTGTACTTAGTAGACTATTCCAATATTTCTTTTTCAATACTGTATCATTATTCTTGGACTGTCCTGTTCTTTGAGAATATGACAATCTTCTAGAAACTTCCCAGAAAACCAAATTCTACCTCTTTTGGGGCCTAACTTTGAGCAATTTTGATCCATTGTCCTTATTCTGCCACTCTGATTTTAAGTGTTTGAAATTATGAACTTTCTCATTCTGCTTTGCTTTTTTTGTTGTCATTTATTTCAGGGGAAATTTTCGGATGTTTCATAATATTTTGGCCACTTAAACCACACCAGGGCAGCACACAAGACAAACATGGATGAATTCAATGCTTTAATGGGTAATGGTGTGCAGTAATTACTAGTACAGCAACTAACTGAAAGACAGGAGACGTATTAAATAACAAAATCCAGATTTGTCCAAATAAGTAAAATTCACCTTACTGGAAAATCATCTAAGAGGTGGCATTGCTGTTAATGCTCTTACTTGATGAAAAGTAAGGTCATTCTGATCCTTGATGACCACAAGTAAACAGACTTATTTTATATATATAAATTGATAGGTACCTTAGTAAACTCAGAGCTTTCTCCTCATTTAAAAACATGACATTGAAACAGATGTTTGATGCCATGAACTCTCATGGAAGTATTGCCTCTAAAATATAAATTTACACCCAGAGATTTCAAAGACTCTGCATACTTAGAAAAAGGTCTGTCTAGCAGGAAATATGTAATATCATAGAATGAGACAAAATTAAAGGCAGGTAATATAGGGGTTTAGTGTAGTTAATTAATTTTGAAAGTAATTCTACATGATCAGTTTTGAAATAAATTCTTCATTTTTAAATACTTTTGGGTTTTTAAAAAACTGTTAAGAAAATGAGTGCCTGTTTGACCTAAACGGTCTTTTCTTCTGGGGGGGGGGGGGGGGGGGGGGGGGGGGGGGGGGGGGGGGGGGGGGGGGGGGGGGGGGGGGGGGGGGGGGG
>JAVJGI010000064.1:40184204-40211579 GCA_035590275.1 Ibycter americanus | reverse complement strand
CCCCCCCCCCCCCCCCCCGTTTTACCATTCTAGTTACTGAATTGAAGAACAAATTCTTTACTGATCTCTATATATGAATGTTCTCTAACTTTGTCTTAGAAGAAACAAACCACAAAGGTAGACTTACCAGATTGTCAGTTTAATGAAGTACTTAATTTTACACAGGTTTCTTAGAAGGAGCTAAATTTCAAGAAGAAAGAAAAAGTCCCCTCTAGACCAATAATTGTCTATGGCAGGAAAACTCTTGGCAGTGAAAGTAGGGATTTATCTTTAGTTGGAATGAATTTCCTCTGTCAATTGGCATCTGCAAAAAATTCAGCAGGGAGAGTTAAGTGACTAAATAGTTCTCAAATGACTGAAACAAATGGATGCTTTAATGAAAATCTTTTGAATGTCACTCAAAATTCAGTCCCTGGCGTGGTGGCTTAGATTTTATGATACTGTACATATGTGTTGCTGGGTTGTTGTTTTTTCTTTCAACCTAAGCTGAATTTGAGGTTTTGTTTCTTAAAACTGTATCCCATATCTGTTTTACTTACTTTGATCATATCCAAACGTTGACCGCATTTTTCGATGTGATTAGGAAGATCTTCATCAACTATTAGGTCTAAACCAAGGATAGCTTTTTACTGATAATTTTATTTAATTAACAGGGTCTCTTGGTTATGAAATATCCTTGAGTCTTCACACATGGTACTAGTCACCAGAATGAATTGGTTTAAATGCAGTTTTCAACCATCCTAGGCTTTTATAGGGTATTAGTTGTGGAAAAAAATGTGTACTCTATAGTTTACTTTGGACTGACAGTGTTTATCCTGTATGTTTGTAGAAATAAACAGGAAAACCCTTAAACACTAACAATTGTATTTGATTCTTGATGCTTCTTGGCAACTAATCACAACAACTCCTTGGTGAGGTCTTACGTATGACATGTAAATATTTGACATAAAGGTAAAATATGGATATCTGAGCCCCTTACATATTTAATGATCCCAAACAATTTCTTGGACAATAGGCAAATAGCAAAATGTCACTCATTTGAAGGAAGAGAGGAAAAAATTTCCATGAACAAGCTGTTCCTTTCTTATGTGTGCAGTTATTTTTCTTACAGTAGCTGCTTACATGCTGTTAATTACTACGAAGATTAAACCCACTTCATTTTAGTGCTATAATTATGCATACATTTAGCAATGGGCAGGTGATCTTTCATTTCTGAATTTCTGCAAGGTGAAGATTTCTCTGAGAATTTCTGTGCTTTCTTTGCTACCTCTCTTGTCAGAGGCTCTGTCATCAGGTCAGACCTCTCCCTTTCCACCAGCATCCATCCCCTTTCTCGCTGTGACGCTGAGCACCATGCACCCTCAGTTCAGCTTCGTGACTACTCACTGCTCTGTGTGACAGACAATATTGCCTAAAACCCATCCTGGACATGACCTGCAGAATTTTGTATTATCCCTAATTATTTTGCTTTTATTTTAACATATACAAGGTCTGTGGCTTTTCATATATTTATTTATTTATATATATTATAGTTTCATATAGTCATTGCCGTGCCCTATGTCTATCTTCCCAATAATGCTTACTAATCTTATGTTTTGGCACATTGGATGTATTTTGAGATTCAAGAATTTCAAGATGTGTTGTCTTTCTAAGTGCCTGTATAGAAAAATTTCTTCTATTCCACCTTCCTTAAACTTCCGTATCTTATATATTGCTCCGCATCTTCCCCCACTTTTCTCCTCTGCCTGAGCTCTATATTTAGATCATGATCCCTACAACTGCCCATGGACATGTAGAAAATTTCTAACACTGATTGACTGGGAACGGGGAAGCCCTAGCAGGTTTGTGGGCTGCATTATCCTCATACCTAAAAGGTCCCATCTTGGGGCATATTCTGCCACTGTGGAAGTGCTTTGCAATCTTCTGCTCACCCAGTGCCTTGGGGTAACAAATCTTCTCCTTGGTACCAGAATTCACCAGGATTTGCTTGTGCTTAAAAAATGTGTGGTTGTCCATGAAGAATTTATTGGAAACTATTCCTTAGATACTTAGTGGGAACTATAAAAATGAGTGATAATATGAGATCAAACCAAAACTTTCAACAGAGTGGAGTTTCTTAAGAAAACAAAGCAGTTGCAAGGAAAAGGCTGATATGTTTGAAGCCACAGCTAATGCAATAAAAAATAATAAATTAAATAAGTCTTTGAAAGCCTTGGTTTAGAACTGCATGAAGCTCAACAAAGACTTGCTAATACGGAGAGTATGAATTGTTGTATAATTACATTGACGATCTAGAAAACAAGCTTAGAAAAAGAGGTTTGTAAGTTGTGGAGGACTGCTGAAGGATGAGAGATTGGGGACCAGTAATTTTTCCCCACCCGTATTTTGTATGTGTTTTTTATAGTTCAGTTTGAAGATGTATGGAACATGTAAATCAACTGTGACTGTCATTTGCTTTGAAATGCTGCACATTAGTTTCGTTAAGGGTTTCAGAGAAGCCTTACCCAGAAAGTCTTTCCAATAGAAACTTTGATTTGTATTATTTTTGGTGGCTTTATTTTTCCTTCCTAAAGGTTACTGCCACTGTTCGTTTAACGGTGTTTATGTGATCTTATAATGAGTGTTATCACTTTGTATAATTATTATGTGTGATTAATCCGGTTCACACTTAAAAGCTATGGGATTTTTTTTTTTTTTTCTAACCAGAGGGTATGTCTTTAAGCCTTTGTGTTGTTCACTTATAATGATAGCTGACAAGAGCTATCATAAAGAGGGAGGAGGTTGGAAACCGGAATAAATTGTTGAGAGGAAAAAGATTTCTGGAAATATTTTGGACTAGCATCTTCTGTAGTGAGTCTTGAGAAAAATGGTGAATGCAATGTATAGATTGCTGATAATTTGATACGTTGCGTGGATTTCCATAGCAAATAGCTTATGCATTAGTTTGAAAGAATGCACATTGTTCAAATTTTTCAAATGTCCCTTTGGAGAAATTTAGCTTGTTTTAAATAGGACCCTTAAAAATACACCATTTTAACCTTTGCCAACACCTAGTATCATGTAGTGTGACTAAACCTCAGCATGACAGGCTGAATTTTTTATGACTGAAGGGGATTTGGCACCTAAGACTGCAAGTGGTGGGGTAGCCGAACAGCTTATTTTTTAGGCTGAATAGATTTGAGTTTGGGTATACTACCATGGAGAACTTCAACCGTTTCACAATGTTCTCCTTTTAAAACTCATGATTATAGAGCTCTGCTTTTGTAAATCTTGTGAATCGTTGTTGCTAGGGATGGAAACGGGATATTAGTGAAGAGTCAGAAATCCCCTTGTGATCAAGCTTTGTCCCAAAGCACGATAGCTGTATCGATACATCATATGGTTCTCAGCAGTAACCTTCGCAAACAATTTTAAGTGTTTATATTAGCAACAGATAATGCAATAAGCTGCGCTGTTATTACAAATTATCTCATTGCTTTCTGAGAACTGTATTCCACCTGGTTTATGTTTTTTATGCTTTCATATTCAGGCTTCAGACCAAAGTGATGTGGATGTTGAGAATTTTCTGGATCTCTGAAGCTGTAGTTACTAGCTTTTATTTTAAAACTGATATTTGCGTTACTTTATATCTTTGTAGGAGACTGTGTTTATTGCTTTTAGTACCTGTACCACAAATGATTTGACTCTTTCATTTGGAGCAATGGGTAAGCATAAGCATCCCAAATACAGACCAGCTTCCAGAGAAGCCAATAAAACCAGAATGTGTTTATAAAGAGTGGTGTATTCCTCTCATTTTAACTAACTAGAAATTGAAAGGAGTATCCCTAGGTATTATAACATATATTCATTAATACAGTGACATTGCTGCTTTCTTTAGATGCATTTTTGTACCTTTTTTGTATATAACACCTTCATATTGACTTCAGATGTCAAGCAATTTGAAATAACAGTTACAACTTTAAAAGCTAGTTAAAATCCCCTAGACCTCTTCAGAATTACTATACTCTAGGAGCCTCAACTATTTTGAAACGTAATAAGGGAGATACCTGCCACAATAATGAACAATCAATATTTCATATATAATTGTTTTATATATAACTGCAGGTAAAACCGGATAACTCCCAACGACCAGATTAAGCCAATTAACTCATAGCATGTGGTTTTCAAAAGAGCTCTGAGAATTGAAACACAGGGCCAATGATATGATGAAGTGAGAAAGAAATATATTTGTATTTCCTCTAAGAAACATTTATTCCAAATCCGTTTATAAAGATAATTTAAATATTACTGAAAGGAAAAAAAAAAAAAGGAAAAAAAAAGAACGTTTAAGCAGCAGACTTAACATCAGCTATTCACTATCCACTAAAGCAATGTTCAACAAAGCATTTGTACCATATACTCTTACTCCTTCCTTCTGCAAAGCCTGAAGACAGGTAGTAAGGTGGAGGCAAGCGTAACCGTAAGGTCCTACCTCAATAGGACCCATGGAGGAGGCAGGAGGCCTTCACTTTAAACCATTTCTGAAAAATTGGCTTCCTTCACTTTCATCATACTGGAAGTATATGAAAAATTTGGAGAACTTCTTTTTGGCACTTCTGACAACTCATATGACTGTAGTATTTTATAATATGCATTGGTGCCATCAACAGCCAGCATTGATATTATGAGTGCCTTTATGGCTACACATTGTTCGCTGCACTTTCAGACCAAATTCAGTCCTCTTCGATGCTGGTTGGGAAGTCTTAAGTTTCGGCAGAAAGGTTATTGAGCCCCTAGTATCTATAACATTTATTGTCACTGGTGTACAATCATTCAAATCAAAATAATTCAGATTGTTTCATCTCAGGCAACATTTGACTTTGATTTATCTAGATTAGCAAGCTTACCAGCTTCTTAGGCACAATACAAAGAAATGCAAGAGGAAGGCAAGATAATAGGAATCCATGTATCTCTGTTGCAGGAATTTTATTTTTTTTTCCTCATTTATTTCAGCCTATTAATTTTTCAGAATGTCCCCATTTTTTACACAGGCTCTAGCCTGCTGTTCTCACGGGACAACAAAAAGATTAGCTAAAATCTGGAAAAAAATAATCAGTTTGCAACTGGACTGTGTAACCGTCACTGCACTTCCATCTAATTACAGTAAAGTTAAGTCCCTAATAGGCAGAATGCTAAATGAACATATGTAACCTTTATGATTAGTGCGGGCTGACCCTCGAAAGGTAAGGAGCAGAGATGTTTAGTCTAATCTTCACTGACCTTGCAAAACTCTTGGAGAGCTCTTCTCATCCGACGTGTGTGACATTCTTCGGCTTTCACTGCAGCACTGTCGAGACAGCACCATTTTCGTGTACCAGAGGAGTTAGTCAATCTTCAGTTTCTTGATCTGAGTTGTCAAATCCTGTCGCATTTGGGTTTCACTCTGGACAGAGGATATAAGTTTTAAATCACAGCCTGTCTTATTAGTGGTTGGCCATGAAAGCTAACGATAAGCACTAACTTTTGTTATGCCAAGATCAAAACATAAACACAGGTTGTGATGATGCGAATGCTGCTTCTCCCGTTGCCTATCAATCAGAAAGCAAATCCACCAGGAGCATTTCATGTGCTCCACAAGCAACTTGCTAATTCCAAATGATGCATCAATAACACAATCATGGCTGCCTTTTCTCAGAATTATGGTTATCTGTTTTGTACTCAAAATATGCACATGGAGCAATTTCATCTGTGAGAACTTGGGAAAATTATATTAATCATCATAACTGAGTACAGCTTCTTTCTCAGCATGAGTCATAAATATCTTTGAGCATTAAACCTCTTTACAATAACATTAATTTAATCTATAAGAGGACATTGCGTGCAATAAATTCCATTTACAAATCTGAGTGGGCAATGAAGAGAAAGCTGTAGCTCACTTTTTTTTTATATATATATATTGAAGATTGGGAAACAATGCATCAAAATAAGTTTCCCTCAGCCTGAAATGCATAGGACTAGGAAGCAAAACAGAGCTTCCTGACTGATTTGCCTCTGTGCTGTCGCTTAGTTTGCTGCCAGTCAGAAGCTTATATAGCTTAAAAGAATGTTATTGATTGTTCAATTTGGTGTTCATATATTTAAATTTTATTCAGGTTAGAGTGATGTTGAAAATTGGGGTCCACATGCTAGATTGCCAGCGCAGTGGCTGACAACACAAACGTTAAAATACAATAATCCTTGTAGTATAAAATGGCCATTGACGGTCTAATTTCCATTTTGTGGTTTATGGCCTCTACTGAATATCTGATAATGTAATTATGCTTCAGTAAAGAATGAATCCTCTCTGGTAAACTGAGCTGTGTATGCAATGCCAATGTGAATTAAATAAAGTGACATCAAAGCTCAGTCAGGGCTTATTTTAGGAGCACATTTTTAAACATTTACTATGGTTTGTTCTACAGTAATGTCAGGGAGCAGATTTATGGCTGTTAGCATATTCATGTTGAAGAAATGTGTTACTTCATTCTTTATTTTAGCCCAAGAGAGCAAACAAAACAGCTTCCGTGAAAGTGAATGCTGCTCTGCGGCTTAGGTATGAAAGAAGTTTTCAGACGATGCCACCACCAAGCACCTCCCTGAGTAGCACAGGAAGGAAAGCGGCAGCTGTGCACTTGGGCAATTTACGTGCATGGAAAACTACCCCTGATTATTTGCGTGCCACACAAGCGAGGCAACATTTGTTTCTTGGCAATAGGTATATTATCAGCTTTTATACTTGCATCTTTTGCTGCTGGGTTTATATATGTATAGGAATATAGAACATGATCCTACGGTTAAGAATTTCCTCCTTTCAAATTCCAGTTGTCAAGTTATGTTATGCTGTTTATAATGTGGTGAATTATGTTCTGTCCTATCCCATTCACTGCTAGCATAATGCAACTAAACATCAGGCAGCATAACAGAATATGACAGTTAAATTTTAAAAGTACCCTCATTGTATTTGTGAATTGAATACTCAACTGTGTGATTTAAAGACGGACTGGCATCTTGAGTCCAGAAACAAGTAATGTTACTTGAATGCATTTTTTTCCCCCTAATACATTTGCATTGCCATTTTGACCTCCTTTCCAACAGGAAAAAAATAACCCTAAGCAACTGGCATGTATTGACATGGAGGTATTGAAAAGTTAGTGTGATGTTGCAGACATGTTTAAAGGAACTTCTGAAATCATGAATTTGATGAGATAGACTGAATCAGAATGTCACTTTACCATGTAAACAGCAGGGAGAGAGCCAAGCCTCACATGTGGATTTTAAATGTCCCAAAGCATTAGTATTAAAAATCTGGGGCCTGGTTCCACCCGCAATAAAGAGAGGTGTCAAATCAGATCATGGTTTATCTTTCATTTCCAGTCTTGCGAAGATCAGAGCAGTAAAAGATGTATTTAGAGCATTTTGACAGATCCTTTAGGACCTGTCAATGGTTCAGGAGTCAGAGGTGACTCCCTCCACCTCACCTGCCCTTTTCTGATGGTCAACAATGTTGACCAACAGAATAGTAAGAAACTTCTTGACCTTCCCCCGTCCCTGTACTGATACAGGTAATTGCCTGTTGCACCTCAGCTCCCTCGGTGCTTTCCCCCTCCATCCATCTGCTCTGCTTTCAGTGCTCTTGGAGTGCACATCCAGAAGCCCAACCCTGTGGCAATACCTGCCTCAGCCTCCAGCCGGAGCAGCCCCAGGAGAGCTGGGAAGAGAGGAACGGCTCCCCCAGCTCCCTGGGCAAGAGCAGATATGTGCAGGTACGGTCAGGTACAAACACGAATGGGTTAAATACAAGCATAGCCCTACATGCCCATCCTTGGCTGGCTCCTGCCTTTCTAAAGCGAAACATGTATTTGACTCCTTGGCTAAATAATCTCAGGGATATGTCTTTGGAAGGGGCAGATGAAGGTAGCCCATGTGAAAAGGCATGGTCTGTTGTGGAACAGGGTCCTGTTGTAAACCGTAGGAGTCCATATGAAGATATTATTAATATCATTAACTTGTCATTTTCATTACCACCTTGCTGTAGGAGGGCCTCTCCTGCGTTACACTTCGGTTGTTAGCTTTCCGTGTAGGAGCAGAGATGAATGCAGATAGATTGCAGACAGTATAGGGAGCCAATGAGACAGTATTAGTCAGCATGTTAGTGGTTCAGCCACTGTTATAAGAGTATTACAAATATTAGTTATTATTATTTATTACTTATGCAACACCCACACACTATGCAAGACATTTAACAAACCACATAAAAGGCAGGGCTGCACCACAGAGTGATTACTGGATGGATTTTAGATGTGATAGATTGCTATTAGCTACTTGTTTGTGTTTTCTGTACTGAAAAAATTCCTAAAGGTCCCAACAAAGGAGACCTCAGCTATGCTTGGCACTGTTCAAACACACCATTAAAGGAAATGGCCTCTAGATAGAGAAAAATCACAGATTTACATGGTGATGTCAGGATCTGCTCCCAGAGCATCTTGCAAGTCATGCTGTCATGGTGAAAGCTGTAGTAGAGACGAAACTGCATCAGTTTAAAGGGGAATTGTGAAGCTGTATGTTCTCACCCGGGTGCTGGATTCTGCTCCCACAAATGCTGGTTTGGCTCTAAGTGCTTTGTAGGTCTGGCTCTTCAGTACAAAAAGTTCGCGGTGTCACCTCTGCATGATGCGCACATACCATCAGCAGCCTCTAAGATCTGGATTTAAGATACAAATCTGAGGGAAAGCTGTAGTACAACTTCTTTCTTGAGGCCTGATACTCTCATAAATTGGTACCTGGAGGTCTAGACGTTTTAGTGCTGGCTCTGCCTGAGATGCTTTTGTGCAGCCCTAAGAACATATGAAGTGCTGGCAGCTTCTAGCAGCCCAAATCCTACTAGCTGGTTAGTTTGACCGTGTCTATGCCTAGCACCTTACTGATATAGGTACTCAGTACAGAATTAATAAATGTCACACATCAATGGTTTGTTTCTTCCCTCCTGTACTGTCCATTGGCTCTTTGGAAAATTTTCTCCAAGGCAGTGATGCGGCTTGTGCTATTTCTTCCCGCTGTGCGTTCTTTATGTCTGGTTAAAATCTCTTCCCAAGCAGGGTAATACATTAAAAGCTTGTAGTTTCTTCTGAATGTTGGTCTTTTCCTCGGCACAAGTTGTTTGTCACAGCGTGTGTGGTTTATGTGCTATTTTCTTTGAGTCTCTCACTTTCTGTACTGTAACATTTTCACCTTGGACCTTTCTGGTTACACGGTATGTTCCCAAATCTATTGACGATACTGTAGGGGTATTCGCCCTTCATGTGTTTCACCCTGGCCTCGGTACTTCCCTTGCAAACTTTAACTGCTTTGCAGGGATTAAATAGGAATGTTTGTCTCAGGGCACAACCATAATTTCATCAATATCCAAGATTTAGTGGGAACCTCAGGGCTGGGGATGGGGGTTGGCTCTTAGTCTTGGATCAGGCACAGCTCTGCTGTGATTTCGCGTTACTTTGTCCCTTCTGTTTTTTGAAGTATCAGTCTTCCCTTTTCATAACACTTCTTGAATATCTTTTCAGAGTTAGGTTTTTCTGTCTACATATTAAAAACATCCACAAGTTGAGAATCAGCTTTTGTCACGAAAAATATATATAGAGAGAGAGCTACGTTTGTTTTTTGCTGGCACCCCTTGCTTGGAGAGAGATTGAAACACTCCTTAAATCTTTTCCAGCTGTCCTCCGGATATTCAGCCTTTAAACTTTGGGGCTTTTAAGTGCTCTGCTCTCCCCTCCCCGGCATTTTCCTGCCCTTTGTGAGTGAGTGATCACCTAGACCTGCGTCCCCGCGCACTGCCCTCCCCGAGCTCCACCGCGGCCGGGGGCTGCAGGCACCCGCCTCGGCACGACAAGCTGACACAAGCCAGGCTCTCCCAGAGTCGCAGGCTCTCACATACTGCTTTGGTATCCTTTCTAGCAAATTAGCATAGCAAAAGCATTAGATGGCAAGGGATGGGGCAACGGTAACTAGAGGAATATGTGGTTAAACAGAAGGGCTATTGGGAATCTGCAGATTTGATTTTGTTCTAATTGTCTTTAAAGACATATTCCAGTTTTGTGTTTGCTTTCTTTAATTTCCCCGATTTATTTTTTTTACATATTTAGCAACCCTACTGGACAGGGATATCCAATATCTTAACATTTAAAGAATAAATACGAAAAGGTCTTTGTTACAAGAAACTCAGTTTTTCCATAGTGATCCTTTTAATTGCTTTTCCTCCCTGTCAGAGGTCTTGTCTTCTACACTGACGTTGCAAAACAGCGCACAGACCTTACACGAGGCTCTTCAGGCTCTTGTCCCACGCGATCAGAAAAATATTATAAAAATTGCGATGGGTTGCATTGAAGGCCTTGATAAAAGCTCTGATGGGGAAAGATGAGGGCCACCGGATTAGGGCTGTTCAGCAGGTGCGGTCTGCGAGCTGCGCTGGACCTGTGCCGCGTCTGTCAGCACAGGTAACTTGTACTCCACGTCCACACCTGCTCCCAGACGTGAGCACCCAAACAGGCTCTTACAGAGGCAGAAGCGTCAGTTTAAATTCCCTTTTTAACTGTTTGTCATATAAATTCAGTTTTTAGATAATCCCTTAGTGCAATAATTCCTTATTATGCATATGGAAAAGCATCTATTAAAGGCATTTTAACTTTCTGGGTAGAGTTCCTTTATCTGTATTTTACAGTACAGTGAAAAGTAATTAATTCATTCCTAGATATATAACATATGGATAATTTTTTTGGGATTTATGGCACATTTTAGGGGATGTGAAAATGCTCTAATTATTTTTAAAATAATGCAGAAGAAATTCAGGGTTGGTTTGTAGATTTATGTCTGGATTATGTTTTCCACAGCCAACTGCCAAACATGAAGCAGATAAAATCTATGTTTCTTTTTATCCAGTCTACCTCTTCTATCCCATCTCTGTTTTATACTGTCACATAACTACAAATAAATATTCTGAATTTGACTTATTTATAAATTAGAAATTTTGTGAAATGTATTAACTCTCGGAAAGTAGTTCACAGTATTTAATTAGGAAAGAAAAACATACCGCACACAAAATGTCAGCAGAAATTACAGTAATAATCTGTCTTTCAAAACACACTATTAATTGCAGTTGATATTTAACCATACATTTCTCTGAAAAAAATTAGAGGGGGATCCAACTCAGTTATTGGCTTGAATGTCTGATGCTTTGAGGAAACAGATCTGCATAGAGGCACCAGGCTGTGGAAGCAGAACAATATTTACTCTGTGGGTAATATTTAACCTGTGGTTTAATTTGGCTTTTTAGGACTAGGGACTGACACAAAGCTTTCTCTAGTCGTAGGGCGTCGCACATTTCTAAGCCTTGCTCGAGTAACAAGGTACATTTCATGAACACTCAACAACCAGAAAGCTATTTGTTATCCTAATCTTATAAGGTATTTCTGCTGTAATTACTAAAATATGGACTGAAACTCTTGTCTAAAATTTCAGGAATTGACTAAGTCACGTAATTTTTGAAAAATCACACCGTCATTGCTCATTAACAGGCCTGGATGAATCTAAGCCTTCAGGATTTATTTTCTCCTACTTTGAAAGAAAGTAACTTTACTGACATATTAACGTTCTAACTGTGAATAGAATATCCCATTTTGTTTGAAGGATAGTTCCCTTGATCCATTAAATAAATACTACATGCAGGGGGGGGGGAAAGGCGTTAGACTGATATGCAAGAACCGCAATCACCGAGCACAGATTTACGGTGTAAGGGAGTAAAAGGAAGTGATATGACTGTGAAAAGATAAATGAAATTACACTTACGGGCACTAAATTCTCCCGTATTGGAAAACATCAGCTATTTGTGTTTAGAACCCACAGTATTTAGTATAAATGGACTTTCATCAATAAATCAACAGTTACTGAGGTTGACACCAAAATGTACCATTTCTGCTAAGTCATAGGCTGAGAAATCGGTCGTATTCTAGTCTGATTTAAAAACTGTGAGCTGTACCATGACGCTCAGTGTCCTGCACCTATCATTACTGTCTCGCTTGGTACAGGTTTCTCATTAGCCTGGTAGCCCTGTGTTTCAGGTGGTGTTTTTACACTTGCTCCTTACAGCCACCGTGATGCCATAAGCTGAGCCTGATGAACTTGGAGCAACTTGCTTGGCAGAGTTTGAAATGCATCTTGGGTGAGCAGCTCGACACAGTCCTAATTTAACAGACTCTGAGGCTTATGTGCTGATGATTTCTGCTAGTAAAGTGTTATAATTGGATTATTGAAGTATTAGGTAAATTCAGTCGGATTTGCTGTTTGAAGTGGAAATACAAAAAATGCTGGTATGCTATTACTGCTTTGTCGTACCTATTAACAACATATTCCAGTGTTGCAGCAACAACAGATTTGATTTCAACTATTTAGACTTTCCAATGTGTAAATTTGTATTATTTAGGTGGGTAACTCGGTGGATGCCTGTGACCTCCGCAGACCTGTTGGGTCACTTTTTAAAGAGCACAGACTTTGTTACATGAAATTTCTCTGAAAATGCTACGACATTTTGTGATGTTTCTTCTTCAAGCAGAAACATGTTGTAGTTAATCTTGGAGCAGGTGCCAACAAAATGATAGAATTCAGCACATTTTACAAATATATCTAAATGTCCTTAGGATTGCAATCCCTAGTTGTCCAGGTAAAAGGAAAAAACCCAAAACCTTTCAGTGTTATAAGCTAACTTTACATATGTAATGAATGCAAACAAGACCATCTGTCTGTCTATCATTCTTTATTAAACCACTTATTCCAAAATTAGAAACCTGTGGCATGGAGAGATGTTTGGCCAAGTCCGCACAACAAATGACAGCTATGTCTACTCTTGGTTTTGAAGAATGTGTTTAGTATTTTGCAGGTAACATTTTCAAATGACCAAAATTTACTGAGACTTGATGTTTTTAGGTGGTGTTGAGAAATTTACCTTGGAAAATTACTTAGATTAATAAAGTTAAACCCTGATTTGTATTTAAAATATCAATCTGTTTTTATCTATTTTGTGATGTTCAGGTTTGAATGAATGAAGCACCTAAAGTTTTCAGTGTCCTCACTTCTGTGCTGAAGTCTGTATATCTGGTTGTTCTCTCTATGCTGATATTAAGTGCCCTTATTCATAAATCTATACACTTCAAACAGCTAGGAAGCAAACTTGGATGTTGCCCAAGCAGATCATGAGAGTTGTGTATGAGAGATGCATTGAAACAGCAGTTACAAATATTCCAAAAAACCTAAAGGCAATGCAGATCCAGATGCAAACTGCTCAGGTCTTTATGTATAAAACATAGCATGGGGCAAAACATCCCATGTGTTCAAATGTGTTCAAAATCCTGATAGTGATTTATTATATCAAGGGCTGCAACCTATGTTTCCCAGGTGACCGCGAGCAAACATAACCTGATTGTTAAACAAGCTCCCTCACCTAATAAACGTGCTTTATTTGATGTAAGAAAGCTCAGTAAGAAGGTTTTAGGGGGCCAGTCTCAGGAGTCAGATTCTTTCGTGGAGACGCAGGGACTGGAGGTTGGAGCTCAGGTATTGCCCTTTATCAGGAGCTGCCCTGAGCTTGGAGACCCTGCAGATAAGGGGTCAAGGAGGTGATGATTTTCCAGAGGTCTGATCTGCTAAATCTGCTATATGACTGCTTTTTGGATCTGAGCATACTGTTACCTGTTCTACAAGTCTCATCAAGACTTAGGTGTTTTGTTAGCTGAGGTTTGTTGTTCGCAGCCAAGGGCACCAGGGAAGACGTGTCAGGCACATGGAAACAGAAGAACGGGCACATGGATTTCTTTTTTGGAGTGGTTAAAAAAATCTATTTTAAAAATGTGTACTGATTTCTTTGAGAAGTCATTCATGCTGCAAGGGGATTTGCTCTCAGGTCTGTGCCTATTCTGCTTGCCCTGAATTTCTAGAGGTGAAGAGGTTGGTTTTGGTGGGATGGAAATCAACAGGTAAACCAGGTCAGATATAGGTTTTCAGCAGCTGAATTTGTGTAGGTCATAATTTTCTTTATCAAATATTGACAAAGTGATGGCAATGCTTGTGCATGTGAGCTCTGATCCAATTTTCTTGTTCCAATTTTCTTGTTTTGGGGGTTATTTGCATGGCTACTCTGCCAGTCGGCAGGCATTTCACAAAGCAGAAGCAGCTCATGGTCACGCTCGGTCCCCTTGGCACTGTTTACCATACAAACTTCCTGAAATGTGGAGTGTGTGGGAAATTTTCAGCTTTCCCCTCTTAGTTCCTTGTTTCTGAATATGCACTTTTGGGGAGAGTGAAACCACTGTATATGTATATACATATAAACACACTGTATATATTTATACAGTGTATATATGTATGTATGTATGTATATACTAGGGAGAGAGAGAAAGCAGGGGATTTCTTTCTTTCCCTGACTTTCTTATCTGGCGCTGCATGATGGGGCAGGTGGATGAGGCAAGGCTTCTTTGAGGTCAGTAGCAATAGGGACGAAATCTCTGGGAATACAAAATTCTGATGAAGGGCCTATTCCTTCTTATCACTGTTTTGCACAGAAACGGGTTTTTTTTCTGTTTCACTTTTTGTCACTGTAATGTGAATCCATGATAAAAATTCTAAATTTTCAAGTCTGGGGGGGAAAGGCTGACCCATGGCTCAGGAGAGTAATGGAGAGCACCCATAAACAGCTGAATAAAAATAGCAATTGCTGAGCTACAGTTTTGTAAGGTGAAATGAGTCTCTTCTCAGTCAATCAGCATCTAAAGCCTTCAGACAACTGTAGGGCCAGCTGAGTGGCATTTTCCTTTGGACCATAATTCTAAATTTGGATGCGCAACTTCTGTACAAGCCTGAGCCCTGCATCCCTACTGCAGGATGCAGCCTGCAGAGACTTGGCACTCTGCATCACAGGACCAAAGGTGCAGCAGCTGAAGGTGCTGCCATCTGTGCACCATCATTAACCCCATCCATGAGGTGAGTTTGGTGATTCTTGATTCTTGGCTCTGGTGTTTTGAGGCTGTTGGTGGCTTGGTCAAAGCCGATGTCCTCAGCGCTTTGGACTGTATGGGTGCAGAGCTGGAGCTCTTACCAGACGGAGACAAATACACGAGCATGTAGCAGCAGAGATCCTTTTACTGCACCTTGTGGGGTGCTTCTGACTTTTTGCAAGAATTTCTCTGGCTTGGAAACAGCTTTTCAGTCTAACGAAGGCTGACTTGTTTGGTTGTTTTTTTGTTGTTGTTTTTTTTTTAAATCCATCCTCATTAAGCTGTTCTTTGAAAAAAAATTGCTTCTGCCAATTTCTTGTTTCTAATAATTTCACATTGCAGTTAATCTTTTAAAAAGATACACACACATACAAAGTCTGGTCCCCATTATGGACTAATGGTCTGCATAAGTTCTTTATGAGGTCTTTTTTTTATTATTATTATTTTTTTCAAATTAAGCATATACTAAAAAAAGCCTCATTCTTTTTAATGCAAACCATTAAAAAAATCCCAAACAAACAGTCTTTGGAGAAAACTTTCAATGCCTTATTTTAGCCTGGGGCTGGTTTTCACAGCTAAGTTACAACTGCAGTACTGGCTTTGGATGGAAATGCTGGCAGAATTTTAACTCCAGCAAGGTTAGTGGGCATCACTGTAGTACCATAAATATGTATAGACACACAAAATTAAACTAAAAATATTCTACCAAGTGTCTTAAATGCATTTTAAGCTTGACTGTAATTGTTGCATTATTAAAAACCCAAAGCATTGTCAGAAATCATAGAGTGGAGAAACAAAAGAAAGTAAAATTTTCTGAGACAATTTCTGTACACCTGTCCCTTTCGTTTGAATAAATCCGACACCAGATTTCAGAGCTTGAAAATGAGGAATTAGGAAGCATGCAGATAGGACTCAAATTGACTATTAAAATATTAGAGGCTTTTAAAAAATTGATAGGACATCAGAATCAGACAAAGTACATCCAGAGCAGGCAAAGGAAGTAAGAAGGGAAATTGGAGACTTTATTAGAAATTTCAGATCCTTGAAGACTGGCAAGATCTAATAGAAAGTCATTATTTAACAATGGTCCAGGGACATATGGGGAAAGAGTATATCTCTAGCATAAACTGGAGAATGTCCTAGGTAATATTTTAAGGAATCAAATGAAAGGTACACTGGGACAAGTACTGCCTGATTAGAGAAAGCAAATTTAATTTGAGGGGAGGAAAGTCCTCATGTCTGTCAGATATACTGGAATCCTTTATCATTATTATTTCTGCCAGGATAGACAAGGTAACACAACAGACATCCTATACTTACATTTTCAGACATCCTTTGACAGGGTTTTCTAGAAGAGGTTAATGTTAAGATGTTGTGCCACAGAGTAAGTGGAAAGTTGGGTTTAATGGATTTAAAATTGGCTAAAAAACACAAAACAAAGTGTATCACACCAGCAATCAATGGACCCTGTACCAGCCAGCAAGAATAGTAGTGGGATATATTAGAAATTATCCTCAGTCCCCACATGTTTATGTAAAAAATTACAGGTCAAAACATATTACTGAAAGCAAGTTTTCAAATTTTGTTGATTACCTTAAATTGCAGGGAAATATAACTGATGAGGAGCAATGACATAAGTACACTATATAAAATCATATCCTTTTACTATCAATGTCAAAAATTGTACAACACAGGCTTCTGTGCAAGTAAAAATTGGCAATTTTTATGGTGCAAATATTGCACAAAGTGAGAGTTAACAGGCCTTGAATTTTGTACTGAATCTTTCCAGAAAGCAGATAATTCTACCATTGAAAGTCCAGAAAATTTTAAGTGAGAATAAAGTTTTCTAGTCCAACAGAAACAGAATATGTAGCAGGATTAATACAAATGGTTAGTCAGGTGAATTTGTGAAATTTGGCTGAAAGAAGAAAGGGAGACAGTCTGTGGGCTTACTGCAGTTTATCCACACGTGAGATCCTTAATCTGTGATAGAGCTATAGGCAAATAACTAATTTATTCTGTTTCAGGTGAGGATGTGAAAATTAGCAGAAACCTAAAAAAAAAAAAGGTCAAGTTAAACATGAATTGAGAGGGACTTTCCGGCAAAAATGGAGGAAAAAAAGCATTAATAAGAATTATAATAATTTTAGGTTATTAAAACCTAAATTCACCTGACATAGTTGACCGAGGTGAAATGTTTTGATTAGTTTCAAATTCTCTAACATTTTAATTTTCTCTGAATCCATTTCTTTTCAAATTTCACTTAAAAACTAAAACCACAGAAGTTCCACTTTGAAAGTGTCAAAACAAAACACGTCATTTCTGAAACACATTTCATTTCAAACAAATATTAGGAAAATCTCCTTCTTGTGGTCCTTTCTATCAGATGAGATCTGAATTTGTGATTAGATTAGTTCCCAGAATTTTTATTTCTTTTGTGTGTGAAATGTACTAGTAATTAGATAGAAACTTCAAACTTTCTACTCTGGGTGGGGGGGTTGGAAGGGGAGGACAGGGGGAAAACAACAAAACAACCACCATTTGGCTGAGAGGCAAATAAAAAGGAACGTGTTTGTGAGCAAGTTTGAATTCTGAGTTATTTTACAGCCTGTGATCTGAGATAAATTACACCCTTTCCCCAGTCCTAATACACCAATTGAAGCCTTTCAGAGCTGCCGGGTGCCCTTACGCAGGGTGGATCCATCAAACATTAATTCAGCCTTAACCTGATTCTATATCATTGCCCCACTATTTTTATTCTAAAAAAAATATTAAACCACATGAAAATTTTAGGTAACCTTTGCTTCCACTCATATTTATGTGTGAGAGAGTCTGTAACAAAAGAGGAGGTAGATCTGAAGGGAAAAAAACCCTATTTTATCAGAATATGAGGGCAGCGTTAGCCACAGTTATTGATAACTCAAAGATGGGAGAATTGAAAAAGCACAGTAGTGGTTTTTCTCTTTTTTTTTTTTTTCAAGACTTTTTTTTTTCTTTTTAATGGGCCTATCCTGCCAAATGTTCCTCTGAAAATGATAACAAAAGTTCCATTCCTGGAACGAATTGTTTCTACAAATCATGATCCCAGAAATACAAACATGGATAAATGGTCCCATTTTAACTTTGAATGCGGTATAACTTACTGAAAACAATCTGACCGTCTGCCAGCTTGCCTTCAACAATGGCACAGTACCAAAACTAAGACATACAGCGGAGAAAAGCATCACATTTTAGAATTAATTTCTCAACTGAAAAGGTAAGGGGGGTGGGCGGGGATGGACGGACGGACGGACACCAACCCAACCAAACAACATAGCAGAAAGAGGAGGTAGGATAAGAAGTGAGTAAGGTATCTCCTGCAGCATCTTTTGCAGGACGGAGCGAAATGTTTGTGTTCAGGTTCCTTGGCAGAGTCCCTGTAGCGGGGGGAAAGAGGGGTACGGTGCTGGCAGGTGGCAAGAGCCAGAGGTTAGGGTTGTGTCCCCTACACGGCGGCCACGAGGACGTACTAGAAAGCACAGTTAAGACAGGCATGTAGCTGCTTTGAGGATTTCAAACCAATACCCAACCAGCTTGTACTTGGGAGTCTGGGGCTAAGATTTTACCGTATGTAAACTTTTACCAAATATTTACATCATGTCTTGGAAGTGTGCTAGGAGATCATCTCCGGTCAAGGGGGTTTCTGAAAGGAGATCTCAATCTGTCTCCAGCTGCAGCAGTTGGACCCTGGCACCCCCTGGTTATTGCACTCTTGCAATAAAAATTCTCTTGCTCTTTCTCGGGAAATAGAATTTTTCTGAAATATTTACTCGTGGTATGAGAAAGTCTTTCCCTCTGAATCCTTTCCGCTCTCCCTGAATTCCAGCTCAATCTGAGACACTGTTCTGTTAAAACTTCACTGGGGATCAATGCATTTTTAAGAAATCCTTTGGCGTTGACAGAACAGCATGCTTTTATGAAAAAAAAAAAAAAGGTAAAATTTCTGACTTGATTGAATTGTAGTGAGAAACAGATAAAGCTGCAGTGCATACACTGTAAGTGTAGTTTACCCTCTTATCCAGAATGTTAACAGCAAAAAAAAAAAAAAAATCCCAACCCCCAAAAAAGGCATCGATAATCTATTTGTACTTTTCATAAACTCCCCTCAGGAATACAACGCCATCACACCACAGTTCAAGTATACAAATAATAATATTAGTCAGAATATTCACTCCCAAAGCAATTTTAATACCATTCAAAATATAATCCTTCTATACAATATACCTCATTTAACAACCATTAGTGCCTTTTCCATCTCAAATCTAGTGTACCTAGTAATGATTTATTTTTATCCATTGTTTGAACTGATTTCATGTTACCAATGGACCTGTACTAATCATGTGGAGTGCGATATGCAAAATGTGCTTGCCAGATATATTTTTTTTTAACTTTCGGTGCTGCACAATTTACAACAGAAAGAGCAGAAATTATAAATGTTCTCTTCACTTGCAAGATAATAAGCTAGAGTAAAAAAAAAAAAAAAAAGAAACAAAGAAACCCCCCACCACCCCCTTGACCAATTTTACATTTGAGAAAGAGAGTTCATTTCTTATATCCAAACTAAACCAGTCCCTTAATTATACCACAGTAGGTTGATTACAGGCAACACTACACAAAATCTATACATCTTGTTTGGCAATGTATTAAACTAAGGCACGCTGTCGACGCAATGTTAACTGTTTCCCCTTCCTGGGAGTCTGATCTTTCCAGGCACCCTCAGCTCCCACCGGGTCAAATCATAAGATCCATGCTCTGCCCGTAGCAAGGGAAACTCCCAGCCGCTCCAGTGCATGATTTGCACAAGCAGAGACCGCGGGAATAAGTACCTCGCCATTAAATAGCGATATGTAAACAGACAAAGAGTCAAAATCTTGCAAATGAGTTATTCATTACGAAATATTCACACAGCTTGGCTGAGTGGGCCTCGCAGCAGAGCGGCGATGTTCTCGGCGCTTTATAAATAGGGAAAGTGCCGTGCAGCGTACGTGCAACTTCCTCGCAGAGCTGCGCGAGCGGGGCTCCGAACAGATGATAGAACTCCCAAGTCCTGCTTCTCTGCGATAATTTCTCATCTAAACTCCTAATTACACAGCGCTTCACATTCTGAGATATATAAATACATTTTTTTCAGATGTACACTGTGCTAATGGTATGCATAGGAGAACGGGAACATTCTTTGGCATGACTGCTCAATATCAAAAGTGAAAATCATCTCTCCAAACTCCGTTTCAGAGAAGTGAGAACCCCCAAACTACCCAGAAAAGTTGAGATACTTTGCAATGTCCATGTGCTTGCTGCAGCAAAGTCAGCTTTCAGTGTTTTTCTGAATGCCGTGTTGCTGGTGGGTACATGTACCTCGACCATAGCATGGGGCAGTGGGAGCCTGTACACAGGGTGAAACCATGATGCCAAAGCGTATAAACATTTCAGAAATTGGTTTGGTTTTGTACAGAAGAAATCCAGTTTGTTTATTTGGAGCCCTGATGCTATTAATGCAAATCAAGGAGCAATCAGCGGGGACCACTGGAGATCTGAACTAGCTCATTAGTGTAGATGTATCTATTCTATCCCAGGGATACACGTTCCTGTTAAAATGCATCAGCTAATGAAGAAAGATCTATGTAAATAGGTGGGGTTTTTTTTCTATCATCAGTTAGTAAATCCTCCTAGAAGAATTTTAGGTGTGTTAGCCATAGTTTAGCATTACTTTTTACATCATATTACTGTAGTACTAACGGGTAAACTGCGATTAGAAAGGTGAATGTTTTTCATAACTTTGAAAAGGCCTCATTTGCATCGTTAGATCCCCAAACTTTTTACAGGTACTGTGATGGGTGACATCTGCGTGAGGAGCTGGTATCTTTTCCCTTCTGAGATTGATAGGTACCACCATATGGTAGATAGGATGCTCAACTTTGCAACACTGAAGGCTTTTTTGGCAACTTTCCAGGAGCTTGAGGGCCACACTTAATTTGCATATGCATTTACATACAATTTTTATTTTAAATAAATGCACACGGTTCAGATGGTTTGGTGAACTCGTGTTGCTTTCTCTTTGATAGATGTACAGGCATTATTTGTTGTTTGAGTTTCTCAGCAATAAAAAAGCTGTAGTTGAATCCACCCTGCAATTATTATTGTTTGTTGACACTATTGCTGTGCTCAGGGTAGGAAAGCACAATCCCTAGCTTCAAGAGGTTCTCTAATTAGTCAAAGAAGGTTAATTGATATACCTTATACAGGCTGATTGGAAATTTTCCATTTCAAAATTCCACGATTGTGGGTTTTTTTCCTCAGAAACTGCACCTTTTGCAGTGAACTGTTTTTTATCGTTTTTGCAAACAGCTGAAGAAATAAGTATGAATGGAAAAGACATGATAGAAACAATGGGCATTAAACACAGATAGGTGCCCGCTCTGTCTGTGGGCTGGCCACCTGTGACCTCAGCCTAAAATGACTGCCTCTAAGGCCAAGGTATTTTGGTTTGCCCAGCTGTCATGACTTAGTTGCAATTTTAACCATGGTTTACCATTTAACTAATCCTTCAGCTGGACTCCACAAAAGGCTTGTGGGTACCTTGCAGTAGCTCTCCTTTCAACCTGAGCTGCTGAAAAGCCAGGGGTGCTGCTGAAAAGCCAGGGGTGCTGCTGCCTTCAACTTTTGCTGCTTGTTGTGAGAGGTCACGATTGGCCCAGGTTTGCCCAAGGTAACGCTGGTCTCCCTGGCTATATCAGGGCTTTTCTGTAGGGGCTAGGTTTCCAGTAATTCCCTTCTAGCAGGATAGTACTTACTAATAATATGATCTTAAAAATAAAATCACCTAAATTGTGAGAACAAATATCTCTAAGCACAAGAAAATCAATGCAAGCAACTTTTGAGAGAAAGGCTGGGTCCTTCAACTTATGGTTGCTGAAGATGCAACTATCTATTCAAGGGCCTCCATTCCTCAAACTCAGGCAGAGTTTTATTGGTATTATATTTGACCACAAAAATTAATCAGCAAATTAGTGTATTGATCCTTGTTTGTGTTTGAATGTATAGTGTCATTTGAAGTCAGTTTCTTCAGGACTTAGATAACGCTAAAGGACTTGATTTTGCTCGTGCTTGAATTTACATTTTGTGAGCAGCAAAATTGCAGCAGTTGCTTGGACAAGTAACTGACTCTGAGACTTTGTTTTGGAAGGACTTTGTTATTTGAATGGATTTGTTATTTACAAAAAAAACCCACGAAGGAAAAAAAGACCTTGTTGTTGGGAGTCTCATACCTTTGCTAGTAGTCCCTCTGGGAAAAGGATAAAAGTTTACATGCTTGGAAGTGAGATTAAAATGTAGATTATGTAATGGATACACCATTAAAGGAAATCTGAAAGATGTAGCAAAAATTGATGTGAGTTACCAGTGGTTCTAGGACACAGCAATCCCAAAACAGATGGTAAAGATGGTCTTTTGTTAAGATATAGATAGAAATAAATGAGAGTATGGCAGGAATTTTGGAGTAATTTGGGGGCTGGAGCATTTTGGGGATCTGATCAGAGGCGAGGCTCAGATTTATAGGCACAATCAAATCCTATGAGGGAAATTGAATTTTAAATGTGTTATCAAGAAAATTGGTGTGCTTAGAAATGGCCGGAGGAGAAGCTGAGGACAGGAGCAGTAAGAGATTTCAGTGTTTTGGACATCCTTCTAATTCTTTGGTATGAATAGCAATATGATTGATGCAGCAATAACTGCAGTGCTGGAGGGATTTGATACCCAGAGGGAATCAATTAACTGGATTTTGGATATTGGAGTGTTATGACCTTTGCCTAGATCATAATGTTGATACGTAGGAGCAAATGGAAGAATATGAGTCTTTTCTGATTGTAATTGACTGGAGATATTGAGAACAAGGTGGATATCCAAATTTGCAGACAATGTGTTGATCCTAGAAGGTGGCTGGAGAACAGTGAGTGAGCCTTGCCCAGACCGCTGGTCACCAGGTAGCAGGGGAGAAAAAGCTTATTTAGAAGAAGCTCCTGGCTTCTTTGCAGTCTTTAGTGGGCAAATTACATCCATCTAACATCTTCATTATTGATTTACGGGTGAGTGATGCTGTGGTTTGCTGCAGAGTGACACTGAGTCAGGATTTATTGGGAAAGTTTATCTTATTATCCACTTGTGGTCTTACCCAACATCCGTGCAAGGAGGTATAAAGGGGAGCTGTCATCACTGTTTCATGAATCACCACTGAATCAATGCCCTTCGCCTTTGCTGACCTGTGAACTCGGAAGACAACAGAGTCTTTGTGGGCTTTCCTGGGGTGAGGGTCTCAAATGGAAGAAATCCATTGTATTAGGTGTGTTATGGTGATGGGCTAACAGGTGACTGAGCCAACTCACTCAAGAGAGTCAAATGAGCAGGGCAGTTGCCAATTAGCAGGGTGGAGTTAAGCAAGCTACAGCCTGAGGTGGCTAGTGACTGTGTTAGGGGGATAGTTCAGGAGGAAAGCGTCCTGCTATAGAAGAAATGGACAATATTATTTTGGGGAATGGGGAGAGGTCACAGTCCTCAGGTACTGGGGAGAAAGAGGTTTTGAATGTAGGCTGAACGATATGGTGATTGGCGAAAAAAGTTCATGCTGAATGGTTTATATCCGTTAACTCTTTATTGAACTGAAGTGGACAATTGGTAAGATCAGGGTAATAAAGGCTGGATTTCTCAATGGTTTGCAGTCTGTCTTTTGTACATCTCTACAGTGTGATGAGTAGACTTGTTATATTTTCCTATATAGAAACAGTCGCCTTATTTCTTTTTCTTTACAATCATGGCAGGCAGATTATTTTCCTTTATGATTGCTTTTCCCTTGTTGAGTTAGGACTGTGTTGTCAGGTAGCCTTTTCCTTTTCGAAGGCTTAAGTCTAAATCAAATAAAGACAGACAGCTGTGGCCTTCACATAACTATTTTCAGCTGATGTCTGCATTTTCTGTCTTCCTGCTCATCTGCTGGTGAATATTCCCAGTTCTTGTACATCTTTGTAGAGCTTGCTTTTTACTGGAGTAACTCCATAGCTGAGGAATGAAGAATGACAGGTTTCATGGAAACTTTTTTTGGAGTGCCTGGAGATGGAGGATTTGCTTAGTGTTAGCCACTTACACACTGAGGAAGTTACAAAGTGTAAGACACATTTAGTTACATGACTAAATTCTCTAAACCAAGAAATAGTAGTGGAAAAAGTAGTAAAGAAGGTTCAAATAAATGATGGAAAGTCTCACAAAAATTATTTTATTCTCTGCAGTCTTTACTCTTCTGAACATTTTTTCTTTAGTTTTCCTAATTTCTCTTTTTCCATCTACTTTGTCCTTCTATTACCTATTTGTCAGTGTCTGTAATACTCACCCTAGTAACTTTTCCTGATCCCAGGCACAAGTTCTTTCATTATCCCTTTCCAGTGGACTCACTGGGGTCTTATGTCCAATGTTCTCCACTTTTAAACTCAGCTCATTTGGCATACAGTCAGAAAGGCCCCTATAGAAGAAACCATTGGAAACTAGGGATGCATTTAACAAATGGTATCTTGTAATTTTAATTTTTGATAATTGTAATTATTTTTGCTGAGATTCACATGATTGTATTTGTGGTGGGGTTTTGTTGTTCGTTTTTATGTTTTTGTTTGGTGTGTTGGGTTTTTTTTACATCTAGCTCACCATGAAAATATTCAAGCTAAAAATTTTAGAAAAAATGTTCATGTTTCTGAAGTTATTTCACTTGTATTTCCTAATACTTCATTTGCAGTGTTGTATTAAGTATTACTATGTGTTATAAAAGCCTCCTCACTCCAATGAAAACTTAAACCTTTAAAATCTGCCTCTAAGAGTCAGCTGAAAATTCTAAGACTAATTAGACTGTTACCCCTTTTCTCTCAAAATGCCCTGGTACTTCATGCTGCTCCACAATAATTTAAATTTATCTTGCTTCATGGCACTTCATAACACTACATATTTCAGTAAGACGATGAAGGTATTTTGAATTCAACAACCATCTCCTATAGGTGGAACCAAATTCCTTGTGATATTGAGTTTTACTCTTGCTTTCTACCGTGAGAACGGGCAGCGCGGGTGTTTTGATTCCTTTCAAGTAGTTTCCTTTCCAGTGTGCACTTTGATAAGAGCTAAGAAAAGGAGCAGAAGCAGAGGAATATTTTCCCTTACTTTCCTTGAGGAAACAGCTACCGTCCTTGCGAGTAATCCAAATAACAGTGTTTGTTACATTAATTCAGTTGGAACAATCATGCCACCTGCAGTCACGACTCTGCATGCTGTATGTTGCTGAATGCAGTCTTCTCTTTCCCAGCAAGGGTGGCTTCCCAAAGAGCTACAGAGTCACCACGAGAAATACCCCTTCCCCAAAATGCTTCAAATCTAGGGGAAAAGTTGCATAAGAAATATAAATTAGTAACACTATCCATGCAGGAGAGCGCTGTATTCCAATTATTATGTGTTGTGTTTTTCAAAGGGTTTTTCCATCAGTTGGGAATGAGAGCTTGTACTTCCAAAATATTTTGTTCTTAAATGACAATAATGTTCCAAGAAGTTCAGATAGCACTTTATCTGGGCCTGGTAAATGGGCATGAAAAAGAAGATTGAAACAAAAACTCCAAGGTGCAGGGCTTCATTTGGTTTCGCCTCAACATTGTTTCTCATTTAAGCTGAATTCCTGGCAGCCGCGTTGCACAGATAAAGCACAGAACAGTTACAGAAGAACCAATAAAATAAAAAGCCCTTTTGAGTGATGACAGCATTCAATAACTGTGTCAATGCTGCTTTAAAAGTTTCAGTTTCTACAGCATCTCCAGTCCTAAAGTGTCTCATCTGCTTTCTAATTTTCCACAAGATGCTTTTAATATTTTGAGATTGATATTGAACCACAGGGGTCTAAAAGGTTTCAAAAGATCTTGCATATGCATTTGGAACCAAACGATCAATTAGATTAATAAAGGGGAATTGTAATTTATATATGAAGCCTGTAAACTCTTGCAGAGAGGTACGGAATAAGAAAACCAGGCAATGCTCACAGCTTGGGGAGAGCCAGGACTTAAGGTGAGAAAACAAACACGCTCAGCAGGAAAAAAGGTGCAGTCAGCACCAGCTCTGTAACATTAATGCGATGCTTCCTGTTACAAACACGGGAGAAGTGGGGAGGAATGATGAATTCAATACAGCACCTGTCAAGGTAATTACCACCCAAAACGAGTCGTACCTTGGGAACAGTTCTATTGCAAAAACAAAGGAAAAACTTGTAAATGGGAAATTGTTATTAATTTCTACGAGCCGTCCTGTTATGGTTGAAATGTTGCCTTCAGGCTCTTCCTTGCGGTTATAACAGCATCTTTTTTTGCTCTTTCCTTCCTGAAGGATCATTGGCTTGTCAGTTTTATGTTTTCTTAACTTATAGCTGTCAACCTTTGCTTAATCATCATCTTCCTCCAGCACGGGGTTGCTGGCAGAGCCCCTTTTCTCCTCTGGGACTCCTTGGGGCTCCCCGACACCCTGGGGGAGCCCCGACCTCTGCAGGGTGCCTCTGTTAGTGCTTAGGCCACCAGTGAGAACTGTCAGCAGAACCAGTCAGAAAAAATGAATACAAGCTTTTTCTGTCAGGAAATAAGTTTCTATCAAAGTTGAAGTCTTCCTTCAAAAAAATCATATGTCTTTACTGACGTACACTTGTGAGGAAAATCAGTGGAAGAAATCACAGGTTTTCAAAGAAAACTTTTACGTTTTTATTTTTAAGTGATTTTCCACCCAAAAAAATGTATTTTAATTTTTTTTTCAAAGCATGGTAAATCCCATCAAATTGAAATGAAGTGTTTTACCCAACCCAACCCATTTTTCCAGACTGGTCTTTGTTAAAACTCTTTTAATGGCCAGGTTTTGATCCTGTCTAACCTCTTGAAATGCTTTGCAAAATGGATTTTCTATCCTCCGCAGGGTTCAATTTATTGGGCTTAGAATTGGTGTTTTTAGCAGCTCCTCGTGTTTAGGTATGTGTTTTTGAGTGCCTAGTGACAGATTCAAGCTCTTCTGCATTCGCTCTGTGCTGGTTAGGAGAAAGCCAAATCTGCTATGGAAATCTTATGATCATATGAACATGAAATTGCACTGAAATGACTAGAGTTTACGAACAGGGCCATATGTTTTCTTGCAGGAATTGGCTTGCTTAAGGCCAGCATAGACCCTAACCAGCCTGAGCTCATTGCTGTAGGTAGTTTTATAGGTTTCGTGAAACTTCTGAAGTGTTTGCTATGCA
>JAVJGI010000064.1:40148243-40181583 GCA_035590275.1 Ibycter americanus | reverse complement strand
CTTCACATGCCAGGCTAGATACATGTTCTCATTTAGTCTTCCCCCCTCCCCCCCCCCCCCCCTTTTTTTTTTTTTAGTTTAGTTCTATTTGATCCCCACACTGTGGACTGTTCTATGACCTGATGCTTATATTGCATAATAAAGCTGTGGAGGGAAGTGCACTTGTCATTGTGTAAAGCTGCTTAAAGAAGTTTTCTCATCCCCTGTATTGAGACACATCACCCCATGTCAGACTACTTGACCCAGAAGCATTGACTACTGAAAGCAACTCAATAGGAATATGAAACCTACTATCATTCGAGTACAGTGTAAAACCTAATGACTTCAGCATATGCACACCAAGTAATATCAAATCTTACTTTGTACACTTCACCTTCATTTTATAATCCAAGCCTTTGTATGCAGTAATGAGGTATGTGCTATAAGGAAGATTCTTTAATAGGATTTAATGCACCTGTGAGCAAAGGCATTTTAGCTTTTTATCCCCAGAAGCACTGTAACTGAAAGCCTTTAATACTGATGTGATGGAATATAAATGCAGAAATATTATAATAACCAGAACTTTTTCAAAAAGTTTACAGTCTTTCTGTGACAGATTATTTAACTGTGGTCAAAATGATGCCTTGAGAGAGGTGTAAATAAGGGCATATGGAAATTTTGTGGGAGACTCACTAAAGCTTGTAAATACTTATGACTTACAGCTTGAAGTCTGCGAAAGTGTAACTGAACTCATTTTGTTTATTGCTTTTGTTTATTTTAATGAAACCAGTGACATGCAGGATGTAAGTTAACATGGATTCCCCTCTGTTTAACATATATGTCCGTCTTTGTATAATGATTTCTATAGCCACGAAATGTCAGAGGTCCACGTTCTTCTCAGTGTGGTGGCAATCCACACTAATTGCATTAGGTCAAGTATTCAAATGACTCTGCACACTCTGCATCTCCACTAGCTTCGGCAGCATTATACAGAAGGTAAATGGTAATTGGTCCGTTCTTTGGCTTGGTATGAGCTGCTACAGTTACAAACACCATTTACAACGGTGTAGGCAAGGACAGAATTTAGATCGTAGTCTTATCTTTCTAAAGCAATGTTTGCTGCCACTATCGTGAATCAGTTACCCCTGAAGTCAGAAGAACTGCTCAGAAGTGCTTGTGATAATACTTGCAGGCAGGATCCTGATCCTAACAAGGCTCAAACAGCTGCTTAACTTAACCCATATCATTAGCATCGCTAACTTCAGTAGAAACGTTGCAGTGCCTAAGCTTTATGCATTTGAGTCTGTGTTAAGCACATACCCCATGGTTTCCTAAGGGTAACGGTGCATTTGGTAAAAATGCGTTGGAGTTGCCTTTGTAAAAGCAAAACAAAAATTCTGAAAATACACCGTGCGTGTAATTTCCCCCTCTCTCTCTTTAAAAGAGTTTTGAAGTGGACAAGTATGGACAGATTTATTATTTAAACGTTTTCCCTTACACTTCTGTTACAAAAATATTAACAGTTAAGGGAGGTCTATAACATAATTTTGCTTTTAGTCCTACAGTTGATGCAAGTCCTCTGGGTATTTAAGTCACTAAGAATTCATTTCGGTTAATTATAGATTGTGTTCTGATATTTGTTTCTGCACATAAGACATTTAGGGTCGCTGAAATCACCCGGCGCGCCAAAGGGTTCTAGATACGATGCCTGAGAGACAAAAGTTCAATTCTCAGTGGTAATAACATGCCCACAAAATCTCAGATGCAGTTCTAGTTGATAAGAGCAGTTTCTGGATCAATATATCCAATCTTAGGTAGGGAGGTCAGCCTGTCACACCAGTGGATCTCTAGAGGAGGAGGAAGTGAGGACTTAGGAGTGTTTTAAAATGGCCTTGCATCACTGCATTTGTCCGTGGCCAGCATTCAGACACAGCGGTTATTTCACTAGCATTTGATGGAGTTACTTTCCATGGGTAATGTTAAGAACAGTATTGCAATTTTACCAGGGGCTTGTTTAACATCAACAGCTTTTCATTCTAGAGAACTTGCCAAGTGGGGTAAGGGTGGAAAAGTCTTTCCAAAGACAAAGGAATAACACCTTGGACAAACAACAACAAAAAAACCACAAACCCAAACCATACAGCGATCTGAAATAGTGCAATTTACTGAGGAGCTTCTGACAATAAAAGGCTTAGATGTTTGCTACCATCTTTCAACTGCACCCCTCAAAATATAGTGATCTTATTAATGAAAAGGAAAAAATACAATCTGTTTTGTGGCAGATATACTCATTACACACAAGGAAAAGAAGAGAAGAACGAAGAACTTGTATAAAGATAAAGTGCAATAAATTTACTGGAGTCAGAATCTGGTCAGCAATAACTTCTGTGTTGTTTTAAAAGGTATTTTACTGTGCTCTATCATTCCAGGAAAGAAAGCCTTATAACCGCAGTAACTGCCCTATCATAGGCTGGTTAAATAGTTTTTGAGATAGAGATCGCCATTTCGAAGACTCATATATCCCAGCACGGTAGGTGTAGCGCTACTTTTGTACTTTGTTCAGGCTTGTCGGGGATAAATGTTCATAGAAACATACATCAAATGGTGTTTCTCCTTCCCTTCGTGTACACAATTACTGTAGCTTGACTCGGAACCAAATGAACTCGGGCTTCAGAGCTGTTTGCAGTGATTTGCATGATTACCACAAGTAAGGGTGGTGGCAGAGTGTTCAAAAGCAGTTTCCTTCACGTTGACAACACTTTATGATCAAATGACTAGCTTCACCTCTTATAGCTCTTTCCTTCTGGGGTAAGAAAATTGAATTTTTAGGATATATAACAAGCAACACATGTAGCATGAAATCACGGCGTTATAGGGCTGTACAAATAATAGATGGGCCAAAGAGGAGACTCACGGCACTGCTGTTGTTTCCTACCCTGAAAATTCGAATTTGTCAGAATTTTTAAGAAAACTCTACATGTAATACCATGTGAATATTCTCAAAATGTACTTAATATTCAGCATTTGTGGAAAACTATTCAAAGATATTTTTTCTTTTATTTTTCATCTCTGCATTTTCTCTTGCAGAGAATCTCTAAATGGTTAGACACCTTTGAAGTTCAAGATATGTCATTATCACTAACTGGCATAAAATGTGACATAAAATTCTGAATTTAAAAACCCAAATGTTAAAAGTTTAAACTCATCCAAAGTTCTAAAATTAATCGAATTGGGAAAACAGCCGGTATAAGAAAGGTCCATCAGGAATATTTTATTTCAAGAGGCATTCTTCTATATTAGCTCTGTATCAAGCCACATCTAAATACTACAAGTGTCTAGATTCTAGGACTTTATTTCCACCCCAGGGGTATGTTTTATGGTTTGGTTGGGTTTGGATGGGGGTGGTTTCTTCCTTTTTTCTGCTTTTCTGAAATCTAAAAGAAAGCGTATTCTGCAAAACAGATATCCTATTTATGTGAAAACTAACTTTGCTTTTTGTTTTTTTTTTCCCTGTACTTATATTTTCACCTCTGTGTGCTGCAGATTGTCATCTTTAGGTTAGGCACAAAGGAGAATGGGATGTCTCGCATGGCTCAAGGCACGATTCATTTCATACCGTCTGGAAATGGGGAGACGTCAGCCCCTGTGTGATGCTCTTCACATTTTCAAGATTCTCTTTGTAAAGCACAGAAACATAATTTAAAAATCCCAAACCTTTATACTCTTGCATACAACCCTGCTCCAGGGACACTTATCGTGGTAAATTCCAGATTGCAGCACTGAGGTTGCACAGGCTTCTGACATCGTACGGAGCCTGAAACGTGCAGGAGGAGATGGGAGAGCAAGAAGTACTCAGGGTGCTATTGCTTAGCAATAGTGTTATTTCCAATTTGATGCCTGGTGCGCTACAGAAAAAAGCCACAGCAGTGAATCCCCAAAATAACTGTTTATTGAGGCTCCTGGTGTTGGGTGAAGAGTCCTCGGGAACTGCCTGGCTTTTGCTGCAAAAGTCAGTTTTATGGGTCTTTGATCCTTGCGTTTGGCACCAGACCATCACTCTCATTCACCTTCTTTGGTTTCTCGTTATTCTGGATTATATATAATTCCCTGGATTATATATGAGACTTTCAGGTTCTGTGCAAACCCTGTCTAGCCCTGCCGCTCGCCCGAGCACTTGAGGCAGCGTGGAGAAAAGCAGCACACACCAAGCTGCGGTGACAAGGGTAGGAGCATTTTCCATTTCCCAAATACTCCAGAGAAATGTAGTCTTTTTGTCTATAGGTGGTGCTGCTTGAGCCTAGAAAAAGAGCTGCATTTCCCCATGGTTTGGTGGTCCCCAGACCGTGTTTCCCTGGGTGGGGTAGGACCAGCCCTTCGGCTCCCTCCGTAAGAGTGCCCGTTTTGGCTGCTCTCTCTTGGGGGACTCTAAAACATAATGGCAGGAGCAACGCTCAGCTGTTTGGTGCTGGGCTTTAGACCTCTTGATGTTATTTGTGTTTGTAAAGTTGTAAAGCAAAAGCAGTGGAGTGGAATGATCATGAGCGCGATGCCAACAGCTTTCCAAGGGAGAAGCAAGGCTGCAGTGCAGCAGTGTCTCTCCTCTGATTTGTTTAGGGTCAGGATTTCAGTCATCTGTGCAGCTCTGTCCATCGTTTCAGCGCAGAAATTCAAATAATCGAGCCTTTTCTCACTTTTTTCCTCAATGCTTTTTTGGAGCTGGTGACTGAGAAACAGATCCAGTAACAGTTTGTATTATCCCATTCCAATTTTATTTTTCCTGTTTTCTAATTTTGACCTTGGAAATGGTGAAATACTGTAAAATACAGATGTTTTCTTAAGAACCCTCCTGTAAGACAAGAAGGGGTGAAACCAGAAGGCTGGGTCTGATACAGCAGGCAGATATACAGCAGTTTTATGTCAGAAAACTTTATAATAATTGTGGAATATACAATTGCTGTGCTGACAAAAACAAAAAAGTGCTTTTTGTCTAAACAAACTCATTTGATTTATTGTGTTTTATACGTATGTTGTATTTAATATTTCCATTCCCCTTAAACACACTGTGGCTTTCCAAGAGTGTTGGAGAACTACAAGGCCACGTTTTTGGCATTGCAGATGACCTCATTATTAATCAGAAAACATCTGGGCCGGCACAGCGGTGGGTGTGTGTGTATGTGTTCAGAGAACGATGGATGGATTAGCAACCCTTGCATGCACAAGCCACCAGACTGTGTATCTTGCTTGGAAAAAGTCCTGGCGGGTTCTTGTCTCCAGATTTCACAGGCGTTTCTCTACGAGCTGCGTCATTTCCAAAAGTCTATTTGAGCCCATATCTCAGGGGCTGGCAATGCCCCAGGAGCTGACTGGGCAGCCAGGGCAGATGCCGATGCCAGGTACTAGCTGGGGCGGGTGATGAAGGAGATCGCTCATGTCTGTCACATACCTGTGTTTACCAGCGTCGTGGTTGCACTAGGTCCGTTTTAGGCATTCTTGGAGCATCTCTCCCAAAGCACAAGTATTTTTTGTCTTTGTTTTGAATTGCTTAGCTTATGCTCAGGTTGACACATCCTGCAGAGATTTGTATTAAACTTTCATATTGTGTTTTCAGCAGAGACCCCACAATTTGCTCAGTACGCATCACTAGAGAAGATATGTAATAAAAATCAGACAAGTGTACTTATTTTCCAGAATATAGACACTACCCTACCATTATGCTTTTTACATTTAACAGTATAAACAACAATTTAGTTTGCCCTTAATGTCCTAAATACGCTTAGATCCATCACGGTCAAAATTGAAGGGCAAGGCAAAAGGACAAAGAAAAGATGTTAAATGTTTCACAGAAATAACCCAAAATACACTTCTAATAGCATAAGCACATTGTTAAAAAATGAACAAGTAATAGTACAGGAAAGGGTGTGTATTTATGGTGTCATATCATGTGGAAACAAAGCCAGGTTCTCTCTGATGTTGTTTACCCACCAATGGAAAAAGATTCCTTTGTACTACAGGGTTTTCCCCCCTGTTTATACAAGAGGAGGAGAAACACCCTGCGCTGGTTGCCTTGAGGCAGGGAAGCCCTGCAAGGGGCTTGGCAGGTATGTCCACCACTGGGTCAGCTGACAGAAGAGGGTTGGTGTCTTTGAGCTACACTGCAAGTTGCATGTTCAGCAGTGGAAACTCTAAAAACAAAACAAAAAAAAAGCTGCCTTTTTTTTTAAATGTCTGTAGGTGAAGGTTTGTCCACGCAGAGAAACTCTTTCAGAGAAAGACGGTGGGTGAACTTAGAGCGTGATAGTTACTCTGCAGTGACTTTCTAGGTAGACGTTTGTTTTGCTCTGCCAGTGCTTATTGCAGCAAGTGGACCATGTCCATGCCAGTAACGAGTGGGGCGGGAGCTGTTGCTGAAGGTTTATTCTGAGTCCAGAACCATATCAGAGCATTCTGTGGTAAACAACAACCCCCGAAAAGAATAAATAAGCAGGCTGAATCTAAGCAGCAGGATAGGCTTAAGACCAAATCCAGTTGTGTTGGCACAAAATATAGCAGCAAGCTAGGGCCGCAGGTGTTAGAGTTGTCTTCTCCTTGATGTCCCATAGGAGAGAAGGCTCCTTCAGAGGTGCCACATGGTGGTGGACCGCACCGCCTCGGCACAGGCTGCGCCACCCTGCAGAACGAATCTGCGCGCAACTGCCGAGTTCCCAGGCTGGGTTGTGGAGGGATGGGGCTGCTGATTTGTTTGATTCTGATAGCTGTCACATCCCTTTCTGACCGAGAGCTAAAAGAGATGGTGAATGACAAGAGGCAAATGGAGAGTAAGTCAAGAGACGCGTGTGCAGGGGGTTGTGGGAAGCAGAGCAGTCATGCGTTGTGCCTAGAAATGTGGTGGATGTGTAAATAGAGACATTTATCATTGGGGTGCGGTAAGTAAGCGAGGTATGAGAAAGCAGCGAGGTAAACTACTCTGGCTATAGGACATACTCCTGCTGGTCAATTTTAAACAGAATTCTGCTCCGCTCTAATGATACTTTTTTTTAATGATACATGGATTATCATGAGTTAGGCAAATACCTAAGATACTTAGGAGTCTGGCTAAAAGTTAATTTTTTTTTGGTGTAGTTTGTTTCAAATGATTAAGTAGGTCTTGTATGATTTGTATTGTTATGAAAGCTAAAGTCCAAATACGTGTCCCATCTTCTCTGACATGCAAATAAAAGTTCTTAGTGAAATATTTGCAATCTTACCTCAGCTCAGAAGTCTGAGAGACTGCATTGAGATTGAACAGCCATTTTGTGTATTTCTGAGGGATCAAAACATGCTAATGATTTAAGCAAAAACATTTTCTCATACCCTTATATACAGCTTTTTAATATAACGCAGGACTATGAGTATATTTTATAGTATTTTTTCACAAAAGGCTTGAACTTTGTATAGTCAACCTATCAAAAATGTATAAATTATACAAGAAAAAAACCCCCTGCATCACTTTTTTTTTTCCCTGGGAAGTGGAGCAGTTAATATTCAACATGAAATGTCTAATCTTTAAATACATTATAATCTAACTGCTTAGGATAATTTTTGCTTTAATACCTTAAGAGTCTGCAAAGCCTGAAGGATGGGATTATTAAAATGGAATTTTAATGTCAAAATTATCAGAGAAGAGAACATATTGCTAGTGTTCATAAAAAAATGTATTCAATTTCTGTTTGATTTGTTCAAATAAGAGATGAGAATATATTTGATTATAGCTCGTAAGTATTCTGAAAGTTGATCAGATGACTGCAGGTCGTTGCAACATAAGTGCTGTCAACTACGGGGATTAGTATATTTGAGACACTGAAATATGCGGTAACACATAAACATACCTGGACTAATGACTCAGTTATAAGCTTCCATGAAGATGCTGCATAGGGAGAGATTCAGGAATAAAAATTGCACGGTTGCCACACAGACAGCATTGCTAACTGCCCAAGCATCCAAAAACAAACAAACAAAACCAATCTTAATATGCCTTGCAGGTATAAATAAAAAATCTCCAGCTTGCTTAGAATTTGAGTTTTAAGTCTTCCTCGCTGGCTGTCAAGGATATTGGGCCAGTGCCCAACAGCAGAAGCCAGGCCTCTTGTAGCTGTGATAAGTCGCCAAACTTCAGCTTGTCCTGACCATATAAAAATTAGTTCGGAAAAGTCATAGACATAATGACAACATCCTACCAACCTTCCCACCTGCCTTCCTCAAATTCGTAAGTAACCTGGACAGCCAGCACCTGTCTGTCACCATGGTCCTACTGACAACTATTCCTTTCTACGGTTTAAGGTAGCGTCTCCATACAGAAAAATTAATCGCTTCCCAGAACACAGACCTGTAAGGTGTCTGGAGATCAATACAGTTTTGTCAGTTCTTTTTATGTAGACTACCACGTAAATCTCCCACAGTCAGCCAGAAAAACCTGGAGGTTGCAGCTCGAATAAACTACCCCGTGTTGCCTTCTAGAGTTGTGCTCTGTTTTTTTAATAGAGTTCTATCCAGTGACTGCCAGCAAGGCACATTAAAATGATCTAACTCAGGAATAAGAAGGAAGGATTCATGTTGTGTAAACACAGGCAAAAAAACTTCTGATTCAATTTCTTTAAGTGGTTTGGAAACCTGATTGAGTCTAACGGTTGTGGCAACTTTTTTTTCCTTCTTAGAAGATCTGGCATTGGTTGTCTGGAATCGGTGTAATATTGCACAAGTTAACAAGGTAAAAATTACCGTTAGAAAGTCGCCTGCTGGGTTCACAGGCTTCTCCTGTGATAAACTGTACAGTGTAGATGCAAATTTGGCGTGCTTGAAAAATGGAAAGCCAGAGTAAGCAATGAATGGCTTGCCTGCAGAGAAACAGCCAAGGGAAAATAGAAAAGCAGTCCTGGTCGAAAAAATCTACCAGAGAAAGGTGCTGCCACCGTGGGTTTGTTTGTATCTGAACAATACAACTGAACAAATACTTTAGAGAAAGAAAAAGATAATTTTACAACTCTTAATTAAGATATCAGAGTAACTTTCATATTCGTAAATCCGTTTCTCTTTGCCATTAACGGTTACACACAGTTTTTACTTTCATAAGAACATTCAGAGGAATTGACCATCTTACAGTCAGTTTATTACGCACGTGCACAGATTATTTTCTCTTCTCATTTTTGCTATTTGTACAGTTGATTTTTCTGGTCATAAAGCAATATATTTTGTATAAAGAATTTACATCATGAATAATACACCTGGGTCACTTGTCCAACCATTTTATTTTACATTGATAAGGATTTATTTGTATGAGGAGACAATCTATCTTACAATGAATAGTTGAAGACTGGTATAGAACAAAAAAATATACAAATAACCCAGAGGTTGCAATATGTTTGTATAAAGTATTCAAACAATTTCAAGTAACAACTGAACTTGTAAAAATCAACATCTGTTCATGGATTATTCATGAATCAAAATGGTAAAATTCCTTCAATAAAAATAGTCTTCAATGAATAGTTATCTTGGTTGCTGAAAAAATAAGATCCACGCAACCGAAATCTCAACTTCAAGACTTTCATGCAGCTCAGATTCATTAATGCTAAAATTATCCTCTGGTATATAAATTGGTGCACCAAGCAAACTAACACAAAAAACCAAAAACAAAAACAAAACCCCAAACAATAACAAGATAGCGTTTAACTGTACCAATTTAGGTAATTGTGTTTTTTTCCACAAAATGTATATTTGGAGTGCATCTGTAATTGTGTTTGTCAATTTGTGAGGGAGGATTATCCCTGTTGCAATACAAAGTTTTATTTCTGTTTTAGCAAATACCTACAATGATGAGTTCATGCATAATGATTTACAAGTATTAGTAGAAACTATAATAAGAAATTAATAGTCATTCAAACCTACAGGTATAATTTTTACCCAGCTAAGGGAGAGGTAGGAAGCTATCCTATGCTTTGGCATACAGAAACAAAAAGCACAGTAGGTATCATTTTCAGAACAATACACATTTTTAATTTATGAATGTTCTTTTATAAACTTGTATATACAGTCACTTTTTTCTTTACTTTTTTTTTCCTCCAGTGCTACATAATTATAACTTGCAAAATGTAAATATTTATGAATTCACAGGATGTTCGCTGGAAGAGAAGAATGTTATACTTGCAGATTTTTCTTGTACTTGCAGGCTTCACATAATATTATTTGCCATCATGATGTACTGAAAAATGCAAAAAA
The DNA here is from genome assembly GCA_035590275.1 of Ibycter americanus. NCBI lineage: Eukaryota > Metazoa > Chordata > Aves > Falconiformes > Falconidae > Ibycter > Ibycter americanus. Next base: position 40,171,356 of record JAVJGI010000064.1, on the reverse strand, counting down.
ATATAATATTCTACATTTGACTTTTCTGAAAAATACCATCTGGTGTTATTTTTTGAGAGTTGGAGATTAGCTCTGTAATTGCTTATAGTTAGAGATAGACATTACTACATTTATTGACAATTTTATTCTCTACAATAATCTTACATTTAAATAGTGACTTTGTTCCTGAAGGATGCCAAAGTGATTAAACTGATATTCAAACTCTTTGGATCACATCACCCACAACTGAAATGCAGCCATCTCTGGGGTGAGATATTGCAGCTGTTTAACAGCGCTCAACAGCACTGCGTAACGGCTTTGGAAATGAAGAATACCTTATTCAGATGAAAACGGGGACATTTAGGTAGGCAAAATAATTATCTCAAGTTGGTATTTGGCCAGGATGTTAGCGCTCACATGTCCAGTACAACTCAGGAAAAGTTGTACTGAGTCCTTAATAACCGTGATTACTCAGGACCTTGGGTCTGCTGCTTGTCTCAGAGGACGTCGCCCAAGGGAAGCCCCAGCACTGTTGAGAGCTGACCCAGACCGTGACGCTGTGCACAGACGGTGGAACACAAGTTGAGTTCCTTGGATTTTTCTTGACCACCTGCATATCGTGCATCAACTCTTGCGAACCTCATGTGTACTGCCTCTCCTTGTGCAGAAGAATTCCATGTGGTGCCTGCACAGGTCTGCAGGTTGTAAGTGGATCGATGCTGCCTGTCAGGTAACGGATCACCAAAATGGATCTGGGAATATTTTACCTTTTCTTTGTCCGAATTTCATTGTACTTCAGAAGTGGGTGTGGCAGCACCTAAACTCCAATTAAGTACCAGAAGATAAGAATCAGTGCCTTTCCAGAGACCTCTGTTGGCTTTCATATTTTTCAGGAGATAGCAGTTGCGAACTAGGAACCCATCACATTGCCTTACTATCCTGAGCTGGTCATTCTTTGTTTTAGTCGATGTATCCAAACTGTACAAATATTTCGGCAAATATTTCCCTCCACAGACTTATGCTAACACTGTTGATGCATTAGACTTTCACCATACATCTACTGCTCGTGAATTAAACGGACAGGACTTGAGATGTGAACCACATCTGTCAATCTCAATGTAACAATACATTTAGCTCTGGTACATGCCTTGAAAGAAAACACTTGTCAAAGTTAAAAAGCAAGCAATTCTTTGGTAAGTCTCCTGCCTCCATGTAAGCTTCTGTGCTCATACACACCAAGAGTTCCTCCTCACCCACAGTTGCCAACCACAGTATATCTTTGCACCACTCTTCTGTTTAGCATCTACGCTGCTTATTGATATGCAATGACATCCAACCACATGCACCGGGACTGTGCTCTTTCTCGTAATCCAGTTGTCAGAGATGATCAAAATATCATGCCTGCATATTCCTTCAGTTCACAGGCAGCAAACGTTCCACTGGGCGTTCTGTAGCCAGAGATGTCACATGAAGGAGTATTGTGGCGGTTTTGGTCCCCACCAAATGGACGAATTCCTCTTTATCATTTCATAATTTTTCCAATTCCTTTTCTAGCTTCTTGTTTTTAATATCTTGTTGAACAGACTCCAGCCTACCTAAGGTAAGTGCTTCTCCAGACTGCACAGAAAGAATCAGCACTGTCAGTAGGAATGAGTATGGATGACATTGAACGTGGCAGGAAAGCATCCTCTCAAAAGAGGTCTGCGAACATTGAAAACTGTCAGTGAAACCTCTGTTCTTGGCTTGGCAAGTTTTGTGTTTTAGATGAGAGGAGAGCGCTAGAAGGGAAATTACTGGTATTGAAGCTGGACACTTTTGTTATGGGAATTAGTCTCATGGATTTTACAATTAAATTGATTAATCAAACTTTTTTGATTAAAGCTTTTTCATCCAGAACTGTTAATTGATCAAAACTGAGATTTTCTGTGGGAAAGAATAATGACAGATTTCCCAACTTGCAAAAGGTTTTAGAAATTAAACTGAAAAAAATTCCTGTTTTAGTTTTCCTAATTAAAATTTCCATTTTGGAAATGGAAAGCTGTATGTTTTTCATTATTTGAGGAGTCAGAGTAGGTGTTACCCATCTTCCATTTCATCTTTAATCTTTGAAATTATGGAAAAGATAATTGTTGAAATCTTGTATATAATTATGAAGCTGTATTTTAGTTAATCCATTTAATTGAGGTAAAATACTGGACCCTTGTGTAGAACATCAGTTGAAAATGATCCTCTGAACTGTTTGGATGAGGACATTTTGCACCTACTCTCCTTCCACTTGGAACACCTAAACTTTTCAAATCTGAATAGGTCTTTTCTGTCCACATTTGTAGAATGCATCCTATATGCATGCTATTTAAATTCTTCAGGCATTGAACTTGCTTCTACTGTTGGTCTGATAAAGCTCTCTATATAAGTATTTATTTATTTTATTTAAGAATTAGAGTATATAGAACATTCAGTTTTCACAAACACTAGTGAAGTCTCTCATTTCTCAGCGTCTTGCTACAAGAAATTATATCTTCTTGAGATAACTAACCTGAAACATGGAAACCGTGACCTTCTTGAGGCAGTTCAGCAGGTCAGTGACGTGGCCAGGACTGTCTCAATTCCTGCTTCGGCATTTGGCATTGCACACCTAACCAATTCACTGGAATAGTTTGTTCACCTTTTGTAAAGAACAGGGGGTTTGGTTTGTTTTTGTTTTTTCCCCCTCTCAACTTGTAGCACCAGTCTATTTTCCTGCCTTGTTTGGTTTTGTTCATGCGTGTAATGTTTAAAGCTGCTTCAGGTCCTTGTCGCAGTGTTTGTACATTTGTTACTTGAGTGTAAAGTCACATATGTTGTGGAGGGGGGAAATTGTTTCAAGGGTTTTTATTTACAGAAGAGTAAATAACAAAATTAAAGTGGATATTTTCTTTTTGAAGAAAAGTTGTGCGAAATGTGAATCTGCTGCATGATTTTGTGACAATTGGACACCAATATTTTTTATCTGTTTCGGGCAGCAATAACATGGTTAGCTCTTGGCTTCTTCAGGAAATGAAATGCATTCATAAACGTGAAGACCTCAAACCTTTAAACATAAGGATTTGAGAGCAGAAAGTTGTAATGTCTCTGAGTCAAAACATGAAGATCTGTCTGATAACATGGATCCATTGGCTTTGCTGCAGAGAGAGACAGTTGTTGCATGGATTTAGGATTTTTGAGATTAAACACTTCAAAGAATATCAGGATCAAACTTTTTTTCTTCTTGCTCTCCTCCTCATTTCGGTGATATTTAGGGAAAATAAATTTTTTTCGTTTTGATGGAAAGTGGTGGAAGTGGACTTCCACGCAGCCTTACTTTATATTGCTATATGAGAGCAAGATTCACTATTAAAATCATAGACTTTAATAATTTTTGTTAATTGTTCTTATTTACTAATAAAGCCATGAAAACATAGAAGTTTAGGGAAAAAACCCCACAACCATGAAGTTATGGGGAGTGTGTGGAATTAATTAATATCTGACTCTGAGTCAATTCTTATTGCTGCAGTGGGAATCTTCTTGGGAATGGTTTGAGGGTTCATGTCCTAAATCTCTGCTTGATGCTTCTGGGGCTGCAGTGGGGCTCTGCAGCGCCAAGCACGGGAAAGCAGCCGTGGGGGAAAGCACACTGTCAGCATCCAGGTTTGCTGCAAAAGAAAGGGTTTTCCTGCAAAGTGTGTTTGCTTTCAGGAAAAAAAGCTTGACAATTCATTTTCTCCTTTTTGTTTTAAAAGTTCTTGTTGACTTTTATGCAGTAGAAATGAGGCTGAGTAATTCAATTTTTCTTGTTGTCACTGTCTTTAGTCTATTGCCTGTCTGGCATCTGCTCTGTGCTGAAGGGGTTTGGTAGCAAGAAGAGGTTTCACTGGTGGCTTCTGGAGACTCTGTGTCCCTGCTTGGCTTTGTGCATATTGCATTTCAATAGCGATACTCCAGACTGTCTAACCTATGTAGTATTTAGCGTTTATAATAATAAAATAATAACTATTTTCTAGAACTAAACCAAAGCAGCTTGTATGTAACTTCACACATACACACACACTTCTCTGGCTTCACCTGCTTTCACTCCTTTATCAATATAGACATTTGTAAAAGGGACATTTAATCCTGCAACTCATACATAAATAGAGCCATACAAAATTTTTTTCTTGTTTTCTGACAATTAAAAAGAGATTTTTATAACGTTCACTTCATTACTACTTAAAAAGAATATTTTTGAGTAATAAAAAGCGATCAATAATTTCAGGGCAAATAAAAGATGTCATTCCACTCAAAATGAATATTCTCATTTATGATGGGAGAGGGGTTTTTTGAAAGCTTTTTCCACATACATTTGAATAATATTTTGAATGAGTTGTCATTTTAAATGGAAAAAAAATAATCTTCCTCTTTGATACAGAAATGGTTTGCTTTTCTTCATGTTACAAAGACTTCAGAAAAACCTGGGGAAATTATTTTTAAACAAAATTTTCCCGTTGACATAGGTGTGTCAAATTGTATGTTTTGTTGTAAATTAAGAACAGATGTGTCTCATTTTAAATTTAGGATCATATTATCCCATTTATTTTTAGCAGATATTAGTGTTTTGACTGTAGGTTGTTAAAAACTTGTGACCTAATTGGCCTTTTGTCAAGAAACCTGTTCCCGGTGCATTAGAAGGGCAAGACTCCTTCTAAAGGAATATTTCATGGCTCTGTTTGTATACTGCTAACCAGTAGTAAAAATTCATATTTATGCAAACACAGGTAATGTGATTTTAAATATGTGTGGGACACATCGGCTGAATAATTGCCCATTCCCTAGTCCCTTTTGGGAGCAGAACTGCATTTTAGGGATGTGCTGTTGTCAGGCTACAGATGTGGCTGTCTGGATCTTCATGACACCGCTAGAAGACCAGGATGCCTATTAGGAGCCAGATTATGACCTTTTGTGCATATTTTACAGATTACTATTTATTTGGAATTCAGCTATTTATTTAGAGCCTAATGGTGAAGAAAGGGCCATGCTAATACCACAGTGTGATATTACTGACAAGATTATTCCCAATGAGCTGAGACACTATGGTAAAATTTGAAGCACATTTGTGTCATTTTAAATTTACTATTTCACATTCATATTATTCTACCATAACGCAAAACATTTTAGTATGAAATTAGGAACTAGTGTAAAGATTTTAGCTTTTCTGTGTTACCAAAAGAAAACTGGGAAAATGTTGTGCCTTGACAGAGGACTAGAAAGACACTTTACTTCTGTATTTTCTCAATGAAATTGCCTACAAAAAAATTTCAGTGTTCAGGCTAGACTCGATCCTGCACAAATGTATTGAAAATCTATAGAATAATTTGATGAAAAAGAAAAAATGAATCACTTCTAAGGGAGGAATAAAACACCAAAACTCATGACCACATTAAACAAATGGAATGCTTATGATATATGTAAAAAGTTGGGTTAGTGTCATTTCACTAACCCATAGTGGTTTTACTTTTAAAGGGCAGAAGAAAAGTAACATCAAAACATAGAATGAAGACTGATAGAAAACCAAGCTCTACAGGTGCCTCCAGAAATTTAGTTATTTTTGAAAGAAATATTAAAAATATTATTTGTATCTTTATGAATGCTGAAATGTCATTTCAGGAATTAATTTCCAAGAAGGTATCCTGAAAGATAAAGGTAAGCTTCAAGGTAGCAAGTAGAGGTTTTAGAAGTTGTTAAAATTGACAAGTTATTGGGTCAAGAGAACATTTGTGCAGATTTTACAGATGCAGAGGAAGGAAACAAGAGGTGTTTTAGGAAAACATTTTCAGAGGCTCAGTAAATTCCCCATAAGATTGATGGATACTTAATTTTTTTTGAAAAAACTGTTTTCTGTTGGCAAGTTTGAAGTGAATTAGATCATCTTAGTCTGGAAAAATGAGCAAATAATGGAATTACTTAGAGCTAGGTAAATTACCATTTGTGTAAAGAACTGTTGAATATAATCAACTTCAATTCAGCTAAACCACCCTTGCTGCTCTGTTTCTGATCCTCTTGAGGAGAAAGTACAAGCTTATATTCTGCAGTGCCAAAATATAAATTAGTATGTTTAAATGGGTAAAGGTCTGCACAGGGTTACAGTGAGACCAGCAATTCGTTTTAAAGGTGCTCAAACATAGCTGTACAAATGCAAAAATCTAGGCTATTAAAAGATATTTTATTTAAATGACTTAGGAATCACTTATGCCTGAACACTCCTGCCAATACAAGCCAGAGCCCAGATGAACTTTATTTCTGCAGGCTACTCTACAGTGCTACCTGTGAGCAACCTGCTTTAAGGTGGCATCACATCATTGAAATGTGTTGAAGATGCTTGCTTGGCTTATGATCTACCATTCAGAGCTCCCCTACTGATATAACAACTTTGATATTAACGGAGGATTTGCATTATTTCAGCCAGCAGACCTCTAAATGAAGAGCTGGTCTCCATATGAATGAAGCAAAGCAACACTTTCGTAGGATGCTCTGTGGGGCTTGCAGATAAACTGAGTAGTTTTCACTACCTGCTCTGTGAGGGTTGCTGCCAGGAGGGTTCTTCCCATCTGGATCAGCTCTTTAAGCTACAAATCGTAGTTTTTATTAACATTTTCTTTGTAGTGTTGGCTTTCAGTGAGACAGGTAAATCGGTTCTGCCTGAGGTTGCACTGCTGCGGGATCCAGCATGACAGGTGGATGGAGGATATGCCTGTGAAGAGGGTCTGCTCCTTCTGGAGATGCTGTGATCTTAGGTTTAAATCAGCCATGATACAACATTCAAAAGCTGAGGTGAGCGCAGCGATGAAGCATGATGTGAAATCCCAGTACACCTACAACTAAGATTTATTCTTATGCAGGTTAGGTGATTGTTCACCTACATTAATTTTATTTCTTGATGAATTCATGGAGATATGCTTCAGCTAAAAGGCAGTGTGGGCACAAAAAATGCCAAATAGGTTTAAACACATGACAAACTGTGGGAGAAGTAGAAAGCTTTTAACCATTAAATAGGTAAGGTTCCCGAATAATCTGCCTATGGAAGCAAAAGCGTGGCTTTAAGGTAAACCAGTATCAGTTTAGGAAAGTAATTACAAACTAGATATGGTAATGTGATGGATCTGATGAACCAGCACATCCCTTTCCATCTGTGAAAAGAGGTTTTAGATGAAGTAAGTGTAGAAACTATCAGGTATGCTTTTGGAGGTCTGTGTTTACACTAATGTAAATAGAAATGTGTGAAACAATAGCGCTTAGAAAGTTCATGCCAATATAAGTAGTGCTGGGGGTTCTTCCACAGTTGGTTTAGCATATGTATAATCCAACGAAAAAACCCAGGCATCTCTGTTACTACAGTATCTGCACTGATTCGTGGGGAGCCTGTAAGCTCAGAATTATCCAGATACGGTGTGTTTTGTTGCCTTGGGGTTACTGGTTATGGTACTTCTCAGATCAGTGAAGGTGCTAGAAATTCTTAAGGGCTTTGCTATGCTGTGTTCATTGCTGAACTGGAACCCAAATTTGAACTCTGAAGGGTTTTTTTCTAATGTATTTTGCCCCCATCGATCTGGACAGGGAGACTGTTGTCAGCTGAAATAAATAAATGTGTAGTAGAAAAGCAAGATGCTGATGTAGTTACAAAGTATGCCTCTAGTTTAAATCTACAAAATATGCCTCTAGTTTAAATCTCACCACACAACCTGCATGTACCTGCTGGGTTACAATATTGCTGTCAGTTCAGAAACGCACGTGGCTGTTCCCTTCCCTGCGGGTGCACGGCAGGTGGGTAATCTAGAAGTACCCGTGGGTAGCTCCAGATGGCAAATAACTTGCTACCTTGCTGTACCTCCACCTTTCTGCTAAGTCTTTTTAGGCTTTAAATACTTCTTGGCACTCTTTACTGGCTAGAAATATACCCATAGTTTGATTTCGAAACACAGTATAAGTGTTTCAGAATCTGATTTTGAATAGCTTTTCCATCGTGCTCTGCCTTCCTGTATACACAAAGAATTTGGATCTGATTGTTCAGATCTTTTAGTAAATATCTAAGTCCCAAAATGAGCATAGTCAGAGGATGGAAGTCATTATATTTTCTATAGGGGGAAAAATGTCTCTAGACAGACTCATTTGTACAAACTGGGTAGCTGTGTCTTGTTGTTTTAATTGAAAGTTGACAACATCTACATGTGAGGTCTCTCTTTTGAGACATGGATGTTTTAAAGAGCTCTGAACCTGAACAATAAGTATTTGGAAATGCAGGGTAAGACAGACTTCTGGTTTAGACGTTGTTCATGCTAATTTGTGAACTACAGAAGAGTTAGCTCATTAGGGGGTTGTTTAGGAGGCAATATGTAAACTATTTTTCAATGAAAATGGCTATTTTATATCATCTACCAGAACATTTTAGTTTATCCCTCAACGAAAAACAAAAATGGGAGCTCTCCAGCTGTCTGCTGGGAAACCTCTGTTTAGAGAAAGTGGAACTGAAGGACTCTTCTGGGGGGGACCCCCAGCTGCAGGGGGGAGGAAGGCTCCTGGTGACCCCAGCTCTCTCCTCCAGATCCGACCTTCCTCAGGAGCTCACCTGCAGTGCAGCTGGAGAAGCTGCGTGTCCACTCTCGCTCGCTGCAGATCTCAGTACAACATGCTGGAAAACCTGATAACTTGGTATCTTGCTCAGAGGACTGATCACAGTCTTCCAAGCCTGCCAAAAATTTCTGAAATCCACTCATTGTAAGTATACTCTAATGTTGCTTGATATAAATACAACTGCGCTTTGAGAGGGCCACAAACCCAGACATAGTTTCTAATTACTTTGTTATTTTGGTAAACAAGCTACTAGGACAACTTGGAGTATGTTTACTGTATAGAAAATGTGCATAAGGTCTCTGCGTTGAAATAGTTTTTCCATATCTGTGCTGTTGGGTCAATGCAGTTGAGCCTGCGATGGGGCAGAGCACCATCGAGCTCCGTGTTCTTCTGCGGGCGGCAGCAGCCTGCCTGTGCGGACTTTATGGGGGAATTGAACATTTGCTTTTCCTATTGTGGCTTCCTTTGCATTTGACCACTACCTAACACAAAGGCTCCTTAATGTAATCTTAAAATCAGAACAATGGAATGCAATACATTAATACTAGAAAAGAAGTTTGCATATAATCAGATTTCCCAATTTTCCCTCTCACTGTCACTGTTACTTATGCTGGTCTGTTGTACTTTTTGATACATCCATATAATGTCTTGGAGATTATTTAAAGTGTGTCAGACTTAGGAAACTCTTCAGAAACACTTCTGTAGCAGTTATAGGTAAACACATATCAAACCACTAGGATGCACCACCACCTGCTGCCGGAGATGTTTGTGTCCGTGTTTGTGTAGCGTCCTCACTTCGGTGGGACTTCACACTGGTTTCTCACTCTGCATCAAGATCAGCTAAAACCCATATCTGTTTAACTCATTATTTGTATCGTTGTATAGAGTTGGCTTTATTCACATGGTGTTGGCTTTGAAAACAAAAATCCAGCCCAGTATCACCAAGTTCCCGTGTGTGGCTTAAAGGAATTACATATTCTGCCTTTTGAGAGTGTAAAATTATAGTTGTATAAAATCACCTAGCAGTTCTTTACCATGAGTTGCGTTTTATTACCAATTTCAGATATAGCCATGAGGTAACAGCTAAAAAGGTCACAGTGCAAATACATGTGCAGAATTTAAATGAGAACTTATTCTTTCTCCAATAAACGCACACCGGATGCAAAGGAGGAATTGGAAGGTTTTCAGAAGGCAGTGCGGGCCAATCCATCTCTCATCAGGGACCATTTCAAAGATTAGTTTCTGATGTCCGTAGAAACACATTGTGCGAGCCTGTTTTGAGATAATACGCCGTTTCTGTGCATTGCCATCTCCTCTGAAAGCGTTCCGGCTGCACAGGTCTGATTGCTGGATTTTGCAGCGTCCTGTGAGAGCTGCAAAACCTCAGCACTCCGAGCGGACCGGCTGCCTCTGGAAAGTGAGCCTGTAAAGCTTTATTTCCTTCTGGGAAAGCAAGCAGATCTGAATATTGCCCAGATTTCAAATGACCTGCCCCAGTACTCAACAAAGATTCAAAGGAAGGGGAAAGGGGATAAGTTTCCAAAAATGAAACCTCAGGTGATCTGGTTTCTATTCTCAGCTCCGACACTTGCTTTTTTTTGTCAGCCTTGATAAGTCATTTAGCTGTGCCTTTTCCCTCATCTTTATAATAGGGATAACAGGAGTATTGTAAAGCCAAAATCAATATTGCTAGTAAAACACGGAGGGTCACGCTTACACAGAAAGCCCACACAAGCGTGTATGTGCTGGTTAAGACCAGGCAGTTAAAACCCTCCACTGGGACCCGGTGTCCTTAGCCCAGATACAGGCGATGGGGGCAGAAAGCAATCGTCAGCAAGTGAGATTGACTTTCGCAAAGCACACAGAGCCCTTTTTGGGTGGGTCGTACTGAGCAGCGATAGGGGAGAAGGTCTTCCCACCCTGACAGGACTCATAATCTTCCTGGCCAGTGGGTGGGACATGAAAGGGGCTGTTTCCAGAAGGACATGAGCACAATCTGGCCTTCTCAATAAATATTAACAAGAATTAGCTGGAACAGAGGTGAGAAAAATCTCACTTTCCTCCCTCTCCTATTCTTGGGTTCAGTAGTTTGGGAATGTTTGGCTGAGCCTGCCAGTGTTGTAGAGATGAAGGAGGAAAACCCTCGGAGCTGCATGTTCAGATTTTACAGATGCTCCGGTGGCAACGCGTGGGTTGTGAGCCCTCTCCAGCAGACCTCCACGGCCACCTCTAGGTCCCTGCGTGAATGTTATAAAGACTGAAACTTTAGAACAGAATAGAATAGCACAGCATAGAATAGTCTAGAATGGACTATTTCAGCTGGAAGGGATACACAACTACCACCTAGTCCAGCTGCCTGACCATTTCAGGGCTGGCCAAGAGTTAAAGCATATTATTAAGGGCATTGTTCCAAATGCCTCTTAAACACTGATGGGCTTGGGGCATCTTTCTTTAAGGCCTTTCCAAAACTTTAAGTTTGACTTGGAGATTAATTTCTGAAAGCAGAAACCTGTGGCTGTGAGAATCTCTGTTTTAGAAGCTGTCTGTTTGAGTTTCTCAGCCCTGAGTGACTGCATTATTGGGACGACGTGTCATTCCTGATTACATTTGCATGTTGGTTTAAACATAACACTACATGCCAGAGCTTCCTAACTGGATGTGATGCAGCATCAAAGTGATGTTTCATGCTCTGGGAACTTTAAAAAGTCATTGAAGGGAGAAAAGTGAGATGTCTATGGGATGAATGACAGAAATTTGGGCTTGATTCTACTCTTATCAAGGTAAATAGCAAAACATATGTTGACTGAGTTTGAAGGAAGATGGGCCTGTAATGACTCTGACAAGGTAAGTGGTGCCTCATGAGTTGTCAGTCCTAAACTTCTGAGGAATAGGATGCCCTTCTATTGTTTTTTAGAATTGCTCGTTTCTTGTAAATACACAGTAGAATAATAACTGCTGGTGTTTTATTTATAAAAATGCTGGTGGAGGTATTTATTATAAATGAAATTAATTTTGGATTAGCCTCCTTTTCTGTTCCTGAATGATTTTTGCAAACAATGCTCTGTTCTTATTATTCACTGTATAATGTAGAACGAGACACTTTGTCTCCTCTGTCTCCCCTTGCCACTGTTTCTTCAAATCCTTCCAAGCAGGGACAGAATATTTCAGAGCAATTGCACTAATATTCTTGAAGCCACCTAATCTTGTCCTCCAGACTGTGTTTCTGAAGGCCTGATTACAGGACTGGAAGAATATGGAGTCATGCAGGCTCCACAGTAGTAAAACAGGTTGGGTTGAAGGTCTGCTACTGCATGTAGGCAGAGTGAGTTATTTCCCAAAATATATTCCATTGTGGTACCAAGTAACGGGCATTCTACACCTCCATTCTCAATCTCTAATATGTAATAAAACAAGAAGATTTTGTTTGACTTTTGTGAAAGCACAGCTTACAAAGCTATCCGATAATGCAACTTCACAGAATGCCCTGGCAGATTTTGCTTTCCCTGGATCACAGCTGAGTAGTGCACAGCAGATAAGACCTGGGGATGTGGGAGGCTATAAGCCATCAGAATCCGAAAACGTGCAAAGGGTCTTTAATTAAGATTTGCCAAATGCCTCATGCCAGTCCTATACAAGGTCCTATGCAAACCATGATGATGTAGAAAAGTGGAAGATGACTTACTGCCCTACAGACTGGTGGATCCAGCCACCCAGTGCAGGCAACAGGCCAAATGTGGAGAAAGAGGAGGTACAGAGAGGGCAAGACACTGGGAGACAGTCACGTTCACTGGTAGTGGGTTATTTAATTCCTGACTTCGCTTTTCCACTTTTTTTTTTTTTTAATGTGTGTGCTTGCTTGCATTTAGTTAGTGGATAGTATTCCCAAGATTCAAATGATCTGTTTGACTTAATAAAAATGCATTTTTTCTCCTCTAATCTGGGAAAAGTAGCACTTACTGTTTGAATTCTGCTTGGATTCAAACACAAACCAATCTTCTGTTCTTTAGATATGCAGAAATCACACCCTGCTACACCCCTCAAGGTTTTTCATTAGACCAAATGTTTTCATACTTTCAGTTACAAATAATGTGTATTGTAGAAGAGTAAAACTTAGGACTAATTGCCTACCATATTTCATGACAGGAACAAAAGAAGTTTCTTTTCGGTTTCACAAACACAAAAAAAGTACTATGAAACCAAGTGAAACAGAACTGACAGCTTTTTCTTCCCTGATGGACAACACTTGACTAAATTACCTTAAAGTAAATGAAAAAAGAAAAAAAAAAAACCACAACACCCAAACAAAACCTCCTAGCTACCTACCTGTTTGGTTTTGGATTGCCTGTGGTCTGTGATTTTATTTGCAAGTTGGAATCCAGAGGGAATCTCAAGACTTTGTATACAAACTTTATAATGGAAATGCTGTCAAATTCTTAACAGTACAGCAAGGCACATGGCACAGCTATAACGTTAAAAAAAATATGAAAATGCTCTGAACCCAGGGTGAAGGCTAGCTGTCTTGACACTGAACATAGAAAGGTAAATGATTGGAACTTTAATTACTTTGATCCGTCATGCCTTGTAGCTATATGTCAGCTAAGCCAACAAAACTGACACAGAACAAAGGCCATGAGTGTTTCAACATCTTAAGTCATTTCTTATGGTTGATTAATAAGTCTATTGAATGAAACATGTGATGAGAATTGAGAAAAACATCAAGTGTGTGTTTATACACACACACACACACATATACCATGTGTATGATTTTTCTTCAGTGGATGTATTGGTTCAGACTACGGAGCAGTACGCGATGCCATACCCAGCCTCCAGCCCTCACCGTAGGCGTTGTGCCTGGGAACGAAGGTCTATGAGCAACGTACAGGCACGCTTTGGTGGGACCTTGTCTTTCTCTAGGTTATGCCTAAGTTTACATGACCCAATGTGCAGTAACTTCTGGCATAGCTTTAATTCCTTGCTCTCTTGTTAGTTATGGGTTACCCTAAATTCCTGCTGGACTGAATGTCCATCACCAGCAGCAGTTTCCTTCATAATGAGAGAAGGCCCCCAAAGGTATAGTAAAGCCTGTGCTACAATATAAAGTGCACTTTTCCCCAGGGATCTCGCATACTAGTCTACTGTCTTCTTTCCTTTCCAAACCCCATCTTTTCTCCGAGTCCCTGACAGCATTTCAGTCATCTAGCACAGAAATCCAACGGGACAGCTCATGTTTACGACTCATAGTCAAGTGATCCCTTTCATTTCTGAAGGATGCTGCTGATTTGCCAGAATGAGGCAACTACGAACTTCTGACCCAAACGTGGATATAAAGCTTTCGCTTTAATTTCCTCTTCGCAAAAACTATTCAGGTCAGTGCTGATTTCAGAGGTACTTCTATGGCTCTACTAGTATGCTTGATATTAATGAGTGTGCTTTCCAAAAGCATGATCTAATTGACACAGTTGTGATGAGACAGAATTTGGCCCACATAGTGAGACATAAAGCCAATCACATAAACTGATGGTAACTGATAGATCGTGTGTGTGTGTCAGATGCAAAATCAAAATATTTCCATTAAAAAAACGTGGTTTGCAGCAACTGCACCAGGAACCATATGAATAGTGAGCAAATGTGTGTGCTGGAGCTGCATGGCCGTGATGCTGTCTACCACAAGTCGTTAGATCCCATGACATCCTAGTGAGACAGGCAAAATAGGGATCTGCCACGCCGGGGTGGGCACCGAGACTTGATCCCTCCACCCGCATGATGTGTCCTTTGGGCAATTTCAGACTTTTAATCCTTTACCTAAATCCTTTGCAGAAAGAAACTACCCAGTTCTCACGCTAAAAGTGTACTTTGAATTAGAGAATCAGCGTTCAAGTTTAGGTGTTTTTTCCTGTCTGAAATGTTGCTTGTATTTGGAGCTAATTTTTAAAGGAAGTCCTTCAAGATGCAGTTGAAATAGTCTGCACCGGGTTTCTCACAACTCATTTGATGCTATTTTCCAGTCAGCACATATAGTTCAAGACCCCTCTCTTCCATTATTTGAAGCTCTGGAACATTAAACGCTGTCTTGTGTTGTAGTTTGAATATGAGATTACTGAAGTAGCAGTGAATATCTCGGCAACATATCTGCTCTACAAAGGGAGCACGCGTTTGGATGCTGCCTGAAATGCTAATATTTTACACAAAATTATATGGAGCTGTTCATTAACTAGCTATTTTTCCCTTTGCGCAATATTTTACAAAATTTGATTCTAAACTCTGGTTCAGCAACTAAACCAGTGATTTTATTTGAAGAGAAGCACTAAAGAGCTGGCTTTTAAAACATTTAATTCTGATTTTGCATTTTAAAAGTATGCTAATATTATGAAGGATCAAATTGCTAGAATATTTTTATGAAAGGATATCTTTTCTTAAAGTTTACAGAGTAAAGTAAATTTGGGTATATATAGAAAGCAGTCAATTCATTCCTTTGAACTAATTGACAGATTTGAGTGAGTTCTGTGTCCCATGGAAGTTAATAGGAGTTCTTTTGCTTTGATTTGAATGCTGTCTAGATATAATCTCCTGAATTTGGTGCATCTTTACTATAAGTCTTAGTGCAAAACTTGTCTTATGGGGCTATACAATTACTTCCATAATTTTTTTTTACAATAGCATGCATTTTTGGAGTACAGTATTATGAAATAGTGTGTATGTGCATGTCTTTCAAACCAGTTTGATATTTGAATGCGTTATTATGCAACCTATTATTACTCAGGCAAATAGGCAGTTAATCTGGTGTAAAATATAGGAAGTAAAATACCCATGAGTCCTTTACATAGGCTTCCTACCCAGTGAGTAATAGTGTAGCAACCTGATAGAAGGTAGGTATTTTGCATTTCAATAGCCTCTAGTAAGGACATATGTAAATAAGGATACTTTTCTTACGCACAAGCATAGTTGGAATTTGTCTACACTAAATGTGATCTTTGTGACCTATTCTGACTTTAATTTTCTGTCACTGTAGACAGTTAATCCTGATCATAGATTGCTAATATCTTTGCTAATATAATTGCTAATACAGTACTAATATCATACATTGCTTATAAGTGAGGTCAGTTGGGGATTTTTATCCCGAAGAAATAAATAAATAAATGTGTAAATAGGAATGATATATCCAAGTCGTACAATGTGGATGCTTGTATGATGAAGCAAAAAAGGCCTGGGAATGGCACACTGCAGGAAAGATCAAGGAAATGGCAGATATATTCCCATGTGTGACACTGGCCTGCTGTCTGCCCTTGAGCAAGTTACATCATGAGTCTGTATCTTGGTATGATCACACAGTGCAATGCTTAGCTTCCTTGGAGGAGTGTTTTAAGACTGACAAATGAAAACCTATATACTATCAAATGTAATTATTATTGAGTTACCAGTTACCATTATTGAGTTATTAACTTGGCAAAAAAAGTGTCTAGAACAAAAAGGGCAGCAAGATAAAAGCAAATACTGATAATGTTTCTGGTCTTCCCTCTGTGCAGACATTGGATGGCAAAGGAAACAAATCCTTCATGTGTTGTCTGAACCCAGCAGGGAAATAGAAATGCTTCCCGAAAAGAGAGAAAATAAATAAAAATGCAAGCAAAAAAGGAACTAATCCTTCATATTTGTCTGAGAACTTCTGAACTCCATTCAGATAGGTATATTCTTTCTTGGGGCAAATGACTTAATTTAAATTAATGTTATATGATCTATAAAAATATTTTTTCAGGTCTCTTGGCTTTTCCAAATTAACATTGAACTTTCTAAGGCCTTTCTCCATGATATAATAACCTAATTTCAGTTTCAGGAATGCTTTATCCACCTATAAGAAAGTTTGTTATTCAAACCTTGAAAACACTGCGATATATTCTATATGGCACCAGTATGCCCCTGGTATGTATAAACATTGCTAAGAACTATTTAGTGACTGTGAAGACTGGAAAGCTAGAAAATGCAAAAACCAGAAAGCACTTGAAAGTAATACCTGCTCTAAATCCTTAGGACGGTAAAATATACCTGTGTAAGTAATTAAAACTGTGTAACAGTGATATTCTCCCATTTTTGATGACACTAATGGGTATAAGAATCTTGATATCTTTAGATTGAGAGCACCTCAACGATGTAAAGATGTCTTGAAAGACAGAGTGGTTTCAGAAATGGTTCTGTAAGTTATGCTATGAATTGTTTTCTTTTATTCCAAAGTCTTGTTTGTGGCTCCGGTCTATGCTACACCACAACTTTATAGTAGTAAGTGAGGAGTGATTTGCATACACTGAGTGTTTTTGTTAAGAATTTGTCTTGATTATGGCTGAAATTGATTCCTCAAGACAACTGTCTGTATAACGAAAAAGCATTAACTGTAGGGATAGAATTGATTAATGACCATTCCTGTCTGGTAGCATAAGTAAAGACATCAAGGGAGGTGGAAAAGAAAGACATGAATCAGCAATCAAAGAAGACAGGGCAAAAGAGACTGGAGAGGTCACCTAACGCGTCCCTGCCTCAAGGTAAGATCAACAATACCTATGTCAGTCTTGACAGAGGTTTGTTTAATTCTTTTTAAATGCCTGCAGTAATACAGATTTCCTAACTTCCTCTGCATATTATTTCAGTTGGTAACTATCCTGACAATCCAGAAGTTTTTCCCTACTCCTTACCTTTGATTTTTTCCCCTACAGTTTAGTTTTCTCTTATTCTCTTAGTAAGTAGCAAGAAGAATTCACTCCATTAACATCAGAGATACCTGTCACCTTTTTTGAAGACTGCTAATATATCTTTCTTGGTGAAACAGCTCCCTTCCTTGCCAGCGTCTCATTTCTTTTCCACTCAGAGTAAAAACAGAGGCTGTAAAAAGCTGGATTTCTTCCTCCTTGTTGAGATACAGAAAGTTCAGGTTTATCTCTTATCTGATTCAGGATTTAAATGAAACCCCAAGAGATCTTGTGAAAGCACATTCTCACCTTTAAGAGATTGCCTCTGATTGGATACTGGTTACAGTTAATATTGATTAATCCTGAAAATTTGAGAGGTAAAGCATTCCTGGAGTTCAATTTTGAGAACTGTACAATAGCATCAAAGGAGCATATCCTAGATTTCCTCTCTTAGTGGTATCTTGTCTAGCCAGCGCATGCTTGCTGAGCTTCATCCTGAAAAAAGGAAAAATAAAAAGAAGGAAAAAAGAAGGAAAAAAGGAAAATAAAGAAAAAAAAAGGCAGCATTTCTAAGCATGTATGAATTTGTAAGAGACTTCAGTTTCTATGCTGTTGCTGTCTTTTTAATAGCTGTGTGTGTTTTCTTTGCTGCACTTTGCACTTTCGGCTTGACTGGTTGAAAAAAAGTTTTTCCACAAGAACAGTAGTTTCAGTGGGAGCCAGGAATTGGGTTACACCTCACAGATAGCTAGATAGATAGACTATTTATATATATATACATATATATATATACACACACACACACAGGTATAATTACCTGTGAAGTTTAGCTACAGATACTTATCAGTGAAATTTTTATACTGAACTGCAGAAAATTGCAGCCAAAGATGACAGAGTGGAACATTACGCTTGACTTAACTAACTCAGTTGCTAGAAACTTAGGTTCAGCTTCAGCAAGCTGTAGATTACAAGTTACACTTATATTAATCTATGTTCATTAGTCTAAGCTGAAGGCCAGTGTTTATTGGCACAACTATTTTTCGATCATCTAAACAAATAACTTTTGGTATCTTTAGGCATTTTGTTGAGGTACAGTGGACCACTGTAGAAATGGATTACCCAGGTAATGTTGGAAAGATGCTTTTCTGCTCAATATCTGTGAAATTCTAGGCAAAAAAAAAAATCCATACTAAATGATTTTCGATAAAGACAGGGACAAAGTATGTTATTTTCCCGTTGCTATCCTTTTTTCTCTTTGCAAATCTGAAGTAGGTGAACTGGTTACAGCTATGATTTTGTGTTCCGATTAATGAGTCAAACATGTACACTTGTGTAATGCAACCATGCAGCAAGCCCCACTGCCATGTTTCTTATTGATCTACTTGTGCTTCACATGTCCCGTTTCCTAAACTGACCTCACCTGTGCATTTTAGCACTGTTGAGCTTGCACAATATTACTCAATAAAATGCCCATATTTAAAGAAACAAGAATCATCTTGTGATTCATCATCACAAATGCCAGTGGCTAGTTTATAACCTGTGTCTCCTGCAAGAAGAGAATTCATTGCCCAAGTCTGCCATCTCAAACCATCCAGATTGAGAATTGATGACTTGGGCTGGGAAGTTCCCACAAACAGGTAGGGTGGTACATGGGAAAAGGAAGGCCTCTGGCCAGGACCTGTATCACTCGGTACTTCCCTGATCAACATTAGCAGGTTTGGAGATGCAGTTAGCTGCAAGTTAGCCAACAATAAATACCCAGTCCAGCTCTCCCAGTCTGTAGCCCTTTAGTGGTAATAAAATCCGATGTATGAGTCAAAGTTGAACTTTGTCGTTAGAGTAGAGAATCAGGAATTCATGACTAAGATAATGCGTCTTGAAAATGTCAAAAAAGCAGATGGAGAAAATCCTGTCATCTTGGTCTATATTTTTCAGCTGTTCTTAACTTCAGCCTATCCCAGCCTATATATTTATTCCACTCCATATACTTGAATGGCGCATGGGGCGAGTGTGGGTGGTTAGTTTTCCTGAGGTGGTGATGGGACATTCATAGTAGAAGAAAGAGGTCTTTTCAGGTCAATATGGCCCCAGATTCCTAATTCCTTAGACTTCTAAAGGCCTTTGCTAATTAGGGCACCAGAAGCCTGAGCAAGAGTAGTTTTTCCAGTTGAGATTTTTGCAGGACAGATTTTCAACTTCTTGTTCAGCAAAGGCTGTTCTCCCCATCCCTGCAAGCTTCCTAACTACCCTTACATATAGTGCTGCATCCCCTGTGAGTTAATGATGATCTGGCAATGACAGGCGAGTTCTAAAGGGAAGTAATACTGTGTGAAAGAGCCTGGAAGAGAGACCTGGAAAGTTCTGCTTCTTGGTGAATATTACTTCCTGTAGGTAAGTAGGAGGTAAGGAAGTGCTTTGACTGAAATAACGAACCTCTTCATCAGACTATCAATCTACCTATCCATCCATCCATCTGTTTATGCATTTATTTTTACTTCACTAGGGGAAACTACACAGAAATAGCTTAGTTAAAAACCTGGGATTTGGAGACTTTGGAAGGATATCTCTTGTATCTGCTTTCCTCTTCTTACACAAAAAGATGAAAGAGCTTTTATTTAAAACTATGGCATTCTTGTGAAGGGCCGTAGGGTTTAAAATACACATTTTGCTTCCTGCAATCATTGTTTCCTTTATTTTTTACTGAAAAAAGTTTGTGTAGGTTTATCTATTGGCATGCCAAGTCATATCATGCCACTTTCCAGACCTCGTTATATTTCCTCTTTGGTTCTACTTTAAAAGTTTAAATATTCAGCTGTACATATTACCATGTGTATACGTTAACCATTAAAAATGACTGTGGGACTATACATTGCCAAAGGTGGAAATAATCCTTCTACGGGTGGCATGGAGCTGACAATGTACAGATAATAGAGGTAATAAATTTCACTTAAAAAAGAAAATGTTCTTTAAGGTGAAACATTTCTGCAAACACTGCAAATGAACTAAAGCAAGTTTCACAGACACATTAAAGTACTTGGAAATAATTTCACCTAAACTACTGCAATAGATTACCAATTATCTTTAATTTACAAGGCTACTTTATAAAGGGGAAAGTCCTATCTAATCGTGCGAAGGTCCCAGATACTGTGCAGTCCACTTTGACGTATTTACTACCAAGAGATGCCAAACATTTCCAGAATACAAATCTCTTACTTACAGGATACCAACCCCCATAATACTTCCTAAACAATCCATAAATAATTCTCAAGTGAAGAGTTACGGGCAAAAGCGACCCCTGTGGAAATTTCAGCTGCAGAAAGTCTACTGCAAGAAAACTTTGGTGGTTTTAGGAAGGGAATATTTTATAAGGTTTGTTTCACACTAAAGATAGCAAAGGCTGTGCTGAGGGTGAGGACTGTGTAGGACAACCAGAAAGAGTGCAATGAGCAGTGATTCTCACCATTTCAGCTCCCAAGGAATTCACTAACCGCTAGATGACCCCTGCATTCACTGGGATACACGAGAGCAGGAAGAAGAAATCTCATCTGTCCCATCCTCAGACATGCTTGTGGGACACAATGGATCTCCTTCATGGAGGCAGGAGTAATCTTCAGGTCACTGCGCTGAATCCAAGATTTTTTTGCTGCATTATCAGATTTTAATTAAGGCATAAATACGGCTCTTCTACCCTGTTTTCTGGAATAGCTGTTTTTATTGAGTATTTAAAACTTTATTTACACAACTACATTGCTGACCTGTAACTTAGCCCTTAGACCTGGAGGACAATTGAACTGATTTTCAGCTAATTGCTTCTATTTAATTTGTAGTGTGTCACTTCTAAAATGCCAAAGTATTTTGTCATGCCTCTTACAATTTTTTTTACACAGTGAATTTATACAAAAAATAACCAGTTCTTCATTCTTAAAAATTACTAATTTTTTCATTCAGGATTAAAAAAACAGATCTTTTTTTTCCATTTCTTGGGGACCAGCCTCTTCCCATCCCTGACAGAAACCTTGATACTTTAATAAAAAAAATTTAATAATTTTTCCCCCTGAAAACACGCACCTACGCTTTCTTTTTCGAATGTCATGTTATTTTGGGACATAGCTTCTCTTGATTCATATTATTCACTAGTATATGATATACTCTTTAACAAACGAGAAGGAATTAAAAAAAAATTCTTAGAAAAGTGATAATATAATTTATTTTTAACAAAAATGAAAAGTTTTGTATAACTTACTTATGCATGGTAAGTATTCAAAATACCGAGTGATATATATTGTGCATGTAGCAGGTTCAATATACCGCTTTTCTCCTGTTACAGGTTAGGCCGTCTTTGGTGAAATCACATAACCATGTGCTGCATGAGTTCTGAATTCAGAAAACTTTCATTTGAATGTCTGATTCCCATTCCTTCACGTCTTTTGGCTTTTCACCTGGTTTTCCTGAAATAACCAGTTTAAAAACAGCTTTCTAAATTTTTTCCTCCTGAAAAATATTATCTTATTAGTACAGCAAATATTTCTGATTCTTACATTTTCAATTTTTTTTTGAACAAAATGTTAATTTCAATTCTTAAAAAAGAGATGAAAATTGTATGTATTTGGTGATATTGGCCTTTCTGTTGCTGTTTTTATTTTCTCACTGCCATCCTACTTGTTTCCCTTAATTTTAGTCAAGCACATAATACAGAACAGAGGGGAGAAGAAATATTTTTGGCTGAAGACATTGGAGTAAATCACAGCTCTTGTGAGAAAATGTCATGAATATCTATGTAGAACAGACAGGACTTAGATTTTACGAGAAAGAGATAGAGGGAAAAGTGCAAGGACCCAATTTATCTACATCTGAATGATAAAGAACTGACTGAACCCTTCTGGTATTGAAATCTATGCTTTTAGAGAGAGTATTTTTAATTTTTTAAGACAGTATTTTGGTCACTAAACCATTTATAATTCATAAGGTCAGAAGAAACCATTGCAGTGATATAGTTTGACCTATACAGTACAGACTATAGGGCTCCCTAAATTAATTCCCACTCAAAAAAGAGTATATCTTTCAGAAACATAACTTACTTTAATTGGAACGTGTGTTGATGGAGTACCCACAACTCTGGTAAGCTGCTACAAGATTTTGTTAATTCAACTCTTAAAACACACATAGGTTTTTACTTTATTCACATAAGGCTGTCTTGAACTTCTGTCCGGTGGCTTTTGACTTACCTTTCTGGGCTACTGAAGCATCAATCATGAATATCCTATTGCTCTTGTGAACACCTGTGGTCTGGTTGAGTTACACCAAAGTTTCTGTTTGATAAACTCATAGACTGTATGCAGGTGTTTCCCATTCCTTCATTTCTCATGACTCTTCCCATATCTTCCTACCAAGGTAATTATTTTTATTTCTCTGTTCATATCTACATTACCTGAAATATTTTCAATTCTTTGTAGTTTTTATTAATTATAAATAAGACAATAAATGATAACTGTGCAGAGAGTATCCAGGATGCTAGCACTTTTATGAGCATGGCATCCACTGTACCAAAAGAGTGGTGTTTGCCATAGTAGTTTCCTAATGGAAATGTTTATGAAACAGTTTGAAATCCAGTGCGTTAAGTGGTAGAGCATACTCTTCAGGAACTGGAAAATGAAATTTGCTACTTAGTCTCTCATCTCAGTCCTACATTGGTTTCTCTTATTGCCTTTTGATATGGGATAAAGGTTAGGGTGTCGTCCCCCCCTTCCCCCCATGGTGGTGTCACATGCCGGTCCGAGACCGGAGCGTGGTTCTGTTTGTATTCTCGGGAACAGAATTAAGACTCAAAATGGAGTCAAGAG
>JAVJGI010000064.1:40092856-40131148 GCA_035590275.1 Ibycter americanus | reverse complement strand
AATTTTTATATATATATATATATAATATATATATAAAAATACCAAATAGTATGAAGATTAATACAGAGGGGAAGTACTGCAGGGAAAAACTGAAAGCTACCAGACTTTTCCTGTGGTTCCTGTAGTAAAAGGAAACTGATGGTAAGGGAAAAAATACAACAAAAGGAGATGCTAGCAATTTCTACATGTCACATTTCGGAATGGATTATATCTGCTTTAACTAGTAAGAATCTATAGAACGGAATGAGAGAATTATGAATTGGATGTTCTGGTTAAGGTCTAGTTCAGTTTAATTAAAACACAAGCTCTAAAGCAATATATATGTGCATGTGTCTGTGCACACGTAGCCTGGTTTATATATCAACACGCATACAAACCAATATATAAAATACAGACACCCTTGTTCATTATACCTAAACTTTTGCTTTAAACACAAAGCTTTGTACATTATTTTAAACACATTTTTAACACATGTTAATAATATTCATGCTGTTGCTTTGAAAAATCTGCGAGATGTGGTTAATGAAGAGAAACTGCAGCATAAATTGCATGTAAAATATGCAATCCACAACAACATATTTTTTCTCAAGCTACAGTTTCTTACATTAAACATCTTTTAGCTTGTTTAAATTTATTCCTTATTGTTTATAAAGAGCATCATCAGCCACCACTGCTTGAAACAACTACAAGTAGTAAACCAGGCAATCTTCTTACTTTAATAAGATTCTTTGGTTAAAAATAGATTTTAAGTCTATCTCACATTAAAGGATGTAAATCCTAATGAAATTGCACAAAATGTTTCTCATTTTCATGTGAGTTTTTTCCATACAACCAAATCCTTCTTTTTTCCTGAAGTTTCACCAAAGGAAATAGCTGTAGGTTTTCTGTTGTTGGTTTGTGGGTTTTTTCCTACTGTCACTGGACAGTCCATCGTGCATTGCCTGATGTTAACTAAATAAGCCTCGTCTGAAGGTCCAGTTCAGACATCTGCTCTAGCACTAAGTAATATTTTATTAACATACCCATGAGATTTTGCACAATATCTCACCAAAATGCCCTTTGTTGCAATTTCAGTGGATTGTTGGTTTTGCCTGTCCACAATTGTCATGGAGAACAATTAATTTCTTTCCCCCTTCTTTCATATTACACATATTTTCATGTGCAATTTTTTCTCACTATCTTTTTCTATAGCACAAGCAATCCTAATTCCTTACCTTTTTTTTGCCCTCTCAAAATTCTGGGTTTCTAGTTGTTTATCATTTTCACTCTTCTCTTTTAGATTCTCTCCAGGGTGTCCATGTCTTTCTTGACCTGGCTATTTCATGACTGTGTACAGTACTATAGCTGGGCCAAGTACTATGAAGGCCAAGAAGTGCAGCAGGTTATTTCACATTTTATACAGCTGTATACATACACACCCCCTGAGGTGTTACGTACCTTTTTTCCACAGCACCACAACATTTAGGAATCAGATCTGTATAACTGTCATGCAGAACTACTGCCTTAACAGAATGTCCTCCATTCTGTATTTAACATCCTGGTTATTCCTAACTAACCATAAAATTTGCATTTTCCCTTCTTTAATCAAATGCTATTTTTTAGGTCATTTCTCTAATTTGACAAGGTCTTTTGAATTCTAATCCTATTCCTTAATGTACTGGAAGTCCATCTCTGCCTGGTGTTAGATGCACATGTTGAGGAGTTTTCAATTTCAGCTTTTACTTTTGGTGTCCAGAAAACTATTTCCTCCTTCTCATACACAAGGGATGAGTTGCTACTCAGTAACCAGTCCAGGCTTTTACAGTTTAAGAGATTAGCCTACCACAAACAAATGTTTTTCTTTATTATTGTTATTACTAGCAAAATTGCTGCCGATCCCAAGACAATAATTTATGCCCGGATCCTATTGTGGTAAAACCTATAAAAACACATATGAAGACAGGGACCCTGGTTCAAATAATCTGGTGAAAAAATAGACACTACTATTGAGTAGGACAAGGAACAAGTGGTGACTTACATTCATAGATCATCCAGTCAATCATATTAGCTGTATATGCAGCTTAGCAGGTCTCAATCATTTTAAAATATGTGTCAATAAATGAATACGTGTTCACCTCTGAAGCCATTCATCAGAAAGCTGATTTCTTACTGCCACCATGGAAGTCACAGATATTGAAAAATGAGAGAAAAGAGCCTTGGACCAGACATGACTTCCATACAGATGAGGGTAGGAGTGGCAGGGAGCGGAGGGATGTCATCCGAGGGGTGGCATCACTGAAGAAGAAAGGGGTAATACAGAAGGATGGGTGCAATGCTGTGAAGGTAAAGCTGGAGAAAGGGTGTAAGGGCAGGTAGAAAGGGGTGGCCAACACACAGGATTTCTGTTGGTCCTACAGAAAATGAGAAAAAGGCAGTCCCATGGATGATAGTTTCACTGTAAGTTTCACTGAGTTGACTTGAAAGCCTGAACATTTAATTTGGTAGAGATAGATATCCACTTTTATTTCTGTTGGGTTTGGGTTTGTTTTTCATTTTTTGGAAGGGGGTGTGCACGCCTATGAAACTATTGTTCTTCTTTCCATGTCTCTATCAGCACAAGCTTTTGGTTTCACCCAAACACCTCAGAGCTGGTAGAAGAGTAGAGGCCAAATGAATAATTTTGGAGTTGAGCTGCGGCATATCAGAGATGAAGGGGTGAAATCTGACTCTTTTTGCATTGCTTCTTTCAGTGAGCCCCTGTTTAAACTGTTATGAGTGTGATGCCAGCTTTGCTTTCTTTTGCTTTCAGGTGTGAGCTTCATTGTATTAACGCTACTCAGAGAAGCAACAAGCTATGTGGTGCTATGTAGCCACAGATATTTTGGTTCTGAAGATTAAACCAGGGCTGGTTTGTTCCCTTCTCTTGTTGTATTTTACTTTTTATTTGGTGTCTTTCTAATTTCTTGGGGCATGCCTGAATCCTGGTGTTAGTAGCAATGGAAAGAAAAGATAGAGGGAACTTACCTACAGTGTTGGCTGTTGCTAAAGGTCTTTAAGAGGAGAGATACAAGACATTTTGGAAATTGAGGCAAAGTCAGCATTAAGCAGACTATAAAACAAGTTTGAATTTGGGCTAGGAAGAATATTGACACTACTAAAATAGGTTTGACCACCCTTAGTTTAGAGAAAATTAGTGGAGCCTTCCTAAATTTGTGAGAATTACAGTTCAGCTCCATGTCCAGCAAGGCAATTTGCTGTTCTCCAGAGACACAGATGATTTTAAGCATTGCAGTTGGATGTTAGGCTCTACCCCTTACTCAGCCGGGTCATGTCTGAGCTGTTTTGGCTGTTTGTACTGTTTCTGAGTTACAGTACAACACCCTCAGCTTCCATACTATTGCTGTTTGAGGGAAAGAAAATAAGTCTTATTTTTTCATCTAAATTAAAGGGAATGAGTGCTGAAAGCCACACTTAGTGGTCACACAGAGATTGAAAAAATTGTCCAGAGTGTCCCAGCTGTAGGCTTTAGCTCAGCGAAGTACCTGCCCGGTTGTGAGTATTGTATATGTTTAATGTGCTTCCCAGTGACTATCCTCTCACCTTCTCTGAGCTCTCATGCTGTGGCATCAGCCGCAGCCCAAGCAGGTCAGTGCCCTGTGTTTTCCCTGCTTGTGGTGACCTGTCTGAGTAAGGAGTGTGGTTCTGCAGCAGAAAACAAAGGAATTGAAAGAAGAATCCTATTAATGCCGGCTGCTCTAATGCAAAACCAGATTTCATTTTTAGACTTCTATTTTCTACTTTAATTATATAAATCTGAACATACTTTCGAGATTATGAAATAAGAGTTGAGAAGCCAGTTATTTTTCATCATTTATTTTTAAAGCAAATTTATCTTTGAATTGTCATCTGTTAAAATTCCTGAGAAGCAGACCACAAATGAGTACAATATGAACATGATTTTCCATGCCAACCCAATTCAAATAAGAGATGTAAAGATTTTTTTTTAGGCTTCCTTTGAACACTTCAATTGAACTCAAAGTGTGACGAGTTCCACCTAAGCAAGCCATGGGTCGTTCTCCAAGTTTACAGTGTGCATGTGCACACATGCATATGTACATACAAAACTAATACTGAGCTTAGCCATGTATTGGCAACATATACTCATTAAATCTTCAACTTAACAGATTCTGAAACCTCGAAATACTCTGCAAAGAAGAACGGCTATGGGAACACAGGAAAGAACTAAAAAATGCTTTCTTGGAAATAACACAGAGGAGGCTCCTAAATGCTTCCTTTCCTTTATTGTAATGGTCTACCATTTAATATCCTGATAATAAAACTTGACATTTTCTTTCATATTTTGGATTTCTAAGAAGAATTATTGTTGTATGGCATTAAAGTAAGAGAGGGACGAGAGATCTTTATGTGAAAGTTTAGAACCATACCTTATTTTGTCTCCTGGTACATTGGGTAAGCAAAATGTTGCCCTTTATTATAGGGTTGGGGTTTTTTGGTTTGTTTATTTAGCACTTACAACCTTTTAATATAATATTTCCATTTGTCTTTATAGCTCCTCTCCCTACTAATCATTAGACACAATTGGTTGGCTTTCTAAACTTGGGCTTATTGTCAATATACCTATTGTCTGTTTTATGCCTGCTGGTAGTTTCTGTGGATTCTGCTTTGCAGTTACGTGATGCTTTTCTCTGTCAAAGCCCCTCCAAGCTCTTTTTTTCCTTAAGTCCTGGTCATCACGTGTCACAACATATCAAGTCCTGGTTGTCATATGTAAACAAACCCTGTTCTGGAGATGCTTGTTTGGTCTCAGTACTGAAAAGTTTGGAAATTCTATCCTTATCACTGGATAACTGGTTACTTAATTAGCAACTTAATGGATACTTTAGGTAAGAATGGGCATGTTTGTCTTCATGTGCTGTTCACTTTCTTCTGCTGAAGTGCCTTGGAGCAGCAGCCAATGGCACCTGTTTAATTCAAGGTTTATCATGACCAGGCCTTGATTATCAAACACAACCACAAGGCACATTTACTATACCAATCATAAATATCTCCTTCCAATATCCATCTCTTTAATAATACTTTTTGTATCCGTGGGGCAAACCTAGGTGTGTCTCACCTGGCCAAGGATCCTCAAACATATCCTGGACTTTTGCTAGCCCTAGCCAAAAAGTTTGCCCACCTGTGGATCTGCTTTAACCTAAGCCTGTGCAATAATGCAGTATTTCTAATCAAGTATGTCTTCTCCAAGGACACTGTGCTTCTTTTCGGGCCACTAAAAGTGCTTTTTTTCTCTGTGTGGACTGAATCATTACAACTGTAATGTAAATCCTAGTTCTTCCTTTGTAGTTTGTATATTCGGCATCTAAACTATGCCAAAAATGATTACTTTTGGGGCGGTCTGGTGAAGGATTCTGACTATGATATAAAGAGGAAGGAATATAAGAAAAACAGGCATTTATCACTTTACAATGTATATACCAAATGTAGCTCCGCTATGATTTAAAACCGCACATAAAGCCCCTAAATTGATCTTTGAACAGCGAAGTTGAGCCTAACTGCAGCAACGCCATAAGCGTTGTTAGGATATATTAGAACAAAAGAACTTAACATTCATTCTTGATCTCTCCTTGAAATTTATTAACTTCTTGGTACTAAGACATATAATTTGATGTCACTGACTGTTGCAGCGTATTTTTGCATGAACTCTGATAGACTGAGGCATCCATATCTATCTCCGAAGGGTTACAGTGACAACTTAGTGCTTTGATTAAAGGTTCTAGTGTTTATTTAGTTGCTTTTCTTGCGCTTAGCAGTCTTTCCTGCTAGATATATTTACTTGAAGCCAGAAGCCACACTTGCAGGTCTCTCCTGCTAACCAACCTTCTGGGACAAAATCAAGTTCCTGAAAGCCTAAGCCCAATATACTGCAGTGCAATTATGAATCGAATAGGGAAAGGAAATTGGAAGGAGCGACTAAAGATATTTTACTCTTATGAATTAGTACACAAATACAGATTTATAGTCTGCATGTGTGTTTTGTTTTTACTGATGGCTGTAACTAAGGACACCTGTAAGTCAGGGGAAAAGGGAAAGAATGAAAAATAAAGGGAAGAAAAATGTAATAATATGCAGCATTTCAGAGCTGATTTGGAGTCTGTTATATGAGACTTAAAAAATTGTTTTTCTTTTCCTGGAAAACCTGTATCATTTAGCTAGTGTGCCTTAGTGTAAAGTATGAAATATAATGATTTTTTAAAAGATTCTTTCAGTGTTTCCAACGGAAATGTTGAGCTAAGTGTAGAATTTGTGGGATCAGTTAGCTTATAAATAATGATCCTTTATGCTGGCATTGGGAAATCCATGTCCCCACAGCTAGTTCAATAAAGCAATTAATATCAATGAATGCTGAAGAAAGCAAATCTCCGTTCACTTTTGTCTGGATTAGTTAACATAAGAAAAATCCCATCCCTCTCCTGGAGTATTTAACCTTCTCCTAGGAAGACATGCTAATGAAAGGTAAATAAAGTATGCTGCTTGACATGTGTTTGCCATTCCTCCCCGTTCCTCATGTCACACACTTTCCCTCTTACAAGACGATTAACATTTTTCTCTGGAAATCTTCACTGTGGTTATTTTGTTTCATGCATCCCTCTGTGCCAAACCTGTCTTGTCATTAGCCCTCGGCATTCCTGCTGGTGTTTCTAGGCTAGTTCCTGCTCAGCTGAATTTCATTACAGAGGGACTTCACCTCCAAAACTCACAGATAATGTGTCTTAAGCACACACTGCGCTGAAGTCCACTGCATAGAAAACTCCCGATTTACTTGGCATTGTGTTAAATCCGAGGGCAAGTGTTTCTCGTCTGACAGGGCATAATTCTGAAGCCCATGTAAAGTTGTCTACTAGAGGAAAAGGAAGGTTCTGTCGAGGGAATGGGTGTGGTTTCACTGACCTCATCCAACAGCGATGAATTTGTGCGTTCAGGCTTTGTAGATCACAATTTTTGATAAAACGGAGTCATAAAACAGTCCTGAACTTTCTCTACATTTGGCTACGTTATCTGAGATTTCACACACAAGCAGTAAAAAAGCTTAAAAGATTTTTATCTCGGAGCAGCCAAAAAGTGTGGTAATAAGGTAAAGGTTGAGAAGCATTGTTGGCATAAGAAATCCCCTGCTTACACTGGATTTATAACACACCCAGTTTAGTAAGAATTGGCGCTGCTGAGCATTTTCTGACAGTGTTGGGATAATATATTGCAAGAGGCAGAGCGGCCAAGTCTCACACCTGAGAAGTAAGACACACTTCATTCTGCCAACGGAGAAACCTAAATCAAACTTTAACGTTACTACAATGCAATTACTCCTCTCTTAGGAGCTCCAACTGTACAGAGTTGAGGTATAAAACTTGTGATTTTGGTATACTGGAAGAGTTTATTAACCCCTTAAGTATTTGTATGTACTCTGCATTTGGAGGGATAGCCTTTTAAAGTTTACTAGGCACGTTTCAAAGGAAAGTAATAGTTTCTGGTGTGTGATGCCATGGGTGTGAGGCCAAAGCAGGTTTTCAATGAAGTCTAATTTTGTTAAAAATAAATAAAACAGTATGTGGAGATTTGGATTGCATTTCCTATCATCAGCGTGTGCTGTGAGACCTCCCCTATGCTTCAGTAAGAAATGTTGTTTGATGAGAGAATAGACTTTCAATGTTTGAGAGATTCTGTGGAAGTCTGATATTGCTCTTTTACATTCCTTGACTTCATCTGTGAATCTCCACATCTTGCCACAGTCGCTTCTTCTTTCTCCTTGCAGTTAGATTAATAAAAACCTCATATTGTTATAATGAAGTTATGCTAAAGCTATACACGTAGAAGGGGAAAAAAACCCAAAAGCACAAGAAAATGTTTTGTGATTTTTGTGTGTGCAGACATGAGAGTTCACTAAACAGGAGCACGCAGTATAAACACATGCATGCTTGTACTTTTGTATGCTACTTATTTTCTTCATATATATTATTCTTTTACTAAAAAATCAGATCTCACGGTCTTTCTCTCTAGTTCTTATCATGATTTTACTTTGCTCATTTTCATGCCATATTCTGTATTGTGTTACTTCCCTCATGTATGCTGTTTTTTACCCCCAGTGTCTTCTAAGCAGAAGAGAAAAGGCAGAGACTTTGAGTTCAAGCCTCATATTTGATTTATTATTGTGACTGTGGAAAGTTTAACTTAAAAAAGCAAATTTATAGGTAGGTAAGAAACAGAAACAGACATAATAAGGCTATAGCAAGAGTTAAACGGAAACACTGATAATTTTTCTTATAGTTTTTGGCTGCCATTGACATGAAGACTACTGATACAGCTGCCCAAGAATTTTACTTTTCTATTTCTTTGGGTTTTTGTAAAATAGATTTTTTTGTTTTACAGTATTACTATTGGAGGATAGGGAGCACAAGACTGAAAAAAACACAGTATTTTTTCCCCAGTTTGGTCAAACCTAATAAAAATTTCAGTCTGTCATCATGAATAGAAATATTTGATTTCATACCAGTTTGACAGTCATATGTGCTGGCTTACGTTGATACTTTTACAGACTTGTAGCCGAAGTTCCTCAGCCTTTCCTTTCCTGGTAAATACTGAAGTATGATTTTGGGTTATAACTTTTTATGATGATCAGCCCAGCAGAGTTCCTTTAATGTGCAATGGAGATTCTGTTATTTTAGGGCAACTTAGCAGTTGCTGCCGGACATATTGGTCTACAGGAAAAGGCTGGGTCATGAAACTGCCACCAGATTTTCAGCTTTACTCTCCTGAGAGCTCCAGGGAGAGCTGACATGTGGCCTCTTCTTCCCTACTCTACACAGGTTTGAATACCCTGCTTTCTAATACGGACAAGGAAGCATGGCATCTCCTCTTTGGCGTGTCCAGATGAGTAGCATCATCCATTTTGAAAAGGTAACTCCACGTGTTCTCCAAGAGCTGGGCAGAGGTATAGTTTAGGAACTGGCTAATTATTTGCATCTTTTGAGCCACATCCAAACATACTGCCGAGTTAGGGTGTACAAAAATCCCAAGTGTTGGATAGGTCTTGAGATTCTCCTTTTGTAAACTGGTGGTAACCTCCTTAATACGTCATAGGACAGTGACTCGTATGAATATAGTACCTATTTGCCAGTTGTCTACTTGGCCCATGTTTCTAAAAAAATGGGATTTTTGTAGCCAGGAGGCACTACATTTCCAATGCTGCTGAAAATCAGGGAACAGGTTTGGCTTAAGCACAGACAGAAACAATACAGCATGTACCATTTCTCCTTGCCCTGTAAAAGCACTGTTGAAAACTGCAGCTACTGGCTGATGTAATGATTTTGCTCTCAAACAGAAAATAAAAAAACTATTTTAAAATTGCCTAGTGCTGTAAGAAAGTATTCTGCTGTACTAAACATATTTTTAAATGTTTATTTGTGCTGATTTCAGGTAAAAATGTGCCAGTAGAAGTAAACTAACCTCATTCAGATAATACAGGTAGCCGCAAACTTTGGCTGTCCTCTAATTCCCAAACACTTATCCCCACATACACTTCCTGTTCCCTGACTCTTGTCAGCTGGAAAAGTCATTATCTGAACTGAGAGCTTTGCATCTGTCAGCTGGGAAAGTGATTACTTAAATTGATAGCAATAGCAGTTGTTTTAGTTTAAAATGGCTAACTATGGGGGGGTTTAAAATTTTTCTTTTTTGGAAAGTTGTCGTTATTTAGTCAGTTTACATTATCATTGTTGTGAACATCAAAGACCTAAACAATATCAACAGTTCAGCTTCCTGCTGAGACTCTGATAGGCAAACTTTGAAAATAAACTGACCCTGATAAAATACATGAGAATGACTTTGGAGAGTGTGTTCTTCCAATTTTAATAATTACACTAAAACACAGAAAGTGTTTATTTACATCCCTTTCTTTTGTCCTCCTCTTTAAGCCGGCTTGTCTCTATCAGGTTTTTTTCCTGTCATACAGGTGAGAGGCAAACAGTGGTGGGGCAAATACCATCCTGGGGCAAATACCATCCTGTGGACCCACTCCTTGTCCTCTAGGTACCTGAGAGTCAAAGCTGACAAGAATTGGGGCACCCACAGCATGTCGAGTGGACTGCAAAATCATGTCTTGTTACAGGAGAAATGGAAGTCTAGCCAACCTCCTTCCCTGCCCAGATCATCTCTGATTCTGTGAATTGCATTTAATTGCTTCAAAGGACAGAATACATATTTCATTCTTCAGAAAAGTTGTTGCTCAATTTTCAAAACATTTCTTTATAAATGTGGGCCAGCTCCAAAATGCTCAAAAGTGTGACTTCACTGAATGCGCTCAAAATCCATATTTAGTTCGCAAATAAGTAGCCTAATTTTCCGTAACACTGTGCAATCAGTAAGTCTCATTGACCTAAGAGTGGCTGCCTTCTCAGCAATTCCAAAAAAGCAAGCAGTTTATTTAGAAGTCAAATATACTCAGAGAGTCTTCACTTGTTAATATTTTCAAAAGAATATACTTTTTAAAAAGTATTGAACTTTCTCTGTTCATGTGTTCTTTGAGGGGCATAGCCAGGATGAATAATTGTTATGTGTTTATCTTCAGATACTTTTACATTATTTTATTCTAAAAGGGTATTAATCTTTTATTAGATTTGAATAACATGAGAAGATTGAGATGTCTTGGGCTGTGTAGGAAATAAAAGAACGGTTGCCTCCACTGTCCTGTTGTGGGTTTGGCTTGGAAAATACTTTCTGTGGAAATTTCCACCTCCTTATTTCAAGTGGTTTCAGAGTTTAAACGATGCTTGGGTTGGGGTAACCTGATTTTGGACTAAAATGTTGTCTGCCCTGGAACTTCTGAGTTTTGTCATTTTGCCTCTTATCTCACCCATTTTTATAACCTGAAATAACTTGTTGTCAGTTCGTTATTGAATGAACCATTTATTATTCTGAGACCTGCTATACAAATACAGTTAACAATCCTGTTATTTATCCTGTGAAACATCACAACCTGTTACGAGTATTTTATTAAACATGAGGCATCTCAATAAATCTTATGATATATCTAATTTGTAACAAAAATGAACTGTGCAAAGTTCAGAATATATTCCTGTAATACTTTTTCCAGACAGGAGTCCTCAATTTTAACTCTTCCTGGCAATGTGATGGTGACAGAATTATCTGGTATTTAAACTTGTGTGCTGTGGTCTTTTGTTTTACTAATACTGGTCAAGCCTCACACTTAACGGGTTTTTTTTTCCCCTTCTACATTTCTTGTTAAGGGTCTGTTTAAGGTATTTTCTTTCCATTAGAACCAGAGTGAGTTTTCATTAAAACAGGACAGAAAAGCTTTGCAAAACTGAGCACATTTCCCATGGCTTTGGGAATGCCTTGTGCATTTGCCTTGAACCTTGAAGGCAGGGTGGGTGAACCTGCAAGGTGGTTCTGTCCAAAGGAAAAGAGGTAACGTGCTAGCAAGCGAAACCTGCTTGTAATGTGCAGCCCTGAGGCTGAGACACGTTTTAAAATGCTAAAAGAGCTCCCCCTCCACCTGCGCCGTGCTCTGCAACCTCCCAGAGTGTCTTTCTGGAGGCCTCAAAGCATTCGGGGATGAAAGGCTGTGTAATGCCTGGAACAGCTGTGTTTGCTTGCTGGTATTTGCTCCTCACGTAAATCCCAGCGCTCACACATCAAGAGGTGGTGGCGTTCCCTTTATAGCACTTGGCTGAGTGGTTCCCACATCCTTCCAGAGGGGAATGGGGTCTGTGATGCCCAATGCAGGCACGGCCATGGGGATCAGCAGCAGAACAGGCTCAGAAAACAGCACTAGGGGAAAGCATGGCTGTAAAACGTGCTAGTGTAGACTGGAAGGTTATCTGCTCTGATGTCTTCAGATGTTCGTTTTATATTTCCATTGTTTTCTTGAATCTCTTTTTACATGTCCCTCCAAGTGTCAAGTTTTCTACTGTTTCCCTAGGAAAACGGTTCCACGCTGTAATAGGTTCAACATACACTAAACCAACCAGTATTTCCCTTCCATTTTAGTTGCTTTTTTATGGTCTCAAGAAGGTTGTATACAATTATCCACTCAATGGTAATATCCTTCTTTAGTTTTCCTCTGATTGTTTTTTGTTTCTTTATTGAAAGTATTTTTATGACAATAGAAATGGACAATTCTGATGTGTTGCTATACATTTTCCTAACGAGTCCACTTTTCTACAGCCTTACATCTTTCCCATGTTTCACACCCATCCAAAGCATTACAGAATGATACCATGCCAGCACACTTATGTTTGTGTCTGCTTTGCCCAGATGAAAATGATTGCATTGAGTGTGAGAGCTGGAAGATCCGACCAGTAGTTATAACGTGGAAACCAAGAACCCACAGCACCTGCAGCATCATGAAGTACCTGCTTATTTTATACACAGACCTTGCTGCAGAAACCAGTTTGTTAGATGCTATCCATGCATATACTGCTTGCAAAATAACCTCTTTACATGTTAGTTTTGTTTAAACTCATGGTTCTGTGTCATCCAAGAATCACCTTTCATTGGGCAAGGAGACATGGATACTGAGTAGCCTGTGTTCATCTGATGTGACAGGTGTGCCCCGTCCTGTCATCTATTTAAACCCTCCAATGGGAGGAAATGGGAATGCCTGGAGCCAGGCTTTTAAAGCCCATTTTCATCAACAGTATGTCAGGCAACAAAAGCCAGAGTATTTGTTTATAGGGTGTTCCTAATGTATCAGGAGGTACTTCAGTGTCTCCATATGAGAAAAAGGTTATATTGCCTATTATAAGCAATTTAAGTGTTACTACCAAATTCAAAATTAAACTGAAATAGAAGCATTTTCAGGTGAAAAAGTGGATGGATGTTGCAGGTGAGGTACACATTCTTTATATCTTTCTTAAATGGTTTTTGGTTGTTTGCTTCCGTGTGACTGGGGTTGGGGTTTTTGCAAGATGTCAGGTGATAGTAATGAGCATAAATACCATATCCTAGATTTTGTTCTCTTTCTTCCTGTCTTACCTGAACATTGATCAGGTTCCAAGATATAATGAAAATTCTTCCTTTGGTGGATTCTTTACTCTTGAGGAGTTAGCATAAAAGTCTCGATAAACTACTTTTAATACATCATAGGGAAAACTCCTTAACTATAACTCCCATCTCCCACAGCAATTATGTATCCCACTTTTAGTACTCTAAATTTTCATATGAGCACTGAACAGATTATCTGATGTACCTGTTTTAAGCTCAGGCATATCCCAGTGTTATGGTTCAATACTATACACCCTTAATTTTGTAAAGTATGACTTCTCACGCTACTGACTCCTCTATCATTTTGTTCACAACAGTTTTCAAAGCACCTGCTGTTGAACACCAAGAATAAAACAGTAACAACTTCAGTGAGTGAAACTCAAACCCCTATGATAACTGATTGCAATTGCAGGATCTTACCTGGTTTCAATGAATAATTTTGATATCCACTAAGACTGTATAACTTGGAAAAGTATTGAAAAGTCATTGCAGAATGTAATTATCTCATTCTAATAATTACTGAGGTCTCCATGTACAGAACCTAAAGTGCAAGTCGAACAAGGAGAGAGCACTTTCAAATGGAAATATAAAAAAGAATTTTTACTTTATTTATGAAGTGGTTATTGATATTTAAATAAGGGAGTTTGGCAGTTTGTCAGTATGGACCCTCAGCTACAGGGAGAAAATGAGTCTGAACATGTTTGGCTTCACATAGGGCCAACAATCATAAAGTAACTGTTTAACCAGGGTATCTGGGATGCTTGGGCTTGTGTTGTGAGGCAGGAATCATCAGAAGGCAGTAGTAAGTGATCACAGATGTGATTAAACACTCGCTACTTCTGTGAACTCCGAAAGAGAAATAGCTGCTAACAATACTATGTTTAATAATGAAAACCAGTTTTGCGCAACTGCTGAGGCATGCATGGTGCCCTCTGAAAATCTTCTCCCAGCTAGAGCAATGGGAGCTGTGACTGGGTATCCACAGAAGTAGGGAGGAATTTTATTTTAGAATGAGAATGAAAAGTTGAGGTTTTCTCCATATTATAAATAAAAATACAGTTACATTGTATTCTATATAAATTTGCTGTTGTAACTGCTCTTCTACCATTTTACATATACAGTGCATCTGAAATCATCTAACCTTTTTGGAAGTGAATAAACTGAACAATGAGAGCAGTCCGAATTGCAGGTTAATTAAAAGGGTGATAGTGTATGGTTGCTTTACAATGAAGGTCAGAAAGCATACAGGGTTTCCTACCTAGACAGTTTTAACTAGTGATAAAGTGCAAACTGGAGAAAGTGTTTCTTTTTCGTACACGTTTAGATTTCAACACTTAAGAGTTTGTATGCATAAGGAAAAAAAATGTATTTAATAGCTGTTCACTGCAATTTGAGGACCTCTGGTGTAGTTAAGGACTGAAAGACGTGCTTGGGGAAGGTAGGGCCATGAATTTCAGCAGGCATGGTATGGAAGGGCTGTCAAATGCTGTATAGTGAAATGATCGCAGCATCTCATACATCAAAATTTAGTTGCCCAAATGAAAATCACTCCTGATCAGACAAGAAAATTAAATGAGATTTTTCTTTACATCAGTTAAAATACAAATTGCCCTGTGATCATTTTGAACTTACAGAAGATAACTTCTGTTTCATGTGGCATCACTGTTCTTGGCATCTCTCACCATGGTATGCAGTCCTGGACACAGGCCAGATTAAACAGCCGAGTAGCTCTGCCTTTAGATCCAAAGGCACAGGAGAGTAGAAAAATAATTCTCCAATGTCAAAATCTATTTTCTTACTTTTTGCAGTAGCTAATGTTTTGTGATATATATACACAAACCCATAATCATATAATGAAACAGTTTGTTTTATGAGGCTACAAGGACATATGTGGGAAAGAAATACGATGCATTTTAAAAATTTGTAGCAATGAAGATTATTCATACTTTATGTGATGTTTGAAGTTAATATTTTGTAATCTTGCGATGGTTGTGCTGTGTAAAATGAGCATCGGTGTTACTTAAGTTACACATCACAATGGATCATAAACATCAACTGACTCCCAAAATTTCTGATTTTTTTTTCATGTCTAGTTTTACCACAGGAAGACTGGGAGAGTTCAGTTTGTTCTGGGTTTTAGGGAGGAATTTCAAAATTGTTCTTGCTTAGTTTTTTTGTGGTGTAATTGAGTGAGGCTGAAAAGATTGAGGGACTTGGTAAACCCCCCAGTGCAAATGATGTCTGTCTTGGGATTGGGTTGCAGAGATTATTAATTTATTGTTTTCTCATTAGACCCAATATGTTACTCTTATGTTATATAAAACATTTCAATATTTTAGGCACTCCTCTTCTGCAATCCACTGACTGTTTTGTTTGGCAGGAAAGTTATTTCTAAAAAAAAAAAAAGAGAGATCTGTTAATTTGTTTTTGAAAATTTTAATTCAAGTTTGAATTGACTGACCTAAAAATTCTTGAAATCTGAAGATCTACTTATGCTTCTTGTAAGTTAATACCTGCTTGTCACCATTTCAGGGATGAGGAATAGTCTGAACCCTTAATTGGTTAGAAAAATTACAGTTTTCAAGCAAGTTTGTGTTTCCTCTAGAGATGAAGCCAAAAGAGGGGAAAGTCTAAAGCAATACTTTCTGCGGGTCAACTGGAACTATTTGAGTGAGGTTGATGTTGTGTGAATTGCACTGGTTTTCATACCAAAATATGTCCAAAAAGGCCATTAACGCCCTGCAGTGATCGCTGCCACTTTGGTAGCTCAGGGTGAGTTTCCTGGTTAGGAGACAGTGGGTGTTACCTAACAGCTTTGTCACTGCTAGTTTTGCACAATTTTGAGTTGGATGACAAACTGCTGAAGTTTTTGTGTTCACTTCTAACTTTAAAGCTGTTTTTATTGTTGATATTAAAAGGACTTCAATTTTTAAAAGCACTTCTCGGTTTAATATATTCCACCTAAGGAAGTAGTTGTTTACCAAGATGAAAACTTACCTCATTCCCATTTCACAGGTAAGCAAAAATGCAAAGGCTATAAGTGACTTTCCACAGGTAATGCAAAAAATTAACGTCAAAACCTGGACCAGATACATTTTGGAAGTACTGTAGGATATGCTCCGTGGGGATGGGTGCAAACTTGCATGGCTTGTGATCATTAAATCCATATAGACTCATTTAAGATAATGAAATCTATATAATCTGTTAATAGAAAATTACACAAAAGTGCTTTCAAAGATTGGAGCTTACTGATTGATTTCACCTGAGTGTGAATTGTCCAGCTCTTGAGCAGGAAAAACCCAGAATCATCCCCTTTCAAAAAAAATTGCAATAGTAATTGAATAGAAATTTTTTTCATTAAAAATGCTGTAACTGCTTTCCAGTCTTCTGAGGTTATAGGAGATGCAGATGATAAATCAAAGCTGTAATGAAAGGGTAGAGCAATTGCTTCCAATGTTGCTGATCATTACACCATCAGTCCTTGAGGCACATGCCTGAAGGGAGTGGAATGGTCCTCAAGCACTCCTATATAAGCCCCAACACAACTTAATCAATGTTAAGGTGATTAACAAAGCTCAATGATTTGTCAAGAAACTTTCCAAAACCTTCATTTTCAGCCTTTGTCACCACAGAGCAAGTAGATATTTTGTTGTTGTTGTTGTTCAAATTAGTTGAGAAGAAAGTTGAGGTTTTTATTGAAGTCAGGCTGTAACTTCTGAGTTCTTTCACGTGTCTCTTAGCTTTTGGTGTTTTCTTTGAAGCATCAGATATTGCTCAGGTGCAAGAAGGCTGCCATCCAAATGGACCAGTGGTTCACTGTAAACTACCACACACATATAACAACTTTGAAGGTTATTTCCTACCTCATTTCTAGAGTAAATTGAACCTTTACCCATGAGGTACACTTGAACATTCCAAAAGTGTGAGTTTCCCATAACTGGAAATACTGGCTACAGGAATAAAAGCCAGCTAAATTCTCAATGACAAATCGAATGTAGAGAAATGTTGTCTGGCACGCTGAAATATAGTAATGCATGATATGTAATGCAGTGCTCTAACAAACAACTAAAAAATCAAGACATAAAATAATTGGGAGGCTCTTTTTCTTCCTGTGAAGATCATCAATATACAGTAAGTCCCTTAAAGACCAGTGTTTAAATTATTAAGACTGCCAGTTTAATGAAAAAGTAACAGCTCAATTAATAATTCATGACAACAATTCAAGGCAAAGCACACAAAATATTTTTAGCATGTGTCTCAAGAATAGTTATACACAAATCCACAACATCAAAATATGCAATGTTACACACAGTACGTTCTTATCTGTTAGGTCTGGTAGAGGGAATAAACATTTTTTCCTGATGAGAAAATCAAAGTTGTATGCCATTTCAGTGAAGTCAAGTTGACACCTGCAGAGAAGCAAGTCATGACATTTTAGCTGACTTTTTTTTTTTTGTTGGTTCCCCCCTCCCTGTAGTTGCGGTTTGTTTCTTCATTTTATTTACCCTGACAGACAAAAGAAACCTAGATGAAAATGTTTAGATGACGATTTGGCATCCTTTCATTTTTTTTCTTTTCTCCCACTGTTAAATAAGTAGTTTATACATTCTGGGCTGTGACAGTTCTGCAGAAGAGAAAAACACTTGAACATATTTGTATTAAAATGGTGTCCCTCCTTTCTCTTTGCACCCCCACTCTCTGATTTTTCAAACATAGCTACATTTATCAAGATAATAAGCTTCAGGTTTCGTAATAAGAGATCTATTTTCATGTCATCCTCCATAGTCCTGACTGACTGAGTGAGTAAGATCTGTAAAAAAGAAAACATGAATTTAGGATCAATAATATTTATAGCTCCATTTATAAAGCAGAAGTCAAAGGCATGTATAATGCTGAATTTATTAAGGGAGCTTACACCAGGGATTTTGTTTACTAGCCTCTAATCCTACCTCTACTTTTTAACATCTCATTCTCTAGCAAAACCAAATATAAGTTGCAGGTGTTCATAAACACACAAAAAAAAAGCACATAAGGAAGCTCACAAATTATATCTATTGTGACTTAATATTGTAGTATGGGGTACCCATCAACAGTGTTTTTTCTGGCTGTATCTTATTTTTGTTAACTGTGGGTCCCATTAAAGAGTATGATAAAGTTATTGTAATGGAATTGAAATACATTTTATTACATCAATATAAGTTCCATTTACTGTGCAATATGACACTGCTTAATAATTTTATATTACAAGCATAATTATGATATCAAATTAGTAATTTTCACAAAGTACTTGCATTAGACACTTATATGATATGATGCAGTATATTTCAGTTCTCTGTGGTGCCTGAAAACACACGTTCCTTTTAATGGGGAAAAAGCAGAGATGCAGTAAAAGGAAGCACCTCGTAACTCCATCGAGCAATTTCAGAAGGACACTTACCTTCCACTGGGGTACAGATATTACCTAGATTGTTTTATAACTAGATTCCACTACACTGTTGATAAAGCTAGAAAATTAGTGAAGTCTAAACATTGTGATAACTCTTCCTCTTTGGTGATAATGTCAAAGGTCCCCAAAACTACTGCCTTGCTGTTCTGAGCAGTCTCTTAGTTCGACTAATTCCACTGGTACCAGTAAGGCTGTTCCCGATGGAGTAGGTTGTGGGAAGGGTGGCAAACTCCACTTCAGTGTTTGCAAATGCGAGCTAGTGAAGCTACAGAACACCCTTGTGAGGTGGAAAAAGGAATCAATTTGTGTCCCACCGAAATGCAATTCCTTCCAAGGTAGAGAACAGCGGACTTGGCAGTGCTGAGCCACATTGGTTTTAAGGCAGGAACTGGAGACTTGTATCCAGGTGATGTAACTGTGGAATCTTTTTTTTCCCTCTCCTTAGGATTTTTGCATGAAATTTATTTTCTATTCAGGTGCAGAAAACTTCTGCAATGCAAATTTGTTCAAGGGTTTGGCTTTTCTCTGCTAAAATAAATGACAGAATGCTATGAAGGTTCACTAACATTTTAATAAACCTCTAAGAGTCTGCCTTAAATACCAGTTTTCTATACTAGAAAGCTCATCAATATCTAGACAGCCATGCAAACAGCTAGGAGGCCAGTCCATTAATGAAATGTTAATGACTGAATTAGACCTGTAATAACAGAAGTAGGATGTACTGCTGTGAGTCCATTAACATCAGCAGACCCTGCTGGGAAACAAGTAAACACAACATACAAAGGGAAAACTTCTGCTAATAAACAGTTTTTGCGCAGTAAAGGTGCTCGGAAGCATGAGTTGTAAATCCTAGTCACTGCTATGCTAGTGTCATTTTATTTTATTTTATTTTTTCTGCGAAGTTTATCCAAGTAACCTAGCTCAATATACACCTTACGATGTAACAATAAAATATGCATAATGGCATTTGGGCGAAGTCCATGCCCTGATAGTAAGCCAAAGCCTGTTGCCAAATATCCTGACAGACCTGTCTGTCGTGATATGTTGTAAGAATAACCAGCGTTCCATGGCAATTGCAGCTTCATGCTGCAGCCAGTCCAAGTGGGTAGCAGGGAACAGTAGTTATCACCTGATAGATGGTTGACCCAAGTGCAATGGAATTTATGGTCCTTAACTAAGGCCCTTGTAGACATCACAGAAACTACCACTGTTGGCACTAATTATGAGCGCTATTAAAGTTTTATATTGTGCCTTAAAAGTTGATTGTGCTTTGCAAAAGGTGTTAACCCTAACAAAGACGATGGGAACAGCAACATTGCTAACAACTTCATCGGTGACCTTGTAACCCACGGTGTGAGAGCTCCGTGAGCGCTGGGATATAGAAATTAATGACCTGACCTCTTGGAATAAGAGCTTCCTCTTCCCAAATATAGAACTTTTTGTTTTTCAATAAAAGCAAAATAAAAATAGTTGCCTTTTCTTCTGGTCTTGAACAACCTCAGCAATTTCCCGTAAGGCAAAACCCCAAACCGTTTGCCACATCTTCCCACTCTGCAAAAGCTGTTGGTCAGGCTGAATGGTGGCAGCTTTTACGATGCAGTTTCAATAAAAGCTGCATGCAACTTTGGTGCATTGGAAAGCAAAATATGTGTCCACGGTA
The DNA here is from genome assembly GCA_035590275.1 of Ibycter americanus. Classification (NCBI taxonomy): domain Eukaryota; kingdom Metazoa; phylum Chordata; class Aves; order Falconiformes; family Falconidae; genus Ibycter; species Ibycter americanus. The sequence goes on along the minus strand of JAVJGI010000064.1, from coordinate 40,110,986 downwards.
TGTCTTGTATAAAATACAAGGGAATAACCCCCCAAGTGCTGCTGTCACAATGTTCTGCCTTTTACTGAACTCTGTTTGATTCCCTTCTTATAACCTACTCGGATCTGCAGGGTCGGTACCAGCTTCCACACAACTCAGCAGAATGCCAAGGAAGGGGGAGATCAAGATTTTTTCCTCTGGATTTTGTGGATGTTGCTCTTATTTCCATCTCCCCTGACACTGTTACAGCATCCAGTACTGGGATGCCATAACTGTCCCAGCCATTCTTTGGTCCCTTTCACTTGACTTCTAGCAGGGATCTCCACTGCTCCTGTTCCTTTTGTGACACTTTATAGGCAGATGAGAAGTTGTCACCAAGGGATTACTGCTAGAAAGAGGGACCTAGATGATCCAGCGATTGGGGCACAGCAGTTTGTTCTTCATCTATTTCTAATAATATCTTGTGTGCTTTCATATCACCCACCCATCTTTATTTTATATTTTTTGCCTCTCCTTTCGTTCTCAAGATTTATATTACCTTTTCAGTTGATTTTTAAATTATACCACAATAAGGTTGGTTTTGGTCTTGCAGTTCCTACCAAGATGCAACTAGTAATAAGGAAATAGAGAAATAAGATAAATAAAACATGCAGCAATTATGTTCATGTTATGAAGTGAGAGAAAGACATGAGAAGGGAAGCGAGGTAAGAATAGTTCAACCAGATTTTGCCAGTTATTTCAGCAAATAGTTTAAGTGGAGCATGGCTGGGAAGAGGCTGTGCAGAGAGGGTACAGGACGGACACCAACACTCCCTGAGTCAGCCAGGCATCGGTACACAAAAAGGCACGCTGCACCGATTTAATGGTGGACCTTCTTCCCAGAGTGCTTAATATGGGCTGCAGGAATCAAAACCACCCTTCCAACCTGATGTCTTTAAGAAACAAGTGGTAAATGGAGACTGAAGTGCTTCCTTGGCTGGTGCTGAGGGTGTCCTACATTGATACTCATCTCAAGGCCATGGTCCTCCTTAGCTACATGTGCATGGCAGGCAAAAAAGTGGCCAAAGCAGTGAAAAGCCAACATGTCTGGATCTTATCTAAACTTTTAACTTCTTGGGAAGGTTTAGAAATTTACACAGAGCTCAGTATCTTATTCCTGCTCCTGGAAATCTCTATGTATCTCCCATGAGATCTTCCAAGGGGATGTCTTTCTCCCACGTTGCCCTTCCTTGCATGCAGGGGTTTGATTTGTATTTTCTTCTATATGAATACAAATACCTTCCCTGACTTTCCCAATGTTGTTAAAAAGGATCCCCTACAGTGTTTCCAGTGGAGACTCCTTTGTGGTAAGGACAGCTAGTCCTGGGAGTGGGATACTTGAGGAAGATGTAGGATACCTACTCCCAGATCCCAAGGCTGGCATAGGCTCCTTGTGTCACCTTGAGCAAATCAACTGCACTCTGTGTTTCAGGTCTGCATCCCTAAATTAAGGGTAATATCACCTCCTTATCTTATAGAGGCACCTAGAGAGTAAAACCATTAAAGAAAACAACACTGGGGGACATACAATACCTAAAATTGAAAATATATACATTATTACTTTCCTTCAAGTACCATCCTAATTTAAATTTTGGGCAACTATGTAACTGTCTGAGTCCATAGTGGGCTTTTGGTTTTATGGCACCGTATTTGTTTCCTAGAATACTGTAACACTGAAGGACTATATAGTGGAAACTAATTTAATTAGAAAGAACACAGTGAGCTGATTATGTGCATTGAAGAAATAAATACAATATCTGAATACATAAAGAAATGGTAGTATTTACTGTAAATCCTATGAACCATCACTGCTCCTCCCTATGCACAAAACAATACTTGTCATGTTTTCTGAGCTGGGCTGGACTTTAGAAACACAAGCCTGTGTGAAACTTGTTAAATAATATTAACACTTTTTTCTTTTCAGAAAAAGCAACTTTTTTGATATGGCAAGTTGAGTAAGTTGCACTGTCTATAATTTGCTTGTCAGAAGAAGCCTTTTTCTGTCTGTAGCCATTTTTTCTTGTATCCCGAAGCCTTTGCCATCTTTCTTACTGCGCTTTCACTGGCAAGCAGAATTTTAGGGAGTAAACTTTGTACAGTACTCACAACCGTGAACATGATACCAGATCTAAAATTCAAACCATACAATGAAATGGCCCATGAAAAGGAGGTCAAATGCAAGTAGTAACATCTGACAAGAGAGCATCTGTTGGATCAGACCTGACGGACTAATCCTCTTTCTGCAGTACTTCCTGAGCCCTTTAGCACGCTGTTTCCATTTTGTGGACCTCAAGAATGAAAGAGAAACACTTGGCGAACAGATTTTCTGTTTGATGACTGCAAAGTGGAGAAGAAAACAGTAACGTGACATACGTTTTTCAGTAGTAAATTCACTAGAAAGTAAGTTGATGCAAGTTGTTCAAAAGACTGATTTCATTGTGGCATCAGCTACTTAAAGACCAGAGATTTCAGTTTGTATTGTGAATGTCCAAGACGGACGTGAAAAAAATAATTTCTTCCTTGCCATTTTTCCTCTCATTGGAACAAACTTAGCGCAGATGCAAATGCAGATCCAGTGGTAGGACCCTGACTGATGGTAGGATCTGGACTTTTATAACGTAAATGTACTCAGCAACACAAAACAGTCTGCTCTCTGCTGACACCTTTGAAAAGTGATGCTTTAGGTATTTCATGAAAAACCCAGGTTGCCTAAAGTCTTCCTTGAAGCTCTGTGCCATGTTCATGGAAAGCTCTGATGGACCAGTGATCCACTGGAAGAAAGCCTTGTTAGTAGCTGATTTTCCAAAGCTCTTAGAATACAAACTTTGAAAAGTTATTATTAATACAGGGTGGTGCATGTGATGCTTTGCCTGAAGGAGTGGTCTGTACAAAGAGAGAAACATTTTTTTAAGATAAACCAAAGGAATAATTTATTGTCTTCTTCTCATATTCTTGTTGCTAAATTGTTATCCTTGGCAATCAATAGCACTTTTATTTTGTAGCATTTATTATTTCAACTTGCAGCAATCAAGTGTGCATTTACAGTACATGTAAAAGCCTGTAATCCTCAGTTGAGTCACACCAAATTCAAATAGGATGTGATACAGTGGGAAGCAAGATAGTGATGCAGATGTAAGATAATGTAACAGGGTAGGGGGAATAATTGGGGAAAAGTTTGTAACTAATAGAAATAAATTAAGGATCTTTGTATCTTTTCAGGTACATGTAATGAAAAACCTGTTATCCTGAGAAGGGCTTTGGCCAAGGTGTCCAGTTGTTGGAAGTGAGGACAGAGGTTTAAAAGCTGGATGGAAGGAGGGAAGGGACATGGCAATTTTTGTTTTGAAGTTTTGAAGGCAGAAGTTTTGAAAATAGGGAGAGGTGTTTGAGAAACAAAATCTGGTACAGAAGGAAGAGCAAGAAGGTTGAATGTAATGCAGGGAAGCCAGAGACAGATTCAGCAAAAAAGGGAAAGTATGGTGAGTTTTCCTTGACTTTTCAAGGGTGATAATTTCAGTGACTGCATGTTTCATCCAGAGTGATGCAGGCAGCAGAGTGATAGGATGAGGGCAGTTGCAGCAATCAGAATCGCAGATTAAAACCTCTTGAACATGAGATTTTAGCTTTGTGTACAGACAGAAATGATGTTAAAGATGCAGGTCATAGTTCAGGCTGAGCCTCAATGCTGCTGGGCTACTTGGCTTTGTCGCAACATCTCACTCCATTTCTCACCTCTGATGTGGGGGTTTAATTTTCTAAACCCACCTGCAGCTGAGGGAGGACTGATGTCATTGAATGAATATAAATAAGTGATTACAGTCGGTTTAGAATAAAATAGTGTTAGGGCTTCCTTACTTGTGTACTTGTGTCCTGATGCTGCAGAGAGCCCTGGGTGGCCGGGAGCCTCCCCGATAAACCAGCCTGCCCTGAAGTCCCAGCAGCTGGACCCCACTGAGTGAGAATAGTTGCTTTTTGTCCACTTTTTTCAAGCTTCAGAGGATAGAAGAATTTCATCAGATACAAGTATTTGTCTGATTTTGCTGCCTGGTGTCATTCAGCGAGGTTTGCTGAAGTATTAGCTATGGCTTTAAATTCTTCTCTCTTTGAGTCATTCCATCCCGTATATAATTTGAACAGGTTTTTGTATAATTATTTCTCTCAATAATTACCATTATACAATTGCTATAGCTGCCAGTTTTGTTTTTCTTTCCTGCCAGAGAATAGCAGAAATGTATTACGCATTTGTGTAACTTATGATCTTTGATTCATGTTTAAAATGCATGGAATATTTTTCATTTTCTGTTTGAGGCAATACCTCATCTGGGATCATATCTCACACTGTAAGTTTCCACTGTGTAAATGGATGCCTTGTACTGCAACGGGGTATAATCTACAACGAAAAAGCAAAAGAAGTAAAATTAAAAAAAAAAATCTAAATTTTTTAGGCGTTAGAGGGCCAGAGAATATTAATGGCAGCAGGTAGGGACATAGCGCATCTGGACAGTAATGCAGAAAGGTTTTGTGTACGGTCTCTTCTTCCCTTTTAAATAAATTTGATTTAACCATCATTATAGCCCTTTGTTGTTGTCTTTTGATGACGATTCTAGGAAATTGGCTTGCTGGCGTGCATAGTTTACTGGCAGGGAAAGCAAACTGGAATTTGCAGACACAAGTGCTCCTACTGGATATCTAATTAAAAAAGTTGTATTCTCCAATAGAAAAAAAAATTTGTTAGTGTTGATTTTTCCGTGTGTGCTTATGTTTCCCTCAAGGTAGGTAGGAATAGGTACAGTAGATTGGAGGAAAGGGGTGGCAGACTTGTAAAGATTGGTGTGGAGAGAAGAAAAATTTCTGGTACCAAACCCAACCTGTTTGCTCTGCTGGGTGTGCAGAGGACATGGGGGCAGCCCCTCCATGCCACAGAGAAATGATGAAATGACAGCTTGTTGTTCTAAACGAATCAGTGATGTTATTTGAAAACTGATTGATTGCTTTCTAACGATAAACGTAATTAGAGAAAAACATTTCAATCTCAAGAGTCATGCTGAATTTTCCTTTGAGGGACACTAAAATTTGGAATACGAGAGAGAGAGAGAGAGAGAGAGGAAAAACCAGAATTCTTGGGGCATGTAGGCACAAATCTGATACCCTTTTGCTAAAAGAGGTTGGGATTGGGATTAAAGTTGGCATAACAGCACAAACAGTTTGTAATTGCAGCTGGAACTGGGTGCTTGGAAGGGAGTAGGCAGGATCTCTGTGTCCATATTGTATGTTAGGCATATGGGAGCTTGGATACCTAACTCTTCTTTGTCTTTTAATATTTTGACTTTAAGTGAGCAAACAGGCTGAGTATACAGATGCATTTGATTACCAGTGATCATTAAAACATGAGCAGCACCGTGATTTATTAGAATAGCTGTTGACTGGGATTCCAAGAAAAGGTAATTGTTTCAGAATTATCGCCACAATTAATTTCACATGTGTGAAGTCTATTGACTCCAACTACAGGCCATGGGATACGTGTAAATGTTCACAGCAAGAGCTGAGTTGTGAGATGGGAAGGATGGGCCTCTGTCGGCGACAGCTGATTTCAGGGGACTCTGAGTGCAGGATGGCTGCGGTTTTTTTTGCTCGGTCTCTGACTTCCTCTACGACCTTAACTGATTATTCAGTTCCTCTGAAATGACAACGTTCGCTCATCAGTGCAATGAAATGTCAATGAAATGGAAACATCAGAGACCCTAAGGCGCACGGACTATGGCAACAGTAGCTTTTATAGGTAGTAGGATATAAGTTTTAACACGCTGCTATCATTGATCCTTAGTTATCCATACGTTTTTACACTGCTTGCGTTGCTGTCTGACTGTAGAACAGGGATAAGATGTCAGACTATTGTAAGAAATTTGTATGTATTAGCAGAACTACTGCTTGTACTATACCATGAAATGCTAACAAATATGATGTGCCAAAAAAACAGTAGTATGCATCCTCAGCAAACAGAATATGTATGTTACAACTCGTAATATGATGAATTTTGAACAGAATTAATCCTTACTCAATCATTAAACAATGAGAAATATTGACTTGTTTTGCTTAAGGATTAGGAAAATTCTTTTGGAAAGAGACAAACATTTGTCCCTGCTGGAAGCTCCTTCAGCTGTAATACATCATTGTGCCTGACCAGCCCTAGAAACCTTGGAAAGACAAAATATGTACAGGCTGGTTGTTAAGCATATGTGATATGTTTTGCCTTGTCACCTGGCAACGAAAAGGTTTTTCTAAACAAATTTCATACATTGCCAAAATTCCAACTTTTTGAAACACGTAAGCTGCTTATTTTTTATTTATTTATTTTTCCTTTGTCAAACACAGCCCAAGGTACATCTTTCTCAGAAGAGTCTATGTTATCAATTCTACTGGTGGAGGAAACAACTTTTATATATTTAATTCACTTAGTCTTACATGCTGCATCTAATAGCATCGGGACTGTAAGAAAATATAGAAAATATGCTGTCTTCTGAACTAATTCATAATCTGTCCTGTATGTGTTTTAAAGTTAACAAACTAACTCCAATAAATCCTTGATTGACCTAAATTCAGCTAATGAGCACCAAATTAAAAGAAATAAGTTGTGCTCGTGGTAGAGTTTTAAAATAATAAATAAATTCTGGGATCTATACATTGTTTAGGAGGGAATGTGTTTATAGTATCTCATGAAAGAGAAGTAAAAGTTAATAATTTTTCTTTTCAAGTTGCAAAGTTTTTAGCATAGAAGCGATGAAATCATTGGCTGCTGCGTCTCTGAGTGTTTAGGCTGGGGCGGGGGAAAACCTGAGATGTCATTTCTTAAGCTTGAATTAAAAGTTTTAGGGAGAATACTTCAAACTGCAGTGGAAAAGCCACATGGCTACACTCAGCAAACTTTAATAACCTCATACATTTAGTTACCTCCTTAATCTGCCAGTTATGTTTTCTATACATCTGCCGCTATCTGATTACCAATATATTTATCTTTCACCATCAGCCCCTTCCTCCCCTGTGCGCGGTGGTGTCAGTGCTGATCCAGGCCAGTGCTGATGGGCTCACAGCTCATTACCGCGCGGAAGGTGATTGGGATTTGGGCGCACAATGGGGTGTGACACCGCTGAGTGAGGGGAGGCAACTCGTTATAAATGACAACGCTCTGGTAATGACACACGGAGTTTGGGAGTCAGCAATGATGAGTAGACCTCTTAGCGTTATCCTTGATAGAAGAAAAAAGGATGACACCTAGGAAATAAAGATGGATGATTGCCATGTGACTCATACAGGATTTTACTGGTTCCATGCTACCAGTACTGGCATCAACATATGAGAATGTTTTGGATGTGCACACCACAACGTGGCCACGAGCAACAGGGTGCCACGTATTGGCACTCTGCTACAAGGGAAAGTGCTTAGATTTTTAATTACCTTAATGGCGAACTAAAGAGTGCTTTTGTTTCTCATGCCATAAAGAGAGCAAAAAAAGGGCTTTAAAATGATAAAACAATGGTAGCCTCCTTGCTGAATGATGCAGCACTTTGTAATAATGCAGTAGGTTTTGAAAAGATCTGTATTTTTTCAAAGACAAACATCAAATAGAAGGAAAAAGGTTATGTCACCTTCACCCTCACAGTACTGTCATTTATATGCTATCAGCTCATTAAATTCACATTAAGATACTCCATGGGACTTTAGGAGCTATTAGTGCACCTAAAATGGCATAACAAAATCTCAGTTCACTTTAAGAGAGATGGCATTGCGACATTTTGTATTTCATCACTGAATTATTGTAGTCTCAGATGCATTCTGCTGTGATGGTAATGGAAGGAGGAATACTAGAGAGGAAAGCTGTCCATTTGTTTATCCCCAGGGAGAGAAAAAAGAAAGTTTGATAAAAAACTAGAGTGAAAGTAAAGCATTAACAATTTAACCCCTGTAGCAATGCTAAAGAACGCACAGGATTTTTATATTTTGCTTTTCAGGATGTTTAAAAAAAAAGAATGAAAGAAAATTTTGTATACAGGGAGTTGCTTGGGGCAATGGAAGGTGCAGCAAATGTACTGCATGAACGCAGGCATCTCAGTCTTTTATAGGTGAAGTCTCTCATGACAGCCACAAAATACCTTCCTTCATATAAATTCCCATCAAGAAAAAATTGTTCTTGTGATTAAATTTGATGTTCTTGTTAGTTTGTTGTTGTTTTTCCTCTCCTGGCTTTCAGCAGCAGCAAATAAGTGTGTTGCTATAGGTAAATCTGCAACCCTGTATTTATAAATCCCACATGGGATAATTGCTTGGGCACTATGTTCAGGAAAGAATAAGGAAAACTGTAGCCGCACTGAGTTAGCATTAAAGAAATAATATGCATATACATGACTACTAAATAAACACTATACTGCTTCATAAAAAAAAATTGGATATCTGAATTAATAAACCATATATATTTGTTTTGGGTTTGGAAAGACAGCTTAGTCTGAGGATGTTTTTTCTGCACAGTGCATCTTTGTAACTGCAACTATACATTAAAGACATATATGTATTGGAGGATACGGAGTAAGTTAAATTCAGTTTTTAATTTGAGGCAAAGTTAAGCTAATTTTCTTATAAATGTGCATGAATGATTAAAAAAACCCCAACATCAGAAGTGGGTTGAAGTAGGTTCGGTCGCTTTATGTAATCTATTTTTCTTAATATCTGTCTAGAATTATTTAGAAAACACAGTAATTCCTTAGAAGTGCTTCCTTCCCTCTCCAGTCCACACAAAAATGCCATGTCTCAAGAGCTCAGCCTCACACGCAATAAAAAGCCATCAGAATAAAAAGAGAATTTGAGAGTCTAAAACATTGTAGAGCCTTCGAATGCGCACACACACGGGGAATGAAATCCATTCCTGTGCGGAGAGCCAGGACAAGCACAACTTAAGCTTTCAACATACCTCTTAACTGCAATTACCTGATATACAGGTCTTTGGTGGAGCAGCAGTGAATTCCTGTAGTGGAAAGGGAGCTCAAAGGCACAGGAAGAGTCAACACAAAAGAAAGGTTGAGGTTTTGAAAGTAGAGGGCAAGGAAGTAGCAGCACAGGGAATAATCGCTTAATAAATGCACATCGAGCACCTGCTGAATTTAACGCAGCATTTTACTACGTTCAGTGCTTCAGAGCATAATCTCTTTAGCACAGGGATTCTGCTGCTTCTTAGACAGTTCACCTGTTGAGAAGCACGATAGACGCCAGTTTTATCATCAGTAAACCTTTCCTGAATGGTTACTCTGAAGGCTAAAACCTGACTGTACAGTGGATATAGTCTTCTAACAGGAAGAAAAAAAAAAAAAAAAAGTGTTGCACTTAAAACATTGGTTTTTGCATGGCGTTGGTTTGCCCTTTCCGGAGGGTATGGGATGCTGATGGGAGTGCTGGGTAGCTTGGGAGGCAGCACGACTCATTCCTGTTAATGACCGCCAGAAAGTCGAGAGGATGTAATAAGGAATTTTGTTCAGTCTGGGGCAGGTTTTTTAAAGGTCTAATGAAGGTTTACAGTACTAGTGTTACGGCTCTGAAAAGCACTAAATTTTAATCTATCTTCAGACAATGGTACAGTGGAAGCCATGAGAAGTGGTTGCACGTAAACAGGAGAACTTAACATTTAGAATGTTGTGAGACAGAAATAAGCAGCGTTTGTGCAATTAGGTTGGAGAACACATGGGTGCAGGGGACACCCTGATGGAAGACATGGATGCACCATCCCTGGAAGTGTTCAAGATCAGATTGGATGGGGCTTGGAGTAAACTGGGCTGGTGGGAGGTGTCCCTGCCCAGGGCAAGGGGGTGGGAACTGGATGGTCTTTAAGGTCCCTCCCAACCCAATCTGTTCTATGTCAAAACCAAAGAATGCTGTATGGTCACAGATAGATTGATCTGGTGAAGGTGGCTGCTATAACTATGTATTTTAAGTGTTTTGTTCACACCTCAAGATGCAAACTAATTGAGTTAGCTGGAGAAAAAGATAATCGTATTTAGAATTGCTTGTATATTTATTTCCAAAGGAAGCCAGTCAACTTGTGAATAACCAGGTTTATACCTTTTTAGTACTTGCCATATTACAAGTGATATAGTGACATATTTTGGAGATGTAAATAATTCAGTATGCATAAGAAGTCAATTCATGTTTTTTTCCAAGTGAAATCTCCATTGTCAGAAACAGATTCAAGCCTTGGAATTGTGGCCAATGTAATCCAAATGCTGCAAGAGCACACAACAGTGCGGTTGCACCAACCTTACAAATTTCAGGCTCTCAAGTCATGCTAATGTCTGTGACCGTTGTGTCATGGATATGGGTGCTCACCAGGGGAATGCAGAAAGACTTGACCACCTATATAGACATATAGTTTCATATCCCATTATAAAATCTATCTAAATTTTTATTTAGCTCGATTTAGATTATTTCTTTCTTTAGATTTTTTTAAGATAGGTTTATTTAGACATAAGTAGCTCTTATTGCCATTTCAGTGGCAACGTGGTTGTGTAGCAGCCAATCATGTCATCAATGGATGAATTAAAGCTTGTCTTCATCTGCTAGCTTAGATGAAGGATTGCTTCTGATCCACACAGCTTTAACTCCAGAGTAGATTTTCCTCCTAAAAGTGCATATCTTGGCCGGGGATATCCTACGGCAAAGGAGCTCCAGCACAGCACATTCAGAGCAGAAAAGCCTCCAGTGCCATTGGGAAGACAGACTGGGAGAAATCTTTGTCGTGTTTGTTTCCCATCTGCAGCCCAGCATAGCAGTCAGGTTACTGAGAACCACATTTCATCCAAAATTTATCAGAGTTGACTAATACTATCCCTTTCAAAGCAGATGTCAAGGGAAGGTAGACCCACTCCTACTCCAGGCTAAGAGGACATGGCTGGGTGCTGTGGGTGAGGGTGTGGGGGGGCACTTGCTTTCTACCCTGTCACCTTTCAAAAAGCAAACGTGAGCCAGTTTATCTGCTGTGTGTTATAGTCTGCATCTGCCAGAGAGAAATAAAATAAGTGTTGACATCATTACCGTCCACCGGAGAGGCTGATTTTACATTGAAAGTACTGTGCAACATTTTAGTAAGTTTGCCAAAAGATCCGGTGACTGTGATGTTGAATAGCACTCAGGGATATCCAATTTACAATCTTTTCATCACTTCCAAATAATTCATGTTATTTGTTTACTGTAAGGTTATTATAAAGTAGCTTTTATTTCATATCTCAGCTGACCCCCCAGGCCTTGTAAGTGTCTTGCACCATGTCTTACCGATCCTTAACGTTTGTTTTATAAGGTGAAACGAAGCCTATTCCCTATCCTTGTATAGGCACCTAACCCAGAAATCTCCTTAAGCTAGTAAAGAGCTTAATTTTGCACTTCAGTGTTTTGTCACACCTCATGACATGTAGTAGATAATCATTGTTGCCACTAACGGCTTGTCTACAGTGCTAATCCTTTCTCAGGTATTAACTGAAACGGCTCTAAGTAAATATTGCTTTGGTTATAGACCTACCTAGGGTTCGGGAGGTTGGTGTTATGCCCTGGGTCAGGAAAATACCCATGGGACGCTCACTCTGTACGTTGTTCCTACAGCCGCCGTAGACCCGCCTGGCTCCATGGCATTTCCAGGAGGGCTCAGCGGTACCTACCGTCCCCTTGAACACTCGCCTGCCAAAAGTTAAAGCAGCACCTGTCTAGGCTGGTTTGCAGAAGCCACCCCAGTATCCTGCACCCAGAAGCCTTTAAATTCCTCACTACCACTGTGAGGGGGCTGGGAGTAGAATAAATTGAGAGCTGATTAAATGTACAGTCTTTTAAAGAAACTGATGGGCTACAATGTTAGTGCACAGTAATATTATTCTAAGTACCCATGATGCTGTTTCTGGCACTGACACTGCTACAGTGTGTAGGAGAGGTCCCGGCCTGCCTTCTTTTTGTGGCTACACACAAGGTACTATATCAGTAAGTAAATTATTTGCATTATCTCATTCAATTAAGGAGTGTATTTTGAAATAATGAGGTGAAGCCCAGAGCTATAAAGTGTGATACATGCTTTGACAAAAACAAAAAAACCCTAAACAAACAATTTATAGGGATGGAATATTTTTACTAGCCTGAATGATGAACAGCAACTTTGGTATTTAGTTTAATACATAAGCAGTAATATACAGTGAAATGTAGAGTAAAATTAAAAAAGAAAACCCTATCTAATAGCGAACCTCAAGTATGCTTGTTAAATCAGAGAGGGAAAAAGTAGAGATTTGTCCTTTTTTTCTTGGGGAAAAATACATATAAAAGGTCGCAACATGTTTCTAACTTATCTGGACATGGCTAGAGGGAAACAATGTGTAGCAGCGTTCTCCCACGGACTCCAGGCTTCAGTTCAAAGCAGTAATTGTAAGCGATCGGTCAGTGCCCTGCCTCAGTCTTGTGTGCTTGTCTGAGCAAGGAGATCCTAGATGCTAGGAATCCTAGAAGAATCACTGCCACCGGTGGTGAGATGTAACGCTGGGTCATAGCCAAATCCCTGACTGAATCCACCACCACCAAGGCACAGGAAAAGAAAAAAGAGTTCTCCGACACATTTTCCAGTGTTTTTGTATTAGCTGAACATGGCTTCTAAGCTGGTACATTAATATCTATAACCATATTTTGATAGCATAAGGCATTTAACATAATGGCAGTGACTATTGCTAGGGGTTTGGCTATGTGATTGAGTTACCATGGCTTGACAAATTAACAGATGTCAGCTGAGCCCCAGAAACCAATTTGGTGCACCCTCATAGCCTGTGGCAACTGGAAGGTAAAATACATTATCTTCAACTCAAAAGCAAGAAGTCTAATCTGACTTGCTTTATCCTCTTTTGAGATAGCCCAAGAACATGCAAATTGGGCAGAGCACTTCAGCAGACAGTTATTTTTCAGTCTGTGGTAGCTCTCGTGTCCCAGCCGGAGGTCTGTCGGTTGGCCCGCGCGGTGCCCAGGCTGCCTGGAGGTCCTACAGAGCCAATGTCAAACTGGTGTGGGTGTCTGCAGGCCAAGAGAAGGGCCATCAGGAGGGGTGGTGTAAGGAAATGAGGGTAAATACACCAGACAAAGTGAATGCCAACAGGAGTGCCACAGCATGTTAATGCCAGCTCTGTAATACAGTATCTCTAAAGAATTAGGACATCATCAACTTTTAGGCAGATCCACGTTAAGTTCCTGTTTCTTCTTTTTTCTACATTTTCTAAAACACTGGGTCTTATGTCAGAGGAAGTGTGGTGCAGGCAGAAATTACAAAAGATGTTTGTTAAAATTTGAAGTGACTGAATTTCTGAGTATGGATTTCTTCTATAATTCCTTGTTTTCAAAAGAAGGTGGCATGTGATGTGACGTGCATGTTACAGTGCACTCAGACACACTGTCAATTTGGTGTAGAACAGAAAAAGTCATCTTCAGGGATGACTTTAGCTTTGCCTGTGTGTCTCACTTTGTTATGAAGTGTCATGTGTAACCCAGCCTCACTCAGACACCCTTCAAGAAATGCTCATTCTAGCACTAGAATTGTCAAATACATGATACTTTGATACTACTTGTGGTGAGCATCGCTTCGGGAAGTGTTGCACTATCATTATGTAGAAGCATGGTGCTTATGTGAATGTTGCGGGGAGAGAATGTTAATTTGGATGATGAAAATGCCTTTTCAAAAAATAAACAGATAAAAAATGTACCTTTCCTCTTACCTTCTTTTCTATTGAACCATCCTTCATGCCTTCTCTTGAAGATGTGGAGTCTCAGCTACTTGCAGTACAAGTAGGTTCTCTTGTAGGCCATCATATGAGTTTTCCTAATGAATATCGGCAACTCATTTGTCATACAGCAGTTTAGTTTCTTGGGGCCTAAAATGTTTCCTTCCAACCTAAATTCTTGGCGGCAATATATGGGCATCTATGTATGTAATGTGACGGTCTTTGATCTCTAGGAGATTAAAAAAGATATGGAGTTTACTTCTGTCCTGAAACTCTGAAACTATAAACATGGACTGCAAGGCCATAAGTGGAAGACTGACGCTTGGACTAAGATCTTATGTAAAAACAAGTTACAGATAGCAGGAAAAAAAAAAAAAAAAAGACAACCAGGCTCAGAAGAGGTTAAAGTACAGTCAAAACCAATACTAGGATGAAACGCAACAGAATTCGCGCAAGGTAGAACGATGATCCATATGCTGTAGTACAGAAAGAGAAATGGTTCAATGAGTAGAAAGTTGCTGCCTTACTGACCATAAAAGAGCTTTCAGAGTCAGTATAAAAAAGATCTTAAATTTTCATCCTTACGCACAGCAGCAGTAAAAGAGAAGGAAGGGGATTACAAATCAAGAAAATAAAACAGATAATTTGGAATAAATATAAAAGAAAAATTTGAGAAAACCATGTTATAAATTGATAAAAATTAAGAGTTTACCAGACTAGCCATGGATCTAAGAGTGGTGTAAGGTCTTGGTGGTTGCACTCTTTGCTTGTTCAGGTTTCAAAATAGAAAAGTTTATCCTTAACAAAATTAACCCTGGTCCGTGGTTACATACCTGAACATTTAGTAAGCCATAAAGAGCAAAAACCTGCTGTCCTTACTCAGTTCTGATTGCCAATAGGAAATTGCATGAAGTCACGGTAATGAGGTATGGCCCCAAGTGACCTTTATACTGTGATGTTTTTGAGATGCTGTTTTCTCAGTTAGGATGCTTGTAGGTGGAATGTATAGAAAAGATGGCTTAGGAAGTATTTATCAAAACATGCATGCCCATTCAGTGGGCAAACATTGTATTTCTTGAATTTTTAATTGTACTTACAAAGTTTTATTTTATTTCTTTTTAAATAATGGGTCATTTCAGTACCTTGCACAGATTGTATGGGCTGCTGTTAGCTCAAATCCGGTCTAAGAATGGATGACTGGTGCAGCCAAGATAAAGTGATACTCAGAGCTTCTTGACTAGACCATATACGTATAGATATACACACATACATACACAGACACACATACCCTGCACCGTCTAGCCTTTTAAACATCTTTATGGTAAGGTACTGCATAAACCTGATAACTGGCTAAAGGAGAGATGTGGAGAATACTCCTTACTGCCTGAAGTGTTGGGTTGGTACTGAGGTGACCAGCTATGCTTAAACCCCTGCCAGGTGGAATGATTTCAGGCAAGTCAGGTCACCCTGGCTATATCACATTTCACCCACAAAACAGGGATAATTGGCTACGCTCTTCTTATGAAGTCTGGAGATTTGCAAGTGAGCTAGATATCATTGCTTTATAGGAAATCAGCCAGATCTGTAAGTCGAGTCTGTAGCAGAGGAAAACATGTAACAGAAAAAATAATCGGTGATGTACACTAATAATTACTCTTATAAACACTTTTGTTGTTGTTTTGACTCACAAGAAGACGCAGGAACACTTCACTTTTCTTAGAGTTGCCTAGTATTCTTGCATCAGTTATATTGCAGACTTCCCTTCACCTCGTTAAATCAAGATCCGTATCAGACAAAACCTGCTGTCTGCTTTTATCATTCGGCAATATTTGCTTGATGAGGACTTCGACTCTCACTAGTAATGAGAGAAACCGTTCCTGAGAGCATCCGTCAGTGTAAGAACTGCCTCAAGAGTATCCAGCAACTCCTCATCCAGACAGCAAGGTCTGAAATGAATCTGCCAGTGCACTGACCTTGACTTTGCCCTTATTCCAAGTATATGTATTGCTAGATATCAGCAATCTAAACAGAACTAAAACCCTAAGCAACCAAAATATAAACAATCAAAACAACAAATGCATTTGTTGTATTAGCTGACAGCACCCATAATGTCACTGGACAAATATGTAAATACTGACCTAAATCCCTTTGCTAGAGACTTTTGTATTCACTTTAAATGTTGGAATAGACAGCAGCTCCTGCATGACTAGCCCAGGGTCTGACCAGAAACCTCGGTGCCTGCGCAGCCCTGGGTGCAGAGCTGTGCCACAGTAACTCCTGCTTGGAGCTGAGCCTTCTTGTGATGCTATGGGATTTAGGAAACTGATGGAAAGAGGATTTCATTCTTGTGAATTTGGCACTGTTCATTAGCATTCAATTAATTAAAACCAAACCTTTAACATTTTTGGCTGAGTTGAAAAAATAGACATCTGAATATGCAGAAAACTGGAGTACCGGCCCAATCCATCAATTAGTTGGACATTAATTGCATTTTTTCCCACTGACTTCAGGAGCTGTGGATCAAATGAAATGTGGTAGGCTATGTGGAATCAGTTTCCTACTGCTGAAGTCAATGACTTTCATAGGTGTTTCCTGAAGCAGGTAATTAACAAAATTAACGCTCCTTTCCATTTCAATGGCTAATGGAAACAAGCTAATGTGGTGCTGTGGCCATGCTGGTCAAAATAGGGTGTTCCAGCCTTGCAGATCTCGAGGGACAGGGCTCAGATTTTGTACTGCCATGGAAATGGATATACATTGGTTCTCATTCTTTGCCTTTTGGCTAAGCAGGAGGGGTTCAGTTTTCACTGCACTGCTTCTTCCCTAAGAGCAGGAAAGGCTCCTGGCCTGGGTCAGGGTGAAACCGAAAGGCTGGACAAATTTTCAAATGTGCAGTTTTAAATACCCACAGAGCCGGTTTTTGCAGTACTCGTGAAAATAACTGCAATGTACATTTACTAGGTGCGCATGTTTGCACACAAACCCATGAGTGTCAGTGGCTAAGCTGGCATACAAAGTCCTGGCCTGAAACTGTTTTGCAACATCACGTATGTAAATTGTCTGTGTCCAGTTAAACGAAAAAAGAAGCCAGTTCATGAAAATCATTAAGCATTCAAGGAAATCTATCTTTACATTGCAATAACTTTTATAATACAGGCATAAAATACTTTAAGAAGTTTCTTTCCCTTTTAACAGAGATTTTTTTTTTTGTAAGGGTCAGACAATTGCTAATGTTAATAACTCTAGTAATGACTCCTGAGTTAATAACTCTAATTCTGGAGCACCTCTTACTCGCTAAGGTGGTGTCCACCTTGAGATAGGCAGTGTTCCCCTACTACTGGTGAGCTATGATGTGGTTTATACACAATATTAAGTATTTGTAGTATTTCCAGATGCTTAACTCAGACTGATTTCAGCAGAAGCTAGGCGGCTTACTGCCTTTTGGGACCTATGATATAATTTACTATGTATGAAATGGCAATCATGTCACTTACCTGCCACAGTGACATTCTATGAGGATAAAACTAAAGCTAGAATTGTCTTTAAGACTGTTTTTGACAACACACTTTTCCACAGCTTTTTGGGAAAACATTTTCTGTTGCTGCACTTTCTGTTGAGGGATGTGTAAGGAGACAATTTATCATGTTTTTAGGGAAACTGGAAAGCAGAATTTCCTATTCTGGTTGTTTCAGCATTCATTTTCCTTTGCCCTAATTCCAGCAGTGCTTCACAGAGACATAGATCAGATACCCCAGAGTGCTGTACACCTGTATAAAAACCACCTGTCTGTCATGTCCTGGTGACTGGAGCTGGAATCAGGAGGCACCTGAAGCACGAAGTGTTTTGAACTGAATTACCTGCATTGCGAGAGCGTCAGCCAGAACCGGCCTGAATATTATGCTGTAATAATTTCGGTTTGGAATAATTTTTAATGATAATCTGGATGATTCCAAACATGACTGGAAATGATGAAGTGTTACAGTTTCCCCTAATACAAAAATCCTCATTTTGGTTCCTGGCAGTGATGATACAATAAAATCCTATTTACTCTGATACAGGGAAACCCCCAACGCAAGGCACCCTCTGGCTGTTATGCACAAGGGAAGGGCATTTTTCTGTTGGAACTCCCATTGCACAAAAGCTGTAGAAATAGGAAAAGTAAATTATCCAGGAAGAGGTTATTGGGCAGATTCAGGTTAGGAACTTTGCTGTCCGTTATGCGATATTGCCTTAGTTCTCCTCTTATTTTTTGTATCACAGCATTTAGGAAAAACAGGATTGCTTAAACACATGTTCTCATCCACTGAAATGACATGTACTTACTAGATACAAACTACCGCACG
>JAVJGI010000064.1:40073525-40083853 GCA_035590275.1 Ibycter americanus | reverse complement strand
TGGGCTGGTGGGAGGTGTCCCTGCCCAGGGCAGGGGGTGGGAACGAGATGGTCTTTAAGGTCCCTTCCAACCCAAACCATTCTGTGATTCTATGACCTTTAAAGAAACACAAAGTGAGACTATGTAATTTTTATGAATTAGTTTTGTTTGCAGCTGGTGATCATCCTGCTCTGGAACATTCATGTTATGTTACAGAGAGCACTGTGCCATTTTCTAGATGTTATCAGTATGGCCTTTTAGTTAAGAATTACCATTACTATTACAGCAACTACAAGGAAATGCACTCCCACTCATTGCCGTGATAAGATGCCTCGCATCCTCCTCCTTGCGACTGTTTCCTTAGTGTTTCACTTCTCCGATGGAGACATATTTGCAGCAATGATAACAATTTTCAAAAAGAAACTAATAAAATGTGCACACATTTTTTTTTTAAGGCTTGTGATTTCCTCCCAACAAAACTGTCACTGAAGCTAGTAACCACATTTAGTAGAAATGATTAGAGATGTGTGACAAATTTACAGCAAAATGCACAGCAAAACTGGAAACATTTTTCTTTTCATCAGCTATATGAAAAGCAAAGCGGGGTGGGGGGCAACTTGTTTTTCTCTTCCTCTCTGCCTGGCAGAATACTTCAAATTTTAAGATATGGGAGTATAACTTCTGAATAATGTTTCTGTTTATCAGCCAATTTTTTTAATAGAGAAAACACATTCTCGATGGTAATCAGATGTCAGTGGCCATTGATTAGCATCATTAATCAACAGAGATGAGATATCTTGGCTTGTAATAACAAAAAGGTGGAAAAAATTTGCTGTTGAAAAAAATTACAGCATTTTGTGTGTCAGAATTTTTGAATAAAGGAGAAAGATTGTTTGTCCAACAACGGGCATGTTGGATTTAAAAACAATGAAAAGCCCTTCTAACAGATTGGTCTAGAAATGTATAAAGGTTTAGATTTGACAGATATTCAGTAATTCAGTGGCTTATCCAGATCAACTTGGAATATATGAATGAAAGAAAGGAAAAATATTGTATGGGTTTAGATCTCTGTCATATAGAAAAGTTTTGGTCAGTTCTCAGAGTATTGGAGTAGGAGGTTTCTATCTCCTTGCTTCTGGTCTTTCCTCAAAAATGGACTCTCTATTTATCCCAGCTGGGTAACTATTTCCCAGATAATCAGGAGTTGATATTGTACCCTTGGTATTGTGTCTTCTGACCTTGAGGATTGTAGGTGGTTTCTGCTGGAAAAGTTTTCACGAAGTTTGTTTGGTTTTTGTTGGTTTTTTGGTTTGGATTTGGGTTTTGTTAGGTTGGGTTTTTTTGTGTGTGTTTTTTATTTTCCTTCTGTGCAATCTCATTCATTTACCAAAAATGATTTAACTTTAGAAATAAACAGTGAGGTGCAGCAACCTTGTTCAGAAACATAGGGCTCTTTCAGCTGGTGACCTGGTCAAGTGCACTGCATGCACTGAAGAAGGTAAACCAGCACAACGCATGGTGTTCAAGAGCCTCTCAAAGGTCCGTCCACTCCTGGACAGAAAAGCATGACACCCAGTCGGTGCAAATCTTATTTTTCAGTGATGACAGTTATCTTTTGACTCTGCTTCCACTTGCAACTACCCGCTTTTCAAATCTGGTGCGGAAAACTAGACTAAACCTGTTGTAGCATTCAGGGTATCTTCCACTTTTGACTGAGGAATTTAATTCATTACGCTGTCTTCGTTCAGTGTCCATGATGCGCTCTCCTCCTGTAGGCAAACTATGTGGAAGGCAAACACCTAGCTGACATCTCCCTTTACAGCTGTATGGCACAGACCTGTACCCCTTGTGCCCACAGAAATGATGTATGGATGTAAAAACACAAGTCCTGTGCTCCCATGAGAGGGAATATAGGTGCTTCTCTTAAACTCCCTCAACAAAATAGAGCTCCAAGGTTTTTTTTGGTGTTTCTTTGTTCTTGTGTTGTTGAAATCAGTGTCTAGCAGTGGTGGTTATTCTCTAGTTTATGATGGCATATATAATACATATCCTAGTATATAACATACTTTATTTAGGTTTAAAAAAAAAAAAAGCAATAATTGTTTGGTGCCTATTAATAGAAAGTGTTTCTGGAGGGTAAGCGCTCTATGGAATAATTAAACCATTATTTGGCTATCGCTTACAGATTACAAGTTTTAGATGAATATTCTTGAAAATAGTTTTTGAACAACAGACTTAATGTTGAAAACGGGTAAGCTTATATCTCATAGGTTCAATATAAAAACCTGCACAGAGTTAATGAAACACTGACTCTCACAAGCAAAGGTATATCCTATATTGGGATGAGGTTATCAGCAGCAGAATGGAAAAAGATTAGGGGTAAAGTACGTAGAGGCCTCAATCTACAGTGAGTTAATATTAAAATTATGTCTGGAAGTCATTTAAATCCCACAGTAGTGGTTAAATAGAGGAAAAGCTATAGTATTTAAGTTTTTAAGGAGGATATTGTCCTATCGGTTGTTGGGTGGAGGGAATGTAAAGGTGTTGAACAACTTTGGGAAAATATCACACACGTACATGACACTAGGTTGTTGTTCAATACCAGACCTTCCCTGGAGTTGCAAAATACTTTATTTGTGCTGCAGGAAAGGTTTATCAAGAGAAAAGTGTTGTGGTGTAGGGGTGTGGGGGGGGATTGGTATATGAATGTCCCAGCTGGTACTCTAGGCTAGAAGTGGGTTTCACATTTTTATACTTCAATTTTTGTTGAAAAATATCTCAAGTATTATGGTGGTGTAACAAGTTAAAAATCAGGTCCTGAACACGCTGCATGATAAAGAAGATCTGTGTAAGTTACAACAGTAATAACACGTGAGCTCTGTTTTATAAAATGCTATTGTTTTTTACATTGGGGGGGAAAAAACACTGAAGCATTTTGGTTTAAGCGTGTATCTGTGACTGCGTTTTCAGGGACTTAACTGTTAAAAACAAAAATTATGTGCTTTTTCTGTGAATTTGTAAGTGTCTATCACACTGTGTCGCCATGAGCTCTATGATGATAAAATTCAGTTCTGATTTGAACTGGGATGTGTTTAATCACAGGTACTATATAGTTTTACTCTTGTAGGTTTATGTAGATATAGAAAATGACACACATCAGGGGAGGTGACAAAAAGAAAGAGAAATAAAGGAAGAGAGTGTTTACGATAGCTCAGCATCACCATTTGGATGGTCCAGGGAAAGGAAAGGGACTTCTGTGTCTGTCTTTGGGGAGGAACTGAGGAGATTCCCATCTAAAGGCTACGCTAAAATGCCATGTAAGGGTAACATGTCATGGTCATAGTGTGCCCTGATCAATAATCTGCCACTGATGTCAGAGTGTGGGATTACTGTTGACTCTGTTTCCCAGCCTGAAAACCAGGATACTGTTCCTCCTCTATCTTGCAAGGATGTTGTATTTACCAGGGAATGCATGCAGAATGATTTTTGAAAGATGCTCTAGAGTGCAAAGAATTATTGCATTGTTTTTATTCATGACTTGGGCTGGGTTTTAGCTAGTTGCATGCCTTTGTATGCTGCGTATTGGGTTTTTATAGCAACGTCTGTGTTCTCTGGGTACCTAAGCAGAGATTTTCATTTTAATACTACATAATTCAAATGCTGGATCCATACCAAATTCACCACACATTTTAACTGCATTATTAATAATAAAATGGTTGATTGCTGATGCTATATATTTGTTTTCTAAAGAGCTCGTTGAGAAGCTGGGCGTGTTAATAAGGTATGGTGTGTTTCTTCTGTGTTCTCAGCAAGGCTCCTGCCTGTAGCACGCAACTGGCACTGCCCGTATTCTCTTTTCACTGCTACAAGGCAAAGCACGCAGGCATTTTCAATTCACTAGATCATTCACAAGTTACCTCCAACCCAACCTTGTCATTGCAATTCGTCACACTTACAGTGTATGCTTTTATGTGCTATATCTCGCCGAAGTCTCATCACGCCAGGCCAGTGCCACAGGGTACTAGACAACAACAAAGATCTCAAGCATAGTTTAAAAGGTAGCACTATAAAAGAGAAAAATAATGGCCGCAATCATTGCTAGATACCCTGTTCCCACAGATCCTGCAGCCTTTTTTTAATTTCAAACTAAAGCTGAGTTGTACGAATGACTACCTTCCCACTGCCACCATATGCCCGATATATCTGGCGCCCTGTCCAGCAAGGCAGGGAGGGAAAGGAGAAGCCCTGACACAGTATATCTAGAGGGAATACACTGGGCACTGTTTCAATGTGAAAGATGTTTGAGGAGATTCTCTCTAATCACCTTTTGGCTAACGGTTTGTGGGAATTAGGATGGTGTTATGAATGGACCTCTGGCTGTGTCGAGTTCCCAGCTTTGCCACAGATTTCTGGGGTGTCCTTGGACAGAGCATCAAAGGTTGCTTTATCTCTTGTTGGAAGCAGTGAAGTTACACTATTCCTTTCAAAAAAAGGTGAGAACAAAATAAGTCTCCTTTCCCTCTGCTCTTCATCTGGAAAATAAGAGTCATAATTTTATCATAATCCTTTCCCATCTGTTTTTTAGGTACTTGAATCTGTGCTTTAACATGTTTTCATACAGTTCCTAACATAATGGTTTCTTGGTCCCAGCTATGACCTTCGGGTCGTAGAGACTCTATGGTAATTTCTGTCAAGAGAAGCTGTTGTGTTGTCAAGTGCCTTCTGTGAAGGGGTAAGGATAGATTGTGCGCCTCATCCTCTCCTGACGTCCCCGTTTGTTGGCCCCTTTTGTGAAGCTGGGTAAATCTCTGTTTTCCGTCAGCATGGGTTAGCTTTGATAGTGATTTAGTTACTTATGCACCCATATGAGTTTTGGCACAAAATGTATGCGAGCCTAAACACGGAAGGTTGCAATTCCAGGCCAAGGAATAGCTGCCTGGAGGTTCCCTCTTAAATTTCTCCTTTCCTTCACACAGAAGTACGCTGAAGCTGCTTTCTTTAGATTGCAATAAATTCCAGCTAAGGTTCTGTCTTGGGAGGAAGAGCTTGGATTGAAGGAAATGCTGAGCCACGTGAGCAGTGAGGATTGCCAGGGAGCAAGAACTTTCGTGGAGGTTGGAGGAGGGCGGCTGTCCTCGGGGACAGTGCTTGCCACCCTGTCGGCCGGGCTGTGATGTGATCGCAGACTCCAGGGTGCTGCAGAAGGTACAGGAGGAGCCAGTTCACCGGAGACACGGCTCGTTAGCCGGGGGATCTGCCCTGTTGCCGTTACTCTATAGTAATTAAAGCCAGTTGGCCATGGATAGTGCTCAGTGAATTTATCTGTGTGGCTTTTCTCTAAGTGCTAGAACCAGAAGGCGGCTGATGCTGTGACACCCACGTGCAGGATGGGGCCAGCTGCCTGCAGAATCTGTCCCACCCCAGGTGCCTTGCTCAGCAGGCGCAGGGAGGAGAGTCCCTGTATCACGGAGAAGTATGTGGCTCCTTGCTGCCCCTTCACCTCCCTGCCTTTTCATGCGCACCTCGGTTCTGGTAATCGGTGTAGCTTTTGATGGAGGAGAGCGGTGAATCCACAGCGATCTGCCCAGCCCTGCTGGGACACCATAAATCCCAACCTTAGGTTTAACCCCTGGGCTGCCCAGCGTAGACAAAGACTGTCAGGCAGGTGATGGGTTTTGGAAATGCTGTAGGGTCTACTGAAGGTAATAAGAGCTGCCTTTTTGTGTGTGTGTGTGTGGCCCCAGTGAAGCAAGCAGCATGAACATTATGCTGTTGAATTTTTGTTGAAAAAAGGGGAGTTTGTCCATTTTACAAAAGAGGAGTGGCAGTCTGAGCCACCCTGCCTTGAGTGTGTGTGCTCTGCCCCGAACTGTGGTGAGGGGCTCCTTTGCTTCACCCAACTGGCACTTTGTGTGTATTTCCCTTGTATAACAGACAGAGTGTTTCTATAATAAGATTAGGCCTGGACTTTTCATTGCTGCCTCTCAAGTTTCTGTTAACATGTTCTCAGATCGTAGGCATCTGCTCAAATACGCTTCCTGCAAACCGGCTCTGCTGCCCTCTCCCCTACCGAAAAACTCAAGGACTGAAAAATGACGGTGCCGTCACAGCCCCTGGGATCAGTTTCCCTAAGAGATGTAGGATCTCATTCCAGATAATATTCCAAAGATGCATTTTTTGATGATTTGGTCAACTATTGACAGGAAGAAAAGGTTAAATAGTAATGAGAAACTACTGTAATTGCACCGTTAAGGACTAGTGCTGTAAGTGATTACACGCATGATTGAAAACCATACGTTGGCTGCACAAATACAGCTTGACCTACCTGTATATTTTCAATAAGAAGTAATATCTCCTGTTTCTAAGGGAAGGAGGGGAAAAAACCAACAAAACCACCAACAAACCCTGCTGGTTTTAGCTATATACAAATGATAAAAGCAAAGACATCAAAGTGTGCAGCCTTTCAACTCATGCTCAATTAGAATAAAAGTTTGGTTGCTGTTTTAAACATTTGTGGCTAACTAACTGTGACAGCACCTCAGCTCTGCAAATGGGATGATTTTGGATTGACTTTTGATCTGACTGACAGTTTCTTATACACTTCAGTGTTGGTTTATGGCATAGAAGTCTGCATTTGAATCCACATGTGACTAATTAGAAACTGTTTAGGGTCCGTATGTATACATTCACACAAGAGTAAAAGCTTTTTTCTAACTGGAGGTACGTTAGTAATGAAAAAGTTAATTTAACAAGGTGCTTGATAAGTTATTTGAAAAATACCTGTGACAAAGATTAAAAATAAAATATGTAAAAGTGTATTTAGCATAAAGAAGGTGTATATATATTAATGTTAATGATAGATACGTGTATTGCCTCAATGAGGATCTCTCCTAAAACCCCTCTGTACTTTTCCAGCCATTACAGGAAAACAACAGGTTGAATGACCCATTTTAGAGCACGTTTACGGTTTATGGGTATCTCTGTGAGAAATTTCATTCCAGTTTCATTTTTCAGCCTTTCTGTACAAAATGTGACAGAAGAATGTACATTTATGCTAATCTCTTCATCTACCTTTATCGTAAGGGCTCCTGACAACACCGGTGGTACTATAGCATTTGTGTCACCAAATACAGCTGGGGCTTTTGAAGAGTCCGCAAAGAGGAGTGCTAAAATGAATAAGAATATAATAACATTTTCTTGATAAAATAATGCTTCCGTGTCACAGAAAACGAAACTGTCAGCATTCCTTTGTAGGCCTCTCTCAGGCTTAAGAAAGGGTCCCTGACAGTTTCAGCATTGCCTTTAAATATCTTATTGAAATGTAGATTAAGACTGTACATCTTATAATAGTTGGAAAGCCTTTTCATTTTAAGTCTTGTAGAAAAGCAAGTATTAAGTAAGTATTAACTTTAGCAGTTATATTTTAGCATTTTTCTCAGGTTGATCCCTCCTAGACCTAATATTTAGATTTATTTAAAGAGGCAGTAGATTACCTGACAGTACAGTGGTACAGCATTGTGCATTTCTCTGAGTCTCCATAAAGTAAGATTAGCTGTATCTTTTATTAGTGCCATCTCTCATGTATTTTACAAAGGTACCCGGTGTACGTGGATACTGCTATCATCAACGATGCCTCAGTGTTCTTGGCTTAGCGTTTTCAAATATTTGTACTATAGTTTTGATATTAAATTATTTGAAATAAAACTGATACTGAAATTTGTTCCATAAGCAGGGCTTCTTCAAAATCTTCTGTAACTCAGAGATAGTCATTATCTGGTTCTTTTAAGGGTGTGAAATATAGTTTAGTGTAGGTAGTATTTATCAGCTGGGATTCTGTCTCTACTTCCACTCCATATGTAAAGCATTTATCCACTTCATGCATAAAACAATGATTTTTTTTTTATTTTTATTTTTAAAAATCACTTTGTGGGTCTCAATTTCTGGGTGGTAATTTTGGGCTCTTAGAGAGGAGCTTATTTTTCAGAAACCTCTTAGCCATTAACTTCATATTTTATTTTTTTTTTCAGCAAGTCAGTTTTTTGCAGGTATTGGTGTCTTGCTGTGACATAGCAAAACATTGAAAGTATCTGAAATTATGAATTATTTGTGCATCTCATGTTTGTACGTATAAATCTCCACTGTAACACTAACATAATGAATAAGAACACAGGAATCTTGACTTAAAGGTAGGGACCCAGATGTCACAAGGTAGCCTGGTTATTGTTGTTATCTCTTATATAACCCCTATGATATATATATAATGAGCTTGATTTTTGCAAAGCTTAGCTATCAGAAGGATAACTTTCAGCTGCGCAAATGTGATACAGAGCTAATTGGAAGACAATAAACACGCTGTTTATACTCTCTGACCTTTCAGAATGGGTCCCTGCTTTAAACAACTGCAAGAAATATAGTGCTTTAATGACACTTGGGCAGATTCATACTTGCTGAATGTATATAAATAAATATTTGAATATAGATAAGAAAATATTAGCCTCAGCTCACACGAGATGGGAACTAGACAGCAGAAGAAAATGATTCATGAATGAAAAAAGATACAGTCTGAGCAGTGCAGTAACTTAATTCAAAAGAATATTAAAATACTACATGGGAATTTCTTGAAGTCCTACGGTAGCAGTTAAGACCCCAGATAGCCAACATATAAAATGCAGGAATTGCATGAAAGATACTGCTAGGCATTTTCATTGTCTTTGAGAATGCTAAGGTATTCAAATATTCCAAAAGATTCTTTTTTTATATTTTTCTTTTTTTTTTGGTTTGAATGCTTGGTCGGACTTTAATATGAGATCTACCCTTGAGTTTGCATATTTGGGCTCTAATTCTGTGATGGTCTATCAAGAGCAGAAGGCAGAAAAGTTTTGCTGGCATATTCAGTGGCCAAGTTTAAAATCCTTCAAAGATGGAAAGACTGGAAGTGATCTCTCTTTTGTTTTTGTTTATTTGGGTGTTTTTGTTTTGTTTTGTTTTTTAACAGTGGAATATCTGTCTCAGGACTTTGGGTGTGACCTGTGTTGGTGTATAAGGAAATATTCAAGTGGCTTTATAGAGGAGTTCTGGAAAAGTTTAATGCATGCTAGACTTAATATATGAAGTCGACTGAAAATTTTTGTGGGTTTTGTTATTCTCTTTTGTTTTCCTGTTTCTTCATTCCTGTTATTCTGTTCTACAAAACCATAACTCTCCATACGTCATGTGTGAAAATACAAGAAGCAGAAGATTAGTATCTCCTGTTTTACAGAGAATTGGTTGATTTGGATAGGAAGTAAAAATAAAACCAGATCTCTTGTTTTGGTGAATTTTGTGCTTTTGGGAAAATTAATCTGGAGTGGGGTATTTCACTGTTTTTAAAGCTGTTCCAAATGAGTTCCTGGGTCTTCAAAGAACTTTCGGTTATGACTAAAGAACGCAATTTTATGTAATTAGCTTGGAATGGCTGGGAAGAGCATAAACTTGCATGTGCTTATCACACAACTGCGCTCCTTGCTCTGGTAGGTGTTTGTACCCCAAAGTGTAGTGCATGCACAGCAATGACAAGAATGTTCAGCTCAGCGGTTTGCAAGGATTCATGGAAAGGGTTGTTTGGTTTTTTTTTTCCTCCTCAGCCTTGAAATGCATGTGAAAGTTTTCATTTAAAATGGTGTAACGCTGGAATAGCACCAACAAAATCAGTATGATTACTCTGGATTTATACTCAATAATAGGAGAAAGGACTTTGTCCTCCTGATCTTACTTTGAGGTTCAAATAAAACTGAAACATTGAAATAAAGCGCATTTAGAAATGCAGTGTTGTATTTGATACCAAGCCAAAACCATGAAAAATAATTGAATTTCCCATAGTTTTGATAAAAAAACATAGATTGCTCCAAGTTCACTCAAGCTGAGTCCAAAGATTTCCGGCAGCCAGACGTGATGAATTCTTGAAAAACTTTGGGAATTCAGCAAATTTTGGATGAATGCGGACTGAGGTTAATGTTTAATTACAGCACCCAAATCCAAGTAAATTTTGTCTTGTTTTCATTTATGTAATAAAGGTTTGACCAAGGTCTCAACAGAACTGATCACTTTTGGTGGATCCTGATGAACTATGCTGTGATTATTATATTTTATTAGAAGGTACACTCTGTATGTCGTCGGAAATACTTTGTGGCAGTTACTAAAGTAGGAAGTTATTCAGTATTTTGATTAAGATGCCTATTTTAAGAAAGTTGTTTGGTTTTTTTGCTTGGTGAGAGAGAGCTTTCCAGCTCTTCATCTGTACTGCTGAACTTTGGGGGTTTGGGTCTCTCTTTTTTTTGTTCTTTTTCTTTCTTTTTTTTTTTTTTTTTTTT
>JAVJGI010000064.1:40050698-40073425 GCA_035590275.1 Ibycter americanus | reverse complement strand
CCCCCTCAGAACATGATTGTCTTACGTAATTCTTAAGCACTTGTTACCTGGTGAGGCAGACGGAAATACTCAAGGAAACACAAAAACACACACCTGCTGCCAATAATAATAATTTTGACTGAATATTAAGTAAGGATTTTTTGTAGCTCTTTAACATTTTTCTCTGTGCTCTTGTGCTCCCTCTACTGACTTCGCACCTGGGAATGACAAACAGAACTGCTAGAGCAGTGATCTTTCCCACTGACTTTGCTGGGTGTCGGGGGGGAATAATATCTGACTTTTAATAAAAAACAACTTAGTTGCAGAGTTCCACTTTAGATCTTGCAGTCTTGGAAACACAGGAGGAAAAATAAGTTGGTGTTTGCAGATGAAGGAGAAAAGCATCCAGTTATTCAGTACTAGGAAGAAGCTGTGAACACTGAAGGAACAGGTAAAGAGGCAAGAGACATTAATAATTGACTTTGTGAGATTTGATGGAGAGGTAAAGGAATATAAAAGCTGTTGGAAGAAGTCCACAGTGGGTGTAGAGAATAGCCATGTCATTTGGGGAATCTATTCAGTCCCAACAAACTCCAGGAAATTCTTCACAGCAGTCATGGAAATCCACAGTAAAATCCAGATGCTGGAGTTGGTATGGCCCTTTTTCACTCCAGTGACTGAAAAGCTTTGAATTCCTAAGTATGTAAGACTAAAATAAGGGTCTCTTAACTTGTTTTGACCTGAGCTTCTTTCAGTCAACAAAAATGTTACGTAAAACGTCAGTGGACGATTCAACAAGGACACCTTCTCTGAGAAAAGTTTTAGTGTTTTACTCATTATGGTCAAAAGTCTTGAAGGGTTTTTGATTTTTAACTCTGTTGGAGCGAGCCTCAGAGACACTGGAAGGTGGTTTCGGTCCAAATTATTCATTTCACTTATGACTTAAATTTCAATAATTTGAAAAATAAAGCATGCGACTTCCACTTCTGTCTGTCTGAGCCTTTGCATGTGCTTTTTTTCCTTTGGTCAGTGACTGGTGATGGGATTAATTCTGGGAATAAGTACTCTGCAGGTGAGTATGGTAAATCTGTCTTTTGGATTGCTGGGGGTACATTAGAACTTCCATTGTGATCTGTAGAAAGGTGTAATTCTTGTATATTTTTCTGTGAGCTTATTAATGGTATGAGTTAATTACCTGTAAGATCATGTGAAACTCCCCTTCGCTTTGCAGGTCAGTTTGCTGTGACTGTGTCTGGGAGGTTGCATGTGTTAGGTTTCATCCCCCTGACTTTACCTGTCTATACTGTAGATGCCTATAGGTGAGCCGGTCAGCTGGGGTACCGCTACAGTCAGCAGAGAGGACTACTAGCTTCTAAGGTGTGGCTAATACAATGCATTTTGGGGCTGAGCTGGCCACAAGGACCCATCTCATGAGAAGCTCCTGCTGCAGCTTCTGGTGGTTGTGTTCTCCATCCGTGTGTCTGGTGTCATGTAATTCGGAGGACCCACAGATCATTCGGTTTGGGCAGCTGAATTGATCTCTACGTTTCTTCCTTGCAATTAAATATATTACTTCCTAGAGGCACCTTTTTCTGTCTGTTGACTATTGAGGGTGCGATGGATGACCAACTGAGACATACATATCTTGTCAAGGTAAAGGACACTTCATCGCTTGTGCCTGTGAGACTAGCTAATATGTTATGTGGCTGTGTTTTGGGGTGGATTTTTTTGTTCTTTTTTGATGTTTAGGTTCTTGAAACTTTAGCTTTCTGATAATTCATTTTTTCCAGTTGCTTTGGGGGAATTGTGGCGCCCTAGTACCAGGTCATGATATTTTTATTTCTAAATGAACCTGGAAACTCAAGTGATGAAAAAGCATATCTGTGAGGCTGACAGTAACCACAATATGTACAATTATTAGATTCCTGTCATACTGCCTTAATATAAATGTTAAAATGTCCCTAGTGTGATTCTGGAATAAAGTTTTTAAAAATATATATTAAGAATAGAGGTATATGAGACTTAGGCTCCTGAAAGACTTTGACATTAAAATGTGGTTTTACTAGAGGATTTCAAAACACTCAGCTTGCACCTAGCAACTTTAAAATATTTTTTGTTTAAAGACTGGAGCTAGGAAATGTGAATGTCAGGTTTGGCTGGCATGTTGTAGAAAAATACGAGAGACTGAATCTAATCAACTCTAAATTCTCAGGGTTGATTTTTCTAATTTGATTTTTATCACTAGTATCAGTCTTCTCTATTCCTGCCTTGCTGGGACCCGGAGAAGGGGCCACCCTGGGTGGTTCTCCTCCTTCAGTCAGAGGTGAAAATTCACTGCAGATGCTGTGCTTAATTCATGTGCAGTGACCAGCTTGAAGTGTGAATCTGTCACTTGCTTAACAATTTGCCATACAAAAGTCATCCCAGATTGCTTTTCCCTTTTGCCACTTCTCCCAAAAGCTCTAGTGGTCATCTGTACCTGATGCCAGGATCGCAAGACTCACAAATAGAGATTTTAATATTATTTTGTCTTACATGAACTAAGCAAAAAATGTGTAATTAAATCCAAAATACTTAAAATCTTATAGGTTTTATGTTTTATTGAAATATTTAATATTCAGATAAAGGATACACGAAGGTTTATGAATCTGCTGCCTAATTTTGACCTGAAGTAGCAATTTATTAAAACCATAAAATATTTTTTTCTGTAAATTTTCTTCCTTTTGATATGAAACCCCAGTAGTAAGAAAACTTTTGATGGAAAGACAAAAAAAAAAAAAGTCCTCAAAACTCAGAACTAAAGTATTTGGGTTTCAAATAACTCATCTGGGACCTTATAATATATGCACCAAAAATTTCTTTAAATAATAAATAAATTTGGGCTGTCTGTGTTATTTTTCAAGCGGGTCAGGAGTTCTCTTTCATCCTTGGCCTTTATTTTTAATTGCTGTAGATTTCAGGTTTCTTTTCTTTGTTTGCAACCTGTAAATGGTGCTGATTTACTGTAAGAGACTGCTAGTTACGTGTGATAGTGGTTTCAAGCTACTTCAGGTACAGTTTACCTGTCTCTGCCCAGGGATGACTGATGCGCCTTAAGGAAGAGCTGGGAGCAGATTCATATATCCAACTGATTTGTACTATGGCTCAGCACTGTAAATGGCAGACTTGAATTCAAATCGTTTAGTCATATACTAAGCATAAGGTTAGGTTTAAGATTTATCTTTTAATTTAAAAAAGTGTTTATTTTTCCAAAGAATATTTATTAAAAAACTACAGGCAGCTCTTTTTTTTTCTTCTTGCAAGTATAATGTTAGACTCAATCCTAGGAAAGGTGAGTAACTACGAAATGGACATTGAGAAAAGGTATATGAATGAGAAATTTGTCCCAAGCCTGTGTTTAATCACATTTACAGCCAAGTATGTCATGTAAATATATGTTCTGAATGAAGTCCTGTTCAAGTTGGTAGCAGAATTCCCACCTCACTTCACTGAGACCAGCCTATCGCTATCCCTGCGCGCAAAGGTAAACCAGAAGCTGGGCTATGTCTTATAAGAACAAACTTCCTTGCAAAGTTACGATAACTTATGCCCAGAGCCCAAAATTTTTCATCTTTTGTCTTTGTTGTTTTCCTTCTTCCAGTGAAAAGTGGAATGTAGAGAGGCATCAAAAGGGAAGGGGAAGAAAAATATCTTATATTGGTTAAGATTTGAGTCCACTTTCTGGGATAGGTTGAAATAATTTTTTCTTCTCCACGTTAGCTATTTTAATGACATTTTCCTCCTTGTTGCACTTGGCTTTATACAAATATAACTGAGAAATCTGTCAATTTTTCTTTCTTTTGGAAGAATAGATTTAATTATAATTGTCAAAATAGCTCGTGACAAGCCTGCTTGTTCAGGTAGAGTTATGTTTGTTTTGACTTCTGTATGTTTAGCTTAGCAAGTATTAAAAGAGCAACAAAGTGATTCTTTATTATTACTCCCTCTGAAAATAACCTTTCTGTCTCATAAATAATAATAAAAAGTGAGTCATCGATAGTTTGCAGCTTCTTAGCTATAAGGTGTCTGTAAGAGAAGTCAGAGTATTGCCTCAAGGGAGTAGATTAAAGGGAAAATGAGTGTGTTTCTGCTTACTTTCTTGGCTCATTGCTTTATAGATATCTGGGATCTAAAAAATAAATGGTGGTCAGAAAAGAACAAACACATTTATTAGAGCAGTTAGAAAAAGACACTGTTTTGCTGTTTGCCAAGGTCCTTCTGAATAGCATGTTTGGCAGCTACCAAATGACATGGCCGGCACAGAGCTGATTTTGACGAAGCCTCTGGGATGTGTTAAAAAGTAAACCAGAGCAAATCACGTACTGGAAAGCATAACTCAATCAAGGAAAAATGTATGATTAAGGGCGACATGGGCAAGGAAAGCTTTGCCAGAGCTCAGGGTAAATATTTGTATCAGTGTGAAGTGAAAGCTTCACATCGCTGATGTCAAGCAGCTGGAATTTTCATTGTTTATAAACTTCTGTTGTTACAGTTGGAATTTGGCAGAAAAGGTACCAAAGAAAGAACAGTTTCCCAGCAAGAAAGTTTGAGTTTTGATAAAACAGCTTGAGCAGATAGGAATGTAAAGATGCAGAATTTC
Organism: Ibycter americanus; assembly: GCA_035590275.1. Taxonomy (NCBI): domain Eukaryota; kingdom Metazoa; phylum Chordata; class Aves; order Falconiformes; family Falconidae; genus Ibycter; species Ibycter americanus. Next base: position 40,068,807 of record JAVJGI010000064.1, on the reverse strand, counting down.
TATGCCTTTTTTAAAAATAGCACCGCACGGGACCACAAGCTGCCTTGTGACGTGCAGTTGACTTGCCCCACTGGTATTTTCCGAGTGTGTGTGTGTGTCGTGCAGGCAGAAAAGAGACGCACCAAGGATGACCACCAGCCTCATCCTGCGAAGGCAACCAGCAACCATCAAATTATGAGATTTAAATAGTTGCTTTAACAACTGTAGCTCTATCTTGTTCCGAGTCCAGAGTTCATTTTTCTTCAGAGAACATTGCCAGTATGAGTCAAATATTTTAATGAGAGAAAAAACATGACCTACTTGGGGATTGAACCCAATTCTTTGGATTCTGTCCAGAAGCCTTAAGACGATAAACTAATATGCCTCCTTACCCTCTATGCACTTAAACTGCAGCTATGGGCAGCGTTGTTACATTTTGCACCATATTTTATTCAGTGAGTGGTTTTATTAGAGTATTTCAAGGATTTTAGAGCTACACATTTAATCTGTAGTGATTCCTTTCCTGGGGTAAAATATTTTTATTCTATGTAGAGTGCAAAGTTGGTTTTGGTTCTTGTTCTCTATGTTGGGTACATCCTTGTGATGCAGGAGGGAGGTGATTTGCACAGAAGCTCAGTCACTGTGAGCGGACATTTTTAATGCTGGGGGTTCTTGTGATATCACTTGTCATCTGGGTCATGATATCAAAAGCTTCTTACGGGGCTGGTCTCTAGAGTCTTCTGTGGGTGAATTTGCAGCTGAGCAGCTGGTTCCTTCAGGAAGAAGGGGGGAAATGAAGGTATTGCAAAGGCCTACTTGGAGGGGGGGCGGGGGGAGGGAATTGTTTAAAAAAGTTTAGATCAGTTAAAACTCTGAGACTGGTTATTAGATTCCCCAGTAAGTACCTATTGAACTTTAAAGGAACCTGGGCTCTACTGGAGAGCTGGGAGTGTGCGTGGCTGAAGTGTACATGCTCAGTTACACACGTACTTGAAGATGTTTCAATTTAAAGAGCTCTATATTTTTGTCAAAGTAAACCAGGGGCTATCCCTGCCAATGAAAAACAGTGCTCTGCAAGAACCTAACAACATTACCCAGCTGCACTAAGAATAGAAATCAAGCCCCTGCTGGTATAATTAAGAAATCTTCACTTCCAGTCCCTGGGCTTTAGAGACCTGGATCGCTAACTAATTCCAATTTAGAGAGCTTTTTTGATAAGAGCTTTTGTAAACTAGGAAATAAGCTGAGAATGAAAACTTTTCATTGCAAGTATTTTAGCTACGCACTCAGCCTGTTCAATGTTATTTAATGTTTGGTCTGTCCTGGAGGGAAATCAGATATATCAGCATTGAATTGAAGAAATGCAGTGTACTCATTCTCCTAAGGGTTTTGTAAAAATAAAGGTGGCACTCATCCATGGTCTCCGATCTTACATTTGGGGGGGGGGAAGCAATTTCATTCATAAATGTGGGGCCTGGCCATGTGGTCTTATGGCAGGGTCACCTCCTGAGGCTCCCAGCTGCTCGGAGCTCTGGATAATGTAGGGGTAGAAACTCAGCCTTGGGCACAGATGGATGTTTGGATGAATTCAATATCTTTCTTTCTGCAACATGAACTCCATAGTTGATTCTGATCTCATTTGTACTGGTTTGGCAGCTGGGTGGGAGCTGGGGTAGGAGAATTGCTCTGGTTGACAGTGATGGGAGAGATCAATGTCACACCTGTTCTTTATTTTTCTCTCCAAATCAGATTAAATATATATTTATCAATATATCTTCTCTCTAAATGGGAAGCAGTTTGTCAAGGATAAAAATTCTCAGAAGCTTGACTGAACATCTTTTTTTTTATACAGGTGGATAGTCTTGCTTTATGTTTTCATTATAGCTTCTGTTTGACTCATCTCTCATTCTTGTTTCAGGTTTGTTAATTTCCTTCACTCGTTAGGCACTCCTTCTCCTGCAGTTTCTTTGAAACAGCATGCAAATTTGGTACTACTTCTGTGTGATTCAAACCTTGTAACCCACGCAGTGCAGCAGGTTTAAAGACACTGGTGACATCACCCACCCACTCATTACTTATTACTTTATGCATAATAGTGTAACAGGTCAAATATCTGCCTTGTAAAAGTGTGCATTGAGAAAATGTGTTGTGCATTGTGTTGTGATAGTGCTGCACAGGAGGTGGAACCGCGTATTCTGACGCTGCTGTTGACATCCAAATCACTCAATCTTTTCTACTTGCTTTCCCACCTAGGATGCAAGAATGTTAATACCTACTACCGTTTGAAAGTTATGTAAATTTCGGACATATTGGACCATGAAGTGAGATAATAATGCTCATTACAAATTCTTGCATGAGATGGAGAATTTTTAAATGGCTTGTCTGCTGTTTCTCATAATGTTGAGTGTGTAAGAGGGTTTTTGTCTTAGATCATGATAGCACTTAAGAACCTTTTATAAATAAATTAACGCATTAATGATCTCCTACTTTATTCTTAGTGAGGTCTTCCTTCTGCATCTTTATTCTTCTTGCTCCCCCTTAAGACCATGCCCCCCTCCATCTCCTTTGGGCATGGACGGTGACTCCATGGCAAACAACAAGGCTGTCTCTGAGTCTTAGTCACCTGCATTGCTTGCATTGCTTCTGTGACTTTTTTTTGGTCTAAGCAACAGTCTAGGGAGTAGAACATCATGGCTTGATTACTCCTGCTCTGCAGAGGCTTCTGAGCAGTGTATTCCAGCTGTTGTAAATCACACTAGCCTTGCTGTCTGGGATGAAAAAAATGCTGCTTGTGAGCATCCCTAGGGCGATGTAGGCTCGCCTCCTTTCCTCCTTCCAAGATTCGATGTACATCCTAATTTTTGTTTTTCCAAACAATATTACGGCAGGAATTTCTCTAATGGAAGAGGGCTTCTACCTCTAAATGGACTTGGTGCTGCTACTGTCAAGAGCCTGGGTATCAAGTGGAGCACACTGCTTTGATCTAGCACAGGGTTTTGTATGAGTGTGAGTTAACACAAAGGAACATAAGAGGCACAAAGTACCTATTTATTCTTTTTTGGTTTCTTCTATCACTGAAGACGTACCCAGTATTCTTGCAGAGCTTCTTGTATGAGGCCTTCTATGAGGCGGTGGAAGATGAATGAAGGTGCTGACCAGGAGACGGGCAACGCTTTCTAACCCTCTGATCCCTTCTAGATCTGGGGGAGATGAGTTTTGGTTGCACATATGTACTGTTTGCACAGCTGGTAGCATTTCCTTCTTGAGGCTGGTGTGGGCAGAGTGGTCTTGTAGCTGGGGACCTGACCAAATAACCTTCTGAAGGCCAGTGGTTGCTGTCACCAGCTTTTCTCAGGAAGGGTTGTAATCTCCTCCACAGAGGAGCTGCATCCCAGGTAAGGAGACAGCAGGAACCACCTGGATGGATACCCACCATGAGAGCTGCCACAGGGCAGACCACCGTGCTGGTGTTGACCTCAGCACTGCTGCCTCCCCGAGCTCCGCCGAAATGTGGTGAGGCCGCGAGGGTGGCTCAGGCTGGTGACCAGGCTTCGGACACAGCTACCGTTTACTTGGGCAAGCAGCCCCACCACCTGATCCAGTACTCTGCCTCAAACGTATATGTTCTGTGGGAGACAGACTATTGTATGCCACCAATGTCAAAGCTTGAATTAGTGTCTAAGGGACAAAACAGGGATGGTTTTACTTGATGCTTTCAGGGGCAGGCTACTACTTTTAAAAGTTACAACCCCAATCATGCTGGAGGCTGGAATTTATTTGATTTTTTTAATTTTTTTTTTAAGAAGGGCAGGAGCACAGTTTAGACAAACATTTTTTTATTATTTTTCTGGAATGATGAAACTACTGTACTGCAATCAAACTGCAATAAAAATGTGAAATACTGTCAGACAGTATGAAGCTGGTGCAAATGAAAGCTAGCGATAGAGACAGAATCCTAAAATTCCAGGAAAAAGCAGGCTATTTACTTTCAAAATACAGAGAGTGAACTAACCTTAAAAGTACTCGGACAATGCAATAGCCGTACCCACGTTCACATTCAGCTGAACTACGAGCGCAGACCTCTTTGCAGTGAAAATAATAATGCAAAAAAAAAAAAAAAAAAATTAAAATAAAAATACTTGGAACAAAAAGGCTCCCGGAGCAGGCGGCGGAGGAAAGCCAGGGCTGCTGGCAGCTGCCCGAGTCAGCTCTGCGAAGGGGACTGTAGGTGGAGCTCGGCTCTGCGATTCCTCGCTGCCGGCTCCACAATGAAGCAATTGTTTCCCCTTCTCCGCTCGGCAATTCCTCCTTCCCTCTCTGTGTGCTTTTTGGTCGCATGTTCTATTTATTTTAATGTATACCTTTGTGCAAAGCCCGTCTCTGAGTGGTTAGATACCCCGTTGATATGTGGCCTTCAAGGCGGGGGGAGGAGTGCAACCTATTCCCATGACATCCGTGGGCTTTGTAGAGCCAAAAAAACCTTCTCAGGAACACCTAATCCTTGGGCTCCCTCCAAGTACCACAATCTCTCTGCACAACTGACATGGGCCACTTGGGACACTTGAGGGCTTTAGGTGTGTCTCTCTGAAGTCAGCCACAGCCAAGCATGAGGCAAATGTGCCCAGACCAAAGAAAATAAATTATGTGGGCTCCAATTTTCAGCAGTTATGAAGTATTAAATTACACATCTGAAGAATTCACTCTGGGATTAACCCTTTGGAACCTGCACGGAGTGTCGTGATGGCTTCTCCTGGAGGAACGGCGCTGCCTGCGTTTCAAAGGCGCGTGGGTCATTGATCACGGGGCTGGAACGCTAATTGAAATATGTGTCATAATTAACTGTTAACACTAAAAAGAGAGAGTGGGAACAAGGGGAAGAGAGACCTGGTGCCCATGCAAAAGCAGGGTGGTGGGGATACAAGAAGCAGTTCTGACTTCTGTCACTTCTCACGGTGCATCCCAAGAGGGTCTTGCATGCCATCAAAGTTTTAACTAAAACGGTAAAGTTTTAGACTCCCTTTTGGAACCACAAGTGCAACTTGCAGCACAACATTAGTATGCGCTTTAGCACAATTAGCATGGCCCCTCTAGCTGCCTGTTCATTCAGGTTTGGTGAAGTGGTTGCGAGCCAATGCAATCCTGCTGAATTTCTTGCTAAAAAGCTACTGAAAAGGCATTCGCTCTTGGTAAGAGATACAAAAAGTACATCCTGCCCTGCCTCCCTCAAGTATTTCTGGTTCCCCACAACCATCTGTAACATCAAATATCTGGTACATTATGTCGCTGAAACTTAAAGTGTAAACCCCACACTGGAAAAACAAACTGCTGATTTATTTTTTTTATGCATGGACTTTTTTAAAGGTATTTTCTTAAGCAAATAATTATCCTGTGGAAGCTATAATAATAAGCAGATAGACAATTATTTGGAAGGAGGCTTTGGACTTTTTCACCCACTCCCCTTTTATTGCACTAAAATGTGTAGTCTTCCTGCAAGCCAATCTGAAACGAAGTTTAGTAGTAACTCCAGAGAACTGCTCCGTCGGGGAACTTGCTGAAGCTGACCCACTCGTGCTGCTATCTCCTGGCATATACAGTTTTCCCATAGATAAAAATCACAGTGTTTGCAATCATTATGTGTTGGATTTTTTTTTTCATCTTGGCAGGCCCTGACCCTGAAAGTGATGTAAAACACAGTATTTTGCGTACGTAAAGAGCGAATCTGTGAGATGGTATTTAATCTTCAAAGGCGTGCCAGTTGTGGCCAGCCCCCCTGCTAGTTCTTGCCTTGCTGGAACCGTGGGTGACTGTGTGGTGGCCCTCTCTGAGAAAGGACACACGGTGGGGTTCGTGGATCATGAGGGTGCTGGGCTGGCTCTGCTGTGCAGGAGCTGGAAGTGGAAGAGACACATGCAAATTTCAGAGGTCGTCTCTGAGGTTTCAAAAATTGCCTTGGCCCTGCTGTCTGTAACCTCTGCGGTAGGATGGAAACTACTGCAGCCCCGTACGATCCTGGGCTTGCAAAACTCTGTGTGTATCATTAAACTGCTTTTATGCCTTATAACACCTCTTGGAGATGACGTGTTTGCATGGTTTATATTACAGATGAGTATCTCTTTGGCTTAAGAGCGTCTTTCCAAACTCCCTTATTTCTCCTTTCTCTGCCCCAATGACATAATAGATTTAAAGTACAAGCTAATTTTCCACCTCTGCATTTTTAGGAAGGCTGTCACTAAGGAATAGGCCTAGGGTTTGAGGGGGAGACAGTTGTAAGCATCAGGAAATGATAAGGCATGAAGGAGGTATAAATAGTATTTTTGTATGTTTTGAAAACGGCTTTACAAGTGAAGACGTGTTTCTTTAATGGCAGTATCTTCTCTTCAAAGTCTGCTGTAGTAGGGAATGAATCAGGGAGTGTGTGTGTGTGTGTAGGGGGTGTCCTTTTTATTTTTTTAGGAATCACTTTTTTTTTTTTTTGATGTTCCTTTCAGCAGCATGACAATTTTCCAGGAATTTCCAAAACCAATTTAATGGATTCAGTATTCTGACCACATTTTTTTACTAACACGTGGTGTTAAAATTCATGTAAATTGGGATTCATGTAAACTGGGATTCTGCGGGTCTTTGGAGGAACAGAATGAAAACTGTGGTGCTGGAGTAAACAAAAAATGCAAGTCTCTTTTCTATACAGACAAGCAGATGGGCAACAAGAGTAAATGACTGGTTTCATGCCTTTATAGGTAGCCTGTTAAAAAGTCTTTTGGCCAAAACTTGGTAGAGAAATTATCCTATGGCTTTTTTTTATGGAACACACGCATTTTTATCAATAATTCTCACTCCAGTTTTGTCTGATTGCCTTGGACCTTGTTGTAGGAGACTGCTCTACACGAAAAACCTCTACACAAAATTTTCTCTGGTGTATCAAGCAGGTTTTGGGTGGGTGCAGGAGCCCTACCAGGCAGAGCTTAGTACCCCAGCAGTGCTCGCCACATGGCCATGCAGGTCCACACAGTGCTCAGCTTGTGAACCAAGAATGGTGGAGGAAACATCTCTCATGGTGCCTCCAGACAGCATCACTGTGCCTTTCCTTCAGTAAGAGCGCATTAGCAATCTGAGGCTTAAGGTTAAAAAGTCTTGACTGGAGTACCATGCTGAAGTTACATGAATTCATCTCTTCCCTCCCCTTCTCCCTTGTCAGCCCATGTCAGCCCAAACCAGTTTCAGGTTTAACTCTCGATCTATTTTCTTTTGCAGGTTTCAGTCAGGTCCTCAAAGTTCCTTATATGTCACTTTTTTGGTTGAATTATTTTTCTTTTTGTGCTCATAAAGTTCAGGGATCTAGGATAACATACGCATTGAAGTCATGTCTTTATATATATATATACACACACACCTTACAGGTATATAACCTTACAGGTTTATACCCCCAAAACCCATGAAATTGGAATTCACTCTTTAAAGACCCAGAAATTGCAGGAATTTTAACTTGTTATACTTTGTTGCAAAAAGGCAGAAAGCTATGTTTGCTGGAAGCAATTTGTGTCATGCTGTTGTAGCCTGCTTGCTTTCTAGGTAGCAAGCAGGTGAGAAGTTCACTTTTTCTCACCTGACTCTTCATTGATATGTGACACCCCATTGATGTCAAAAAAAGAGCAGTGGAGTAGTCGCTGCTTTTAGGATCAAACATAAAGTAATTCTGGAAGGTATGAAAATCGGGGGGGATGTTGTCTGCTGAAGAGAAAAGAGGATTTGAGAAGCGTGGAATAGAGCTGTATGCGAGGGTTTTAATGTGGATTAGAGCACCAAAGCATTTTGGCACGTTTGGATCTGGACCAGAATATCACTGAGATGAGGCCAGATGAAAAGCCTGGATCTAGAGTCTCTTCCCAGCATCCCCAGTTTGATGATGTTTAGGTTGACAGTTTGGTTCCAACTTTAGGCCGAGCTGGTATACCCATGTTCTGGTCATGAAGACCTTGGACATGTGGATTTCCTAGCATACATATTTAAGAGACTCGGATGATTTTCTGAAACTTTCCTGAGCTCCACTTTTGAACCCAATCGAGCTCTTTTGTAGAATTTAGAGTCAAGTGGAAAGTGCAAAAACTGGATTGTAATCAGAGAAATGCAATGAATTCATGAACTGGGAGGCAAGGGGTAAGGTGCCTCCTGTGACTCCTTAGATCCAAAACAGCACTGAGGATATTCTCTCTCCTGTTCTGGGGAAACCAGATCCAAGTGGTTTCTTTGCTCTGTTCCATTTGTAAAGTAGCTATGAGGAAAATTACAGATAAATCTCAGCCAGAAAATCCATCTGGTATGAGAAGAAGGGGCCAAAGTACAGCTCTCTGAACACGCAAGACTGCCTTCTGTCTTGACTAAGCTGTCTCCTGTCCTGCCCATTGACGGGGTCTCCCATTCCATTTGACTCTTCACATCAACTTCACTAAAGCACCTTCATTGTCCACATGCAAAATAAACCCGTATTTAAATCTTGAAGGACTTAGCATGGCGCTTACTGCCCTTGCATAGGTGTTCTGCTCATTTTCCTCTCCAGGCTTCTCTCCCGTCAGGTTTTTATGGTCCTGTATCTGCACCTATGTGATGGGAGGGGAGCAACGGGTCATTGGGACCAAAGTCAGGGGACCAGAGGAGACCCTTTGACAGCCCTGTTCTTACAGCTGGCACTTAGGTTTGAGGGTTGCTCCAATTTTTTTCCCCAGAAGATTTAAGAGTCACTTTGGTTCACAATTTTCAACTAAAGTTAGAACAGAAAAAAATAGTTCTGTGTTGAATTTTGTGTTCATACTGAAAGAAAACATTCAGTATGAGAAGTTACTTTAGAGATTGTTTTGAAACTCTAAAGCTGAAAGGTTTCTTGCTTTGTAGAATATAATTTTCGGTTCATGTGGATTTATTTAAAGACAGGTTCACAGAATGTAACGCTTTTGCAAAGTCTGCATGTTGTTGTTGGTTGGGTGGGTTTTTTTTTTTCCTGAGCAAAGCAGAGTACAGCTGAGATATTGCCCACCTCTGGCCTATGGTTTCAGCTGAAATATTTGCAGGGAGTAGAGCAGAGCAAATGTGGAGGGACCCGATCCCTTCCGCTTGCTGCAGAAGCTGCAATGTGGTTGGCTTGGGGGTCTCCTGCAGCCTTGCTAGCCCTTCCCCTGCCAGTGAGCCTGTGTCAGATGGAGCTCCGTGCCTGGGATGATAGCAATGTAGTGTGCCAAGTGGGAAAATAAAAATGACTATTGCCCGAGCCCACACGCTGCAGTGACAGTCACCTTTAATTAGATAGCTACAAGAAGTTGCTTTCAGGCAGTTTCAGGGCAACAAGAAAAAGCATGCTCAAAGGTAGGATCAGGCACAGCTGCAACAATATATCCCTGAGGGCATCTAATGCGCATGGAGTAGAAGTTAAGGGATGTGTCTAAAGAGGTTTAAACCTCTCCTTTAGCTTTTCTACGATACAGCTGGGAAGGAGATTATTCTAATTCTTACATGCCACAAATGCATCCACAAGTTGCAGTAGGATCATCTCTGCGCCATTTCTTCTGTTTTCTTCTTGCTTTGTAAAGAGAAGGTCTTGCACTGGTGTCACCCAGCAGTTGGTGCCATTTATTCTGCAGTGGTCTTTTTGCTGTGTGCCAGATGGAGTCAGGTGTGCCCGGGCAGATGTGTATTGGAGACCCCACACCCACCCTTGGGAGGTCGATGATGCCAGCTCTGGGACATGCAGCTGGGGCTCTGCAATGCTGGCCTCCAGCTGGGCATGTCCATCGGTAGACAGCAGCTATGAGCAGAGGAGGAACTAGTACTTCTGGTTGCAGGAGACCCAGTTACCTGTATCAGGTACTGCAACTGAGGGTCTGTACAGACGTTACATGCTCAGGCAGCATGAAATAAACACCTTGCTCCGCGCATCCCTCTGCTGTGCTCCAGTAGCTCCTTCCCATGCATGGACCCAGCTCGGGGCACGGACCCGGCACTGCCACGCAGCTGCAGCGGTCGGCCGATTGCAGCGAGGTGCGAAGGCATCTCGGGCTGCTGCCTGTGCCAAGCACCGTGCGCTGCAGTCCCTCCTGCCACGGCTTCTCTAACCCCCTGCAGCGACAGCAGGTCTCGCTTGAAACCGTTTCAGAGCCACAGATGACATGGAGAATCAGGCGTCTGACATTTGCAAGGAGATTGAAATGAGTCACTGTTCTCAAAGATACACTACTCGGGGAGACCTCCACTGCCGTTGCTGTTCATGCTGCTAACTTTTTTTTTTTTTTTCTGTCGTAAATACTGTGGAATGTGTATTCCTTTGGCAGATTGATTATACCTTGAAAAATATCTTCTTGGCTCTTTTTGTGAGGCTGCAGTGGTGCCCCTGATCTGAAAATATGTGATTTGGGTAACGGCTATTTTACTAACTCTGTGCTAACGGAGAAGTAATCTGAAGGCAGTCGCTCTTTCCAAAGGAGACGACAGTGGATTTAGCAGCCAGACTCGTGTGAGCCAGCAAGGGGCACAGAATAAAACAAGCTCCCTTGCACGATGCCTGTGGCTGTCCCTGCATGTCCCTGTCCCCAAGGCCACCTCCCTTGCCCTATCTTCCCCAGCCTCGTGCAAGAGATGCTTGCAAGAGATGCTGCCTCGTGCCTGGGCAGGATGGTCTTGGGTCTCAGACATCAGATGGGGAGGGGCTGAGCAGATGAAAGAGCCGCAAGGACTCTTAGTTGTGTATTTTCATATTTATTTGTTATTTTTTATAAATGGGGGTGGAGATGGTGTTGGAGGACGAGGCTATGGAGAGGTGGTTAGATTCTTGTGAAGGATGGTGAACTAGCTGAAAAGGTTTGCAGCGTACCAACAAAACCTGTGTCCTTGCTCTTTCTGGGAAGTACCAAGAGCTGTTCTCTTTCCTCTGAGTTGTATTAAATAAGAGTAAGCTCATGACTAATAAACTTCCTTATTGGGTGATGTGCATCTCTTTGAATGTCTGTGGATCTTACAAGGCCCAAAGCACGTACCGAAGGTGGTGAAGGTGAGGTTACTGTGAGGCTCTGGACAATTTTGCTCAATAATGCTGGTTTTGCTCCTCTTCAGAAATCCAGTGTATGCAGTAATAACATGGTACCGCAATGGATACAGAGTGTATGTCACAGGAACCTAAGTGCTACTGAAATACCAATACATAAGTTGAGAAAGCAAAAGCTAATTTTGTAATCACAGAGAAGTAAGTACAGATCGCAATCCACAGTGTCATCTTTCATCTGCCTTGGTGCCTTCCACAGTTTTTCCCTGCCATACTTTATTTCAAGGAAAACAGTTATATTGACATCGGACTGGAAGCACTGAGTATTTTGAGAAAGGACTTGGGGACATGATCAGAAGTGGTAATTCTTTATCCTCAGCTTCATCCTGTGAGCTCTTTGCCCAAGAGATACAAAACCTAAGTGTGCATATCCTTTTTTGCTCTACATTGTTTTGTTCTTGGGGTTTGTTTTTTTTCTTAATAGAAAGTTAGTTATGCTTAAGAGAAATCTCTGATTTTATTATCTATATCATTGAAGTTAAGTTGTTCAAGGGAACGGAGTATGATGAGCTGCCACATATAGCTGCTATACCCAAACGCAGCCCTTTGCTTGCCACAAGCTCTTTGTGAGCAGCTGCTGAGGCTCTGCCCAGTGCGGGTGATCACCGTCCTGCCCGCAGCCCACGGCTCTCCCGGGACAGAGGCCCCTTCACGTCCCCTCAGGAATCTCTGTCGCTGCTAGAGTGGCACTTTTCTCAGTCACAAACTACGCTGGGTTTAAAAGCAAAACTTGTACTGTATCAGGTTTTTAAGAACAGAGCTCATTTAAAAAAAAGACAGTTTCTTTAAGGTTTCTTTAACCCCATTAACGCAGCTGTTAAGAACATAACCACCAGACTGTGTTTATTTTTTGTGGGAATTCTTGGCAATCACTCAAGGGATGCTATTTCCCCCACTTATTTGCTTCTGCCTCCACTAGAGGCAGAAATTCAGCTTTTTCCCTATCAAAGAGAGTAGGAGAGCCGTCATCAGGGTTCTCTGCTCAAGTCATAGGGGTAGCAAAAACTATCTGGTCGTTTCGTGATGAGGTCCAAATTGGGTGGTCCCGATCCCTGAAATAGCGTTTTTCTTCATGAGAGGATGGAGAGATTTGGTTTGTAGGCTCTGAACGCTGAGGTGCATCTGGCCTATGACTGAGGCATATACCGTTACTGTGCATTTCCACCTCTCAAGCCATGATGTGCAATATTTGTGCAAACAGTAACGCAATCCACCCTCCTGGGTTTCCTGGCACATCAAATGAGAATCAGTTGAGTCTTCTGCTGAACTTCTAGCAGGTTCTCACATAAATCTCAACTGACTCAAACCCATGTAAACCCCTTCCATCTATCTCTGTTGGTAGAAGAGAACATGCACAGAAAGCAAAAAAAAGCATAACTTTTAATCAATGAAAATCTTTCTAGCTATTTTTCTATACATAGAAGCTAATTTTCAAAATGTCTTAATACTCTCCTTCGCCCTGACAGCCTCATCATTCACCAGTTTTTACTCTAGTCATTGTGCAAGCCAGAATTGGAAGCAAAAACATTTATTCAGTTTCCCCTCTTTTTTTAAAAGTACCATGTATTGGGTGGACAGTAACATTTTCTTGTAAATTTGTTTAATTTTCTACCAAAATGTTTCTTGTGGGTTTTTTAATATGGAGAATAACTGTTTATTTCTGGACTTTCTTCTTACTGAGCCAACACTGTGCAATAAAGAACCAAATCTAAAAATTTATGCTTGAAAAATAAACACAATAAAAAATATTAAATACTCCGGAGTCTTCGGCACCTGAGGACAGCTGTTGTTAAGGATGGAGTTAGATATGATCTAACATAACTTATTTCCTGTTAATTTTTCTGACATCAAAGAGCATGAAAGAATTCCACCCTTTTGAAATGTTGCGATAGAACTATTTTTCTTATTATTCAAGGTAAGTTTTTCAGAATAAGCATGGGAAGGAAATGAATGATCAGAACATAATTTCATCCTTAGTTCCATTATTTTATGTATTCTTAAGCTGGCTGTCTAATACTCTAACTATTTAAATTGTGCCTTACTCAGAGAAGGAATAGGGCTCTGAACAAGGTGGGCTTCCCCGTTCATAATCAGGTGTTGAGGATGTGGTATCCCCCATGCGCCGCTGCCTTCATTAGTAAGTATGGATTTAGGACTGCTGTGAAAGGTTAGGCTAAATTGTCTATTGCAGTTCAGCAGCTTGAACAACCTTAGGAAATGAAAGTCTTTTAACCTTAGTACAGCAGCGATATGACTTAATGGTGCTGTTATCACCTTATAATAACGCAACAGCATGTGAAGCAAGTTGTCCATAGGCCGTTGTTCCCTGCAGAGATGATGGCTCGTGGCAACGCAGCCCAATGGGCAATCTCGAGAGAAACTGTCTGAGATCTTAAAAAGGGGCAGTCAATTAATTTGTTCCATCCCTGCAGATCAGGAGAAAGATAAAATCACTGCTGCTTACAGCTGATCATCTCAGATTAAATATAATTATTTTAAACGTTTGTCTATGCTTTCCATGTGGAGTGCTGGGGCTGGGCCACGTGCTCTCCACCAGCACCAGCTGGGGTTGGGAGCATCAGCTCTGCAGCGCGCTAAACCCTCACACCTGCAACTTGTAGAAATAAAGCAACTTGCCCCTCTTTGAGTCTCATATTGGTTTCTGCACATGCGTCAGTTCCCATGCTGTTCTTTTCTCCTTCTGGTATTTTTCTCAATATCTTGCCACTTACCCGCTCGCTGTTTCGTGTGCGGTTAGTGGTGGTGCTCCGATGGCTCGCGTTTTATGTCCACGCAGTTCTAGCATTCCCTTACCATATGGTCATCCTGATGTTACCATTTGCCTCAATCATCTTTTTTGTAGCTGCTTGAACATCTTAATTGATCTCATGAGCTATGTTAAAGATTTATAACAGGCGTCGCTGTAATTCATTTCACAAGCACGTAACTATGCCTTTCCGTCTGATTGGACGTCCACACCTCTCTCTCATAAAAATGTACACAAAGCATGGTCTTTTGTCTCTGTGGTAAAATAACGGTTGTCTTGAAGGATATTAGAAACCTTGTACCACTCTACCCCAGCCAAAAGGATAAGCTGTGGGCTCTCAGTTGTTGCTAATAAGATGTTCTCCATTCTCTCTTAAAGAATACCTCAAATTGGAGAACTTTTCCCTTCTTCACTAGTAATGGAGATAGTAAAAACTTTTTTTTTTTGAGTGAGATTCAAAACCATGTGTTGATAATATTGTTAAGCTGAAATGCATATATCAGAATGGCAATGGTGCCAGGAACTGCTTTTGGCCAGGCCTGTGTTTCTTAGTATATGCGACAGAGGCATGTGCAATTAATGATGTTGGCAAAAGGAGCACTGTAGAAAGAGCACACAAAATGAGAGGTTTGATGGTTTCTGCAAAGTACTGTGCCCATCTTTTCATGCAGAAAATGAGTAAACCATTACTCTACATATGATTGGAGCATAACATAGCACTTTTTGATGGGGTTTGTCAGAGAGCGTTCAGAAGAAGCTGTATAGTAGAAGATAAATTTCATTACACAGTAAAGAAAATATGTCTAAGGGTAGATAGGGAAAAGATAGGAAGCATCCTTCATGCCGTTAGAGGGGTGGATTTTTGAGTGCTAATGAGAGCCAAATCCCTCTTACAGAGAATTTTCTCTCTGTTTATCTACATCAGGATATTCAACTATGGTGTAATTCGGCCAAAGATAATTTTTAACAGAGACCTTTCTCAGGAGCTGTAGACTTTGGGAGTTTTCCACCTGTGTGACTGTACTCGAGCTAAAACCATCTCTATTTGCTTTTGGCTTTAGTTTTGATAAGAGGGTGAGTGGCAGCCTGATACCCAGCTCTGCACGCCCCTTCTTGGTAGGGCTTCTGTGTAACAGTACCTGGTCGGACTTCAGCTGTGCATTGGCCAGACTGCTCACCAAAAGAAGTCAGATGCAGAAATTGTCTTATAAAAATTTGGAGGAAAAGATGTATGGGCACAACCCACTTACCTAGCTGTCCTTTTGCTAATAGTCTTCCTCTGTCTGTCACTCCCTTCTCCTCTTTGTGGTACTAACATATTTGAACATTGCTCTGTGTTCATGAGGGCAGCTGGTGTTTGTTCAATTTTTATTTCTGCCCACCCACCCCCCTTCTCTGATGTCACTCATCTTCAGGTTACAGTTATCTAGCAGTAGTTTCTCTCTAATCTGTGGTATCTGTACTAGGCTGGACCGCTCCTGGTCTCACATGCCTTGTATTTCTTTTTTGGAAACTGAGGTCCTAAGTGGGAAGATCAAAGTACTCAAAACCTTTGTGTTACATATGGAATTGGGGTGAGTCTTTCCACAAATCTGTGCTTCAATTCTTTCCCCTGTAAAGTGAAATAAAACTCTGCATATCAAAGGAATTGTAAATAAACTTGGTTCTAAATTCAGCAAGTTGTAATTAATCTTCCTAACATATTTGAATAGTCTTAAAAGCTGTATAAAGTGTTTGTTTATTTTTTTCCCTGAAAGACGGATTGAGCCTTTGGTTTCAGACCTTTGTGTAGCATGGCTGTAGTTTATGGACAAAGTTGGAAAGAATTAGTTCTCTTCTTCTGGGAAGTAGAGAGTAACATGACTTATTTTTGAGATACATGTTGCTATTTTTCACCAGTTCCAAATACTTCTGGTTCTAGATGTTTGTGGAGTCGAAGAATGAGAGCAACATTATTGGACCTATATAGGAAAGGGCCCAATCTAACCAAAGGAAGGTGCTTCACAGGTGACCAAAGTCTTTGGTCTTCTGTTCTGTGTGGAAAGTACTGGAGGAAAAATCTTCCCAGTTTTTGTGTCAAATAAAACCCATGAAGTAAATATGTAAACAGAAAACAAACTAAACTTCAAGAGTATCCATAAAATCACAGAAGAAAACAAGCAATAAATGTGTGTGTTCACCTTGGCAATAAACTGTGATTGTGTATTGTCCATCACTTCAGCCACCTCCAAGAAATCCGCGTGCAGGACTGGCAGCTGAGCACTGATACTTGGAAACAGAGTGAACCCTAGCACCGGGCCTGTGTTTGTACATAACACTGAAACAGCTGGTTTGGATTTTAAAAATTCTATTTTTATTAGAACACTGACTCTTGTTTATCGTTATTGATTTTATTGGGTTATTATTGACTGACTGCACCCCATGGGCCTATTAGTGAAGTGCTAGTAAAGCATTAAAGGAAGACTTAGGCTTTTCTGTGCTTTGTACTTACAACATTGGCTTTTATCGTGATTTTTTTAGCCAGCTGCCTAACTACAAACATGGGTAGTCTCACCCACCAGAGATTGAAAGAGGGACAAGAAAGGAAACAATTTTCTATTTTGTCAACCTATAGCAGAGCAAAGCAGTGTTTTAAGGTTATTTACTGTTTTGCTGGACTACTTTTAATTGTCTGGAAAACGTTCACATCTTTGTCATCTTGCTAAGAGTTCTGGCTAATGTTAGAAATAGAGCCAACTCATCAGTCCTTACAAAATAATAACAAAAAAGGTTCTGCAATAACTTTCATATACTCTTTGATCTTTCTGGGTGGAAAAAGAAACGTATTTTCTTACTAATATGAATCAAATGATATGTTATATTCAGTTAAACCCAGATGAGAGTTGGGACAAGTCTGACTAGTATATTAGAGGACATCTTAATGAAATTTTATGTATTGTTGATTACTGTCTCTAAAGATAGTGTGTCTTCCCATAGCACTATAATCCCCTGATGGTCCTACTGATCCAAATCATCTTTCACCTTTTCCTTTTGGTATTTTTTTTGCTCCTCCCTGCTCCATAGAAATGAAGTTGTCACCTTCTTCCATACACCCCACTTGAGGGTTATGGGCTGGCCTTAATGAACTGTAGCAGCACCAGTGGAATAGGCACTGCGCAAGCAAAGCTACTGTCTAATTTGTCAAGATTTGCAAACTACTAGGAATGACCAACAAAATAAGAGGAAACATGAATGCATACAGTGGAAGGCTGGCACCAAAGTGTCAGCCCATGAGGCTGCAAGAATTTCAAGTACTTGTTCCTTTTGGGTGGGTAGAAAAGGAAGGGAGAGGTGAAGAGCAATGCAGGGGTGCTGAAGAAATGAAACAGTACAGAAGCTATAGGGGAGTGGTAGAAGTGTCCCGGCATCAGAGCATGATGAATGCCCATACTCCGAAAGGAAGCAAGAAGAACTTAAATGCCCCCAGAACTGCAAGCAGACAAATGGACAGGGATGGCAAAATGGCCTCAAACAGGTCCCCTTTCCTAGTAATGGTAGCTTGTTGCTGCTCCTGGCTGCTAAGAATATCTGTTATGGGATAACAGCAATGGGATAAAAATAATAGAGACTTCTGCTCCTTGGTAAGAGCAAGAAAGTCGCCATACATTAATTATGAAAGTAATATTTTTCTCTGTCAAACCTACTGCTGTGAGTAGTAATGGCTTCCACTGAAAGCTGTCATAAAGTAAAAACGGTGACAAAGAGATGGCTCTACGGTGTAACATCAAGCTGAACTAATGGGCAAACTTTGTTCTGTTTGTGAACGGTACATCTTTGGGGGAATGATAAGGAAACAGCACCCAGCATTGAATATATAGATGGCCAAGGGTGAGCCATAGCCTTGGTCAGACGTCCGTCGGTTTTAAACTGAAAATTAAACAGATTTACTGCATTGCCTCTCCCAGAAGGTAGGTAAACAACTCACCAGAGATATTTGTATTTACTCACCTTTGTTATGAACCCTGAAGGCAGAAAGGACAGTGTGATCGCAACAAAAGAAGTGCTGAAAATCACCTAGGGGTCTGAACTATATACAGAAGAAAAACATGCATATTATAACTGCAAATGAAAAGTAAGTTTGTTTTTTCAGAATGCTGTTAGTGCAGGTTCAGTTCACGAAGGAGGCTATTTCCCACTTTCAGCCAATCTAACGTGTGAATGTGTCATTAAATGCAGGAAGTATACTGGTAACTTTGTTCAGAGATGAACACTATTTTATTTTAAAAGCAATCTAATTTTGC